>CP125978.1:248716675-249316675 GCA_030063025.1 Avena longiglumis | reverse complement strand
AATTTCACCCTCTTTCCATCACCCAAACCCCTTGTTGCTTGCCTTTATCTTGTTCATGCCCAAAACCCTCTCCCCCTAGCCCTCTCTCTTTTCCTCTCTCTTCAACCCTAACCACCCTAGCTCTAACCCTCTCTAACCCGAGCCTTCCTCTCTTCTAAACCCTAGCACCCCATCTCCACCTCTCTCACCTTACCCTCCCATTGGTCTCTCCATGCCGAGCCCCCCTTGCTGCCCCACCTAGCTACCCCCTCTCCCTGGCCCCACACCCCATCTACCCCAACCCTAAAACAAACCCTAACCCGAGGCTAGCTCCCACCCTAGCTCCATGCCTACCCTCCCTTTCTCTAGCTCTCTCTCTGCCACCAAGGCCCACCCGAGCGCAACCCTCTCTGGCCTCACCCTGACCCCACCTGGAATCCCTAAACCTGCCCTGGCTCCCAGCTCGAGCACGTGAGGGAGGAGGAAAAGGTGGCCGAAGCCACCTTTAACCCTACCCACTCCCCCACGGCACCACCTCCCTCTGGCTCGCCCTTATCTACTCCCACCCCTCTCTGCCTCGCCAGATCCATCCCCAGAGCTCCCCAAGGCCTTGCCCTCTCCTCCCTTTCTTTTCCACCGCCACCAGCTACCTCCCTCGCCGGCCGCCGCCAGCACATCGTCGCCTCGCTGATCCAGCCGTGCAGCGCGTCAAGGAGGTGGCCTGGAAGGTCGAGTACGATCCTCTGCGTCGCCCTGTACACGGCAACGAGGAGGAGAAGGACCAGGAGCCCCAGGACCGGCGCCGCCCGACGAGAACCCTAGCCCGCCGGAGCGTCTGCGTCGTCGATGATCCGCTACGCCCCCGCCCGATCCAACACCGCCGACCATCTCGTGGTGAGCCAATCTCCCTCCTAGACATCCTCGCGGCCACCGTCGTTTCCTAGACACGCCGATCGTTGCGTCGAGCACGCCACAGATCTGAAGGCCGGCGTCTCGCACCCGCGTCGCGCAAACCCTATCTAGGCCCCAACCTCCATGATGACAACTACCCCAGCCTAGCCTAGTGGCTGCCGCGCTTGCAGTCAAGACTTGTGTCGCGAGTTCGAGCCTGCCACGCCTCGCGCACCGTTCCGTCGTCAGTGAGTTCAGATAGAAGAGGAACAGTGGGGCCGTGGTAGTCTTTCAGAAAACCCCCAACCTTTTTGATCCCTTAACCCGCGCTCCTCGAGACCCCACCTGTCGGCCTCTCTGTCGTTTTTGCAACGAGCACCCCGTGAAACTTTAGCCTTAACCCGCGGTCCGCTACCCCCTCCTGTCAGCCACGTCCTATTCACCCTCTGTCACCTGGGCCCAAGCCAGCTGGCCCCGCTGGTCAGTTGCTGTGGCTAGGTTTCCCTCGGTGAGAAAAGCTCAGAGCGCATTGCCCACTTCTTCTTGAGTCAAGATCGCGCCCATGCCCAATTGTGGATGGCTAGGACTTGCTGAGTAATAAAATGTTTTCTGTTATCTGTTTTAATTGAAACCTTTTCAAATTTATTCCAAATTCAAAATTCAAATCAGTATTTAAATAACTTTTAAAATATGAATTCAAATTATACAAATAATATATGTTTTCAAATCAGAAAAATGTGAGGATTTCAAATATGCCATCCAACATATATTGTGGACACTTTAAATTTTCAAGTTGATTTAAATTACAAGAAAATGCCCTTTTGCCTTAATAAAGTAATAACTTTTGTTTTATAACTCCGAATTTAACAAATGATATGTCTAAAATGATCAGCTCGACGAGACCTTTCTGTTTATGCATTCCATGTTCTGAATTGCAGCATGCATCACATAAATATAAAGTATACAACAACTTATTTGAGTATAAAATGTGGCCAAAACTCAATAAAATGCTTATTCTTGTATTCCACACCTCACCCATGCCATGCTACTTTATTGCCATGCAAATTGTGCATCATTCATCATGGCATGATGTTTTGCTTGTCGCATTTTATTCTTATGCTTGTGCACTTTATTTATGTTGGCCCTTGTTTGTTTGGTTCTTCTTCGAATAGACGCTGAGCAGGGGATATATCAAGCAACCCAGGAGCACTACCTAGATCCTTCTCTCACTTCAACTGAGCTGCCAGGCAAGCACTACCTCATGCTTGCATACATATAGTACCTATTGCCTCTATCTTATTCTTGCATCATCGAGTCGCGATTGCATTAAACTGAATCCCAATTATTGCATAGCCTTTACTTTTAAACCCCACCAAAGCTTGTTCCTCCATCCCATGAGCCATTACTACATGAGTTGTTTGAGCCATGCGAGTCGTAGAACAGCATGTGTAGGGTATGTGAGTGTCTGATGGATAACGAGGTACCTAAACAACTTAACCTGAGTAGTAATGGGATAACTAATGAAAGTGGCACCGGTGAGAAATATCTGCTATTTGGTTTTTCATGCTCACTTGTGTCCCATAGGACCCCGAGTACTTGATTCATGTTCCTTGAATATTCGCGCTATCCACATCCGGGAGGCTTATGGGACCCCAGGCGAGCTTGATTCATTCTTATTTCTTGGGGCCACAAACTAGTTTGAGGTTTTATTTACTATCCTGTACTTATGCCATGCTTTATCGCTTTATTTACGATTGTGCGAGGAGCATGCACTGTTTAGGATCGTGACCCGTTTTCGCGGTATCGACAAGCCCAGTCACACTTTCGGGTTCCCAGTCGTTTACAGCCGGCCCCACAAACCTTGAGTCCGTCTCGAAGTCAGCTAACTTCGTTGCGGGTATACTTAATGGGGTGCCCCCCTGAAATATTTCTGAATCTTGTGATTGCTTTGTCGTGAAAGCCTCGTTGGGTTTTGATTTGGTTTTTCCGAGGTTGATCGAGTGTGTGTTGCTATTTGTGCACCCCTGCAGGGTAAAACTTTCTGAAAGCCGTGTCCGCGGTTATGGACGACTTGGAGCACCGTTTCTTGATCATAGACAAGCATAACTAAAGTACCGCTTTTAATTTGACTAAGTAACTGACTAGTAAATAGTGCAACACTCATGGAATGGATAATAAAACTGCCAACGGATGGGGGTTGTTCGTCCGCTTCCTCGTTGGTAAGCGGGGAGGAGGATGGATCTGATGATATTACTGTTAAAACTATTGTCATTAATTCACGGACATCCGTCTATCTTTGGTTAGGCGGATGGTTAGCGAGTATCTATTGAATTGTTAGGGTTTATCTTTTGCTGCAATTGCGTCACCCCAGGTTGTGTCCCCTTTAGAGGCATAAAGACTTGCTGACTACCCCTAGGGTCTCACACGATAAATTGTTTGATTCAGATGGACAGGTACACTCACAAGAGGGATACTGGGTGGAGGAGGCGAACGATGTGGGAAACAATCATTCGGTGTAGAGATTCCGGGAACGGGGATCCGTGAGATCTGTGGGCGGGATGTGTTTATTTATGGGGCATCTTATGCCGATTTGCTTCTTATCCGTACTCGGATCTTGTTTGCCGCTTCCGCCTGATACTCTGATGTTTGATGTATGAGGAGGTATCCTAAACTATTATATCTATCTAGGACATTTGAATCTTTCCGTATGGCGTTGCTATATTTCCTTTCTTTTAGATGGAATGGCTCTGATGTACTGTTGTATGGTGGCTTGCATACATACTCATTTGTGTATGTAGTTGATCCCTTCGCCTGCCGATTACGCCGCCCGTTCTTGTCCCGATGTTTGCAAATGGTTGGGACGGCCGAAAGGTCTACCTGTGAGTGGCATTTGGGCCCCACCGTACTATTTCAACCATTTCCACTCATCCAGGCTTGTAACTAGGAGCGTAATTCACCGAGGTAGTTACAGTCTGGCAGCGATTGGTCGCTTCCGCTCCGGTTTCTCCGTTCCATGGGTCCTTATCTTCGTACCTGATGATGCACAGTGTATGCGTATGAAGTAGAAAGCCATCCAGGGGCGTATCGAAATCACACAAGGAAAGGAGCGAGTTAACCTTGGCTTGTAGGAGCTTGGCTCGGGCGCGAGTCATTGGTCCACTGGGAGGGATAAGTGTTGTAGATGGAGGTGCGTCCATAGGACGGGCTGCATCAGCTCCCCCCCTTGGGAAAGAGTCGTCCTCGACTCTTCAACCTTCTCAACTTCATCTTATCCATGGTAGGGTGAGAGGTCCTTGACATTGAACGTCGGGCTCATAAGATACTTTGATGTTGGGATATCGACGATGTAGGCGTTGTTGTTGATCCTCTTTAGTACTTTGAACGGTCCATCGCCTCTTGGCTTGAGTTTGGAGTCATGGTCCTTGGGGAAGCGGTCTTTACTCAAGTGTATCCACACAAGGTCGCCTTCTTCGAAGATCATCTCTTTCTTGTTCTTGTTTAGCCTTGATGCTAGGCGAAGGACTTGTTGCTCGATCGTAGCTATTGTGTCTTCATGGAGTTTCTTCATTGTTTGGGCACGCTTGTCCACGTCCATATTGGTACGGTCATGAAGCGGAAGTGGAAGGATATCGAGCGCGCTGAGAGGCTCGAAGCCATAGACGATCATGAACGGGCTCCTCATGGTGGTGGAGTGCTTGGCGCGGTTGTAGGCGAACTCGGCGTGTGGAATACATTCCCCCCAGTCTTTAAGGTTCTTCTTTATCAACACACGTAGAAGTGTGCCAAGGCTTCGATTGACGACCTCGGTTTGTCCATCGGTTTTAGGATGCGAGGCGAACGAGAAAAGGAACTTGATGCCGAGCTTGTCCATGAGTGTTTTCCAAAAGTAGCTCATGAATTTGACGTCGCGGTCGGAGAATATTGTTCTTGGTACACTGTGTAGCCGAATTATTTCCCTGAAAAACAAATTTGCTACATGTGAAGCATAATCGGTCTTATGGCACGGAATGAAATGTGCCATTTTGGAAAAACGATCCACTACCACAAATATAGAATCATGTCTATGTTTAGATCTAGGCAATCCTAACACAAAGTCCATGCTAATGTCCGACCAAGGTGCATGAGGAATAGGCAATGGCATATAAAGACCAAAGGGTTTAGACGTAGACTTAGCTTGGATACACGTAGTGCACCGTTGGACGTGACGCTCCACGTCGCGCTTCATCTTTGGCCAAAAGTAGTGAGTGGGTAGCATGTCATATGTCTTGTCACGGCCAAAGTGACCCATAAGGCCTCCACCATGGGACTCTTGAAGAAGCAAAATTTGGAGAGACGATTTCGGAATGCAAAGCTTGTTTTGTTTGAAAAGAAAACCCTTATGCAAATAGAAATCATCAATCCCTTTGTCTATTGAACACTTTGCAAAAATTGATCCAAAGAATGGGTCGGACTCGTACAAAGATTTGATGTCCTCAAGACCCAAGACATTTACTTCGAGTCGCGTAAGAAGCTTTGTGTTTTTGCGTGACAAGGCGTCCGCTACCACGTTTTCTTTGCCCTTCTTGTACTTGACAATGTAAGGAAAAGATTCCATGAACTCAACCCATTTGGTGTGCCTTTTACTCCAATTGGCTTGGCCCTTAAGATATGTCAACGACTCATGGTCGGAATGGATGGTAAGTTCTTTGGGCCAAAGGTAGTGTTGCCACACTTGAAGGACACGAACCAAGGCAAAAAGCTCTTTTCCATAAATTGGATAGTTAAGGCGTGCGCCATCCAGTTTCTCACTATGGTATGCAATAGGTCACCCATTTTGCATAAGGACGCCTCCAATGCCAATACCACTAGCGTCACACTCGATCTCAAAAGTTTTTGTGAAACCCGGTAAAGCGAGGAGTGGTGCTTCGGTGAGCCTCTTTTTGAGCTCATCAAATGCTTTTTGTTGTGCTTTGCCCCAAACGAATGTGACATTTTTCTTGGTCAATTCGTTGAGAGGGCAAGCAATGGTAGAAAAGTCTTTCACAAAGCGACGGTAAAAACCGGCCAACCCATGAAAACTGCGAAGTTCACTAACATTGGTAGTGATGGGCCAATCTTGGATGTCCTTAACTTTTGAGACATCGACTTCAATGCCATTAGAAGACACAACAAAGCCAAGGAAAATCAGTTTGTCTTTTGCAAAAGTACACTTTGGGAGGTTAGCATAGAGCTTTTCATGACGAAGGATTTGAAGGACCTCCTTAACATGAGTAACATGCTCCTCTAGTGACTTGCTATAGACAAGGATGTCATCAAAGTAAACCACTACACTCTTCCCAATGAGAGATCTCAAAATATGGTTCATGAGGCGCATGAAGGTAGATGGGGCATTTGATAAGACAAAAGGCATAACCAACCATTCATATATACCAAGCTTGGTCTTGAAGGCGGTTTTCCACTCATCACCTTCAGCCATGCGAATTTGATGGTAACCACTACGAAGATCAATTTTCGAAAATATAGTGGCTCCACATAACTCATCAAGCATGTCATCAAGACGCGGTATAGGATGTCGATACGCACGGTGATAGCATTGATTGGACGGTAGTCCATGCATAACCGCAATGTATCATCCGTTTTTGGAACTAGAATCACGGGGACCACGCTTGGGCTAGTGCTTACTTGGATCAAACCTTTGGAGACGAGTTGGCTGATTTGTCGTTCTATCTCCTTCGTCTCTTCTGGGTTCGTGCGATACGCGGCGCGGTTTGGGAGTGGAGCGCCGGGTATGAGGTCGATGCGGTGCTCGATTCCACGAAGAGGTGGTAGGCCATGAGGAAGCTCTTCGGGAAATACATCTTGGAATTCCTGCAAAATAGCCATCAAAGAAGGAGGAACATTTGTCATGTCATTAGCTCCTTGCGCTAGTCCCTTGCATACAAGGACATAGTGCAAGATGGATGGGTTGTTCCGCACTTCTCTCATCTCACTTTTGGTGGCAAGAAGAACACTCTTAGTTTTTCCACTCGAGTTTGTCTTGTGGCACTCACTCGCTATAGTGTGGTTCTCTCGCTCACCACTCTTGTCACAAGATGGTTTTGTGTATTGCGCCCTCGCTAAAGCCTTTGCATTGTCCGCAATTATTTGGCTAGGAGTCATTGCTTCCAAAACACAAGCTTTTTCAAGCCATTTGAAGGTATAAGTGTTTGAGTGACCATTATGCAAAGCACGCTTGTCATATTGCCACGGCCTTCCTAGCAACATATGGCAAACCGTCATGGGGACCACGTCACATTCCACCGTGTCTTTGTATGGTCCAATTGAGAATGTTACTGAGACGGTGTGCTTGATCTTGACGGACCCTTGGTCACTTAGCCATTGTATATGGTAGGGGTGCTTATGCGGATGGAGGGTGAGGTTGAGGTTCTCACACAATTCCGTGCTTGCAAGATTGTGGCAACTTCCTCCATCGATGACAACTTTGATGGACTTCCCATTGATACCGGCACGAGTTTGGAAGATATTTGATCGTTGGTCTTCATTCTCATTGACTTGAGTAGTTAAGACCCTTGTGACCACAAGCGATGGACTTGCGTCATGCTCAAACACAAGTAGTTCTTGGTCCTCTTCCAAATGTTGCCTTGCCATTGCTTCCTTGACCCTTGCATCAAACTCATCTTCACTCAAGTATTCTTCGTCGCCATTGCCATGGATGAACAAAACTTTCTTGTTCCCACATGCGGCCGACTTGTGTCCTTTGCCTCCACACTTGTAGCACTCACCATTGAATGGTTGATCATCCCTTGTGTATTTGCCACTTGGGGGCTGTTTTCCTTGAGGGAGTGTTGGCTTGAAGGGAAGCTTGGTGGTACTTGATGAGCTTCCACTTGGTATTGTTGGAGTAGTAGTTGGGGCTTGCTTGTATGTGAAGTACGTCTTTGGCTTGTTGTACTTGATGTCCGCTTGCACTTGACGCTCGGCCTTTGATGCTATGTGCACAAGCTCAACCATGTTGTTGTACTTTTGGAACTCGGTGATGCGCTTGATTGGATGGTTCAAGCCATTGAGGAAGCGTGCCATTATTTGTTCATCGCGCTCTTCAATGTTAGCACGGATCATGTTTATCTATATTTGCTTGAAGTATTCTTCCACGGTCTTTGTCCCTTGACTAAGCGTTTGAAGCTTGTTGAAGAGGTCACGCGTGTAGTGCGAAGGAACAAAGCGGGATCTCATATGAGCCTTCATATCTTGACAAGTTGAGATTGGAGGCTCTTCTTTTGCTTCACGAGCGAGTTGGACTTGTTCCCACCAAAGGTTGGCATACTTATCAAACTCGAGGGATGCCATGGCCATCATCTTCTCATTGTTATAGTTGTGCATGCGGAAGATCTTGTCAACCTTGAGTTCCCACGAGAGATATTCTTCGGGTTCATTGGAACCGGTGAACTTGGGCATGGTGAATTTGATCTTGCCAAAAGTTTCTTCTCCATTGCGGTTCCGGTGGCGGCGGTTGCCATGATTTTGGCGGCCCTCATCATCCTCCGAGCTCCCATGTCTTGCTTGGTGATGGTTGTGTTGCCCTTGCGGTTGTTGAGGTTCCGCGTTTGGTGGTGGAACTTGGTTTTGACGACGAGCTTGGGGAGCTTGCTCGTGTTGTTGGCGCGGATGAGGACAAGGAGGAGGTTGATGGTCCTCACGACGAGCTTGGGGAGCTTGCTCTTGTTCTTGTCGTGGTTGATGTCGATGAGTGTTGTCTTGTGCCATGTGGCGAGGAGGACGTCGAGCCGCATGCGCAATGGGCTGCTCTCCTTCTTCTTGATGTGGAGGAGGCTCGTCATGATGATCATGTTGTCGACGTTGACGTTCATGTTGATGATGACGCCTTGGTGGATTTTTGAGTGCTTCACGCCGACGGAGATCTTGTTCGTCCACTTCGGATGCTTCACTTGTTGTGAGAGAACACGTCGTTGACGATGGGCTTGGTGGTCCGCGTGAGGTTGTTCTTGTTGAATCACAAGTGCCCTTTGTCGAGGCCGGTTCGCTTCACGTCTTGGAGGTCTTGCGGAGAGGTCACCATCATAGCTTGACGTCGCGGAGATGGTACCACTTGAGAAGAGCTCATGGATTGAAGAACGGGTCCATCCGGTGCCTTGAAGCGTGACGGCAAGGCGCGCTTGATTCACTTGAGGAGTGTCGTGATGAGCTTGAGTCGCGCGATTGTGGCCTTGCGAGCCCATCAATGAGGCGTTGAAGCTTCTCATCCGTTGAGGCGAGGGCGCGACCAAGAGCTTCATTTTGATGGCCGAGGTTGTGTTGCATGGCATGCATTTGTCCTCGTACTTCTTCGAAGCGGTTGTCGATGTTCTTGAATTCCACGTGGGTTTCGCTAAATTGTTCATCTTGGCGTCGCTCAAGATCTTCACAACGGTAGTTGAATTCACCTCGGACCTTCCAATAATCCCATCTTGTCATGTATTGTGTGTCGTCCTCCGGAGGTGGTGGTGGTTGGGACGGCTCGCCATTCCTGTCCATGATGCAAAGCCGACAAGGGTTGTATATGGAGAAGGAGGGTGCGGGGAGTTAGCCTTTTACCTCACCTTGGAGATTATATCAAACCAATTGCCACACTTGAGAACTAATGGCGTGCAAAGTGAAATCGCAAAGAAACTCACACACCAATACGCTACAACTCTCAAAAGCTTTTGGTGGAAGGTTAGGATTGTGGAAAACCAAACGAAACGATCCAAGCAAAAGGTTATTGTTCTAAGTGGTAAAGATCCAAAGATCAAAAGCAAAAGGATACGATCTACAAAAACACGGAAGAACACACACGTGGAGAATAACGGTGTTAGCATGACTATGAAAATGAGCACAAAAGGTCCTAACGAAGACTACCTCAGTTGTCGTGCCAACTCAAGGAGAGACCACAACTCGTTTGCCAAAAGAGGATAAGCAAAAGATTTGTGCACTTGCCTTGGTATGCTTTTTCCTCTCTTTTTGGCTTACAAGCTTGATATTCTCTTTGTATTAGGAGACTATGTATCTTTCTATTTTTCTTTTTTTTCTTTTTTTTATTCTTTTTCTCCCTCTTTATACTACTATGTTAACTTTTGTATTTGGCCTCACACTCTCACTTTCCAAAGGCAAGTGCACAATGCTTAGACAAACACAAAATGAGTTGCTCTCATAGGATAGATACACACAAAGGAAGATATGGGGCTGTTAAAGTGGCGCAAGTTATACCTTTGGCATTGTTGATGACTTGCAACCGTTGGTGGGGATGATGTTCGCGTGTCGCAGTGTCGTTGAGTGCGAGGTGAACTTTGTTGCGGAAGCTTTTGTTAGAAAGGCGATAAACACGCGAAACACGAACAAGCTAAAGAGAACAGTCAGCAAACGAAGGTGAGGTGTCAAAAGAAAAGAAAAATGGTTAGTTGCGGGCGGTAGTACCGCCCGGTACGACCGGTAGTACCGGTGACTTGCAGTAGTACCGCTTGTACGACCGGTAGTACCGGTGACTTGCGGTAGTACCGCTCGTACAACCGGTAGTACCGCCAGGCGCGGAACTTGAACGAGATCAACTTGACAAAATCCTCAAATTCGTGGTAATCTGACCGAAAGGCTGGGCTAGGAACATAAAAGGCTATAGATCGACTCACAAAGCAACAGATCTATGGACCAAAACCACGAAAAACTCACCAAATCCAAAGATCGATCCGAAGGCAAATTGGGGCTCTTTTTGGTGGGATTTTCGATTTTAAGGGGATAGAAGAAAAATTGGGGGGAAATTCATGATCAACCTTGCTCTTTATACCAATATGTTATGGGGTAACCCCTTGGGGTGGCCCGATCTTTCACGAATCTCCGGGGGAATCGAGGGGAAAGCGGTGGAAGGGGAAAGGGGATGAAATCCACGAACACACGCCCACGAAGAACCCGATGAACTCACGCACACAAAACACGATACACGCCGATAACTCACGCCGGTAGCAACCGGCCCAACATAATCCCTAGGATCGGTGTTGGGCGAAGCTCTCTCTCCACGACCAACAACGGGAGCGAGGTGTTTGGTGAGATCTTGACTACTTGGGGACGAGAAACCGAGATCCCAAGGCCTTATACAACTTGAACGCACTAGGCAAGATCCAAGAGGTTGTGGATAATAGGGTGCCCCTTGGTAGGAGCATGAGACCAATAGATGAAAGATTCTCAAAGGGGTGTCATCAACTATTATTATCTAAGTCTAGGGTTTACAATAGAGGGTGGGGGCTATATATGGGCCAGCCACATAAACAGGGTTAGTTTAGGAACGAAATGGGAAAATATAGAAAGGGGTACAGGGCGCTGGGCCGAAGTGACGCGATCATGTATAGTCAAGACCGGTACCGCTGGCGGTCCTGGAGCTTTCGTCGGAGTCGCCTGTAGCGAGCGGTAGGAGGGGCCGGTAGTACCGCCCACCGGTAGTACCGGTTCTCGGACCGGTAGTACCGCAGGCGTCTGG
Source organism: Avena longiglumis (assembly GCA_030063025.1). Taxonomy (NCBI): domain Eukaryota; kingdom Viridiplantae; phylum Streptophyta; class Magnoliopsida; order Poales; family Poaceae; genus Avena; species Avena longiglumis. Next base: position 249,305,325 of record CP125978.1, on the reverse strand, counting down.
GGCTTGGTCGGGTTCCTCCTGGAGCGTCCGGTAGCTGGGGCCGGTTGTGCCGCTTGAACCTGTAGTACCGGCTGTAGGGTCCGGTAGTACCGCTGGAGTCTGGCAGCGATTGGTTGCTTCCGCCCCGGTTTCTCCGTTCCATGGGTCCTTCTCTTCGTACCTGATGATGCACAGTGTATGCGTATGAAGTATCAAGCCATCCAGGGGCGTATCAAAATCACACAAGGAAAGGAGCGAGTTAACCTTGGCTTGTAGGAGCTTGGCTCGGGCGCGAGTCATTGGTCCACTGGGAGGGCTAGGTGTTGTAGATGGAGGTGCGTCCGTAGGACGGGTTGCATCAATACTCCCCATAGCCGTCACCGTAGATTTGGATTTTGTTTAGACAATAAGTTAGCCATCATAGCAACTTCGCCAAGGCTCGAGCGTCGCAGAGGCCTCTTGTACTTCGCACCTATACAGGATCCCACCTTTTCAATAAAGCTTTCATCTTAATCCGCAATATCTTGATTGCAATATTAGTTCTTACTTGTTCTTGATTTCAAGTAGGAATTAAGACCCTCGTTGGTCAAGCTGATCGTGTTTCCGCAGGATCGGTAACCTCCAGGAGATTGGCCTAGCGATTGCATTGGCGCTCGTGCTCGCACGTGTAGTCGGACCGTCAAGCCCAAACTCCACCAAATCGACTATCACCATCTCATCGAAAGATCGGACACCTTTTCCCTATCAAAAACCTTGTCTCCACTCTTAAAAACCTTATTCTCTATTTTTCTATCATGCCATCTTTTCACTTTTTCTTTAAACAATCTTGCATTTTCATAAGCCTCACTTCTAAACTCATCTAAGGCATGAATATCTAATAAACGTTACTCCCCTGCTACTTTAAAATCACTGATTGCCCAAAAGGCTTTATGTTCCAATTCTAAAGGTAAGTGGCATGCCTTATCGTAAACCATCTTATATGGTGTCATACCCATTGGATTTTTAAATGCAGTTCGGTATGCCCAAAGAGTATCATTCAACTTGTATGACCAATCTTTCGTGATTTGTTCATCGTCTTCTCGAGTATGGTCTTTAATTCTCTATTGGAGAGTTCTACTTGACCACTCGTTTTACGATGATATGGTGAAGCAACATGGTGAGTCACTCCATATTTGTAGAGGATTTTCCTGAAAGTTCCTTTCGTAAAATGAGAACCACCGTCTGTAATTAAAAATCTAGGAACTCCAAACCTAGGGAATATGACATCCTTGATCATGTTGGGGGTGACCACTTGGGGTGGCCCGATCTTTCACGAATTCCGGGGAAATCGAGGGTAAAGCGGTGGAAGCGGAGAGGGGATGAAATCCACGAACACACACGCGAAGAACTCGATGAACTCACACACACGAAAACACGATACAAACCGATAACTCACGCCGGTGGCAACCGGTCCAACATAATCCCTAGGATCGGTGTTGCGCGAAGCTCTCTCTCCACGGCCAACAACGGGGGCGAGATGCTTGGTGAGATCTTGACTACTTGGGCACGAGACACCGAGATCCCAAGGACTTGTACAACTTGAACGCACTAGGCAAGATCCAAGAGGTTGTGGATAATTTGGTGCTCCTTGGTAGGAGCATGAGACAAATAGTTAATAGATCCTCAAAGGGGTGTCCTCAACTATTATTATCCAAGTCTAGGGTTTACAATAGAGGGGTGGGGCTTTATATAGGCCAGCCACTTAAAAAGTGGTAGTTTAGGAATAAAACTAGAAGTTGGGGTGAAATTGGGGGTTACATGGGCCAGGCCCAAAAGGCCTTAACATGCCTGGCGTCGATCAGTCCGGAGACTGCGGTGTTGGGTCCGGAGACTCCGGTTTGGATCGGAGACTCCGGTCAATCTCCGGACCCGTCTCCGGAGGGGCCTTCTGGTTGTCCCGGTCTTGGTTCCTGGGGCCGGACCGGAGGATGGTCCGGAGACTCCGGTGTACAGGACCGGAGACTCCGGTGTACACCGGAGATTTCGGCGTGCAGAGCTCCAGCAGCGGCTTCTCCTGGTCCTTCTTCCTTGGGGGCTTGGTGTTGTGATGTTGCTTCAGATACACAACGTAGTTGCATGAAGTAGCAAGCCATCCAAAGGTAGACCAAAATCACATGAGGAAAGGAGCGAGTTAACCTTAGCTTGTAGAAGCTTGGCTCAGGCGCAAGTCATTGGTTCACTTGGGGGACTAGGTGTTGTAGATGGAGGTGCGTCCGTAGGACGGGCCGCATCAGATCATCTTTACTGAAGTAGCCGCATCTGCATGGCTTGTTGGAATAGCTTCAACCCATCTGGTGACATAATCAACAACAACAAAAATATGAGTGTAACCTTCTACAAAAGCTCCCATATAATCCATTCCCCATACATCGAAGGGTTCAATTGTAATACTATAATTCATTGCCATCTCTTGTCTTCTACCTATATTATCCCTTTTCTGGCAAGCATCACAATGTTCTACATACTTGTGTGCGTCCTTGAACAAGGTGGGCCAATCGAATCCGGATTGAAGTACCTTTGTTGCAGTTCGCTTGCCTACATGATGTTAGGAACACACTTCCGAATAATTCCATCAGGTCCATGACGATATAGATACGGATCATCCCAAAAGTAATATTTAAGATCATTAAATAATTTTGTTCTTTTATTTCTTATCATACCAGGAGGTACAAATTTTCCTACAAGATAATTAGCATAATCTGCAAATCAAGGATCGGCGATTTCAATACTTGCTAAATATTCTCCCAGAAATGACTCATTTATAGGTACGGCGTGATATGGGGTGGCCCGATCTTCTCAGCAAGCACTTGTCGATGATGATGGTGGATGATAGATAACTAGCCTGTAGCTATGAACTCTCCCGCTCGAACCCTGATGCCAATGCAACAGCTCTCGAACCCTGTGGGATATTCACAACACCACGCTCTTGCGCACGCAGCCATCGACCACGAACGGTAGTTTGCAATCTACTAATTCCCAATGGAACAACAGATCACACTCAATTGCAGTAGATAATTCGATCACAAGGTAATTCCAGAGGTTCTTGATAAGAAACAACTCCAAAATAGTTTTAACGTGGTCTTCTCTAACTATGGGGACGTCCCAGGGCTTATAAGGGCGGTATGGCCAAAATCGCGAAACAAAGCGTGTCCGATACGATCGAGATCCGTCCGGATCTGTTGGTAACTTCGGGCGGACTTTCCGCCTAAGTAGGCGGATTATCCGCCCCGGATTATCCTCCTGGGCGGATTATCCGCCCCTATCTTGAGCCTCGCTGAAGTCCTTAGCGAATTCGGAGCAGGGCGGATTATCCGCCTTGTGGGGCCGAATTATCCGCCCCTAGGGATGTAAGTACTGCTTGGAAAGCTCTCGGAGTGATGTTTCCAACAAGTGCTTATTTGCTTGATTTGGAGTTCGTATGAAGAATCCACGTCCGTTTCAATTTCAGGGCTTACATGTCCGAACTGAACCTTCCTTCTTGATGATCTTCTCTTGCGCCTTCCTCCCGCTCCTCCCTCGCGCATCCTTGGCGATCATCATGCTAGGCTCCTCTTGTAACCCTTATCCTCCTCGTGTCAAGCTTGTTTCCTCAACGAACCTGATCATACACAAGTGCATAGATTTGGGCAGTATAAAGTTCTCATTATCATAAACATCAGATTCATTTAGGAGTGAATTCACCTGTTGTTCAAGTAGCTTTGCATGAGCCCGTGTAATGGGTCCAATTCTAATCTCATTGGACTGATCCTTCTTAGCATAGGCTGGAACATCTTCAGTAGTAATTGGGGTAGGTGTAAATATAGGGATGTCCTCATCATCTCCCCCCCCTCCCTTCAAAAGGCGTCGACCTCGACGCTCCAAGGTCTTCTCCATGATATGGTGACAAATCAGCAACGTGGAAACTGTTGCTAACCCCACCAAACTCAGCAATAGGAATATCAATCGAGTAGGCATTATCATTGATCTTGGCTAACACCTTGTAAGGACCAGCACCACGGGGCTTCAATTTGGATTGTCGAAGCTTGGGGAACCTATCCTTGCGCAGATGCACCCATACCATGTCGCCAGGCTTGAACAAAACCTCCTTTCTTGCTTGATTCCTTGCAGCAGCAATGTTCTTGCCTTTCTTCTCAATAGCATCTCGAGTCTTCTCATGAATTTTCTTCACATATTCAGGACGTTTTGATGCCTCCATATCAACTCTCTCATGCAATGGTAGAGGCAACAAATCTAGTGGCGTCAATGGCTTGAATCCATACACCACCTCAAAAGGACAAAGCTGAGTAGTAGAATGCATAGCCCTGTTGTAAGCAAATTCTACATGTGGCAAACACTCTTCCCACTCCATGATTCTTCTTGATCATAGTCCTCAATAATCGTGACAATGTTCTATTCACCACCTCCGTCTGACCATCTGTTTGGGGATGACAAGTAGTACTGAACAGCAACTTCGTTCCAAGCTTCCCCCATAAAGTCTTCCAAAAGTAGCTCATGAACTTCACATCACGGTCAGAAACAATCGTCTTGGGTACTCCATGTAGTCTCACGATGTCCTCGAAAAGCAGGTTAGCAATATCACGGCATCGTTGCTTTTTGTGGCAATAAAATGAGCCATCTTAGAGAATCTATCCACTACCACAAATATAGAATCATGACCTCTCGAGTTTTGGGTAAACCTAGCACAAAGTCCATGCTAATATCTTCCCAAGGTGTAGTAGGTGCGAGAGAGGTGTATACAAACCATGAGGCTTCAACTTTGATTTGGACTTGTTGCATGTAATGCAGCGACTCACAAATCGATAGACATCACGCCTCATCTTGGGCCAATAAAGTGATCGTGAGCATGAGCAAAGTCTTCTCACGCCCAAAGTGACCCATCAAACCTCCAGCATGTGATTCCTGCACTAAAAACAAACGCGAAGACGATTCTGGAATGCATAGTTTGTTAGCTCTAAACAAATAGACATTATGTATATGATACTTATCCCACGCATGTTCCAAAGCACACAAACGATATGGTTCAGCAAAATCATGATCAGTTGCATAAAGTGCAGAAATACTCTCTAATCCAGGAATTTTAACATCAAGATGTGTCAACAACATATTCTTCCTAGACAAAGCATCAGCAACCACATTTTCTTTTCCTTTCTTATATTTTATAATGTAAGGAAATGATTCAATAAACTCAACCCATTTGGCTAAGCGTCTATGCAAGTTTGATTGAGCTTTAAGATACTTCAATGCTTCATGATCAGAATGTATGATAAATTCTTTTGGCCACAAATAATGTTGCCAAACCTCAAGAACTCTAACAAGTGCATACAATTCTTTATCATAAATAGGATAATTCAGTCTAGCACCAGCAAGTTTCTCAGAAAAATATGCTATTGGACGACCCTCTTGCATCAAAACGTCACCAATTCCTATACCACTAGCATCACATTCAACTTCAAATTGCTTTGAAAAATCAGGTAATGCAAGCAAAGGTGCAGTAGTAAGCAAACATTTTAATGTATCAAATGCAATATCTTGGGCTGCGCCCCATACAAATGGCACACCTTTCTTAGTCAATTCATTCAATGGTGCAGCAATAGTGCTAAAATCCTTCACAAAGTGCCTATAGAAACCAGCTAAACCATGGAAACTACGCACTTGACTCACATTCATGGGAATAGGCCAATTTTGAATTGCTTCAATTTTAGAATGATCTACTTCTACCCCATGCTTAGATACAACATATCCCAGAAATATGACCTTATCTTTTGCAAATGTGCACTTCTCAAGATTAGCATATAATTGATTATCACGCAACACTTGCAAAACTTGTCTAATATGATCAGAGTGTTCAGATTCATTGCGGCTGTATATGAGTATATCATCGAAATAAAACAACCACAAAACGACCAATATATTCTCTCAAAACATGATTCATTAATCTCATGAATGTACTAGGTGCATTAGTAAGACCAAAAGGCATAACTAACCATTCATACAAACCAAATTTTGTTTTGAAAGCAGTTTTCCATTCATCCCCTTCTTTCATCCTAATTTGATGGTATCCACTACGCAAATCAATTTTAGAGAAAATAGCAGCACCACTCAATTCATCTAACATATCCTCTAAGCGTGGAATAGGATGACGATATCGAACAGTGATGTTATTAATAGCTCTACAATCTACACACATGCGCCATGTACCATCTTTCTTAGGTACTAAAATAACAGGAACAGCACAAGGGCTAAGAGAAACACGAATGTACCCTTTGTCGAGCAACGCTTGTACTTGTTTCTGTATCTCCTTAGTTTCTTCGGGGTTGGTTCAGTATGGTGCCGGTTTGGTAATTTAGCGCCAGGGATCAAATCTATTTGATGCTCAATGCCACGCAATGGAGGCAATCCAGCTGGCACATCTTCTGGAAACACATCACCAAAATCCTGCAAAACAGCAGATACACCAAGAGAAATAGGGGTCATGTCGTTAGAAACCAAAACCTCGCCCTTATACATGAGCACAAGTGGCATGGCTGTAGGATCCTCACTAAATTCTCTCATATCCTCTTTGGTGGCTAGTATTACTAGATTAGGCACTCGCTCACTTTTCGTTATATCATTCTTTTGGGGCTCATTTACAACACTCACATTTTCAACACTCTCTCGCCTAGGTGCATCTTGCAAGTTCACTTCAATCTTCTGACGAGATTCATTCACAATCTGTTGTGGTGTCATAGGCTGCAAATTGATTTTCTTGCCCTTGAACTCCAAATGATATGTATTAGCTCGGCCATTGTGTTGCACATGGCGATCATAAAGCCAAGGCCGACCCAATAGTAAATGGCACACAGTCATAGGAACCACATCAAAATCAATAGAATCCTTGTATGGCCCTATTTCAAAGTTCACACGTACCATATGGTTTACCTTCATCTCACCACTGTCACTCAACCATTGTATGTAGTATGGCTTGGGATGAGGTAAATATGTCAAATTCATCTTGGCACACAACTCCTTGCTTGCAAGATTTCTACAACTACCTCCATCAATGATTACTTTGCAAGCTTTGTTTGGGCCAACTAGAGCTTTTGTTTGGAACAAGTTGCAGCGCTGAGAGTCAACAACAGGCTGCACACTAAGGATACGTGGAGAGACCACTATGGTAGGCGCATGCTCAGGAAAGGCATCCATACCTTCCTCCTCATAATCAGCGCCATGATCATCAGGATCAACATCATCTCCACTCTCATACTCTCCTTGATCATTAACAAACATCACCTTGCGGTTTGGACAATCTCGCTTGAAATGTCCCCTTCCTCCACAAGTATGGCACTCCACGTCACGAGTACGAGCTGTTGACATATTGGAACCCGTGCTAGCAGCAGGAGCAACAGGTTTCCTAGCTTGAGAACCATAGGATGACTGAGGTGTTGGCTTGGAAGATGGTGTACTAGTGTGGCCAGCAGCCGCATTAGGTGTAGAAACCTGTGGCGGCGGTGTAGACCTTGCGGAAAAGCGGCCTGTGGAAGGGAATCTTGTACGCGCCTTCGCCTCTTCAGCAAGCTGTGATTCGGCCTCCCTTGCATGATGCAACAATTCATTCATAGTCTCATACCTATGATGACGGACAATGCTCTTGATTGGTAGCTTCAAATTATTGAGAAATCGTTGCATGGTCATCTCAAGCGATTCACGAACTCTAGCACGCTGCATAAGCATCTCCATCTCCATGTAGTACTCATCAACCGACATGGTTCCTTGTCTCAAGTTTGTTAACTTATCAAAACCGAGTGCGTAGTTGGTGGGTACAAAGCGTTCCTTCATGATACGCTTCATCTCGCGCCAAGTCATCACCGGAAGGTCATTGTCATCCCTTCTATTCTGCACAAGGGCATCCCACCAACGCAAAGCATAACCATCAAATTCTGACGCTGCAAGCTTGACCTTCTTTTCTTGATGTACTACAAGCGCCAAAGCTTCTCAATCTTCAACTCCCATGTGAGGTAATCTTCAGGATCAATGGAGCCATCGAACTTGGGAATTGAAAACTTGGGCTTGCCCAATCCATCATCAACCGGTTGGTGAGGTATACGCTGAGCACGCCCAATTGGAGCAAAGCCACGTCCATGAACAGGTTGAGGAGCACGGCCACAGCCAACTTGTGGTTGTTGACCATCCCCGGCATTACTTGCTTCTTCATCGTCATGGGCATCATCATATTGCTGCCTTTGTCCAATTGCTATTGTGAGAGCATCAAGAGAACGTTGCAAAGCTGTGACATTGTTGTTGATAGCTGTTACTTGTGTCTGTATGGTAGCGACTGCCTCAATATTTGCTCCCAAAGTCACTTGCACGTCCTGAATATTCTTGTCAATGGCATCTGTTGTATGGTTGAACACACGTGTCAAATGGGACTTTAATGCTTCATATTCCCGCCAGTTGACAAGCTCATCGTCCTTATTTTTCTGTGACACAACATCATCACTAGTCGACATCATTAGTAGATTAGTGCAAAAAGCAAAATCGATATGGTGGAACACTCACAACTCACTTCAACTGACAAGAAAGTAGATCTTACCGTTCCAAAGTGAATAGAGGTGCTTTACCAATTCGAAATCAACAACGAATGCACTGATGTGATGAAGTGAATATCAAGGGTATGGAGAACGATCGCAGGGCACACAGGTTATTTATGGTGGAGTCAGGGTATGGTATCCTAACTACACCGCAAACAAGTCCTAGTGCTGATCGTTATGATAACCCAAGACACACACAGTGGAGATAAACGTGGCAAAGCAATTTATGAATAGGAATATTGCAATGCACAAGAGAGACGCTAGTAATAGCTCAAAATAAACAGGCACAAGATTGCTCAATCTACAAGTGCTATGATCAACTAGGCCTCCAATAATGCACACTTTGATATCTCTTTTTGTCACGCTTGTCGCTCTTTTCTCTTTTTTTTATATACTGAATCTCTTTTCCTTTTCTGTTTTTTTTAACTATATGACTCAATGCAAAACGAATGCAAACTAGGAGGGGGCCGGATAATCCGGTCTGTCGGGGCGAAAATTTTGCACTTTCAAAACCCTAATGAGCAGCCTGTTAGAGCAAAGCAACTAGTCTCGTGGGTACGTTCCTAGGCACGGATGCTGTAGATAGGCTGTAGCTAGGTTTGAAACACAAAAGTACACTATGTGGACTCGGAAAAGTAGATGGAAACTTGCCGGAAACGATGATGGTGGACTCGGTGGAAAACAAGATCAAAACCCTAAACTTAAACACAAACGAAAACTAGACTCCTACGAGAAAAACCTTCAAATCGGATCTACGAGAAGACACGACCAGCAAATAAAACTTAAAAACGATGCAATCTAGGCTAGGGCAAATCTTTTTGTATGGCTTTTTCTGTATAGGATGAAAACAAGAACTAATCTATGGATGGATTTGTGGATGCTCACCGAGTAAACGAGGAAATCTGATACCAAGATGATATGGGGTGGCCCGATCTTCTCAGCAAGCACTTGTCGATGATGATGGTGGATGATAGATAACTAGCCTGTCCCGCTCGAACCTTGATGCCAATGCAACAGCTCTCGAACCCTGTGGGATATTCACAACACCACGCTCTTGCGCAAATTGCCGACCTTAACGGTAGTTTGCAATCTACTAATCCCCAATGGAACAACAGATCACACTCAATTGCAGCAGATAATTCGATCACAAGGTAATTCCAGAGGTTCTTGATAAGAAACAACTCCAAAATAGTTTTAACGTGGTCTTCTCTAACTATGGGGACGTCCCAGGGCTTATAAGGGCGGTTGTGGCGGCCAAAATCGCGAAACAAAATGTGTCTGATACAGTCAGATCCGTCCAGATCTGTTGGTAACTTTCAGGGCTGGACTTTCCGCCCTAAGTAGGGGCGGATTATCCGCCCCCCTGGATTATCCTCCCCTGGGGCGGATTATCCGCCCCCTATACTGAGCCTCGCGCCTGAAGTCCTTAGCAATTCCCGGAGGCGGATTATCCGCCCTGTGGGGCCGGATTATCCGCCCCTAGGGACGTGTAAGTACTGTTGGAAATCTCGAGTGATGTTTCCAACAAGTGCTTATTTGCTTGATTTGGAGTTCGTATGAAGAATCCACGTCGCTTTCAATTTCGTGGCTTCTTTTCCGTCCGAATCGAACCTTCCTTCTTGATGATCTTCTCTTGCGCCTTCCTCCCGCTCCTCCCTCGCGCATCCTTGGCGATCATCATGCTAGGCTCCTCTTGTAACCCTTCTCCTCCTCGTGTCAAGCTTGTTTCCTCAACTAACCTGATCATACACAAGTGCATAGATTTAGGCAGTATAAAGTTATCATTATCATAAACATCAGATTCATTTAGGAGTGAATTCACCTGTTGTTCAAGTAGCATTGCACGAGCCCGTGTAATGGGTCCAATTCTAATCTCATTGGATTGATCCTTCTTAGCATTGGCTGGAACATCTTCAGTAGTAATTGGGGTAGGTGTAAATATAGGGATGTCCTCATCATCTCCCCCCCCCCTTCAAAAGGCGTCGACCTCGACGCTCCAAGGTCTTCTCCATGATATGGTGACAAATCAGCAACGTGGAAACTGTTGCTAACCCCACCAAACTTAGCAATAGGAATATCAATCGAGTAGGCATTATCATTGATCTTGGCTAACACCTTGTAAGGACCAGCACCACGGGGCTTCAATTTGGATTATCGAAGCTTGGGGAACCTATCCTTGCGCAGATGCACCCATACCATGTCGCCAGGCTTGAACAAAACCTCCTTTCTTGCTTGATTCCTTGCAGCAGCAATGTTCTTGCCTTTCTTCTCAATAGCCTCTCGAGTCTTCTCATGAATTTTCTTCACATATTCAGCACGTTTTGATGCCTCCATATCAACTCTCTCATGCAATGGTAGAGGCAACAAATCTAGTGGCGTCAATGGCTTGAATCCATACACCACCTCAAAAGGACAAAGCTGAGTAGTAGAATGCACAACCCTGTTGTAAGCAAATTCTACATGTGGCAAACACTCTTCCCACTCCCGCAGATTCTTCTTGATCATAGTCCTCAATAACTGTGACAATGTTCTATTCACCACCTCCGTCTGACCATCTGTTTGGGGATGACAAGTAGTACTGTACAAAGAACTTGCTCCAAGCTTCCCCATAAAGTCTTCCAAAAGTAGCTCATGAACTTCACATCACGCCGAAACAATCGTCTTGGGTACTCCATGTAGTCTCACGATGTCCCCGAAAACAGGTTAGCAATATGCGACGATCGTTGCTTTTGTGGTGCAATAAAATGAGCCATCTTAGAGAATCTATCCACTACCACAAATATAGAATCATGACCTCCGAGTTTTGGGTAAACCTAGCACAAAGTCCATGCTAATATCTTCCCAAGGTGTAGTAGGTGCGAGAGAGGTGTATACAAACCATGAGGCTTCAACTTTGATTTGGATTTGTTGCATGTAATGCAGACTCATAAATCGATAGACATCACGCCTCATCTTGGGCCAAAAAGTGATCACGAGCATGAGCAAAGTCTTCTCACGCAAAGTGACCCATCAAACCTCGGCATGTGATTCCGTGCACTAAAACAAACGCAAAGACGATTCTGGAATGCATAGTTTGTTAGCTCTAAACAAATAGCCATTATGTATATGATACTTATCCCACGCATGTTTCAAAGCACACAAACGATATGGTTCAGCAAAATCATGATCAGTTGCATAAAGTGCAGAAATACTCTCTAATCCAGGAATTTTAACATCAAGATGTGTCAACAACATATTCTTCCTAGACAAAGCATCAGCAACCACATTTTCTTTTCCTTTCTTATATTTTATAATGTAAGGAAATGATTCAATAAACTCAACCCATTTGGCTAAGCGTCTATGCAAGTTTGATTGAGCTTTAAGATACTTCAATGCTTCATGATCAGAATGTATGATAAATTGTTTTGGCCACAAATAATGTTGCCAAACCTCAAGAACTCTAACAAGTGCATACAATTCTTTATCATAAATAGGATAATTCAGTCTAGCACCAGCAAGTTTCTCAGAAAAATATGCTATTGGACGACCCTCTTGCATCAAAACGCCAATTCCTATACCACTAGCATCACATTCAACTTCAAATTGCTTTGAAAAATCGTAATGCAAGCAAAGGTGCAGTAGTAAGCAAACGTTTAATGTATCAAATGCAATATCTTGGTTGCGCCCATACAAATGGCACACCTTTCTTAGTCAATTCATTCAATGGTGCAGCAATAGTGCTAAAATCCTTCACAAAGCCTATAGAAACCAGCTAAACCATGGAAACTACGCACTTGACTCACATTCATGGAATAGGCCAATTTTGAATTGCTTCAATTTTAGAATGATCTACTTCTACCCCATGCTTAGATACAACATATCCCGAAATATGACCTTATCTTTTGCAAATGTGCACTTCTCAAGATTAGCATATAATTGATTATCACGCAACACTTGCAAAACTTGTCTAATATGATCGAGTGTTGATTCATTGCGGCTGTATATGAGTATATCATCGAAATAAACAACAAAAGCGACCAATATATTCTCTAAAAACATGATTCATTAATCTCATGAATGTACTAGGTGCATTAGTAAGACCAAAAGGCATAACTAACCATTCATACAAACCAAATTTTGTTTTGAAAGCAGTTTTCCATTCATCCCCTTCTTTCATCCTAATTTGATGGTATCCACTACGCAAATCAATTTTAGAGAAAATAGCAGCACCACTCAATTCATCTAACATATCCTCTAAGCGTGGAATAGGATGACAATATCGAATAGTGATGTTATTAATAGATCTACAATCTACACACATGCGCCATGTACCATCTTTCTTAGGTACTAAAATAACAGGAACAGCACAAGGGCTAAGAGAAACACGAATGTACCCTTTGTCGAGCAACGCTTGTACTTGTTTCAGATTCTCCTTAGTTTCTTCGGTTGGTTCGGTATGGTGCCGGTTTGGTAATTTAGCGCCAGGATCAAATCTATTTGATGCTCAATGCCACGCAATGGAGGCAATCCATGGCACATCTTCCGAAACACATCACCAAAATCACCAAAGAAAGCAGATACACCAAGAGAAAAGGGGGTCATGTCGTTAGAAACCAAAACCTCGCCCTTATACATGAGCACAAGTGGCATGGCTGTAGGAGCCTCACTAAATTCTCTCATATCCTCTTTGGTGGCTAGTATTACTAGATTAGGCACTCGCTCACTTTTCGTTATATCATTCTTTTGGGGCTCATTTACAACACTCACATTTTCAACACTCTCTCGCCTAGGTGCATCTTGCAAGTTCACTTCAATCTTCTGACGAGATTCATTCACAACTGTGGTGTCATAGGCTGCAAATTGATTTTCTTGCCCTTGAACTCCAAATGATATGTATTAGCTCAGCCATTGTGTTGCACATGGCGCTCATACCGCCAAGGCCGACCCCATCGTAAATGGCACATCATAGGAACCACATCAAAATCAATAGAATCCTTGTATGGCCCTATTTCAAAGTTCACACGCACCATATGGTTTACCTTCATCTCACCACTGTCACTCAACCATTGTATGTAGTATGGCTTGGGATGAGGTAAATATGTCAAATTCAGCTTGGCACACAACTCCTTGCTTGCAAGATTTCTGCAACTACCTCCATCAATGATTACTTTGCAAGCTTTGTTTGGGCCAACTAGAGCTTTTGTTTGGAACAAGTTGTTACCGAGAGTCAACAACAGTCGCACACTAAGGATACGTGGAGAGACCACTATGGTAGGCGCATGCTCAGGAAAGGCATCCATACTTTCCTCCTCATAATCAGCGCCATGATCATCAGGATCAACATCATCTCCACTCTCATACTCTCCTTGATCATTAACAAACATCACCTTTCGGTTTGGACAATCTCGCTTGAAATGTCCCCTTCCTCCACAAGTATGGCACTCCACGTCACGAGTACGAGCTGTTGACATATTGGAACCCGTGCTAGCAGCAGTAGCAACAGGTTTCCTAGCTTGAGAACCATAGGATGACTGAGGTGTTGGCTTGGAAGATGGTGTACTAGTGTGGCCAGCAGCCGCATTAGGTGTAGAAACCTATGGCGGCGGTGTAGACCTTGCGGAAAAGCGGCATGTGGAAGGGAATCTTGTACGCGACTTCGCCTCTTCAGCAAGCTGTGATTCGGCCTCCCTTGCATGATGCAACAATTCATTCATAGTCTCATACCTATGATGACGGACAATGCTCTTGATTGGTAGCTTCGAATTATTGAGAAATCGTTGCATGGTCATCTCAAGCGATTCACGAACTCTAGCACGCTGCATAAGCATCTCCATCTCCATGTAGTACTCATCAACCAACATGGTTCCTTGTCTCAAGTTTGTTAACTTATCAAAAACTGAGCGCAGGTAGTTGGTGGGTACAAAGCGTTCCTTCATGATACGCTTCATCTCTCGCCAAGTAATCACCGGAAGGTCATTGTCATCCCTTCTATTCTGCACAAGGGCATCCCACCAACGCAAAGCATAACCATCAAATTCTGACGCTGCAAGCTTGACCTTCTTTTCTTCAGTGTACTCGTACAAGCGCCAGAGTTCTCAATCTTCAACTCCCATTTGAGGTAATCTTCAGGATCAATGGAGCCATCGAACTTGGGAATTGAAAACTTGGGCTTGCCCAATCCATCATCAACCGGTTGGTGAGGTATCTGAAACGCCCAATTGGAGCAAAGCCACGTCCATGAACAGGTTGAGGAGCACGGCCACGGCCAACTTGTGGTTGTTGACCATCCCCGGCATTACTTGCTTCTTCATCGTCATGGGCATCATCATATTGCTGCCTTTGTCCAATTGCTATTGTGAGAGCATCAAGAGAACGTTGCAAAGCTGTGACATTGTTGTTGATAGCTGTTACTTGTGTCTGTATGGTAGCGACTGCCTCAATATTTGCTCCCAAAGTCACTTGCACGTCCTGAATATTCTTGTCAATGGCATCTATTGTATGGTTGAACACACGTGTCAAATGGGACTTCAATGCTTCATATTCCCGCCAGTTGACAAGCTCATCGTCCTTCTTTTTCTGTGACACAACATCATCACTAGTCGACATCATTAGTAGATTAGTGCAAAAAGCAAAATCAATATGGTGCAACACTCACAACTCACTTCAACTGGCAAGAAAGTAGATCTTACCGTTCCAAAGTGAATAGAGGTGCTTTACCAATTCGAAATCAACAACGAATGCACTGATGTGATGAAGTGAATATCAAGGGTATGGAGAACGATCGCAGGGTACACAGGTTATTTATGGTGGAGCTGTAGGTATGGTATCCTAACTACACCGCAAACAAGTCCTAGTGCTGATCGTTATGATAACCCAAGACACACACAGTGGAGATAAACGTGGCAAAGCAATTTATGAATAGGAATATTGCAATGCACAAGAGAGACGCTAGTAATAGCTCAAAATAAACAGGCACAAGATTGCTCAATCTACAAGTGCTATGATCAACTAGGCCTCCAATAATGCACACTTTGATATCTCTTTTTGTCACGCTTGTAGCTCTTTTCTCTTCTTTTTTTATATACTGAATCTCTTTTCCTTTTCTGTTTTTTTTCAACTATATGACTCAATGCAAAACGAATGCAAACTAGGAGGGGGCCGGATAATCCGGTTTGTCGGGGGCCGGATAATCCGGTCTGTCGGGGCGAAAATTTTGCACTTTCAAAACCCTAATGAGCAGCCTGTTAGAGCAAAGCAACTAGTCTCGTGGGTACGTTCCTAGGCACGGATGCTGTAGATAGGCTGTAGCTAGGTTTGAAACACAAAAGTACGCTATGTGAACTCGGAAAAGTAGATGGAAACTTATGGAAAATGATGATGGTGGACTCGGTGGAAAACAAGATCAAAACCCTAAACTTAAACACAAACGAAAACTAGACTCCTACGAGAAAAACCTTCAGATCGGATCTACGAGAAGACACGACCAGCAAATAAAACTTGAAAACGATGCAATCTAGGCTAGGGCAAATCTTTTTGTATGGCTTTTTCTGTATAGGACGAAAACAAGAACTAATCTATGGATGGATTTGTGGATGCTCACCGAGTAAACGAGGAAATCTGATACCAAGATGATATGGGGTGGCCCGATCTTCTCAGCAAGCACTTGTCGATGATGATGGTGGATGATAGATAACTAGCCTGTACCGCTCGAACCCTGATGCCAATGCAACAGCTCTCAAACCCTGTGGGATATTCACAACACCACGCTCTTGCGACGCCGTAATTCGACTTAACGGTAGTTTGCAATCTACTAATTCCCAATGGAACAACAGATCACACTCAATTGAAGTAGATAATTCGATCACAAGGTATTTCCAGAGGTTCTTGATAAGAAACAACTCCAAAATAGTTTTAACGTGGTCTTCTCTAACTATGGGGACGTCCCAGGGCTTATAAGGGCGGCTGGGGCGGCCAAAATCGCGAAACAAAACGTGTCCGATACAGTCAGATCCGTCCAGATCTGTTGGTAACTTTCAGGGCCGGACTTTCCGCCCTAAGTAGGGGCGGATTATCCGCCCCCCGGATTATCCTCCCCTGGGGCGGATTATCCGCCCCCTATACTGAGCCTCGCGCCTGAAGTCCTTAGCAGAATTCCTGGAGCAGGGCCGGATTATCCGCCCCCTAGGGACGTGTAAGTACTCGTTGGAAAGCTCTCGGAGTGATGTTTCCAACAAGTGCTTATTTGCTTGATTTGGAGTTCGTATGAAGAATCCACGTCCGTTTCAATTTCAGGGCTTGTTTCTGTCTGAACTGAACCTTCCTTCTTGATGATCTTCTCTTGCGCCTTCCTCCCGCTCCTCCCTCGCACATCCTTGGTGATCATCATGCTAGGCTCCTCTTGTAACCCTTCTCCTCCTCGTGTCAAGCTTGTTTTCTCAACGAACCTGATCATACACAAGTGCATAGATTTAGGCAGTATAAAGTTCTCATTATCATAAACATCAGATTCATTTAGGAGTGAATTCACCTGTTGTTCAAGTAGCTTTGCACGAGCCCGTGTAATCGGTCCAATTCTAATCTCATTGGACTGATCCTTCTTAGCATTGGCTGGAACATCTTCAGTAGTAATTGGGGTAGGTGTAAATATAAGGATGTCCTCATCACGGCGTCAGTAATTATTCCCTCCATCCTAGAGAGATGATCTGCTACCGGGTTATCCTTACCTGATTGGGCAAAGGTGTCCGATCTTTCGATGAGATGGTGATAGTCGATTTGGTGGAGTTCAGGCTTGACGATCCGATTACACGTGCGAGCACGAGCGCCAATGCAATCGCTAGGCCAATCTCCTGGAGGTTACCGATCCTGTGGGAACACGATCAGCCTGACCAGCGAGGGTCTTAATTCCTACCTGAAATCGAGAACAAGTAAGAACTAATATTGCAATCAAGATATTGCGGATTAAGATGAAAGCTTTATTGAAAATGTGGGATCATGTATAGGTGCGAAGTACAAGAGGCCACTGCGACGCTCGAGCCTTGGCGAAGTTTCTATGATGGCTAACTTAATGTCTAAACAAAATCCGATGGAGGGGTTAACCTCTTGGGTGCCCGATCTTCACGGATCTCGTGGTCAAATCGATGGGAAAGCGAGGGGAAAGGGAGAAGGTAGCGGAAGCGAACACACACCTCGCGAAGAACACGATGAACACACGCAAAACTCACACGATACAAGGCGGATCGCTCCCGAACGGCGGCCACCGGTCTGATAGAATCCTCACAAGGAAAGATCGGTCAACGTGTTCCCTCAAATCCACATCGGAGAGGGAAGAACACCTTGGGGAGGGTCTTGACAACTTGGAGACGAGACAATGAACTACAAGGCCTTGTTCAACGATGGATGCGTGATGCAAAGTCCAATCGAGGTTGGTGACGATAGTCGGTCCCCTTGGGTGACGATAGACAGCCATAGAAGTAGTGGCCGAATCCAACCCTAGAAGTCCTTTTCTCCTCAAATACGGACTCTAAAAAGTGGATATTTATAATCCTACGAAAATTACATGGGTCTGGCCCAAAATAAAGGTGTCGCAGCACCATATTAAGCTATGGACGAATTTGTGAAGTATTAATCTTGAAGATTTCGTCCAAGCCTTCTTTCTTCATTATGGTGGCCTCAAAGTTCTGAAATCTTCATCTGTGGCCTTCTCTTGAATCATCACATGCTTGCTGCCATCTCCATGCATGGCCATGCTCCAATGCTTGTCCCTCTCATCCATGCTTGGTCTATTATTCCTAAGAGTAACAAATACATCTGATTTAGGCAGCATCATATTCTCATGTATGTGAGGAATAGTTCGAAGAAACGAAAGTACCTGATAGTTAAGTTGTTTGACACGAGATCTTGTGATAGGTCCTTGTATGTGTGTAGATGTAGGTACAACGGTTGTATCAATAGATGGGATGTCCACATCATGCTCCCCTTCTTGAATTGAAGTCGTCCTCGACGCAATCTCATCTTCCTCACCAAAGTAAGGCTTCAAATCTGCAATGTTAAACGTAGGACTAACCATACCAAAGTCTGCAGGCAACTCAAGTTTATATGCATTATCGTTTATTTTCTCTAACACCTTAAAGGGACCAGCAGCGCGCGACATTAACTTAGACTTGCGTAAATCAGGAAAACGATCTTTACGCAAATGTAACCAAACAAGATCTCCAACATCAAACACAACATGCTTTCTCCCTTTATCCCCAGCAAGTTTATACTTAGCATTCATGTGTTCTATGTTATCTTTAGTAGTCTTATGCAAGTTTTATATCATTTCAGCGCGTTGTGTAGCATCCAAATTATTTTTCACCGAAGAAGGTAAAGACAATAAATCAATAGGTGCACGAGGAACAAAACCATACACGATCTCAAACGGGCACATCTTTGTGGTAGAATGCAGCGAACGATTATAAGCAAATTCCATATGAGGTAAACACTCTTCCCACAATTTTAAGTTCTTTAAAACAGCTCGCAGCATAGTAGACAAAGTTCTATTTACTACTTTAGTTTGTCCATCAGTTTGGGGGTGACATGTAGTACTAAATAGCAATTTAGTCCCTAACTTAGCCCATAAACATCTCCAAAAGTGGCTAAGAAATTTAGTATCACGATCAGAAACAATAATATTTGGCACACCATGTAAACGAACAATTTCACAAAAGAACAAATCAGCAATATGCGCAGCATCATCCGTTTTATGACAAGGAATAAACTGTGCCATCTTAGAAAACCGATCCACAACAACAAAAAAACTATCCCTCCCCTTCTGTGTACGTGGCAATCCCAAAACAAAGTCCATAAAAATATCCTCCCAAGGAACACTAGGAACAGGAAGAGGCATATATAAACCATGTGGATTAAGGCGAGACTTAGCTTTTTGACAAGTAGTGTAGCGTGCCACAAATCTCTAAACATCTCGACGCATACGTGGCCAAAAGAAGTGTGCAGCAAGAACATCCTCCATTTTCTTGACACCAAAGTGTCCCATCAATCCTCCTCCATGCGCCTCTTGTAACAACAAAAGACGAACAGAACTATCTGGAATGCATAGTTTGTTAGCACGGAACACAAATCCATCATTGAAGACGAACTTGTTCCATGTTCTACCATCTCTACAATTCTGCAACACATCTTTAAATTCAGCATCATGCACATATTGTTCCTTAATAGTTTCCAATCCAAATATTTTGAAGTCAAGTTGAGATAACAAAGTTGATGGAGGGGTTAACCTCTTGGGTGCCCGATCTTCACGGATCTCGTGGTCAAATCGATGGGAAAGCGAGGGGAAAGGGAGAAGGTAGCGGAAGAGAACACACACCTCACAAAGAACACGATGAACACACGCAAAACTCACACAATACAAGGCCGATTGCTCCCGATCGGCGGCCACCGGTCCGATAGAATCCTCGCAAGGAAAGATCGGTAAACGTGCTCCCTCAAATCCACATCGGAGAGGGAAGAACACCTTGGGGAGGGTCTTGACAACTTGGAGACGAGACATCGAACTCCAAGGCCTTGTTCAACGATGGATGCGTGATGCAAAGTCCAATCGAGGTTGGTGACGATAGTCGGTCCCCTTGGTAAAGGGGATGAGGCAAAACTAGAGATTCCACAATGGGGGTTGTCTTTAGTCTATCCTCTATGCCTAAGGGATACATGAGGGGTGGGGGCTCTATTTATAGGCCAGCCACTAAACAAGGGTAGTTTGGGGATAAACTAGGCGAATAGGTAAGTAAAGGGGAATACATGGTGTGGCCCAACTGTGTGCCAAGACATGACCGGTAGTCTGGGACTCAGGACCGGTAGTACCGGTCATAACCGGTAGTACCACTCTGGGACCGGTAGTACCGGTCTTGGAGCATCGCTTGAGCCGTTAGTAGCGAGTAGAAGCGGTAGAAGTACATTGACCGGTAGTACCGGTTCCGATAACCGGTAGTACCGCTTGGACCTGGCAGCTGCCGACATGCCTTCTTCCGTCTCCTCTTCCAAGCCTCCGTCTTGTCGGGCTTGATGTTCCGGGCTTCCTCCCTTGCCTCCGTACTGGTCGGTGTGAACCTATCATGCATATGTGACGGAGTATGAAGTAGCATACCATTCACTAGGGTAGGAAGTGGGCTCGCATAGAGGAACAGATTCACCTTTGGAGTCCATGAAGACTTGGCGTAAGTCGGAGACCTTGATGTAGTAACGACCGTAGGTCGGGCTGCATCATCTCCCTCCCTTCAAAAAGAGTCGTCCTCGACTCTCCATGTTCATCACGAAGTAGAAGAGGTCGAAGGACATCCTTGATCCTGGGGTTCACCATATAGTCGTCCTCGGGAAGATTGACTTGACAACACTTCAATGTTCCTTCACCTTCCATGAAGCCTACAAAGCTCACGACAAAAGCGAAGCAACACTCAAAGTGTAGCCAATTCATGAACATTATAGCATGAGTCCTCAAGTAGAAGGAAGTCACCTTAGCTTGTAGAGATAGCTCGATGAAGGGTGGCCATAGGTAACTCTCTTCGGTTCTTCTTGTCAACACGTGGTTGGTAGAGGTTGACGTGTATGCACTTGTACCTTCACACAACAAAGACCAAGCAAAATATTTTCATGCGTGATAGAGGAGCATGTCAAATGTGGCATGTCCATTCTTGGTCACAACACTATTAGTACAATGCATGTATAGCAAATGGAATGCATATGTAAGGTCAAAGTGCATGGAAATCGTTTGAACATCATCCAAATGTGGGAACTCAAAAACTCCATATAACGTAGTAGTGGGGCACTCAAAGCATTGGATCAAAATTTCAATCAACATCTTTGATGCAAGAATAGGAGAATTCGGCAAAAACACACAAGGAAGAATGTCCAAAGAAACATCATTATGTGTGCAAACCAACCATTGGAAAGAGAAATTGTTCAACATGTTGGATGTCACACACAAATCATCGATAGCAAATATCATGGGAGTATGAGTATCCCAAGCGGAAGCAAAAACAATATATTTGCAACAAACCAAATGAAAGAGCAAGTGGTCCTTATGTTTGTTGCAACAACAAGACGAGATTCTTGGAAGCTCTCATGACAATACATGCTCTTAATGGAATTGTGGTTGCAAGCAAAACATCGGAGAGAGAAATTGTTTAACAATTTTGTTACAACACACAAAACATCATTATCTAAAAGCGAAGAAACATGAATGTCACAAGGGGAGATAATACCATTAACATGCTTGCAATCAAACCATAGGAAAGAGAAATTTGCCAACATGAAAGATGCAAAGCATGCAAAAGGTATCAGAGCTGGGTTCGATCTTGAACTCACTTGTGGGATGCTCTCTAGAGATCTTTTTGTCAACTCGTGCTCAACCGAGGTTGACATTCTTGTGCGGGTACCTACACACATCATACACCAAAGGAAGAACGTGTGTGCATGGTAGACATACACATCATCCATCATGACGTATATCTTCTTGTGCACATCACCATTAATTTCAATCAAGTACGACATAGATGCATGGTGAGTATGCAAGTGGGAACATGCTTATCATGGCAATCATCAAAATCTCCAAAAATTGAGAAAGCTATGGGGGCCATCTCATTATAACGCATATGATCATTATTGTTGCAAGCAAAACAAGTGAAATAGCAAGCATTCATCTTATCGCAAGCAAAGGGAGAAATTGAATGACTAGCATGACAAGACAAGTCCGAAGCAATTGGAGGATACACACAAGATGCATAGCATGGCATGTTTATGGAAATGGTATTGCAATCAAACAATTCCACATGAGCAATATTATGCAAAGGCAAAGCATCACATGGGAATATGAATGAAGCATATGTAATGTCACAAGTATCATCCATAGCATGCATATCCTCACAATTCATCATGTCCACTAGTGGGATCATGGCATCATCAACACCCTTACTGTTACCTTGGTCATACCTCTCATATGAAGTGGGTGTTGTGGAAGTAGTGGCCTCCTTGTGGACGACTTCGTTTTCTTGATGTAGCCATGGCGTAGCATCATCTTCGTGCACCATGTACATCTTCTCCATTCGAGGCATCATTGCTTCATGGCTTGGTGCATCTTCATCCATGGAACCTAACACAACATAAGAGAACACACTAGAGGTAGAGAGTAAGTTGTCAGAAATATAAATGGTCTCACTTGACCTATCAACTACCACTCTCAACTCACTCGGTGTATCACTCATGCCCTCAAAGTGGAAGCACTCAATCTCACCTAAGGTGGAGTCACTCATCTCACTCGTGTTCTCACTCAAGTGGGCTAAGTGGCTCTCATACTCACATGGGATTGGTACCACATCATCACTCAAGTATATAGGGGTAGGCTCGGGTTCCTCAACTCCATGCGCCTCCTTTGGTGAAGGGAAAATCCCATGATCACCATTCTTGAGCTTGTCGCCTTCAAGGTTGGATGCCATATGATGGGCATCATTGCTCGCCTCCATGGTCGAAGGGAAAATCCCATGCTCGACCGTCTTGTGGCCATCTTGTAGTAGTGGTGGAGGTAGGCTCATGCTATCCAACTTGGCGAAGTAGAGGTCTACATTTTCCTCGTTGGCAAGGTCGTGGAAGTCAAGCGTAGGCATCGAAGCTTGATGGCGTGGACGAAGGATTGCTCTTGGTGCCATTGGGGTGGTGGCACGAGTAGTTGAAGGTGCCCTATGATGGTGTCGACGGAGGTCATTGGCGTGCCTTGCCGATGGTTGATGTAGGTGGCGCACTTGGTCGTCCACATGACACTCACGACGATGATTATTTGCCTTGGCACTATTCTTGGGCTTGTGGTGCCTTCTTGAGCTTGATTGAGCATTATGGTTGGTGCTCATCTTGTATTCTTCGTCTTGGTGGCAAAGATGCCTTAGACGATTTCTTGTATCCTCCTTATGGTGGCGATGCTCATGAGAGGATGTTTGTCGATGAAGATTCTTGTTTCTTGGCGCCTCTTGATGTATATGATGTTTGGACGCCACTCTTCTTTGGGTAGGAGGTGGATCTTGGCGCCTTGGAGGTGATGTAGCTTGGCGCCTTGGAGATGGTGGAGCTTGACGCCTTGGAGGTGATGGAGCTTGGCGCCTTGGAGATGGTGGCGCTTGACGCCATCTAGGTGGGGGCACATGTCGCCTTGGAGGTGGATCATCGAAGTAGGTGGTTCCCTTTGGTGTGGCACGCTTGGCCTTAAAGGTCATGGAATCTTGATGATGCGCCTCCTCTTGCTTGGCATAGTAGGCTTCCATCTCCACACGGTGGAGGAATTCTTCATGGCTCATGGAGGAGCCATCAAAGTCGATGAAGTTCTCCGTGCCCTCCATGCTTGGCGAGGCGTCATCGATGTCGCACTCGAAGTCGTCCATGCTTGGGGAGTAGTTGTTGGTGTAGTACTCCATATCACCCAAGCATGTGGAGCCATTATCGGTGTAGTGCTCCATAGGCTCCATGCATGAGGAGCCATTGTCGACGTAGAGCTCCATGTCTTCCATGCATGTGGAGTCGTCGTAGGTGTAGTGCTCCGGGTCCTCAAAGCATGCGGAGCCATTGTCGGTGTTGTGCTCCGTCATGTCCTCTATACTTGTGGAGTCGTAGTCATGGTGGCTCATCATGGATTCTTCATAGATATCATCCTCGGGTTCCAGAGTCCCTAGACATGATGCACAAGACCAAGTGGTTTAAATGGAAGTGGTAGTGGGAGTTAGGGATACAACGTCAAACCTTACTTTACCTTGGAAGATCGTATCGTACAAGTGGCCACACTTGAGAGCAATAAACCAAGCAAAGTGAAGTTCACGCGGAACACCAAAACCAACTACCAACAAAAAACACACACACACAAGACCTATGGTGGATAGGTATGGAAAGTGGCATGTCAAGAACCAATCCAAAATCGAGATGTTGTAATGGCAAGTAAAGAACCACAATGATCACAAAGCAAAACAAGTCAATCCACAAGATAGGAAATATATACAAGGAAACACACACGGTGGGATAAATGGGACTTGTGTGACGGTGAAAGTGAGCTAAGAACCAAATGATTACCTAGCGAAGACTATAAGCTCGTGTCACACAAGTACAAGGAGAGACGCTAGTTCGATTGCACAAAATTGGTGGGCTACAAGATATGCACAATAAGTACCACCTATATGATGTTCATCGATCTTGCGCTTCCTATTCTATGAGGCACATGTATATCTCTTTCTTTTTATCTTTTCCTTTTTTCTCTTTTTTTTCTTTTTGTATCACTCTTTTCTTTTTATTTCTTTTTCACTTGCCTCTTCCTTGTACCAACAACTATACAAGATTACTATATGAGATAGCGCTCACAATGTTTGCTCGGAATTCTACAAGATATCAAATGTGCATAGCCCAAGCAATCATAAGAGGAACTAGTCTCAATAGGTGTTTGTTGCTCGCAAAGATAGTGGGGTTCACAAAGGAATGCAAGTGGGGAAAAGTCGCGGAATGTTTATACCTTTCGTCGACAATCTTCACCCTTTATTGTTGGATTCCGCCTTGCTCACGGAATTTGGATGGAGTAGATAGCATGAACAACGTGGATGATGATGTAGAGCTCCTTCTCGTCTTCGAAACGAGCTAAAGAACACCAAAATCCGAGTTCGAATGCAAAAGTTATGCTCAAAACGGTGAGGGGCTGAAATCTGGGAATCTGTTTTTTCTGTTCAGTACCGGGGGTAGTACCGCTTGGATGAGAGGTAGTACCGGTTGTGAGCGGTAGTACCGGATTTTTGGACCGGTAGTACCGCTTGGTCCTGGGACGCCCAGATTTGACGCGTTTTCGCAATTTTGGGGTGATTTGGGCGGAAAATCTTTAAGAAAAACACCAAATCGAAGGGGGAAATCAAGGAATTAGGCTATGGGAACGCAAAGAAAGGTAGATCAACAAGTTTAGCAAGCAATCCATGGATCAAAACCTACCAAAACGCACTCAAATCACAGATCGATCCAAAACACGAATTGGGGCTATTTTTGGTGGAATTTTCGAATTTATGGGGAAAAGACCAAATCAATGAGAAATCCGTGGCAACCAAAAGTCACGATACCGATGATGGAGGGGTTAACCTCTTGGGTGCCCGATCTTCACAGATCTCGTGGTCAAATCGATGGGAAAGCGAGGGGAAAGGGAGAAGGTAGCGCAAGCGAACACACACCTCGCGAAGAACACGATGAACACACGCAAAACTCACATGATACAAGGCCGATTGCTCCCAAACGGCGGCCACCGGTCCGATAGAATCCTCGCAACAACAGATCGGTCAACGTGCTCCCTCAAATCCACATCGGAGAGGGAAGAACACCTTGGGGAGGGTCTTGACAACTTGGATACGAGACATCGAACTCCAAGGCCTTGTTCAACGATGGATGCGTGATGCAAAGTCCAATCGAGGTTGGTGACGATAGTCGGTCCCCTTGGTAAAGGGGATGAGGCAAAACTAGAGATTCCACAATGGGGGTTGTCTTTAGTCTATCATCTATGCCTAAGGGATACATGAGGGGTGGGGGCTCTATTTATAGGCCAGCCACTAAACAAGGGTAGTTTGGGGATAAACTAGGCGAATAGGTTAGTAAAGGGGAATACATGGGCTGTGGCCCAACTGGTGCGCGAAGGCACACATGACCGGTAGTACCGCTCTGGGACCGGTAGTACCGCTTGCGGTCTTGGAGCATCCGTTGGAGCCGTTAGTAGCGAGCGGTAGAAGGGGGCGGTAGTACCGCTGACCGGTAGTACCGGTTCCGATAACCGGTAGTACCGCTTGGACCTGGAAGCTGCCGACATGCCTTCTTCTGTCTCCTCTTCCAAGCCTCCGTCTTGTCGGGCTTGATTTTCCGGGCTTCCTCCCTTGCCTCCGTACTGGTCGGTGTGAACCTATCATGCATATGTGACGGAGTATGAAGTAGCATACCATTCACTAGGGTAGGAAGTGGGCTCGCATAGAGGAACAGATTCACCTTTGGAGTCCATGACGACTTGGCGTAAGTTGGAGACCTTGATGTAGTAACGACCGTAGGTCGGGCTGCATCAAAAGTATAATGGCGCGACAAAGCATCAGCAATAATATTATCTTTACCCTTTTTATGTTTGATAACATAAGGAAAAGACTCAATAAATTCAACCCACTTTGCATGACGACGATTCAACTTAGCTTGACTACGAATATGCTTCAAAGATTCATGATCAGAATGTATAACAAATTCTTTAGGCCATAAATAATGTTGCCAAGTTTCTAATGTCCGAACCAACGCATATAATTCTTTATCATAAGTAGAATAGTTCAGACTAGCCCCACTCAATTTCTCACTAAAATATGCAACAGATTTTCCCTCTTGTAAGAACACACCTCCCAAACCAATTCCACTAGCATCACATTCAAGCTCAAAAGTCTTATTAAAATCAGGAAGTTGGAGTAAGGGAGCATGTGTTAGCTTATCTTTCAATATGACGAAGGCCTGTTGTTGTGCATCGCCCCAAACAAAGGGCACATCCTTCTTGGTGAGTTCATTCAGCGGCGCGGCAATTGATCCAAAGTCTTTGACAAAGCGCCTATAAAAACCAGCGAGGCCAAGAAAACTCCTCACTTGTGTGACCATCTTGGGCTACGGCCAAACTCAATAGCTTTAATCTTGGCTGGATCCACTTCAATACCCTGTGATGTAACAACATAGCCAAGAAATGCAACTCGATTGGTGCAAAAGGTGCACTTCTCAAGATTACCAAACAAACGTGCATCATGTAAAGCATTGAAAACAGCATGTAAATGGTCCAAATGATCCTCTAAAGATTTGCTATAAATCAGAATATCATCAAAGTAGACTACCACAAAACGTCTAATGAAAGCACGTAAAACTTCGTTCATTAATATGATGAAAGTGATGGGTGCATTAGTTAAACCAAATGGCATCACTAACCACTCATATAAATCGAACTTAGTTTTAAATGCTGTTTTCCATTCATCTCCCAATTTCATACGAACCTGGTGGTAACCACTACGCAAATCAACTTTAGAAAACATGGTAGAGCCACTCAATTCATCAAGCATGTCATCCAAACGTGGAATAGGATGACGATATCGAATAGTAATATTATTGATAGCTCTACAATCAGTACACATGCGCGAAGAACCATCTTTCTTAGGTACCAAAATAATAGAAACAACACATGGGTTAAGGGACTCACGAATATGATCTCTGTCGAGTAGTTCCTGAATTTGGTGTTGTATCTCCTTTGTCTCCTCTGGATTGGTTCTATATGGCGCGCGGTTGGACAACGTAGAACCAGGAATTAGATCAATTTAGTGCTCAATTCCTCTAATAGGAGGTAGTCCTGGTGGCAGCTCAGCGGGAAAAACGTCCTCATATTCCTACAAAAGGTTAGCAAAAACGGGTGGCAAAGAAGGAGGCATATCCTCAAATGAAAACAAAACCTCTTTGCAGATAATTGCATAACATTGAGTATTGTTTACATCTAATTCAGCAATATCAATTTTATTTGCAAGCATACATGGACTCTTCAAACGAATTTCAGTAGCATGTTTAGAATCAGATTTAGTGTTCTTTGGTGGTACAAAATCAAAGAACAACTGATTCTCACTTTTATTTTTCTCCTCAGTTTTAGCTCTACTAGCTCTAGCAAGATCATCTTTTAAAATCTGTTCGGGAGTCATAGGTTTTAGACCAATTTTCTTTCCATCATGCATAAGAGAATAGTGATTAGTTTTGCCATTATGAACAGATTCTCTATCAAATTGCCATGGTCTACCAAGTAACAAAGAACAAGCTTGCATAGGTACAACATCACAATCAACAAAATCAGAATATGTACCAATAGTAAAATGCATGCGTACCATTCTTGTTACCTTGATCTTGCGAGAACTCTCAAACCATTGGATGTAATATGAATGTGTGCGTTGTCTTGTTGGAAGTGCAAGCTTCTCTACCATGTCAACACTAGCCAGATTATTACAACTCCCTCCATCAATGATGATCCTTATAGCTCTTTCCTTGACAACACCACGTGTTTGGAACAGGTTGTGGTGTTGATCTTGCTCAGATTTGCTCAATTGCACACTCAACACACGTTGTGTAATTAAGCTCTTGTATTGATCAGCAGTTTCAGCTTCCATTACCTCTGTCTCTTCATCAGAATCACAATTGTCTCCATCTCGAGCAGAAATAAGGGCTAATGTATCTTCATCAAAGTCACTCGCTGAATCGTATTGTCCATCATCACGCACCATTATAACACGTTGTGTTGTGCACTGTCTCTCAATATGACCAAAACCCCAGCACTTGCAGCATTGTATATCCTTTGTTTTACCCGTGGAAGCCATAGAAAAAGCACTACGAGCAGGAGCATTGGATGACGGTGGAGGAGCAGCTGACGGAAATCTTGTGGTGGCCTTGGATGTGGTAGTAGCTGGTGGAGAATCATGAGAAGGAGGCGCTGATTGTCGGGATGTCCAAGTGGATGTGCGACCTGCAGAATTATTAGTCCTCCTCCATGGTGTTTGGCGATCCCGCACTTCACGTTCAGCTTTGCAAGCATGATGAAACAAACGAGTGATGGAATTATATTCCTTATAGTCTAATATGTGTTGAATGTCCTTGTTTAATCCACCAAAGAAACGTGCAAGCATTTGTTTAGTAGATTCTACAAGACCACACCAAACCATCCCCGTTTGCAATTCCTGATAATACTCTTCTACATAATTTTTTCCTTGTTCTAAACGTGTCAGATTCTTTAGTAAATCACGTTGATAAGTGGGAGGCACAAAACGAACACGCATAACAGTTTTTAAAGCAGTCCAAGTACGAGGAATAGTAGTAGGATTTATACGACAATACTCAGACCACCAAAGGAAAGCAAATTTAGTAAATTCACATGTAGCATCACTAACACGCATATTTTCAGGATATTTTAAACATGCAAAACGTTTTTATACTTTCATCTCCCATGTAAGATATGCATCAGGATTATATATACCCTCAAAAGATGGAATATTTAATTTAAGCTTTGCAACATGATCATCATCACGTACTGGTGGTCGAGCGTTGCGGTGGTAACGTCGGGGACGGCCAGCAGGGTGTGGAGGTTGTTCAACCTCCTCGTCAAACAGATCGTCGTCGTCGGGGTCATAGTAGTACCCGTCGTCTGTCCCCAATGTCGCAGCGATGTACCAGGTGGAAGTCCGAGGTGCCTCAAATGCGGTAGCCGGTGAGGTGGCGGCAATGAACCAAAGACGACCCGTGATCGGAATGCGCTGTGCGCCATGCCGAGGTGCCAACGGGGCGGGTGCGGGTGCCGGCAATCTGTCAAACACCTCCTTGAACCGAGCGCCAAGCTTGTCGTTGAAGGATTTCTTGAGTCCATCGATCCTGTCCATGGCGTTGGTGAGCTTGGTGTCAAACTCCCCTAGCCGTGCATCCACATCTTCAGCGCGACCGACCAAGAGCTCGGAGAAGTGGGCATGTAGTTCTTGGTTCGTCATTGTGGCAGGGTTTCACGAAGTATCTGTCATGGTTAGTCCTTTAAAAAGCACAGGTATATATGCCTATAATTACGGAAATATGGTGGAAGGCACGCGTAATCCGTCAAGCAATATACGAAGCTCTTACAAGTTCTTACCAAACAGCAGGAAAAGGCGATGTGCAACCGCGAGGAGCAATGGGTCCAAAGATTGAACCGAGCGATTACCAGGAGTCGAGACACCGCACATGGAGAAATCTGTGGAGCTCTGGGAAGGCTTAGCAAAGGGGTTAGCAATTATCAAAACAGCAATGCACATGTTGAAAGAATGCTCAACGACGGTACTGTGCTGGTCCTAGGCTAGACCGTACTAGAGACGCGAGCCTAGATCACCAACGATGTCATGACGCGACACAACAAGCAATGTATGATGATATGGCACCTTGAAAAGCGAACCGAGATGTTGAAAATCACTATGATGGCGAGTGGCTAGAACTGATCTACGGGGTCTAAAAATAGGTTAGCCCCAAAAAAAATTCGAAATTTTTATATTATGCTCTAGAAAGCGCGCAGGCGCCAAAAAATATCGCTATAACGACCGATAGAGAAAAGTGATCCCCGGGGCCAAAAATCAGTACAGCTAGAAAACTTTTTCAGAGGTGGTTCCAGACTTTTTTTTTGCTCTCCTTCTGGACTTACGACTGAACTTCTAACTCGACACGGACTTTATCTCAATACGGAAATAACAAGAAAGGAGAGTAAAAAGAATTAACTAGGAAACAATAACTCAACTCGGACTCGTGTCGTGGCAGGAAAGGTGATCGGATCCGTGTCGCGGTAGGAAGGCGGCGGCGGAGGGTTTAGGGTTTATGGTGGCTGGGTGTATGGCGGCGGAATATGGTGGCGGAATATGGTGGCGGTGATCTGCGAGGGTGGCGGTGATCTACGAGTGTGGCGGTGACTACTATGATCAGAACTCGAAACTCTAAGGGACGAGACACTAAGACCAGCAACTCGACGCGACGATGCAGAAACAAATTCAACAATGCAAAACTTAAAAGATAATGCAAGGCGTAGATTGGTGATGGGATGGATCTAAACTCTAACTGTGTTTTTGGCTTTTTCGTGGGTTATAGGTAAAACAGATCTAATCTACGAAAACAGTAAAATCTCACCGAGCAACCTGAAATCTGATACCACTTGATTGGGCAAAGGTGTCCGATCTTTCGATGAGATGGTAATAATCGATTTGGTGGGGTTCGGGCTTGACGATCCGACTACACGTGCGAGCACAAGCGCCAATGCAATCGCTAGGCCAATCTCCTGGAGGTTACCGATCCTGCAGGAACACGATCAGCCTGACCAGCGAGGGTCTTAATTCCTACCTGAAATCGAGAACAAGTAAGAACTAATATTGCAATCAAGATATTGCGGATTAAGATGAAAGCTTTATTGAAAAGGTGGGATCATGTATAGGTGCGAAGTATAAGAGGCCTCTGCGACGCTCGAGCCTTGGCGAAGTTGCTATGATGGCTAACTTAATGTCTAAACAAAATCTGAGTCTATGGTGACGGCTATGGGGAGTATTTAAGGAGGAAAAGGTGGGGTTTCGGCCAGCCATAGAAGTGGTGGCTGAATCCAACCCTAGAAGTCCTTTTCTCCTCAAATATGGACTCTAAAAAGTGACTATTTAAAATCCTGCGAAAATTACATGGGCCTGGCCCAAAATAAAGGCGTTGCAGCACCATATTAAGCTATGGACGAATTTGTGAAGTATTAATCTTGAATATTTTGTCCAAGCCTTCTTTCTTCATTATGGTGGCCTCAAAGTTCTGAAATCTTCATCCGTGACCTTCTCTTGTATCATCACATGCTTGCTGCCATCTCCATGCATGGCCATGCTCCAATGCTTGTCCCTCTCATCCATGCTTGGTCCATCATTCCTAAGAGTAACAAATACATCTGATTTAGGCAGCATCATATTCTCATGTATGTGAGGAATAGTTCCAAGAAACGAAAGTACCTGATAGTTAAGTTGTTTGGCACGAGATCTTGTGATAGGTCCTTGTATGTGTGTAGATGTAGGTACAACGGTTGTATCAATAGATGGGATGTCCACATCATTATCCCTCCTATCTACTATTTGCAAATCATATTCTTGTAATAGTAACACCCACCTAATCAACCTGGGCTTTGCATCCTTTTTCACAAGGAGGTGACGCAGATCTTGGTGATCTGTATGAACTATTACCTTCGAATTAATGATGTAAGATCTAAATTTATCACAAGCAAAAATTACTGCTAGGAACTCTTTTTCTGTAGTAGCATAATTTTTCTGAATCTTATTAAGAGTTATACTAGCGTAATGAATAACATTTAAATTATTTTCGTCATGCTGTCCTAACACAGCTCCTAAAGCATAGTCACTAGCATCACACATGATTTCAAAAGGTTCATCCCATTTTGGAGATTGCATGATAGGTGCTGAAACTAATTTGTTTTTAAGATTTTTATAAGCTGCAATGCAGTCATGGTCTAAGTAGAATGGAGTTTCTTTCTCAAGAAGGTTAGTGAGAGGCATAGCTATTTTAGCAAAATCTTTTATAAAACCCTTGTAAAAACCTTCATGTCCTAGAAACATTTTTAAGTTTTTGATGTCTTGAGATATGGGAAGATTTTCTATAGCATTTATATTGGTCTTATGTATTTCTATACCCTTTTCTGAAACCTTATGTCCAAAAACTTTACCTTCTCTTTTCATGAATCGGCATTGCTCCCAATTCAAAACTAAATTTGATTGCCTGCATCTCTGCAAAACTTTGGTTAAACTGTAAAAACAATTATCGAATATTGTTCCACAAACAATGAAATCATTTGTTAGAACTTCCATAGTCTTCTCAACAAGGTCATCAAATATTTTTAAAACACATTCTTAAAAGGTTGCAGCTGCATTACTGATATGGGCACGATATGCGCGAGGGAGGAGCGGGAGGAAGGCGCAAGAGAAGATCATCAAGAAGGAAGGTTCGGTTCGGACAGACAGAAGCCCTGAAATTGAAACGGGTGTGGATTCTTCATACGAACTCCAAATCAAGAAAATAAGTACTTGTTGGAAAGATAATTTCGAGATCTTTCCAACGAGTACTTACACGTCTCCAGGGGCGGATGATCCGGCCCCCACACCCCCGGATAATCTGGCCCTGTTTCAGAAATTCTGCTAAGGACTTCAAGCGCGTCGTTCAGTATGGGAGCGGATAATCCGCCCTAGGGAAGCTAATCTGGGGGGATAATCCGCCCCTACTTAGGATGGAAAGTCCGGCCCTAAAAGTTTCCATCAGATCCGGACGGATCTGATTGTATCGGTCACGTTTTCGTTTCGCGTTTTTCGGACGTTCTGGCGGCCATATAAGCCTGGGAACGCCCTCTAGATTAGGGTAGCTTTGAATTCAGTTGATTAGTTTTTCTCCAAACATCATTGAAATAGTCTTCTTCTTATTATCAATTCAAGCTTTGGTTATATAGAAGAAAGGCCTGCCTTAAAGAATAGGACAAAAAGTATCTCGTGGCATATCAACAATATGAAAATCAAGGGGGTACATGAGTGATCCAATAAAGACATATACATTTCCAATAACACCTTCCAGTTTTATGTTAGTTCTATTAGACAATTTAATAGTAGTGTCTACTGGTTCCACATCTGGATTATTTAAATTGTAGCGTAGTTCCGCATAAAGTGATGAAGGCATAATATTTATAGTGGAAATCGGTTCACAAATTCCGTATAAGAAAGTTTCTCCATAATATATAGGAGTCATAGTCTTAGAAGTTTCATTACCTCGTATATTACCTGTGATGAATTCTGAAGTTTCAAAGTCTAGCATAACCATTTCATTTTCCATGGTTCGTGCTTCCATAAGATCCTTAAACATTTTTCAGGGTTCTTCTCTGGTTTCTTTGATCTTCTCCATATGTGTTCTTCCTCCCTGCACTTTTTCTTAATATTCTCTTGAATAGGTTCGGAGGAAAATTCTACCAATGATGTGTTCTCTCTTGCTTGTTTCTTTTCTTCCAGGGGTTTATAAGGTTCCCATTCTGTAGGTACCTGTAGATGCCCTGCATAATTCTCAATAATTTTCTTTACTGAATAAGAATCAATACCAAGGGTTTTAATCATCGCACAAGTCCTTTCATCTACAAGAAAGTCGTCAACACAAGCATATTCAAAAGAACTATTCATATTGCTCTACTCATTTTTAAGGCTTCATGTTGTCTCCCTCATTTTCATTATTAATTTCCAGGTCTCATCATAAGTATAAGATAGAAAACTACCATGAAGCAGTATCTAGGCTCGCTATATTTTTATTATTAAGCCCTCCATAGAAAGTATGAATGACTAACCAATCAGGTAAACGATGATGGGGGAAATTATCTAGATAACTTTTATACCTTAGATAGCCTTCATATAAACTCTCATCAGGACTATTTTTAAAACTAATAATAGTACCTCTCATCCTGTGAGTTTTTCCTTTCTGAGTAATATTTTGATAGGAACTTGGTTATCAATTCCGTCCAAGTCCTTGGTGCTTCTGTACAAAAGGATCTATACCATTCGCAAACATTAACTGAGAGTGTTTGTCTAAATAACTAGATTTTAACCATATCAAGATTACAGCTATCAAACATAAAGGAACTAAGAACATCTTCAAAGAATTGTAAGTGTCCATATGGATTCTCTTCGTCTGTTCCTGCAAATTTCTTAGAGCATATGAGTTCGAATAATAAAAGATGGATCTCAATACCATCTTGGTTTATGCTTTTGTTGACAGTTATAAAAGCGTCCATGGACGAACCCATTGTCCTCACTGCCTCAAGATGGATTAAATGCTGAGTGTGGTCCATTGTTATGGTCCTGCAATCTTAAATCAAAAATTAGTATAACGAAAGTAAATAACTAAAAGTAAAATGACTTATAGCGCTAAGCTCCCCAGCAACGGCGCCAAAAAAATAGCTTGATGACTACAACTGCACAGTTTGTTTGTAGATAGTTTGGAAATAAAGATATCGATCCCACAGGGAGCAGTAGGCAAAAGACTAAAATGCTTTTAACTAAAACTAAACAAAGTACTTAAAGAATAATTATAAAATGCACGAAAAGTAGAATTGTTTTTGGGTTTTTGGTTAAGCAAAACAATAAAGTAAAGTGAAGTAAAGTAAAACTTAACGCATAAAATGGGTAATCGCGTATGTAAGAAATCTTGGAACTTTAATAGGGAAAAAGGCGTTCTTTGGGAGTGGTGGATACACCGCTAGCAATTTAGACCGAGTTATGAAGATTATTATAACCAATATTTTCATGACATGTATGTATGTGGGAGGAGCTCCATATATGAACGAATAGGCAGCAACCACTGCTCACATGATCCTTCATAACTACAGCTGACAGATAAATGACATCAATCATATTATCCCGCTATTAAGGGATTTATTCCGCAGCATGAACATGGCTTAATGAGTTCTCCTTGATTCCCCAAGTTAGTACTAAAAGAGGATAATGACTTCATAGTCACAATAAGTGCTATCATCCCTCCGTCTACCAACAAGTAATCCCCTTCATCAAGTCCCCATAGGAGGCAAATAATAAATAGGTGCACAACTCCCAACATCAAGATGAAGACAATTAACCCTCATACACATAATGAGGTATAACATAATAATCTCTATTTCATCTCAATCATATACTAGGGTTTCTCCATATACCCAAGAACTAATGATCTACTCAAACATGGAGGCAGACAACATAGTAGCAATTGTAATGGAAACAATTATAGATGAATAGTTCTTCTATGAATCCACAACTAGTGCTAGAATTACAAAAAGATCTAGATGGTATGGATGGAGATGATGATGGTGATGCAGCGGATGATGAAGATGGAGATCGATGCCTTGGCCTCCCAGATCTGCTTAGGGTGAAGATGGATCCCTAGGGCAAGTTCCACCTCCAGATCCCTTCTGGAGGTGAGGTTTTCGGCGATTTCTGGGTGTTTTGTATGTCTTCTCTCCGATCCAGTTGCACGGGGTGAAACTATTTGAGGAGGCGGTGTCGGCGCTAACTATACAGCAGGAACTATACAGCCGCTCCGTCGTATAGTTGGTCGTTAAACCTTCTATGTCCTCCAATCGCTTCGGGTTTTCTTCTGATGTTATTGATATTTCCCAAATAGGTGATTTACGTTATTTATGGCTCCTTTTCACTCCAATATAACTGGTCCAATAATTTTGTCCATCGGATCCATCATCTGTCTTGATCCTGGTGAAAATAAACATAAAAGGTGCGTGCGAACGCCGTAAAATACCAAGATCCTACCACTACAATGCAAAATAATAATATAAAACATAATGCAAATATGCATTCATCATGGACCTCGATGTAATTTTACCTTTTTTAGGTCCTTGGTGTAAAATGTACTCCCACCGCCCGTGTAAGATTTTAACCTAAAAGTAAGTGGCAAAATCTAAACGATTTAAGCTTAGTTGTCAACGAGTATGAACATTTTTTGTTTCAAGACGAACGACCAAGGTCATTGTCATATGTACTGTAACACCCTCGCCTGATAAGGCTGAGTTCATGTGTATAGTGTCAATCCCTAGATCGGTTCACTAGCACACACAATATAGATGAATACCAAAGAATTTAACAGTGCATCATTATTACATCGAATGATCCAGAATTTGCAATTATTACATAACGCTTAGCTCAAGTCTAGCTCAAATATCAAGTAGCATACGGAAGCATAAATAGATAGTAGGCTCCATCTTCAATTGTGCCACATGCGAACAACTGTTGAGTGGAGTATCGCAACCTAGTCGATCGATCAGAATTGGAACAATAACGTGCAACATAAAACGTAGCAGCCCCAAAGAATCAATATATGGAATGTATGGCAAGTAGAGCTAAATAAGGAGACAATAATCCTAGCATCTACATGCTTATTTGTCAAGTGGGGTTGTGGCTAGCTTGTATTTTCAATTACCTTTGTCCTACTTTCATAATCAGTTTTTGATTTTCTCTGAAAAGATCCCAATTAAGTAAACCCATCAACATTAAAGCAATTAGGAAATTAGAATGAGCGAGAAACATGTCATGAAATCAATATCAAGAAACTCAGATGTCCATAACCAGGGACACGGCTAATCGATTAGTTTATACACCCTGTAGGGGTTTGTACACTTTATCCATGTGACTTGGCCAGCCCAACTGGTACCACCACTCTCATATTGTGTGATGATAGGGAGAAGTCCAAGATGAGACCGTTCAGGAAGTAGCTCCCCAAACCCGACACGCACCATACCAACCTACCAAAATTCTAATCTCTGGCTATGTGGGTTCGAGTTACCATAACCTATAATTCTAACCAACTGCCCATTTCATTATTGGCACATGGTTGTAAACGTAAGCTACAAAATAAAGAAGCCAGTCATTTTCTCTAGATACTTGGGTGCCTTTCCGCAATGATACCACCAAAAAAATGTCAATCCCATCACACCTAGGAGATTCATTGATTAAGTAGTTTTTAGTTTCCGCAAACCAGCACTTTGTAAAGAACTTCCATGTGATGTAACCCAACCCTCGTCTATCATAGCACGGCTAAGCATATCTACCAACAGTGGCTCAACTACAAGAGATCCCTACCACATAATAGGACATAACA
Source organism: Avena longiglumis (assembly GCA_030063025.1). NCBI lineage: Eukaryota > Viridiplantae > Streptophyta > Magnoliopsida > Poales > Poaceae > Avena > Avena longiglumis. Next base: position 249,267,517 of record CP125978.1, on the reverse strand, counting down.
TAGTGATAGTAGATTCTATTCATGCATCTACAAAATACACCACGATACATTAAAAATAATAGGACAATAGCATGAACAAATTAGCATCTACTTGCCTTGGCTGCAGCGGTCGAAAGAACAATCCTCACAAGAGCAAGTGTTGCACTCGTCACAATCTACACGGCACATTTGCAACACATAAACAATCCAAACACAATCATAGATAAATGCACAAATGCATGCATGACATCTTAATTCAAGTTTCGGTACAATATGCACGTTCTCTGTTCTTTATGACTACTGATGATATGCATGAAAAGTTTTGGTGCAATGGAAATCATTTGTTAAGAATTGTTGATCACATTAATGGGTTTTAAAGAAAATGATAATCTCATGTCGTGTTCTGTGTTGTAAAATGTGGGGAAAATGTTTACGGTGTAGATAATCCAATTTGTGACCAGGGGCAACTAGAATCATGTAAAAAGAATTTAAAAATCTTTTTATATAATTAAAATACTCGATAAAGCATTATATTACTCATAAAATTATATATAATGTAAGCCTGTCATTTTAATTCATAAACATGTTCTAATCTTTCTTGTGATTCCATAGACATATTGATAAAGGGGTTAGCCTCTTGGGTGGGCCAATCTTCACGGATCTCGTGGTCAAATCTATGGGAAAAGCGAGGGGAAAGGGAGAAGATAGCGGAAGCGAACACACACCTCGCAAAGAACACGATGAACACACACAAAACTCACACGATACAAGGCCGATTGCTCCCGAACGTTGGCCACCGATCTGATCGAATCCTCGCAAGGAAAGATCAGTCAACGTGCTCCCTCAAATCCACATCGAAGAGGGAAGAACACCTTGGGGAGGGTCTTGAAAACTTGGAGACGAGACACCGAAATCCAAGGCCTTGTGCAACGATGGATGCGTGATGCAAAGTCCAATCGAGGTTGGTGACGATAGTCGGTCCCCTTGTAAGGGGATGAGGCAAAACTAGAGATTCCGCACAAGGGGGTTGTCTTTAGTCTATCATCTATGCCTAAGGGATACATGAGGGATGGGGGATCTATTTATAGGCCAGCCACTAAACAAGGGGTAGTTTGGGAATAAACTAGGCAAAGGCGTAAGTAAAGGGAATATTCCAGGGCATCAAACCCAGATCCGCGCGCAGACGGGGACTTCCGGCGGTAAGTCCGACGGCGCCGATCTGGTGCCGGGATTTCTAGTCGTCGCCGGATGTTCCGGTCGCGCGGTGAAATGGCTCTCTATAAGTGCTTCTGGCGGTAGTTCTGGTCGGTCGGTCCTGGCGCCAGGAGTTCCGGCGTGGAGCCCGGTTCGCCGGTGCTATCGCCGGAGATTCCGGCAATGGAACCGGTTCGCCGGTGCTGACGCCGATGCCAGTTGGAGCTTTCTTCCGTCTCCTCTTCCAAGCCTTTGTCTTGTTGGACGTGAGTCCTCGGGCTTCCTCCCTCATCTCCTTACTCGTCGGTGTGAACCTATCATGGTCATAGGGCGGAAAATGAAGTATTATATCATTCAATAGGGCAGGAAGTGGGACCTCAAAGAGGATAGGATTCACCTTTGGAGTCCATGACGACTTGGCATAAGTTGGAGACCTTGATGTGGCAACGACCATAGGTCGGGCTGCATCAGCTCCCCCCTTCAAAAAGAGTCTTCCTCGACTCTACATGCTCATCACAAAGTAGAAGGGGTCGAAATACATTCTTGATCCTAGGGTTCACCATATAGTCATCATCGGGAAGATTGACTTGACAACACTTCAATGTTCCTTCACCTTCCATGAAGCCTACAAAGCTCACAGCAAAACTCAAAGCGTAGCCAATTCATGAAGATTATCGCATGATTCCTCAAGTAGAAGGAAGTCACCTTAGCTTCTAGAGATATCTCAATGAAGGGAAGCCATAGGTAACTCTCTTCAGTTCTTCTTGTCAATACATAGTTGGTAGAGGGTGACGTGTAAGCATTTGTACCTTCACACAGCAAATACCAAGGAAAATATTTTTGTGTGTGATAGAGGAGCATGTCAAATGTGGCATGTCCATTCTTGTTCACAACACTATTAACACAATACATGTATAGCAAATGGAATGCATATGCAAGGTCAATGTGCATGGAGATAATTTGAACATCATCCAAATGCAGGAACTCGGAAACTCCATACAACATCTTAGCGTGGCACTCAAAGCATTGGACTAAAATTTTGATCAACATCTTTGATGCAATAATAGGAGAATTCGACAAAAATACATGAGGAAAAATATCCAAAGAAACATCATTATGTGTGCAAACCAACCATTGGAAAGATAAATTGTTCGACATGTTGGAAGTGTCACACACAAATCATCCAAAGCAAATATCATGGGAATATGAAAATCCCAAGCGAAAGCAAAAACAACATGTTTGCAAACAAACCATATGAAAGAGCAAGTGGTCCTTATGTTTGTTGCAACAACACGATGAGATATTTGGAAGCTCTCATGACAATACATGCTCTTAATGGCATTATGGTTGCACACAAAACATCAAAAAGAGAAATTGTTCAACATTTTTGTTGCAACACACAAAGCATCAATATCAAATAGCAAAGACACATGAATGTCATAAGGTGAGATAATACCATCAACATGCTTGCAAGCAAACCATAGGAAAGAGCAATTTTTCAACATGAAAGATGCAAAGAATGCAAAAGGTATCAGAGTTGGGTTCGATCTTGAACTCACTTGTGGGATGCTCTCAAGAGATCTTTTTGTCAACTCGTGATCAACCGAGGTTGACATTCTCGTGCGGGTACCTACACACATCATACACAAAATGAAGAACGTGTGCATGGTAGAGAAACACATCATCCATCATGACGTATCTCTTCTTGTGCACATCACCATTAATGTCAATCAAGTATGAAATAGATGCATGGTGAGTATGCAAGTGGGGAACATGCTTATCATGGCAATCATCAAAATCTCCAAAAATTGAGAAAGCTATGGGGGCATATCATTATAACAAAAATGATCAATATTGTTGCAAGCAAAACAAGTGAAATAGCAAGCATTCATCTTATCACAAGCAACAGGAGAAATTGAATGACTAGCATGACAAGGCAAGTCCGAAGCAATTGGAGGATACACACAAGATGCATAGCATGACATGTTTATGGCAATGATATCGCAATCAAACAATTCCACATGATCAATATTATGCAAGGCAAAGCATCACATGGGAATATGAATGAAGCACATGTAATGTCATAAGTATCATCCATAACATGCATATCCACACAATTCATCATGTCCACTTGATGCAGCCCGTCCTATAGACGCACCTCCATCTACAACACCTAGCCCTCCCAGTGGACCAATGACTCGCGCCCGAGCTAAGCTCCTACAAGCCAAGGTTAACTCGCTCCTTTCCTTGTGTGATTTCGATACGCCCCTGGATGGCTTGCTGCTACATACGCATACACTGTGCATCATCAGGTACAAAGAGAAGGACCCATGGGACGGAGGAACCGGAGCGGAAGCAACCAGTCACTGCCAGACTCAAGCGGTACTACCGGACCTCACGACCGGTACTACCGGTTCAAGCGGCACAACCGGCCCTAGCTACCGGACGCTCCAGGAGGAACCCAACCAAGACCCAGACGACTACGGTACTACCGGCCCAGGAACCGGTACTACCGGTGGGCGGTACTACCGCCCCCTCCTACCGCTTCCTTCTGACTCCGACGGAAGCTGGACCGCCTACGGTTGCGACCGGTACTACTGGGTTGCCGACCGGTACTATCGGTCTGGATCAAACGCATCAGTTCGGCCAATACTGCCCCTTTCTATATTTTCCCATTTCGTTGCGAAACTACCCCTGTTTATGTGGCTGGCCTATATATAGCCCCCACCCTCTATTGTAAACCCTAGACTTGGATAATAATAGATTAAGGACACCCCTTTGAGGATCTTTCATCTATTGGTCTCATGCTCCTACCAAGGGGCACCCTATTATCCACCCCCTCTTGGATATTGCCTAGTGTGTTCAAGTTGTACAAGGCCTTGGGTTCTCGGTTTCTTGCCCCCAAGTCGTCAAGATCTCACCAAGAACCTCGCCCCCCGTTGTTGGTCGTGCAGAGAGAGCTTCGCCCAACACCGATCCTAGGGATTATGTTGGACCGGTTGCCACCGGCGTGAGTTATCGGCGTGTATCGTGATTTGTGTGCGTGTGTTCGTGGTTTTCATCCCTTCTTCCCCCGTCCACCGCTTTCCCCTCGTTTCCCGTGGAGATTCGTGAAAGATTGGGCCACCCCAAGGGGTTACCCCCTTACACCACTAGTGGGATCAGGGCATCATCAACACCCTTATTGTTACCTTGTTCATACCTCTCATATGAAGTTGGTGTTGTGGTAGTAGTGGCCTCCTTGTGTACGACTTCTTATTCTGATGTAGCCGTGGCATAGCATCCTCTTCATCCACCATGTACATCTTCTCCATTCGAGGCATCATTACTTCATGGCTAGGCGCGTCATCATCCACCTAGCACAACATAAGAGAACATACTAGAGGTAGAGGGTAAGTCGTTAGAAATAGAAATGGTCTCACTTTACCTATCAACTACCACTCTCAACTCACTCGGTGTATCACACATTCCCTCAAAGTGGAAGCACTCAATCTCACATAAGGTGGAGTCACTCATCTCACTCTTGTTCTCACTCAAGTGGGCTAAGTGGCTCTCATACTCACATGGGATTGGTACCACATCATCACTCAAGCATATAGGGGTAGGCTCGGTTTCCTCAACTCCAAGCGCCTCCTTTGGTGAAGGGAAAATCCCATGCTCACCATTCTTGACCTTGTCGCCTCCAAGGTTGGATGCCATAAGATGGGCATCATCGCTCGCCTCCATGGTCAAAGGGAAAATCCCAGGCTCGACCGTCTTTTCGCCATCTTGTAGTAGTGGGGGAAGTAGGCTCATGTTGTTGTCGAGAGCGGTGCTCGGATCGACTTCATCACATATATGGCCTTGACTTCCTCCATCTTGGAGTGTAGACATCCTCTTGCCGTACTCATCCAACTTGGCGAAGTAGAGGGCTTCATTTTCCTCGTTCGCGAGGTCGTCAAAGTCAAGCGTAGGCATTGAAGCTTGATGGTGTGGACGAAGGCTTGCTCTTGGTGCCCTTTTGGTGGTGGCACTAGTAGTTGAAGGTGCCTTGTGGTGGTGTCGACGAAGGTCATTGGCGTGCCTTGCCGATGGTTGATGTAGGTGGCGCACTTGGTCATCCATATGACGCTCGCGACGGTGGCCCTTGACCTTGGCACTCTTCCTTGTAAGTTTTTCTAATGAGCGCAGAGCATCATTAGTCTTGGCGACCATGCTCATGGTTTTGTCGAAGTCGTTTTACATGTCCTTCTTGAAGTTGTGTAGGTCGCTCTTGAACTTGTCCATTTGATGGTGGACCTTGGCACACTCGATTTGGATGCTCCATCTTGGTCGGTGCGACTGGAGGAGCTTGTCGTTGTCGTTCTAGAAGTCGTCCATGCTTGGGGAGTCGTTGTTGTTGTAGTACTCCATGTCACCCAAGCATGTGTAGCCATTGTTAGTGTAGTGCTCCATCATGTCATCCATGCTTGTGGAGACATATGCATGGTGTCTCATCGTGGATTCTTCATAGAAATCATCCTCGATTTTGTAGTCCCTAGACATGATTCACAAGACCAAGTGTTGTATATGGAAGTGGTAGAGGGTGTCGGGATGCAACGTCATGTAATGGCAAGTAAAGAACCACAAATATCACAAAGAAAAACAACTCAATCCTCAAGATAGGAAATATGTACAAGGAAACACACACACGGTGGGATAAATGGGACTTGTGCGAAGGAGAAAGTGAGCTAAGAACCAAATGATTACCTAGCGAAGACTATAAGCTCGTGCCACACAAGTACAAAGAGAGACGCTAGTTCGATTGCAATAAATTGGTGGGATACAAGATAGGCACAATAAGTACCACCTATATGATGTTCATCGAGCTTGCGCTTCCTATTCTATGAGGCACTTGTATATTTCTTTCTTTTCTTTTTCTTTTTCTATATTTTTTCTTTTTCACTTGCCTCTTCCTTGTGCCAACAACTATACAAGATAACTATATGAGATAGCGCTCACAATGTTTGCTCGGAATCTACAAGGTATCAATGTGCATAGCCCAAGCAATCATAAGAGAAACTAGTCTCAATAGGTGTTTGTTGGTCGCAAAGATAGTGGAGTTCACAAAGGAATGCAAGTGGGGAGAAATCACGGAATGTTTATACCTTTCGTCGATGATCTTCACCCTTTATTGGTGGATTCTGACTTGATTACAGAATTTGGATGGAGTGGATAGCATAAACAACATGGATGATGATTTAGAGCTCCTTCTCCTCTTCGAAACGAGCTAAAGAACACAAAAAATCCGAGTTCGAATGAAAAAGTTATGCTCAAAACAGTGTGGAGCTGAATCTGTTGGCGGCCAGGTCGGCGAACCAGAAATCTCGCTGAAATTTCCGGCGGTAGGTCAGGTTTGACCGGACATTCCGGCGGGAACTCCGGTTCGCCATATATGGCGCCGGAACGAGTTCAGGACGCGAAAACTCGATTTTCTGCAGAAAAACACGATGGAAAACTTCAGATCGGAGGGTCAAATGATGGAATTATGCCATAGGAACGCGGGGGATGGTAGATCAACAAGTTTAGCAAGTAATCCATGGATCAAATCCTACCAAAACTCACTAAAATCATAGATCGATCCAAAGCACGAATTGGGACTATTTTTGGTGGAATTTTCGAATTTATGGGGAAAATACCAAATCGATGAGGAATCTGTGGCAACCAAAAGCTGCTGATACCAGATGATAAAGGGGTTAACCTCTTATGTGGCCCGATCTTCACGGATCTCGTGGTCAAATCGATGGGAAAGCGAGGGGAAAGGGAGAAGTAGCGGAAGCGAACACACACCTCGCAAAGAACACGATGAACACACGCAAAACTCACACGATACAAGGTTGATTGCTCCCGAACGGCGGCCACCGGTCTGATAGAATCCTCGCAAGGAAAGATCGGTCAACGTGCTCTCTCAAATCCACATCGGAGAGGGAAGAACACCTTGGGGAGGGTCTTGACAACTTGGAGACGAGACACCGAACTCCAAGGCCTTGTGCAACAATGGATGAGTGATGCAAAGTCCAATTGAGGTTGGTGACGATAGTCGGTCCCCTTGTAAGGGGATAAGGCAAAACTAGAGATTCCACACAAGGGGGTTGTCTTTAGTCTATCATCTATGCCTAAGGGATCATGAGGGATGGGGGCTCTATTTATAGGCTAGCCACTAAACATGAGGGTAGTTTGGGAATAAACTAGGCAAATGTGTAAGTAAAGGTAATATTCCAGGGCATCAAACCCAGATCCACGCGCAGACGGGGAGTTCCGGTGGTAAGTCCGGCGGCGCCGGATCTGGTGCCGGGATTTCCGGTCGTCGTCGGATGTTTCGGTCACGCCCCGACACGGCTCTCTGTAAGCGCTTTCGGCGGTGGTTCCGGTCGGCCGGTCCTGGAGCCGGGAGTTCCGGTGTGGAGCCCGGTTCGCCGGTGCTATCGCCGGAGATTCTGGCATTGGAACCGGTTCGCCGGTGCTGACGCCAATTCCAGCTAGAGCTTTCTTCTGTCTCCTCTTCCAAGCCTCTGTCTTGTTGGGCGTGAGTCCTCGGGCTTCCTCCCTCGTATCCGTACTCGTCGGTGTGAACCTATCATGGTCATAGGGCGGAGAATGAAGTAGTATACCATTCAATAGGATAGGATGTGGGATCTCAAAGAGGATAGGATTCACCTTTGGAGTCCATGACGACTTGGCATAAGTTGGAGACCTTGATGTGGCAATGACCGTAGGTCGGGCTCCATCACATATTATTTGCAATTTTCTGAGTAGTATTTATTTTACTATGAATTTATTACTCCAAAAGGGTATTAACTTGTTTAAATAATTACAGCAAAACCTTATAGTAATTTCCTGAACCAACTACAAATTGACGATCTACATGAAATTATCTTTCCATCGGTATATTATTTTTATTTTTGTGATCTATAAATAATTTACTATAGATTTAATTATCTAAAAGGCCAATAACACTAATTAAATCATTACGGTAAATATCTACAGCAAATATTTACTATACATTTAATGATCTACATTATAGTATATTTCTTTCGGCATATTATTCATATTTTTCTGACCTATAAATAATTTATTAAGAATTCAATACTCTAAAAGGACTTTTAAAATATTTACATTATTACAGTAAATACATATTGTAAAAGTTAGATCCAATTGGGTATTAATATTCTACTCAATTTTCTGAATCCATTGATATATTATTTGCTATTTTTGGATATGTAGATTATTTTATATGAACTAATTACTTTAGAAAGGGTATTAAACCATTTTAAAAACTATGACAAAATCTTACAGTAAATGTCTGACCCAATTACATATTAGTAATCTACACAAAATTATATTTCTAATGGTATATTATCTACAATTTTTGGACATGTATTCGATTTAGACAGTTGGTGGTCCGAAGCAGTTGAAATAGATGGTTTTTCTCATACTTGGTAGGACTATAAAAAATTTCTCAGTAATGGTTTCATATTACCGTATATGGAGGAAATTGAGCAACCACCCAAGGTTGTGAATGAGATAGTAGATGTTGGCAAGAGTATAGCTCTTATACCGAAGGTCGCGACGATTGTGACTACTCATGAGAAGTTGACGGTTGTTCCATTGCCGACAGTTAGCAAGGTGGTAGCCACGGTTTCTGAAGCGTTAGCGGTTGATGTTGTTAAGACTGATGTTGTCAAGGATGCCGTGGAAGATGTTGTACCATTGAGTGGGCTGAATTTGCAACTCAAGAAAGTACAAGGCGATGCTTGCATGACAGTTGACAAGGGCCAGCGATGGAATTTATTTCAGACGCAGTGCATGATCAAGGGAAAAGTATGCAAGTTGATGATTGACAGTGGTAGCTACTGTAATGGCATTAGCATGGCAGTTGTGGAAGCGTTGGGTTTATCTAAATGGCGTATTCCAAAACCGAGGCATGTTGAGTGGGTGAATAGTTGTGGTATGATGAAGATTACTCACAAGGTGACTATATTTGAGTCTTTGGGTACTTTAGGATTATATTCCGCGCCGAAGATTTGTGCTTGTGCTAGGGTGAATATAGCGGGCCAGTGCTATTTACAGTTGGTGACTATGTTGATGAGGTGGAGTACGATGTGTTGCCATTGAAGGTATGTGTACTGTTACTTAGACGTCCAAGGCAGTATGATCGCAATGTTACTCATGGTGGGAGAGCAAATACATATTCTTTTGTGCATGATGGCAAACAGCCGACTTTGAAGCCTATGCAGGATGTTCACATACAGTCTAATGTAGAGATGGTGGTAATAAGGAGAAGGTGCGCAAGGCTAAGCCAAAATCTATGCTAGCTACACCGCAACATGAGGAGCATGATGGGAGGAGCATAAGTATTGATAGTGTTTCAGCCATGTCTGTAGATGACAAGCCAGTACTTGTTAGTGACAATCTGGTTGAAGTTAAGCCTCTGGTTGATGAGAAGAAGGATATTGCAGCATGTCCTACAATTTGTGTTGACACAGGTGTTCAGACCGTTGATAGTTGTGATGATCCAGTTCCAGTGCATGTAGATGGTTGTTTCTCCTCCTTTGTGCTACCATGTTTAGATCTTGTGAGCTCCGTTCATGATTAAGATCATCTATTTGTAATCATGCATGTTCTGTTTGCAGGGATCCGATGGATATTGAGATTACTATGTCAGATTAGTTAATGATTCTATCTTATTAATTCTATAATGTCTGTGTTGTTTGAGATCTTGCATGCTCTCCGTTTCTAGTAGCTATCTTGGCAAAGTAGATGCTAGTGACTCCAAGAGGGAGTATTTATGCTCGATAGTGGGTTCATGCCTCTATTTAATCTGGAGAAGTGACAGAAATCTCTAAGGTTGTAGATGTGCTATTGCTACTAGGGAGAAAACAACGATCTCTTGTTCATGGAATAAGTGGATTGTTTACCTTTCACACTTTGCTTAAAGCAGTTATCCGTTGCTTGCAACTTAATACTGGAGGGGGTTCGGATGATAATCTAAAGGTGGATTACTAGTCATAGATGCAGTTGGATGGCGGTCTATGTATCTTGTTGTATTGCCCAATCAAATCTCATAGGATCATGAATGTCTAGTATTGCATTGTTATGCCTTACTCTGTCCTGTCAATTGCCCCGCTGTAATTTGTTTACCCTGCATGCCATGTTGTTTATCTTAAGGAGAACACCTCTAGTGAACTATGGACCCCAGTCCAATCTTTACCATTGATATATCTTCCATTGTTCCTGTTTACTTTCTGCAAACCACTATTACCTTCCACACCATACATTTAATCATTTGTTTACAGCAAACGTGTGAGATTGACAACCTCACTATTCGTTGGGGCAAAGTCTTGAGTTTGTGTTGTGCAGGTTTCTAGTTGCTAGCAACACTTTTGAGTCGTTTCCTTCCTCCTACTGGTTCGATAACCTTGGTTCTTACTGAGGGAAAAACTTGTTGTTGTCCTCATCATACCTTCCTCTTGGGGTCTCCCAACGAAGCTCTACAGTGATCTGAGCCGCATCATACCCCTTCATGAACGCACAAACATGGACGTCGACAAGCGTGCCCAAGCAATGAAGAAACTACATGAGGAGACAAGAACCACTTTCGAGCAACAAGTTCTTTGTTAAGCATCAAGGCTAAAAAAGAACAAGAAGGATCTTCAAAGAAGGTGACCTCGTATGGATACACCTAAGCAAAGACCGCTTTCCTCATGACCGCGACTCCAAGATCAAGCCACGAGGATATGGTCCCTTCATAGTCCTCAAGAGGATCAATAACAACACATACATGACCGACATCCCCACATCCAAGTACCTCGTAAGCAACACGTTCATGTGGTGTACCTATCACAATTCCATGGAGATGAAGAACATGAAGTTGGTGAATAGTCAAGGACGACTCTTTCCTAAGGGGGGAGATGATGCACCCATCCTATAGACGTCACTACATCCTCACCACCTAGTCCCCCGAGTGGACTGATGACCCGTTCCCGAGCTAAACTACTCCACCATAAGGTTAATTTGATCCTTTCATCATGTGACTTTGATTCACCCTCGAATGGCTTGCTACTTCATGCCACGATACTGTCCATACTCAGGTACGAAAGCCACCCCGTAGGATGGACCAGGAGCTAGACGCGAAGATGCCGCAGCTAGAACTTAGACCCTAGAGTTTCTGCCCTATGCACCTAGAGTATCTGACCCCAAGACTCTGGCTAGATTAACAGAAGCTCTAGAAGCCTCTGCGAAGTCTACACTGGAGACTACCCCAGAGTCTCCAGCCACCCTAGAGTCTCTAGCCCTGATACCCCGGAGTCTCCGGTCCAAGTGAACAGGCCTGCGAGTCAACTATTGGGCCTGGCCCATGTAACACCCCTATTTCGTCCAGACTTTACCTTTTATCCCCAATCTACCTTGTTTAAGTGTATGGCATATATAGCCCCACCCCTCCATTGTAAACCCTAGACTTGATATTAGAACTAGAAGAATACACCCCCTTGAGGATCTCTGTCTAGTTAGTCTCATGCTCCTTCATGAGGAGCATCTAATATCACCACCCTCTTCGGATCTTGCTTCATAGCGTTTGAGTTATACAAGATCTTCATACTGATTTAGCTCTTATGAAGTTATCAAGACCTCATCAAAGTTCTTCTACTCGTCGTTTTGGATGAGAGAGTTCTTTGCCCAACCCCGATCCAAGATGATTGAGTTGGACCGGTAGCCACCGGTGTGAGCCAAAGGCTTGTATTGTGTTTTTTTTGCGTGAGTTCACGGTGTTTCTTCGTGAGTGGACTTCATCTTGCTCATCCATTTTCCTCCCCTCCCTCATTTCATCGCAAAAATCCATCGAATTCGTGAAAGATTGGTCCAACCTATGGGTTACAACGTAACAATAGTTCGCGCCCCGTACCATCACTATGAAAACAAGCATGAGTGTTCAGTCTAAAAGAACTAACCATACCTAGGAAACCTCTTTTTGTTCTACTCTTGACCAAGCAGCACCAAAATTTGCAACCGCTGAATTGATCGCAAACTCCGAGCTTGAGGGTTTTGCAACATGGGACTCCCTTCACAAACTATAGACACTGCCACCATATATACATCCTACCGCAATAGATTCTTGAAGTGCCAGATGTGCGAGGACAGGCGAATGCTTCATCGAGTTACAAAGTAGAGTCTCAAGAACAACTAAACCCGAGTAACCATCTTGTATAGCATGATTGATGATCTCTCTTAAGCCCAACTCTTTTCTAACCTCTCTAGCCCTCAAGCAAGTAAAAGGAAGATTTTTCATGTGCTCGAGTCCTTGTTGACAAACTGGGCATTGAGCTGGCACTCGGATATGTCTAGATGCGAGGATATCTTTTCCTAGGACAGCACCCTGGACATCTTTCCGCAATAAAAGATAATCGATATTTCATCTTCCAAAGAGATTCCCAAACTAGTTCTAGAGCCAGATTATTTCTTACATTGTCAGTATAGCAGTATAGCAGATTAATTCTTAGTTAAGCTTCATCCCACCAGCCAGTAAGCAGATCAATGAGCTCATTAAGGCTCGTTCTAGAGCCAATTCTCCAAATAGAAACATTGTGCCACACATGACTCAAACTAGAGACTCTATACCATGTCAAGCTTCATGCACTAACTAATTATTCCAAAAGTTCGATTTGATGAAAATAATTAGGCAATCACTTATACACTTCAACAAAAATCACTAAAACCCATTGGTAATCTTCTTGGGGTACACATCCTCAACTAGAAAGAAAATTTATCCATCGCATTATTCAGTTTCTTGCATAATAGTTTAACAGTCATTGTATATATAGGAATAGGTTGTCTTATAGCTTTGAATAAAACTTGCTTTTTTAACACGCCGGACTCTCTATGCACAGGCTGTCATCCTTGGCAGCTTGCTAGGATCTCTAGACTGGCCTCACAGATCAATACTAGTATTTTCTGTTGTCTTCACTCGTGCACATCCGGGACCCACTTCCCGATCGGTCACTTGTCCTTAAATTGCTCTAAACCAAGCACGCTTAACCTCAGAGTTCTTTTTAGATGAGCTTTCGGAAAAGAAGCTGCAACTTGTTGATATGGTATCCTATCAATCCTATTAAGACATGTGCCAGGATCTCACATACGCCCACCCTTAGAAGATTAACGCCCTCGTCGATCAACCACAAGCCAGGAACGTCCCCTCTTGACACATGTCTATGCGTCCAGTGTCGGCACATGTGGTATGGAGTGTCCACTCTCATACCCACGCGCCATGTTCCATGTTAATCGTTGGTATACATACTCATTTATGCATACTTGACTCGCACAACAGCTGGTCACGTTTCTCGCACTCGAAGCTATAACCATAAAAGTGGGTGGGATTGTTAGCCAGTAGCGTACCCTGTTCAGCTTTGGTGGGCATGTTTGTGGATGGCCTAACGGCCTCCACGATAGTACATCCTTCATCTACTTTTGGATTATACCGGCTTATGACTTAGAGCGTGAGATCCGGAGAATTACAATTGGTAATCCGTGTGCTTACCTTTAACGGGCCTGTTTGTGGGTAGCCTACGGCCTTCAAGGTAGTAAGTCCTTCATCTATTTTTTTTGTTATACCAGCTTATGACTTAAAGCGTAATGTCCGAAAAATTACACTTAACATCTCCTTCCAGCCTTTCAAATTGATAGCTCCAATAAATAAATAAATAAATAGGGAGACCAAGATAAGTACCTAGCTTAGATTTTGTCATGATATTTAGTTTCACACATATTTGGGCCTTTATATTAACATCCACATTAAGATTGCATTTGGCCTTACTTACCAATTGTCCTAAACTTGCACAATATACTTGGAGAGAGGATTTGTAGCTCCCGAGTACCAATACTCTATATTTGAAAAATTCAAACTTTGTATTTTTGAGTTCGAGAAAAATACATTTTTTCCCGGGGATATATATACATGGTCCGAATACTTTGGCAAGTTTTGGTAGAGAACTCGTTTTGATTTGGGCTATAAAATAACAAACTTCTAACAATATATAGGAAAAAAAAGGTGTCATTTATGTTAGAAATTTATCATTTTTTGTATTTCTCAAAATAAAATGTATCTTTTCTAAAAAAAAATTACCAGGCCTTCAAGAATGTGTGCAGTTCACGTGACTTTTTCCCAAGTAGTACTAGATCGTTCCCCGGGGATTTGTGTTTTTTATCCCCTGGTCCCCAGTCAACCACGAGTGTCCTCTTTTTAGGGTCAAAATCCCGCTTTTGGTACAGAAAGTCCCGTTTTTCATATAACTAATCCCGCTTTTGCTACATGTAGCAGAAAACGGTTCGGCGTAAAAAATAGAAAATTAGACTGGCGAAAATCTCGCCGGCGACCGTGTAGCAAAAAAGTTGTGTTAATGTAGCAAATCCGACCTCACCGGAGAATTTCGCCGAAGATCTCGCCGGAGACCTTGTAGCAAAAATTTTGCGCTATTGTAGCAAAACCACAAAACGGTTATAGCAAAATGTTTTTCTAATGTAGAAAAGGGACATCGTCCGATATTCCTCGCCGGAGATCTCGTAGCAAAACCGTAGAGATTGGTTGTAGCAAAAAAATTGTACGAAAGTAGCAAAAAATATACGAATACATAGCAAAAATAATATGCTAATATAGCAAAACGCTCATAGCAAACACAGACAAAAAAGTAGCAAGTAGCAAACACCGCCTGACAAACACAAACGATGGATCAGAGGGGCCATGGAGGGACCAACAATGGATCAGAGGTGGCGCATGGGGAGAGAGGCAAGGAGAGGGCCGGTGACGGCAGCACCGGCAGCGCGGGATGGCAGCGTCAGTGACCTTCTACCCGGGGAGGTGCGCATGATGGAGTCATGGGGTAGGTCCGGTGCACAACCTGCGGTGGCAGTGTGGCCTGTGACGGCGGCGACCAGGCTGATGGTAGGTGGAGTCATGGTGGGCGAGGTCGGGGTCTCGATCGAGCATGAGGAGGGGACGAGCTTGGTCGACGCCTGCGGCCAGAGGCGAGGCCAGCGCTGTGGAGGTTGGAGGCGAGGGCCTTGGTTGGAGACGAGGACCTCGGCCGGTGAGAGAGCTCACTAAGGCGGTGCCATGGAAGGAAGCGCACAGGAAGGGAGGTAGCAACCGTCGAGAGAGCTGGGTCGAGGAAGCGGGGTGACGTCGGGCTTGGAGGGGAGGGAGGCGGCATGGCCGCTGGTGTAGGCAGAGGGCCGTGGCGGCCGACGCTGAGCGAGGAGGAAGGCGGCGCAGGATGGGGATGGGAGGTGCTAAGCGAAGGTACCCGGAGGATCAATTCGTGCGATCCCCCAGGAGAGTAGTATCCTTTTCCAATTATTTTGCACACAAGAAGTCAGTATTTGAAAATTTTAAAATACTGATCCCCCAGCGGAGTAGTATACTTTTCCAATTATTTTGCACGCAAGAAGTCAATATTTGAGAATTTTAAAATACCGAGAGGACTGGTGCTCGGGAGGTACAAGCAGTTTTCAGAGATTCACGGCTGGATTTAGCTCTTATACGATTTTGCTAAACTGGCTGTTCACGGCTGGGTTTGGCTCTTATACGACTTTGCTCTTCCACAAAATTTTCAGAAATGTCTTACTGTGGACATAGTATTAGGAACCAATTTTAGAATGTATTTAGCTCAAATGAATAGTCGTTGGACAGCTCACCACCCAGTTCAACTTGCGCTTACATTTCAATCTGGTTAAAAACTACTACCTTTGTTCCATAATATAAGCCTTTTTGTCAAACTAAAACGGTTTGTTAAAAAGGCTTATTTTGTGAAACAGAGGAAGTAGTAGATACCCAACGGATTTAGAGGATGGGTGTAAACAAAGGATGAACCTCTACAATCTCAGATAAATTAAATACTCTTGACAAATTCTAGAACTAAATGTGCTATTCAGACCACCAAAACAACCAAATAATCTACTTCAAAAAAAATTCAGCCAACCAACAAACGGTCTGAAAGCTAAATAGATACAGAAAACATCCTTGGTATGAGCTTTGCTGAATACAGAAAAGCTTAACTCTAGTGAAGCACGGAAAACCCAAATAAGCAAGTCTCCTCTTGAATGTCTCCTCTCGAATGGAAGCATAAATCTGATATCTTCTCCCTTGGAATAACTATATAGACTTCTGACTGATTTCAGCGGTAGCCCCACCCTCTGCCCCGCCCTCCTCTGCCCCGCCCCCTTCCACTGCCTCTACCACCACCACGTGATAATGCTTCAAAAGCTCTGTTCACAAGCTGATTATTATGCACTCCTCCCTCTCCTCGCCCCTTCTTACTTACAGGGGCAATCCCATTGGAAGGAGGTTGGGTCCTCTTCCCTCTAAAAGATCAGCAAATAAATTGTCTAAAGAGAAACAAATAAATGTTAACAAATCAAACATTTTGATGGTGAACTGAAACTAACCCTGCTGTTGTAGCTGCTGGTTTCTTTGGCAGTTCCATCCATGAGAGAGTAATTTTCTTATCACCGATGAATAAAGGAGATTTCACTTGCAATGGCTGAAACAAACAATAATATGTCACTTACAGTTGGAAACGTAGACCTCGAGTGAATAATATGTCACATTAGTTTCTTCTGAAGCACATCGACAAGTCTTCGACAGTATACGAGAGCAATATGGTTCGTGACTTCATATAGCAAGACTTCAGAAGCTAGTTGCAGTTCTGTGATTTTGCTTTTTACACCTCAAACAGAGTTAGATAACATAGCTGATAGTTTGAAGCTTGAATAAGCTACTATGCCACCTTAAGCTTATTTAGTGTTTGGCGCGTGGACAAAGGTTTTTATGTCTAAGGGATTTAGACAAAAAACAATATTTGCTTGTGCATTTCAATACAAAATAAAATACAATGGTGTCGTTGTTTGGCTGTCATGGTCTCTTCAATCTTGAGGTACTCCCTCCGATCCATATTACTTGTCATTGAAATGGATGTATCTAGCACTAAAACATGTCTAGATACATCCATTTTAGTGACAAGTGATATGAATTGGAGGAAGTAACAATTATGTGAATATATGGTGCCACGTTGGGCTAATACCATTTGTCTTTTTATTCTGGGTCTTTTTTACCAAATGATATTTGCTTTGAATGAAGTTAAACATGCTATGTTTATAACCTACACCTCAGATTTTAGCCTTGCATTATAACAGTTAGTACTAGTCCGTACATTAAAGTTGTATCTACTACACCACAATAAGTCAACAAAGGGTGTCAAAGCATGCTCAATAAAAACAAGATTGCAGCTAACTGATGTTATTGTGGACATGGGCCAGAAAATGGCATGTCTGCAGGCCACCAGCAACAGCAAGCAGAGTTTGTGATGCAGGATAACAAGGAACTAATAAGAATAGGAAGTCAAATTGCAATCCTGCAAAAGTTCTTCATGCGTAAAACAAATAAATCACCTGTGACATTGCCAATATGTTATTATAGGACCGCATTGTCACTGTTGATTTCTGCTGATCCTCTTTCTGCAAAAAGCAATCACATCACTCTCAATTGGCAGAACTGCGATGAACAGATGTGAACAATCTGTTTGCCATTAAACTGGCTAGGACCAAACTTGCAGATTATGACAGTAGAAGGTTACCGAAGAAATATTATGATGCAGTAATAACGGTAGTTCAGCATTGCATAGACTACAGAACGATTACATGAAATGGAGCCAGTAAACCCAAGCATCTTATCTAAAACTCACAATTTTAGATTTCTCTTCTGCCGTCTTCGCTGAAGATAATGCCTTGCTGAAATCTGCCATTCCCTGGGTTAGCCTCTTTGAGGCTGCTCGAACCGTCTCTTCTGTCCCGGTTAACCTGTGCATTTGTAACAATCAGAAACACGCCAACATAATAGAAATCATGTTGCACAAAAAGGCATTTCATATGTGCCTGAAATGTATTGCCACATGCTCCATCCAACATCAACAGATTTGTGCAAGTTAACAATGTCACACATAAGTGTGATGACAAAGGCAACTAAAAAGTGGCAGAACATTTGTTCTATGTTGCTGATAGATTTTTTATGTCTGTAGACTATCTAAATAGCCTAATAGGAAAATAGGGTATCATGTCACCCAATCGTGTGCGTACCCCACTTTTCAATCATTCACAATTTTGGTTCTTCTTACATTCACACACATAGTGATGTCTAAATCATGTGAATGATCCACCCTAGCCCTAAGGATTATACTCACGGATGACTAGCTCTCTCAAACTAATAACCTAATATAGTGTATCTCTTACAAGGAACCAAAATCATATAAAACATTCCAAGTACTCGAATTTATTCAGGCTATAAATTGGACTACACCAGAACAACAGCAGCATATCCAATTTGAAGACTTCTACTCTCATAGCATATTCTTGAAGTTCAATAGTAAGGAAGCGGTCCGTGCCACAAATTAGAGGTGAAGCCAAACAATTTAATCAAGTTGAGTGTAGGATATAAAAATGACCTGTGAGGAGATGGTGACAGTTTGACGCATGAAATGAAGCATGTAGATGGGATGGAACTTATTAGTAGACTGTTTTCTTAAGATCAGGTTTTTAAATTATGCACACGCAAACAAAATACATAATCAACATCAATTGACTATTGCAAAATACTGCAATACCTCTCGGTAAAATCTTTGTTATGTTCGGAGAAATCCTCTCCAAGTCTATCTGATGGCTGTCCAGTAACAATCTTATACCCACAGAGACTGTTTGTAGTGTTTGGAGTCTATATTGCAGGTTAGCACAAGGTCATCCACAGAAATGACATGATTCATAGTATGTAAAGGAATATGTCGGTCATCTAACCTTATGGGCCAAATGGTGAAAAGCGTATAGCAAGCACTCAATATAATTGTGATTAATATCATCTACCTTCTTCCCGGGCATATACTTCTGAAAAACAACAATCGTAAGATCAACTTAGATACTTTGATTCTATATTCACGGTAACCGAGATAAAATCATCCACATATTCCAGTAGACCAAAATAACACCAAGTTGGGCTTAGAAACACATCAGAAACAAGAAATGCGTAAACCTTGAGCAATTGAACAACAGATGGAAGCAGCTGGCGTGAATCTTGTGCTGCGGCAAATGGCGAGCTAGCAGAAATCATCTTGAGTAAATCCAGTTTCTTCTCCTCCGGGATCTAAAAAATGGCAGAATGACACTTAATGCTGAAACAGACCAGAGTACAGGTTGTTTAAGGGAGAGACACTCCAGATGGTGCTGGTAATTGAAGGAGAACTCGTTTGGAGAATGGCGTGCTTTGATATCGAAGGAACAACCAAATTTCATAACTAGAAACTTAAAAAACCATTGTAAGTCTTCCTGTTGCCAATTTCTCAATGCCCTCGTTAAGAGACAAGGCATGAAGGCATCAATAGATACAGTCGAAACCAATATGCTATGCCAACAATTAAATATGTTGCACCATGAAGCAAAGCATGCAAGGTACAAAATGAAGCAGTTTACCTTATCGAAAACTGGAACAATTTGCTTAGTAAAGTAGTTAAGAAACTTGCTGCTTGACGCGCCTCTCTGCAGATCAGGCAAACACAAAGAAAAGAACATCAAAAATGATTTTATCTTCACTAATAACATGTGACCTACTAAAATTGGCCATACCGTGAAGATAGGAAGAGCCATATACATGCATGAGGTCCACCTCTCCATATGGTCGATATCAGAAACCTGAAAGAACAATGATGCTAAGAAAAATCCACAACCTCAAATGAAGGTACATTAGGAATGAACCTCAAACACAAGAAATTCCAACTACTCCGTTCCAAAATAATCGATGTTTTAGGTTTGTCCTAGGACAATGTGTTAATATCCACAACGTCAAATCTATATAGTACAGAAATTTATTGTATGATTATTGTAATAGAACTAAATCCGTATTTTAGATGTTGATGTATTTTTCTAAAAACTTGGTCAAAATTAACATATTTTGACTTGGGACAAAACTAGAACATCAATTATTTTGGAACGGAGGGAGTACTAAACAAAGGGATAAACATAAAATGGCTAATACGTAGCATGATAAGAGCATCACTAGCAGGACCCCTAAAAGGGGCAAACCGTAAAAATAACCTCCAATTTACGTGTTGCGAGCAAAAAACGGCGCAGATCAGGACCCCTAAACAGCGCGGCCCGTAAAAAAAAATTAAGGATTGAGCCGAAAAACGCCTCTCGACCTCTACTAGTGGGGGTTCGCGGCCCGACCCATAGGGCAACCCTCATCCCTCCACCTGATTGCGTGGGAGGAAATTTCAGCGCTTCCCCATTCCTGCCCCTGAGCCGCCGTAGCCGTCGATCTGCTCACGCAGGTCGACGCCCGCGACGCCGTCGTCGATTCTTCGAGGATGAGCCTCAACACCACCCCGCCGACCACTGGAGGCCTCGCGCCGCCGCCGGTGGTCACCGTGGCACCCGCGGCAGGTGGAGGTCTCCCCACCAACACCGAGGTCGCCAAGATGGTTGCCGCCACCCACATCAAGAAGCGGAAGCGCGCCGGCTCGCACTTGGTTCCCCAACCTACGGCGGGCACCAGTGTTGTCCCGGCGGTGAACCCTGTCACCGTCCCTACCCCGGCGCCGAAGCCGAAGCCGCCACGCACCAAGTCGCAGTCAACGGGGCCGAAGGGGCCCAAAGCCGCTACCAAGTCTGCTCTTGGCCGAGGAGAAGGTGATCATGATGATGCCCACCAAGGATATGAATGAGATGCAATTGGAGTGGTGGAATGATACCACCAAGGAGATCATGGAGAGAACGCTAGCTCGTGAAGGTGGTGCTCCTCAAGGTGGTGTCACGGCTTCTTCTCAAAGTGGTGGCAATGGATGTCACCGATGAACTCGGAGCCAACCCCAATGCTTGATGCGCCATGCTCCCTTCCGTGTGACTAGATGCTACTTTTTGGGTCGCAAGTGGTGATGAACATTGTTCAAGTACTTTAGGTTGAAGTGGTAGCTGTGAGAATTGATGTAGAAACTTTGAACTATTCATCAATTTGCTTGCTTATTTGCATTGCCAAGTACTTATTTGCATTGCCAAAGTTAAAATTTTGTCCAAAACCCTGTTTTACGGGTCGGTACAGCGGGCGCATGGAACAGCACCCGTAAAACAGAATATTCTGTTTTACAGGTTGGGTTAGCGGGTGCTGCTCCTATCCGGCGCGCCTCTGGCCAGTAAAACAGGTTTTCCGCGGCCTGTAAACCGCGAATACGGGTTGCCCTTTTAGGGGCCCTGCTAGTGATGCTCTAAGAAAGGTGCTTTTGTCTCGGATCAGCTCATAACCAGCCAATACAATATACATTTCAGTAAAATGACCTTGTTCAAACACCTCCCCTTGCCCTTCCATCCCCTCAACCACTGCCCTAAGCATGCTGTCTTATGTAACTTTATAACATCCACACTACAAAACACTAATTCATGCTGGAGGTTATGTAACTTCTTAACCTCCGGCTCACCAGCGGCAAGCCGGTGGTGGGCACCTCACATCCTCCACATGTCAGGCTCCACCAGCGGGCCAGCAACTCACCGGCGATGGGCTCCTCATATCCTCCCCATCTCAGGCACCAGCAGTAGCTCGCGGGCGTGAGCAGCTTGCCAGCAGCATCTTGTCAGTGTGCTCCTGGCTTCCTCCCCCTCTCTCTAGCTCCAGCAGCAAGCTTCAAGCGTCCTCAGGCTCCAGAAGCATTAAGGTGTACTCCGGTGCTTCCTCTTCTCTTCCCCCTCCTCCTCACTCTCCTATAAATTTCTATGCAATGGCAGCTCCCTCCCTGCCGGCCACAAACTTCTCTATTTTGATATTCTTCTGTACCTAGTTCTATCCAATATGCACAATAAGACGAAAACAGCAAGGAATTGGCTGTTCCTGGCAATGACATTTTCCTTTAAATCGTCATGTGTCCCAATACTGGCGCTTTTCAGAAATGATGTATCCCTGTATTCAAGTTGTCCCGCCACCAATGGCCACCAACCAATGCAACTTTAATCGATGATTGCAAAAAAATCACCTTATCCACCAAGGTATAATGCTGTAGACAACAATTAGCCATACCATTTATCCTTTAGTTCTTTAATCTAGCCTATCTCAAAGGTTCACAAGTACAAAGAATTTGGTAGGGCAAAACAAAATGCGATGTTGAATAAAGGCTGGTCTGAACCAAGCCAACTCCCAAATCTTTTTTTATTGACTGAGTAAGAAACATTCTGGTATTTTAATGTGCATGTATAAAAATATTTATTCCAAGACCTGAAATAGCATACTTACATCGAATTGTGCATCAAGATCAGCTTGTGCTTGAATGATTTCAATTAGTTCTTGAAATGATTCTCGAGGGGCAGAATCTCCAAATATGCTCAAACTCCGCAGGAAATCCATGAATAGTTTAAATTCCAACCCAGTAACATCGTGTACACTCTGAATTTTAGCTTTTTTGTTTAAGTGTATCGCAGAAAAGTTTATGGAAACTAAATGACAAAAAACAAGAAAGCACCACTACATACTTTCTTTATCAAATCTGTTATATATCTTTCCATTTCAGCTTGAGGTCTTAGAAGCTCTGCTTTGACAGGAAAAACCTGAAAAAAAATCAAATATTAGTAATCAGGAAATAAAGTTGATAACCCAGAGATCATGCAATCTATGTATGTAATTACTTACCTTGTCTCGGAGGAAACAGATGATCTTTTCACGGATCTCTGATCCTGACTCCACATGCTTAAACAAGGGCTGCAAGGAATCTGGACAGAAGAAGATAAAAGCAACAATAAATACTTGATGAAGTTAGCAGCATACATGTTAATCTATATTCTGTACGTTCCAATTTACATGGCGTTACACTCTTTGCACGAAATGTGGTCAAAATACAATAGAAGCCCTCGCAGTAGGGAGGGGCGATCTTGTTAGTAACTCAAAAGAATGATGGCCAAAAAAACGAGCCTTTAGACACAAGTTCAAGAATCATTCTGGAACATTACTTCTAGAGTTTAACTCCCTGTATCATCCCAAGGTTACTCTTACTAGAATTACTGATGGGAACATGTTGCTGGTTCACCCCAAAAAAAGATGAACATGTGTATTTATCTGTGTTTTTTCAAAGGAAATGAGAAATGTGAAATAGTTGAGTGTTTACTACCTTTATGCTTTTTCAATAGAAGCTAGCAGAATTCTGACTAACACAGTAGCACCAGCAATGAAGGTGAAGACCCAAAGAGGTCAACGATGTAAAGAGTAATGCAGAAGGGATATTTTCAGAAAATTGGAGTGACTATGAGCAAAAATTAGATTTACAACTTTTTTTCAGAACAAAGTGATCACAAGTTGGGCAAAACACACTTTTACACGCTATTAATAGTAACATTTATTGAACAGAACACTCAGATTTTTAAGAGCCAAAATAAAGCACCATTACAATAAAAGACAAAAAATCACAATTCTCATATAAGTGGCTAAGTACTCCCCCTGTTTCAAAATATAAGATGCTTTAGGTTTGTGAAAGGAGTGTATCTAGACCCTTTTTAGTGTCTAGGTTCATGTGGGTTTGGAGTGAATCTACACACTAAAAGTGGTCTAGATGCACTCCTTTCACAAACCTAAAGCATCTTATATTTTGAAATGGAGGGAGTATTACTAAACGGAAAACACATGCCAAGAGCTATTTAGAGAATATGTCAACTGTAGCATGCACAGTTTTCCTAATATGTAAAGAACACTTGCCTGAAATGTCAAAATGCATACGAAGTTAAGTTTCAGATTAAGATGGTGTGCTACATATGCTAAACCAAAAGGGGATCAAAGAATACAAATCGATCAAAAAACCCTGACATGTCATTTATTTGGAAATGCTACCATTGAGTACTGCAAGGAATTTAGCTGCTTTAGACAACAAAAGAATATAAGTGACCCAGCAGCATACGAAATGGCATGTCTGACGCTAATCCTTATGCACATGCAAGCTGTCCAAGGCTCCACGCTGCCTTGAATTCAAAATACTCAATCTAGAACAAGAAAATATCTGGATCTTGGAGTCATGAAAGTGAATTCTACACCTATATCTCTTGGGATATAATAAGAGAAGGTCAAGAGAATGTAGAAGTACATATGCACAGAGCACCCCACTACTTAATAAGCATAATACTACAGGTCCCTTTTTTTAGTTTCTATAATTGCATGAAGGTCTATTAAATCAGAGGCAGAGCTACGCCCAGGGTAACATGGGCCATGGCCTGGGGCCTGATGAAATTTCCTAACGTGTGTGACCGGACTTCAGTTTGGCCCTCGGTAAAGATTCTCCAGCCCATCAATCCTCCCTCTCCGCTGGCCTACAACAAGACTACTAACAAAATTCGTCTCAGCGACTAGACTATGAACCCCACTATCATAGCCCAATAAACAGGTGAATCATTCCACGCAAAGTCATCGACAAGGGCCGGGAATTGATCCTCCCTCTCCTTGCCGGCTTGTCCCTTGCTTCAATGTCTCCCTCGGCTTATTAATCTAGCTGATTTGTAGTTTAGTGAACGTAGGTAACAGAAATCTATAGTTTAAATTGATGTCCATGTTCTTTTTCATGTAATAGAAGTACACACAACGGAGATGGAGAGATTTTATATAACTTGAGCCAAACCCCATAAATCAACTTCACAAAAATCGAAACAGATTTGAATACTAATTTATATTTCTTGATATTTTTCCATAATTTTCCTAGTTCGTCGGGTAGCTTGGAGTTTAAACTCTATATTAATTGTGCAATGGAGTTACACTTTTTTCTTGGTGTATCTAAACCTTTGTTATGCCTTGAAATGAAAATACTTTTTGAGATGGCTATAGGAGCTTGATTTTTGGCCCATGGCGTGGTCAAATCCTGGCTCCGACACTGTATTAAATCGCAACTTGTATTAATATGGTACAAGAAACATCATTGGTAGTTGAAAGTCAAAAAATACATCAGATCAGTTGTTAACACGTGGCTTGATTGCAATTTACACAACTTCTAGTTTTAAAAAACAAAAAATCAATTTGATACTCTTCAAGTCCACACCCCCCAAAGAAAATGATGGCAAAAAATTTCAGCAGATGTCCAGTAATTACACAACAGGGCACATATCCGAAAGTACTCTGTAAGTGATAAACAACAAACTAATGAGGACTGGAAACTTACTTTTAACATCTTGACGTATAAGGGACATGAGTGCTTTATGAACAGCATCACGCTCCACATTTTCCTCTGAAATGCAAGTAAAAATGAGAAGCACAGACATATTTAAAATTTGAGCTGAGTAAGGATAGGAAAATTGCTATACCGCTTGCAAGGAGCTGACCAAGAATATCTGCAATTTTTGAAACAAATTCTGCATCTTTGCCAAGAAGTGGAAACCCACGAATAGCTTGTATTCTGATCTGTAAGCACATTAGGTGGGTAAGGTTAAAACCTTAAGGTGAATAAATTCATATTGTTCTCAAGTGAACATAGTAACATCAGCCCTTTGAGAAATGCAAGCCATTTGAGACAAAGGCATTTTGTATCTTTCACACATTTATTTGAAAATATGTGAAACGGTAGCTACCCAAAAAACTGTTAAAATCTTGAACTTATCAACTAAAATCGCCTGAAGTAATCAGGTACTAATAGGGCAAGCATAGACCCACAGATCACGCTCACATCTTTACTATTAATCTGAATTGGTTAGAGCCTGGTGTCACAAATGGGCCTGTTTTTATTTAAGCCCAGAGACCCCAGTCCAGACGGCCCACCAAAATCCTCAAAGTCCCCAATTCAGACCGATCCATCCACAGTGCATTGATGAATAGTTTCCGATTCAATCACAGTTGCCGATTGATAGATCAGATTAGGGATTGACAAAGATTAAAGGATCGGCCAAGTTAAAATCAACTGCCCAACTACAAACGTGCCTTACCCTATGTTGCGCAACTTAAATCGTATCTAATCCTGCTGCCGAGTCGTTCCAACCTCCTAACTTTTTTTCTTTTCCAGATGTAAAAAATCTGCATGTTTGAAGACTTGAGTTCAACAAGACAACTTCAGTTCACATGTGAAAGTGCTTCGAAAGACACTAGCTCCGTGAAATTCTTGCTGAAAGCACAGCTACATGCTGGCACTCAATCAAGTAGTAGCAAGAGCACGTCACTCGGCTCACTTCGGTGGCAATTTCTCCTTAGGCGCATTTCTCAGCAACACAAAACGAGGGTAATCAAGTCCGACTCGACGGGGTGCATGCTTTTTGTATATTCCGTGAAACACACACAACTAACAAACCTACATGCAGTTGTAAAAAAGACAATATGCAAGTTCATAAAAAAAACTGCATGCAGAACTGTCGTCAAGTCCGACTCAGGTGGGGAAACCATATCCGAGAGCCCAGTCAGACTCGACCCGGAAAACCGTATCATCGATTCTGGAGACGTGCGCAACACAATGCAACGAAGCTCAAACAGACAAATAGAGCGGCAACCGATCCATTTGGTGCATGCGTGAACGTGGTAGACGTAAGTTCTCTACTCCTGAACATGCATGTGTATCTGTGATTATTTTCTCTCGATAGCCTAGCAAGCTCTAGAGCTTTTTTTAGCAGAGCTCTAGAGATAAAATTCTAAACATGAACGCCAGAGCTGAATAGTGATACACTCCGTACCAACGCGCAAGTATTTAGCTAGTTCATATATAATAGAAAATAATCCCTGTATGATCACTTCAATGAAAAGCAATTAGGTATCAGAACTGGTAGAAAATATTCAAGCTCGCCGCCTCAAATTTCCCTAGTTACAGCATTTTTTTTAAGGTGTGGGTATTGTTTTGATATATTTGTAGCTATTAGCAAGACAAAAATTAAACCAATGCTTGTTTACACTATCTTTAACAGATCAGCTCTACAGTTAAGGATCAGTGTAAGCCTGAGCGAAAATAACCGGTAAGGTTCTAAAAAAGTACACAACTGTGTAACTATTTCTGGATTTCTCAAGAGGTGATTGTCTTTGATAAAAAGTGAATTTCACATGGCAATATATGTGCACGAACAGAGAGCTATTCTACCTGCACTTCTCCTAGGAACAGAGCTAGTATCAGCAACAGAAAAGCATAAGAGCAAGCAAAGGGGGCAGGAAATTTTACAGGAACCAATACCTGCCACAAACCAAGTTCAACTCCAAACAAGCTTTCACACAAAATTCCTAGTTTTCAGCAATTCCACTATGTATCAAAGACCAACTAGTAGACACAGAAAGGAATAGGTAGTGTTTTTTTCTCTAAAAAATGCTAGTGTTCAGCGTTTAGACTTTTGTTTCCACCAACGCTGTGCTACTTAGTTAGCAAACGGTCAAAATCAAATGCGAAGGGAGTAACAGAGGGAACACAAACCGCGAGCTCTTCCATCTCGACGAGATCAAACATTGCCTCCATGGCGAAGGTCCCCAGGGCCGGGAAGCTCCGGAAATAACGGGGTATGAGCTGCGCCGCCAGTTGCTTCGCCTTAACGTTCTGCCCCTTCACCGAAGCTATGATGGTCTCGTAGTCCGCTGCGTGCTGCAAGGCCCCAAACAAAAAAAACATCAAAACCCTAGACCGACGGAGACCTAGGGTGAGAAGGAGAGAAGCTCACCTGAGACTTGTCCTTGGCTGAAGAAAGGCGGTCGCCAAGCTCGTAGAGCCGCTCAACCTCAGAAGTATCGGCATCCGCTGTCGCCATGGGAGGGGGACGGAGGCGGGAGTGATGGATTTGGGGGTTAGGGTTTCGGTCCGTAAAGGCAAGAAAGAAGGGGGAGAAAAAAAAAAGGTGTGGCGATAGCGAAAGGATGAAAAGATGCTGATTTATACACGGCGGAATGGACAAAATTAACCTAAATTTGAAAGTATTTCAAAAAATGAACTTTGGACACATACTCCCTCTAACCCATATTAGTTGACTCGAATTTGTCTAAATTTAGATAAATCTAAGACACTATTTAGTATATAGCTTTATCCAAATTTTGACAAATTCAAGTTCAAATTTGTCTAAATTTAGATAAATCTAAGACACTATTTAGATATAGCTTCATCCAAATTTTGATAAATTCAAGTCAACTAATATGGGTCGGAGGGAGTAACTAAAAGCATCTTTATCCGTTGGGCTTTTCAGACCGAAATCCGGCGCTATTTAGCGCCGGGCGGAGCTAGTTTTTGACATGGGAGCGTTCAGTATCCCACTCGCATTTCCACGCCGAGTTTCTAGATCGTCGTGTTTTCATCCAAATTCGGCCAGTTTTCGGCATAGATCGGCATAATATGAATACAGAGCAATTTTTTGGCATAGTTCTGCATAAATTAAACATAATTCGACATGAAATTAAACATAGTTCGGCATACAATAAAAATACAACATATTTTGGCCTAGTTCAGCAGTTCATGCTCGGCATCTACGTAATGTCCCTGTATCTATATGTGCTCAACCAGATCATCCTGCAGTTGTTGATGCACTACCGGGTCGCGGATCTCCTGACGCAGGACGATGAAGGCGGCTCAGATTGGTGGCACCTGGTGATCAGGCTCTACAAGAGGTCCCTATCTATACTATGGCTCATTCTACTCGACCAAACTCACTTGGTCATTCCTCTCATCCTTAATGATAATGTTGTGCAAAGTCACACAATAATTCATCACTTTCTACATATGATCTTTCGACCAGGTCATAGCAGGGAACCGGACAACTGCAAACCTTTGTTAGAGCACACTAAATGCCCGCTCCATGTCCTTCCTGCAAGCTTCTTATTTTTTGGCAGACTGAGCATGCTTGGGGAGCATCTGGTATGAGACAGTCTTCAGAAATGTTGGCCATCTTTTATATATGCCATCTACAAGGTAGTATCCCTTGTTATAGTGGTGCTCGTTGATCTCAAAGTCCATAGGGGAAGCATGTCCCTCAACAAGCTTGGCAAAGACATTTGAGGAGTTGAGGATAATGATGTCGTTGTTCGATCCTGTCATGCCAAAGAAGGAGTGACAGATTCAAAGATCATGTGTAGCAACTGCCTCGAGTATCACAGTGCAACCTCTTTTATGGCCTTTGTATATTCTCTGACATGCAAATGGACAGTTCTTTCAGTGCCAATGCATACAGTCTATGCTTCCAAGTATCCTAGAAAATCTTCTACTTTCATTGACTGCGAGGATCTGAGTAGTATCTTCAGCAGTTGGTGTTCTCAAGTATTGTTTCTCAAACACTGCAATCACTGCCCTGCAGAACATGTACAAGCAATCGATGGCGATGGACTCGGCCATGCGGGGATAGTCATCGGAAAAGTCACCCGGCGCTCCGTATGCAAGCAACATCATCGCCATTGTGCACTTCTGCAGTGAGGAAAACCCAACCATGTCGATGCAGTCCTTTTGCACACGAAATAGGGGTCAAACTCCTGAATGGCATGCACGATCTCGAGAAAGAGCTTCTGGCTCATCCTGAAACGGCGTTGAATCACAGCCTCTTCATGCAGTAGCTCATCGGCGAAGTAGTCGGCGTACAGTATGTAGTAGCCTTCCATCCTCTGCCTTTCTTTACACTTTCGGTGACCCTTCGCCGAGCCTCCACGCTTTGGCGCTGCAGTCTGCATGTACAACCGGGCCAGAGAGGCGAGGATCTGCATGTGCTTTGCATCTTCGGTGGTTGCGTCGGTCTCTTCCTCCAACAACATGGCAAACATATCCTCATCATCGGAGTTTGACGAGGGTTGATTTCGTCAATTCCCATTGTTATGGACTTGGGTTTTAGAGAAGATGGGGATGCTAAAAGTCGCGGAACGTTTAACAGACAAGCAACACGGGACACGAGATTTACCCAGGTTAAGGCTCCCGGAGGAAAAACCCTACTCCTGCTTGTCTGCTCTTGATTAAGGTGGAACCGAAAGTTACAGGGTTGCGCATGTGCAATCTGGCATGAGGTGCGTATGCGATGGTGGAAGAGGATCCTTCTCGTCATATCCTCCTGGCCTTTATATAGATAGGCAGGTCCCGGGCTTAGGTCGAGTCGGTTACAAATTAGGGTTGGTACCCTTTGAAATTCTATCTAATATAGACTTGTCCTCCAAGGAGTCGAAAACGTCATGGGCTTGGGCCACCTGAAGTCTTCATGAGCCGCGTGTCTTGACGTGGGCCTTCCTTGGGCTGGACCAGGTATACTAATGTCGTATACCTATGGGGTATATCCATGTCAATAGCCCCCGAGTGTTCAGTCGAATCATAGATTCGGCTGGAAACTCTTCAATCTTTCGGGTGTTATGTAGTTGAACCTGTTTTACAAGGAGAAAATATTTAGTTCATAGGAATTGTTGATGTGTGTGCCTGGCTCACCCGACGGATCAGGGCCGGTTAACTGTCATAGGACAAAACAACATGATCTTCATCAAACTCGAGTCCCCGAACTCGAATTCGGAATGATTGCTGGTGTGATTCGACTCAGGCTGTTGTGGACTTACAGGAGCCGAATCCCAGTGCTTTTCAAGTGATGTACCCAACGCGTCTGTTGGGATTTTCATCGTGCTTGTTAACACGAAAGTTTACTGGCAGAACGCAGTCAGGTGCATTACCAGGCCATCAGATGATATTTATAGGGCTTATCTTTGCGTCGCAGACACAACATCCGGAGTTTTATCACCGCGGAGGTGTTTCGGGGGGCAAGGAGACTGCTTCTCACTTAGCGTTTGTTTGGGCAAAGTTGACAAAAAGATTTTGTAGTTTTTGATCCGAAAGACCACAGTCGAAGAGTTCATAGGGTGCGCGGCCAGCGCTCCCTATGGGAGTAGCCCCCGAGTGTCTGTTCGAGTCATAGACTCGAGCAGAGACTTGTCGTTTTCAGCATAGGTCCGAAGGACATAATTTTTTTTCGGATGCTCAACCGATCCTCTCTATGGGAGTAGCCCTCAAGTTGTGAGACCCTGGCGCATGGCTCAATAGGATTGATAGGAAACCCATACCAACAAGTTGCAACTTCTTTTTCGGAAGCTCATTCAAAAAGAACTCTAAGGTTAAGCGTGCTTGGCCTAGAGCAATTATAGGATGGGTGACCGACCGGGAAGTGAGTACCGGGTGCGCATGAGTGAGGACAAAGTGTGTAGAAAAGACTAGTGTTGATCTGTGGGGTTAGTCTAGAGATCCTATTGAGCTGCCAGGAGTGATAGTCGTCGGTCCGGAGAGACCGAGGGTGTTACAAGTGGTATCAGAGCCGACCCTCGCAGTTACATGGGCGTGTGCGGGTCAGTGGCGGACATGTGTAGCATGGCGTGTGTGGCCCGGAGTGGACACGGCATGGCAATGTGTCGGCACTGGACGCACAGACGTGTGCAAAGAGGGGACGTTCCTGGCTTGTGGTTGATCGACGAGGACATCGATCTTCTAAGGGTGGGTGTATGTGAGACCCTGGCGCATGGCTCAATAGGATTAAGAGGAAACGCATACCAACAAGTTGCAACTTCTTTTCTAGAAGCTCATTCGAAAATAACTCTAAGGGTTAAGTGTGCTTGGCCTAGAGCAATCCTAAGATGGGTGAACTATCGGGAAGTGGGTACCGGGTGCGCATGAGTGAGGACAAAGTTAGCAGAAAAGACTAGTGTTGGTTTGTGGGGTTAGTCTAGAGATCCTATTGAGCTGCCAGGAGTGACAGCCGTCAGTCCGGAGAGACTGGGGGTGTTATACGAGTCTGTAATGGAGTCGTAGACTAGACGTAGGACTCGAAGACAATTGCGAGGTTTAGTTACCGTAGTCATTTCTCATGTGTGCGGCCAGCACTCCTAATAGGATTATCCCCCGAGTAGTTTTTCGAATCATAGATTCGAGTAAGTACTTGATTGATCATCCGAAAACTTTGAGTCGTTGCTTGGCCTAGCCTTGATGACGTCAGTGCTGACGATTGGTGATCTCAACCGTCTGCGGCAGCAGAGATGATGCGACGAGACAATCATGGGTCCCACCGCCTGACTTAAGGTTGACTAGTCATGCGCAGACGTGGAGAAAATTACGGTGTCTCCTCGATTTCTGTGCGTAGTGGACAGCATGTTGCGATGGTTCAGTGCAGTGCTGACACGTGTACGGTTAGATATGAGGTGCGTGCTAGGGCTTCTGAATCAACGACTCGTGTGCGTCGTCTTCTTCCTTTTATACCGTAGGTAAACAGTGATTTTATTGTACCCTTCGTCATTTGATCATCTCCATTGCCTCCATTTTCACGAGCTTCACTGCCCTTTGCTGCGCTCTGGACATTCTTCGCACTTTTCCCTCTTCCTTCTTACGCTCGCACTGCCGCCATCGCCGCTACAAGATGGGAAAGCCAAATAAGACCGCTGCCGGAGCTGGTTCGAGCGCCGCCGCCAGCGACAAGAAAGTCACCGCTACCGCACGCGCCACTGACGGCGGGTGGAAGCTGATAGGGCAAAGGTGTCCGATCTTCCGATGAGATGAAGATAATCGATTTGGTGGAGTTCGGGCTTGACGATCCGACTACATGTGCGAGCACGAGCGCCAATGCAATCGCTAGGCCGATCTCCTGGAGGTTACCGATTCTGCGGGAACACGATCAGCCTGACCAGCGAGGGTCTTAATTCCTACCTGAAATCGAGAACAAGTAAGAACCAATATTGCAATCAAGATATTGCGGATTAAGAGGAAAGCTTTATTGAAGAGGTGGGATCCTGAATAGGTGCGAAGTACAAAAGGCCTCTACGACGCTCGAGCCTTGGCGAAGTTGCGACTATGGCTAACTTAATGTCTAAACAAAATCCGAGTCTAGGGGGACGACTATGGGGAGTATTTAAGGGCGAAAATGTGGGGTTTCGGCCAGCCATGGAAGTGGTGGCCGAATCCAACCCTAAAAGTCCTTTTCCCCTCAAATACGGACTCTAAAAAGTGGCTAATTAAAATCCTGCAAAAATTACATGGGCCTGGCCCAAAATAAAGGTGTCGCAGCACCATATTAAGCTATGGATGAATTCGTAAAGTATTGATCTTGAATATTTCATCCAAGCCTTCTTTCTTCATTATGCTGGCCTCAAAGTTCTAAAATCTTCATCTGTGGCCTTCTCTTGGATCATCACATGCTTGCTGCCATCTCCATGCATGGCCATGCTCCAATGCTTGTCCCTCTCATCCATGCTTGGTCCATCATTCCTAAGAGTAAGAAATACATCCGATTTAGGCAACATCATATTCTCATATATGTCAGGAATAGTTCCAAGAAACGAAAGTACCTGATAGTTAAGTTGTTTGGCACGAGATCTTGTGATGGGTCCTTGTATGTGTGTTGCTGTAGGTACAATGATTGTATCAATAGAAGGGATGTCCACATCATGCTCCCCTTCTTGAATTGAAGTCGTCCTCGACGCAATCTCATCTTCCTCACCAAAGTAAGGCTTCAAATCTGCAATGTTAAACGTAGGACTAACCGTACCAAAGTCTGCAGGCAACTCAAGTTTATATGCATTATCATTTATTTTCTCTAACACCTTAAAGGGACCAGTGACGTGGCATTAACTTAGACTTGCGTAAATCGGAAAAGCGATCTTTACGCAAATGTAACCAAACAAGATCGCCAACATCAAACACAACATGCTTTCTCCCTTTATCCCCAGCAAGTTTATACTTAGCATTCATGTGTTCAATGTTATCTTTAGTAGTCTTATGCAAGTTTAATATCATTTCAGCGCGTTGTGTAGCATCCAAATTATGTTGCACCGAAGAAGGTAAAGGCAATAAATCAATAGGTGCACGAGGAACAAAACCATACACAATATCAAATGGGCACATCTTTGTGGTAGAATGCAGCGAACGATTATAAGTAAATTCTATATGAGGTAAACACTCTTCCCACAATTTTAAGTTCTTCTTGAAAATAGCCCACAACATAGTAGACAAAGTTCTATTTACTACTTCAGTTTGACCATCAGTTTGGGGATGACATGTAGTATCACGATCATGTCATCTCCATAAACATCTCCAAAAGTGACTACAAAATTTAGTATCACGATCAGAGACAATAGTATTTGGCACACCATGCAAACGAACAATTTCACGAAAGAACAAATCAGCAATATGCGCAGCACCATCAGTTTTATGACAAGGAATAAAGTGTGCCATCTTAGAAAATCGATCCACAACAACAAAAATACTATCCCTCCCCTTCTGTGTTCGTGGCAATCCCAAAATAAAGTCCATAGAAATATCCTCCCAAGGAACACTAGGAACAGGAGGAGGCATATATAAACCATGTGGATTAAGGTGAGACTTAGCTTTTTGACAAGTAGTGCAGCGTGCCACAAATCTCTCAACATCTCGACGCATACGTGGCCAAAAGAAGTGTGCAGCAAGAACATCCTCCGTCTTCTTGACACCAAAGTGTCCCATCAATCCTCCTCCATGCGCCTCCTGTAACAACAAAAGACGAACAGAACTATCTGGAATGCATAGTTTGTTAGCACGGAACACAAATCCATCATTGAAGACGAACTTGTTCCAAGTTCTACCATCTCTACTATTCTGCAACACATCTTTAAATTCAGCATCATGCACATATTGTTCCTTAATAGTTTCTAATCCAAATATTTTGAAGTCAAATTGAGATAACAAAGTATAACGGCGCGACAAAGCATCAGCAATAATATTATCTTTACCCTTTTTGTGTTTGATAACATAAGGAAAAGACTCAATAAATTCAACCCACTTTGCATGACGACGATTTAACTTAGCTTGACTACGAATATGCTTCAAAGATTCATGATCAAAATGAATAACAAATTCCTTAGGCCATAGATAATGTTGCCAAGTTTCTAATGTCCGAACCAACGCATATAATTCTTTATCATAAGTAGAATAGTTCAGACTAGCCCCACTCAATTTCTCACTAAAATATGCAACAGGTTTTCCCTCTTGTAATAACACCCCTCCCAAACCAATTCCACTAGCATCACATTCAAGCTCAAAAGTCTTAGTAAAATCAGGAAGTTGGAGTAAGGGAGCATGTGTTAGCTTATCTTTCAATATGACGAAGGCCTGTTGTTGTGCATCGCCCCAAACAAAGGGCACATCCTTCTTGGTAAGCTCATTCAGCGGCGAGGCAATTGATCCAAAGTCTTTGACAAAGCGCCTATAAAACCAGCGAGGCCAAGAAAACTCCTCACTTGTGTGACCGTCTTGGGATGCGGCCAATTCTCAATAGCTTCAATCTTGGCTGGATCCACTTCAATACCCTGTGATGTAACAACATAGCCAAGAAACGCAACTCGATTGGTGCAAAAGGTGCACTTCTCAAGGTTACCAAACAAATGTGCATCACGTAAAGCATTGAAAACAACACGTAAATGGTCCAAATGATCCTCTAAAGATTTGCTATAAATCAGAATATCATCAAAGTAGACTACCACAAAACGTCCAATGAAAGCACGTAAAACTTCGTTCATTAATCTCATGAAAGTGCTAGGTGCATTAGTTAAACCAAACGACATGACTAACCACTCATATAAACCGAACTTAGTTTTAAATGTTGTTTTTCATTCATCTCCTAATTTCATACGGATCTGGTGGTAACCACTACGCAAATCAACTTTAGAAAACATGGTAGAGCCACTCAATTCATCAAGCATGTCATCTAAACGTGGAATAGGATGACGATATCGAATAGTAATATTATTGATAGCTCTACAATCAGTACACATGCGCGAAGAATCATCTTTCTTAGGTACCAAAATAATAGGAAGAACACAGGGGCTAAGGGACTCACGAATATGATCTCTGTCAAGTAGTTCCTAAATTTGGCATTGTATCTCCTTTGTCTCCTCTGGATTGGTTCTATATGGCGCGCGGTTGGGCAACGTGGCACCAGGAATTAGATCAATTTGGTGCTCAATTCCTCTAATAGGAGGTAGTCCTGGTGGCAGCTCAGCGGGAAAGATGTCCTCATATTCCTGCAAAAGGTTAGCAATAGCGGGTGGCAAAGAAGGAGGCATATCCTCAAATGAAAACAAAACCTCTTTGCAGACAATTGCATAACATTGAGTATTGTTTACATCTAGTTCAGCAATATCAATTTTATTTGCAAGCATACATGGACTCTTCAAACGAATTTCAGTAGCATGTGTAGAATCAGATTTAGTGTTCTTTGGTGGTATAAAATCTGCAGCAACAATCTGTGTAGTGACCTCGGATCGGTAAGGATCCTAAGTCCCTGTGATTAACATGCTAGTCCCTGGATCAATAGCTAGCACTCACAGTCGATGAAATATCATGTAAAACACAAAGTCTTTATTACACGGAGAATCCAGAGTATGAATTTATTACAAAAATTGCTTATCATTATGCTAGCTCAAATAACAGCGGAAACATAAAAGCAGTATGAGTCCATCAACGCCCCAGGCTTGTCGAGTGTAGACCCGCGATCCCTACGCTCCTTTTAATCTTCGGATTCTGCACATAAGACGTGCAGCCAACAAGTTGGGTCAATACTTTGAATGTATTGGCAAATTATACCAAGGAGAGAAAAGACTATCTCTACATGCAAGGCTGGTATAGGCTGTAGAGTTTATTTGCTCCAAGCTAATTTTCTTAAGTAGAGAGAAGAAGAGAGGATTATCCTAATTTGTAAACATTTGCTTAGATAAAATAAGGTCGAGTGGCACACGAGGATATTACGCACCAAGTGTCCAAACAACCAAACACTTGGATATTACGCACCAAGCGTCACTTGGATATTACACACCAAGTTCCCAAATTCCCACCCATTAGCGATATGCATGCGCCATGGGGTTTCAAAACTTTGTTTTTAGAAAAGAGAGAGGAAGATCCTTCAGAGGCTCCATCCTTCAGACGCTCATTGTTGTTCTGTTACCGTGAACACGGCTGATCGATCAGATTGCAATACTCTCGAGAGTTTGTGCACTTTACCCACAATCCATGATCAAGTCCTTTTACAAACAAGACCATGGAGACGGCTTTCCCTTAGTAGCCCCTCTACCTTCCGTATCCAACCGTGCCAAGAACCTCCAAATGTTGGTACCCAGGTGAGATTTCCCACTAAGTACTAGGCCAAGACAGAGCCCATAACGTATTGTGGTTGCACTGGAAGCTTCTGAATTCTGAAACATGGCAGACTTCTTTGATTCCTGGGCGGTCGTCCTCCACCAAAATCTCACTCGTTGACCCGACAACCATTCCGCCCAGAAAAAAACTTAGTTTGATTTTGAAGTGGATTTGAGAAGAAAAGTTTGCTCAAGAGAGCCTTTACACTTAGAAAAATTCATTGTCTTTCGAACCCCCCAACGGTACTTTGTATATATAGCATAGCAAGCAATACTTAGCAAAAACAGGGGTAACCTATTAGGATGGGAAATCCTAAGTATAGAGCTACTCATGGCATACTACAAAATCATCGCACTTGCAAAATAATACTAAGGGGAAAATCTACTAGAACATCCTACACATGCATACTACAGAATTTTGAAGATCACATGCATAGAATCAAAACTGAGACAAAAATTATGAACAAGTGGTGTAACTTGCCTTGATCCGAGCAGCACTCTACACAATAGCACTCCTTAGCGCACTCCGAGCAATCTAACAAATCACAAACATAGATCTGATCACAACTTGCTCAAAGCGTATCACAAAGAAAATCATGCATGCATGCAACATGGTATTTTATGCAAGGTTGGTTCTTCTAAATTGATCAATGTAGCAAGTTTGTGTTGTGATAGTGTAAGGGTGTCACTAGGATTGATTTTCCCAAGGGTTTAGATCTAATAGAGTCACTAAAACAATCCTAGGATTATAAAGAGATCAAACCATCTAATTAGCCCCAAGCTAGATCTAATGATCCTAAGCAAGGTTGTATAATTTTGTCTAGTAGGCATTACGGAAACAAGGTTATTGCAACAAGAATCAATTAAAACTGAATTTTAATTATTTTTCTATAGAATAAACACTCCAATCTAGTGATTAAAATCTACACCTAAAACATTACTGTAAACCTGGGATATTATTACAGATTTGGATTCTACATAAAGTTAGGAATCTAACGGTATATTACAAGCTAAATTTGGACAAATATTCAATTTTATATGATTTTAGCAAGATTGAATCTAAATCTGCAAACAGATCTGAACTACACTTAAAACCTTGCCAAGTGTCAGCGTCTGATTGGCTCCAGCTAGGTGATGATCTTTGGCGGCGTGCGTGGCAGGCACGCGTGCACTCCGCTACTAGCCGATACCCCTTCGGCATACTTCTAATCTTACGCGTTCAACCTCGATCCGACGGTCAGGAGAGGTGGCGTCGACTTACCAGGTGTGACGGCGGCGTGGGGCGGCGGTGGCGTCGTCGATGATGGCTGGCGGCGCTCCGGTGGCTCCCCGTGGTGGTGGCGTGGTCGACGGGGTGCAGATGGACTTCGCGGTCACGCTCGCGTCCTTGGCGTCGCCTATCTCGTCCTCAAGCCGCGTCAGATGGCGGTCGACCGTCTCGGCCTCCGGCGAGACTCCGACGACAAATCGCGGGCGGCGCGGGCTCCTGAACAAGGGGAAAAAGGCGCAGGTGGCGCGGGTGTTAAAGGAGGAAGGCAAGGAGCAGAGACGGGAGGGTGGGGCTCCTCAGTTCTGGGCAGCGCGCTCACCGTCCGAAGCTTTAGCGGCGGCACTCCGGCGAGATCAACCGATCGACAACCCTGCCGCGATTTCTCGAATCAAAATAGGGTTCTGGCTGGCGAGGTGTAGCATCCCAGTTGTCTAACACCTGTAATGCTACTTGTTATAATAATAAAAAGGGCCACTTCCAACATATAATTGCTGCATCATTATCATATCATGCTCATGTCATCATGCCACCTTGCATTTGAGCATCATACAAAACCCTTTTCTTGTTTGGTTCTTATCTCATGTGCATTATTAATTGTAATTGTCTCTTGATATTGTATTTGGCTCTTGATATATTGTTAAATGCCCAAGTTGAGTTGGGGGCATATCTCTTCTAAACTCCACCACCTTTCTTTCACCACCTTATATTCCACCATCCAATTAATATGAGCTTGGCATTTTAATTTGGGTTATCTCTAGCTCCTGTTGATTGGTTGGATTCCACCCATAATCTTTTGCT
Source organism: Avena longiglumis (assembly GCA_030063025.1). NCBI lineage: Eukaryota > Viridiplantae > Streptophyta > Magnoliopsida > Poales > Poaceae > Avena > Avena longiglumis. The sequence continues at coordinate 249,228,179 of CP125978.1, read as the reverse complement.
TGGCCTTTGCCCACCTTTTTGGGAATGCAAGTAATAATGCCACATAAATTAATGTTGTTTTCACAATATAACTACATGGCAAATATTGTTGCATGGGCCATGCAAGTGCCACCTTTCTCTTGGCTTTGGTAAGTTTTTGGCTTTGTTGGCATGGATCATCTTTTCTTGGTTTAAATCTTGTTTTGGGCTTGTAGTTTTCTTCACCATATCATCTATCTCTATCTCCCTTAGCTAAACCTCTATCCCCAAGCTCCATGCACACACATGTGCTCATGAGGCATGCACAAACCTAAAACCCACCTCTTCTCTTGGATCTTGCTTGGTCATTGTTGGAGCATGCATGGACCAAAGAAAAACCCCATCATCATAATCATCTCTCCCTACCTTTCTCTCTTTTCTCCTTTTCTTGATCTTGTGTGTTTGTCTAAGAAGCATGCTTGATCAAGTGAAGTACCTCTCCCTCTATCCAAAACCCCCCCTCACTTAGCTAAAACCCTAAAACCTACCCCATGCCATCTCCCCATCCTAGCTAAACAAAAACCCTAATCTACACCTTCCCTAAACAAAACCCTAAGTATCCCTCCTCTTCTCTACTTCCTAGCTTGGTCACACCATACCCTGCCCCAGCTCGCCACCCCCTCACCCTACTCTAGCTTGGCCCCCTCTACCCTGGCCCACCTAGCTACCCCATCTAGGGCAAACCCTAGCCGAGCCAGCCCTAACCAGCTAGCTCGAGCACCTCCCTTCCCTCTCTGTTCTCTCTGCCTAGAAGCCCCACCGAGCTGCCCTTCCCCCTTGGCCTCGCCCTGGACCCACCTGGAAGCCCCCCTGCCTGCCTAGCCGTACCAGACACGTGAAGGGGTGGAGAAAAGGTGGCCGAGGCCATCCTTATCGCCAGCTCCCCCACACGGCGGCCACGGCACCCCCTCTCCCCCTCTGGCTTTATCTACCCCTCCCTCGACCTACCCTGCCCCCAGATCCAACCCTGCCTCGCTCCCCTCCTCTGCCCTCCTTCTCCACCGCCCCCAGCTTCCTCTCGCCGGCCACGCCGTCTACCTCGCCAAAGACACACGCACTTTTGAGGCGGAGTTGCAGTGTCGAAAGGCTTGGAGGTCGCCGCGTCGTCCCGTACCAGCGAGGAGGAGGAGACCCACCGCCCGAGCCGACGCCAGACGCAAACCCTAAGCCCGATCCATGAGCGCCCGGCGATCGTCTGCATCCCGATCCGTCTCGTACACCAACACAACCGCGGTGGCGCCACGCCTCGGACATCCTCCCCGCTGTCGTTTCACGGGCGGCGAACCTTCCGTCGAACAGCCTCGGTCGCGCGCGGTGGGCGACGGCGTTCGCGCGTCGCCGTCAGCGGCGACCTAACTAGTCCCGTCGCTCCCTCGACGCCAGCCAACCACCGCGGCCGGTTAGTTCCTCGTAGCGCCTTCGCGTCATGGGTTGAAGCCCGCTGCTGCCGCCGAGCAGGGTCGGAAGAAGAAATGCGATGGCGCAGTTTTGCAACTACACCCCTCCCCTTTTGCCGCGCCAACCCGCGGTCCAGCCGGCCCACCGTCAGTGACCGTCACCGTTTTATAAAAAGCATCCTCTAGTTTAGATTATTCAACCCGCGGTCCCTATCTTTCCCAGACGCTGGCGCGTGGGACCGCAGGAGCCTGGCCCACCTGTAAGCGTCTAGGGTCAGTGTGGCTTCGGTGTTAAATGTTTTTCAGACTCTGTTTAAAATTCAAAACTAACTAAATTATTTCAAATTCAAAATCAAATCAGTTTTTAAATAACTTTTCCTTTGTAAATCCAAATAACACAAACAATATATGTTTTGAGATCAGAAAAATGCCAGGATTTCAAATATGCCATCCAATTTGCCTTTTGCACATTTAAATTCCAAGTTTGTTCAAATTACCACAAATGCCACTAGAACTTAAATAATTAATAACTTTTGTTTTCTAATTCCAAATTTAGCAAATGATATGTCTAAAATGATCAGCTCGACGAGACCTTTCTGTTTAAGCTACCCATGACTTCAATTGCAGCATGCATCATATAAAAATATAGGGTACAGCAAGTGTTATGACAACAAAATGTGATCCAAAACCCCATTAAAATGTTATTACTTGTCTTCCACACCTCACCATGCCATGCTACCTTATTGCCATGAAAATTGTGCATCATTCATCATGGCATGATTGTTTGCTTGACGCATCTTATTCATATGCTTGTGCTCTATATTCATGTTGGCCTTGTTTGTTTGGTTTTTCTCGGATAGACCTTTGGCGGGGGTTATATCAAGAGAACCAGAGCACTACCGGATCCGTCCCTCGCTTCAAGCGAGTTGTGAGGCAAGCACTTCCACATGCTTGCATACATACGATACCCTCGCCTCTATCTTATTATTGCATCATTGAGTCGCGATTGCATAAAATTGAATCCCAAGTATGCATTGCCTTACTTTTAAACCCCACCAAGCTTGTTCCTCCATCCCATGAGCCATTACTATAGGAGTTGTTTGAGCCATGCGAGTCGTAGAACAGCATGTGTAGGGTTTGTGAGTGTCTGATGTATAACGAGGTACCTAAACAACTTAACCTGAGTAGTGATGGGATAACTAATGAAAGTGGCACCGGTGAGCAACATCTGCTATTTGGTTTTTCCTGCTCACTTGTGTCCCGTAAGACCCCGAGTACTTGATTCTTGTTCCTTGATTTATCGCGCTATCCACATCCGGGAGGTATATGGGACCCCCCTGAGCCAGAGCTTGATTCCGTCTTATTTCTTGGGGCCACAAACTAGTTTGAGGTCTTATTACTATCATGTACTTATGCCATGTTACTTTCTGTATTTAATTTGTGCGAGGAGCACCTTTGTCTTGTTAGGTAAGCGGATTGATTACGCGGTATCGTGATCCCGATTGGGGATCTGCTTTAGCTTCTGACCATTGTCGCAAACCTTGAGTCCGTCTCAAGCTTGCTTACTTCGTTGGTGTACTCAAGGGTGGCCCTGAAATATCCCTGAATCCTGTGATTGTTCAGTCGTGAAAGCCTCGTTGGGTTTTGATTTGGTTTTTCCGAGGTTGATCGAGCGTGTGTTGCTATTGGTGCACCGGGGTAAAACTTTACGGCGTGTCCATGATATGGACGACTTGGAGCACAGTTTCTCGATCATAGACAAGCATAACTAAAGTACCGCTTTAATTTGACTAAGTAACTTGACTAGTAAATAGTGCAATACACATGGAATGGTTAATAAAATTGCCAACGGATGGGGGGGTTGTTCGTCCGCTTCCTTGTTGGTAAGCAGGGAGGAGGATGGATCTGATGAGATTACCATTACAACTGTTGTTCTTAATTCACGGACATCCGTCTATCATTGGTTAGGCGGATGGTTAGCGTTTATCTGTAGATCTGCTAGGGTTTATCTTTCGCTGCAATTGCGTCACCCCAGGTTGTGTCCCCTTTAGAGGCATTAAGACTTGCTGAGTACCCTTAGGGTCTCACACGATAAATTCTTGGTTCAGATGAACAGGTACCTTCACAGACGGATCTTTGGGTGGAAGAAGCAAGATGTGGCAACGATCGTTCGTGTAGAGATTAGAACAGGGATCCGTGAGACCTAGTTGGGATGTGCTTATTTCTATGGCATCTTATGCCGATTTGCTTATCCGTACTTTCGGTTTTGTTTGCCGCCCGCATGATACTCGATGTGTGTTGTATGAGGAAATATCCTAAAATATAGATCTATCTAGGTCATTTGAATCTTGCCGTATGGCGTTGCTATATTTTCCTTTCTTTCTAGATGGTATGGCTCTGATGTACTCTTGTATGGTGGCTTGCGTACATACCCACTTGTGTACGTAGTTGATCCCTTCGCCTGCCGATTACGCTTTGTCTGAGGTCCGTTGAGAGGGTAGTGGTTGGGACGTCCGAAAGGACTACCAGTGAGTGGCTTTTGGGGCCCCACCGTACTATTTCAACCACTACCACTCATCCAGACTTGTATCTAGGAGCGTAATTCACCGAGATAGTTACACGAGGGACGGAGGATCTTATAGGCCTCTTTACTTGGCGGCGGGGGCACGGATTTGATCCGAATTCGGCCGATTTTCCCATCGGTTCTTGTGACGGTTTGTCGTGTTAAATCCCGGAGTCACGAGGCGGCGTGTGGGCCAGTCCGCGGTGGGAGTGGCGGTGGCGACAGCGGTGGGCGGTGGCCGGAGGCTGGCGTCAGTCAGCGGCCGGCGTGTATACTGGTGGCTGCAAGCTAGTTAGGTAGGGTGTCCTCTTTTTTTCCCTTTTACACTTTTCAATTTCTGTTTTAATAAAACCTAAATAACTTTTGCAAACTAACTCCAAAATTGATGAAACTTGTTTCTAAATTTTCATAAAATTAAGGTGGTCAACATAGGACCATGGTTTACTGTGTTTACATAGTTTTTTTGAAGGGTCAACTACTAAAACAAAGGTGCTCACTTATGGAAATAATTAATAGGGTTTTTAATAGGTTTAGGTGTTATAATTCTTATTGCAATTTTCAATGTAGGATGCAATGATGCAAGGATGATGCATGACCCTAATAACATCCTAATACAAAATCTGGGATGTTACAATCTGATTCTCACTTTTATTTTTCTTCTCAGTTTTAGCTCTACTAGCTCTAGCAAGATCATCTTTTAAAATCTGTTCGGGAGTCATAGGTTTTAGACCAATTTTCTTTCCATCATGCATAAGAGAATAGTGATTAGTTTTGCCATTATGAACAGATTCTCTATCAAATTGCCATGGTCTACCAAGTAACAAAGAACAAGCTTGCATAGGTACAACATCACAATCAACAAAATAAGAATATGTACCAATAGTAAAATGCACGCGTACCGTTCTTGTTACCTTGATCTTGCGAGAACTCTCAAACCATTGGATGTAATATGAATGTGGGCGTTGTCTTGTTGGAAGGGCAAGCTTCTCTACCATGTCAATACTGGCCAGATTAATACAACTCCCTCCATCAATGATGATCCATATAGCTCTGTCCTTGACAACACCACGTGTTTGGAACATGTTGTGGCGTTGATCTTGCTCAGATTTGCTCAATTGCACACTCAACACACGTTGTGTAATTAAGCTCTTGTATTGATCGTGACTTGGCTCCCATTACCTCCGTCTCTTCATCAGCATCAGAATTGTCTCCATCTCGAGCAGAAATAAGGGCTAGTGTATCTTCATCAAAGTCACTCGTTGAATCGTATTGACCATCTTCTCGCACCATCATCACACGTTGTGTTGTGCACTGTCTCTCAATATGACCAAAACCCCAGCACTTGCGGCATTGTATATCCTTTGTCTTACCCGTGGAAGCCATAGAAGATGCACTACGAGCAGGAGCACTGGATGATGGTGGAGGAGAAGCTGGAAATCTTGTGGTGGCCTTGGATGTGGTAGTAGCTGGTGGCGAATCACGAGAAGGAAGCGCTGATTGTAGGGATGTCCAAGTGGATGTGCGACCTGCAGAATTATTAGTCCTCCTCCATGGTGGTTGGCGATCCTGCACTTCACGTTCAGCTTTGCAAGCAAGATGAAACAAACGAGTGATAGAATTATATTCCTTATAATCTAATATGTGCTGAATGTCCTTGTTTAATCCACCAAAGAAACGTGCAAGCATTTGTTCATTAGATTCAACAAGACCACACCGAACCATCCCCGTTTGCAGATCCTAATAATACTCTTCTACAAAAATTATCCCTTGCTCTAAACGTGTCAGATTATTTAGTAAATCACGTTGATAAGTGGGAGGTACAAAACGAACACGCATAGCAGTTTTTAAAGCAGTCCAAGTACTAGGAATAGTAGTAGGATTTAAACGACAATACTCAGACCACCAAAGAGAAGCAAATTTAGTAAATTCACATGTAGCAGCACTAACACACATATTCTCAGGATATTTTAAACGTGCAAAACGTTGTTCTACTTCCATCTCCCATGTAAGATATGCATCAGGATTATATTTACCTTCAAAAGATGGAATATTTAATTTAAGCTTTGCAACATGATCATCATCACGTCTGGGTGGTTAGCGTTACGGTAGTAATGTCGGGGACGGCCGGTTTTCGTGGAGGTTGTTCAACCTCCTCGTCGACAGATCGTCATCGTCGGGTCGTAGTAGTACCCTTCGTCATCCCCAATGTCGCCATTTGCCGCATGGCGGAAGTCGAGGTGTGTCATTGCGGTGAAGCTGCCGGTCTTGGCAGCAATGATCCGGCGTGATCGGAATGCGCCGTGCGCCAGGTGCGGGTGCGGGCAATCTGTTCAAAATCTCCTTGAACCGAGCGTCAAGCTTGGCGTTGAAGGATTTCTCGAGTCCATCGATCTTGTCCACGGCGTTGGTGAGCTTGGTGTCAAACTCCCCTAGGCGTGTATCCACGTTTTCAGCGCGACTGACCAAGAGCTCGGAGAAGTGGGCATGTAGTTCTTCGTTCGTCATTGTGGCAGGGTTCCGCGAAGTATCTGTCATGGTTAGTCCTTTAAAAAGCACAGGTATATACTACGGAAATATGGTGGAAGGCACGCGTAATCCGTCAAGCAATATACGAAGCTCTTACAAGTTCTTACCAAGCAGCAGGAAAAAGACGATGTGCAACCACGAGGATCAGTGGGTCCAGAGATTGAACCAAGCGATTACCAGAGTCGAGACACCGCACTTGGAGAATATCTGTGGAGCTCTCGGAAGGCTTAGCAAAGGGGGGTAGCAATTATCAAAACAGCAATGCAAAAGTTGAAATAATGCTCAACGATGGTACCGTGCTGGTCCTAGGCTAGACCGTACTAGAGACGCGAGCCTAGATCACCAACGATGTCACGACGAGACTCAACAAGCAATGTATGATGATATGGCACCCTGAAAAGCGAACCGAGATGCGAAAAATCACTATGATGGTAAGTGTCTAGAACTGATCTACGGGGTCTAAAAATAGGTTAGCCCCCCAAAAAAATTCGATTTTTTTTTATTTTGCTCCGGAAAGCGCACAGGCGCCAAAAAAATATCGCTATAACGGCCGATGGAAAAAAGTGATCCCCAGAGCCGAAAACTAGTATAGCCAGAATTTTTTTTTGGAGGCGGTTCCAGACTCGGACTTACGACCGAACTCGGAGCTCGACTTGGACTTTAGATTTACACGAAAACAACAAAGAAGGAAAGTAAAAAGAAATAACTAGGAAATAATGACTCAACTCGGACTCGTGCCGCGGCAGGAAAACTGATCGGATTCTGTGTCGCGGTTGGAAGGCGGTGGCGGAGTATTAGGGTTTATGGTGGCTGGGTGTATGGCGGCGGAATATGGTGGCGGTGATCGGCGAGTGTGGCGGTGACTACTATGATCAGAACTCGAAACTCTAAGGGACGAGACATGATGCAGCCCGTCCTACGACCGCTACTACATCTACTCTCACAAGCTCCCCAAGTGGACTGTTGACTCGCGCCCGAGCCAAACTCCTTCAAGCTAAGGTGAACTCGCTCCTCTCCTTGTGTGACTTCGATACGCCTTTGGATGGCTTGCTACTTCATACCCATACCTTGTGCATCATCAGGTACGAAGAGACGAACCCACAGGACGGAGGCACCACCACACCCACCAAGAGACCAAGCGCTCTGTCGCCCGGTACTACCGAACCTGGCGGCCAGGTACCGCTTGGCGGTACTACCGCCAATGCTACCGCCAACGAAGGCCGGGCTGCCAAAATGCTCTGTCCTTGGCGGTACTACTGCCCCGGATCTGGTACTCATGGGCCCCTGGTACTACCGCCATCCCCCAATGAAGACCCAGTAAGTCCCGGGCGACAAGCGGTACTCTGCCAGAGGCAGGGTACTACCGCATGACCGGTACCCGGTCCAAGCGGTACTACCGCCAGCAGCAGACGCTTTCCGTAATATTTCGGCCCAGCGCCTTGTAACCCTATCCATATTTCGCTATTTGTTCCCAAACTACCCCTGTTTATGTGGCTGGACTATATATAGCCCCCCACCCTCTATTGTAAACCCTAGACTTGGATAATAATAGATATTAAGGAAACCCTTTGAGGACTTATATCTATTGGTCTCATGCTCCTACCAAGGAGCACCGGATTATCCACCCACCTCTTGGATCTTGCTTAAGTGCGTTCAAGTTGTACAAGGCCTTGGGTTCTCGGTGTCTCGCCCCCAAGTCGTCAAGATCTCACCAAGCACCTCATCCCCCGTTGTTGGCGTGGAGAGCGAGCTTCGCCCAACACCGATCCTAGGGATTATGTTGGACCGGTTGCCACCGGCGTGAGGAGTAGGCGTGTATCGTGTTTTGGTGTGTGTGTGTTCGTGGTTTTCATCGCCTTCATCGATTTCATCCCCCGACCACCTCGTTCCCCTCGTTTCTCGTGGAATTCGTGAAAGATCGGGCCAACCCCAGGGTTACCCCCTAACATATTGGTATCAAGAGCACGGTTGATCACGAATTTCCCCCCAATTTTTCTTTTATCCGCCTTAAAATCGAAAATCCCACCAAAAAGAGCCCCAATTTGCCTTCGGATCGATCTCTGGATTTGGTGCGTTTTTCGTGGTTTTGGTCCATAGATCTGTTGCTTTGGGAGTCGATCTATAGCCCCTGTTGTTCCTAGCCAGCCTTTTCGGTTTTCCACGGATCGAGGTTTGTGTCAAGTGGATCGTTTTTGTTCGTGTTACTGTCACCGGTACTCGCCCGTTCAAGCGGTACTACCGTCGTCTACTGGCAGTAAAAGCGGTATTCTGCGTCAGTACTACCGCTTTGTACCAAGCGGTACTACCGCCAGTAACAGAAGGTTTTTCCTTCTTCTTGACGCCTTAGTTTCGTTTGTTGACTTTCCCCCGTTAGCTTGTTCGTGTTTCGCGTGTTTGTCGCCATCTTAACACAAGCTTCCGCATCAACGTCATCCCGCGCTCAACGACACCGCGACACTCGAACATCATCCCCCCCACCAACGGTTGCAAGTCGTCAACAATACCAAAGGTATAACTTGCACCACCTTGACAACCCCATATCTTCCTTTGTGTGTATCTATCCTATGAGAGCAACTCATTTTGTGTTTGTCTAAGCATTGTGCACTTGCCTTCGGAAAGTGAGAGTGTGAGGCCAAATACAAAAGCTAACATAGTAGCATAGCAAGGGAGAAAAAGGAAAAAGAATAAAAAAAAGAGAACAAAAGAAAAAGAGAAAAAGCTACATAGTCTCCCAATACAAAGAGAATACCAAGCTTGTAAGCCAAGAAAGAGAGAAGAAAGAGCGCTCCGCGGCAAGTGCACAAATCTATTGCTTACCCTCTTTTGGCAAACGAGTTGTGGTCTCTCCTTGTGTTGGCACGACAACCGAGCGTAGTCTTCGTTAGGACCTTTTGTGCTCATTTTCATAGTCGTGCTAACCCCGTTTTTCTCCACGTGTGTGTTTTCCGTGTTTTTGTAGATCGTATCCTTTTGCTTTTGATCTTTGGTTCTTTACCACGTAGGACAATAACCTTTTGCTTGGATCGTTTTGTTTGGTTTTCCACAACACTGTAACACCCTCAGAATCGACCCTATGCAAGTTTTAGCGAAACCCGCCAAACCCGCATAGAAACGATTCGAAGGTGCCCACCAGGCACTTTCGTGCGGGTGGAAAACGAAGTAATAACATTACACAACAGTCCTCGATGGGACCCACACGTATATATACAACAATGACTCAATGAGTCAAGAATACGATATAATATACAAAGATCCAAATCACCTTGAAAATGATACGTCCGACTACGGACAAGATGCAAATGGGCTAAGAGCCCGAAGAATAACCAATGGCGTCCATAACCCCTTGCCAAGCCGGAAGGGTAACCACATAACGACGTCGATCTCAAACTGCTTAAACAAAAAGGGTGCCGACAAGGGCAAAGGAAAAGAGGCGTCGATCTTGAGGCCGATTACGGCGAGGCTAGAATTCGGCGGTCCTCGCCTACATAGGTATGGTGGACTGAAGCGGCAGCGACAACATGCACTAAACAACCTATAGAGACTCGATACAACTAGCGGCGAGCAGAGAGGGGTAAGAAAGACCTATTCGGAACCAACCTTATACTACCATCAAACAAACCCATCCTGGTGTTTTCCCCTCGAGACCAAACGAGGAAGTCAACCGAGGAACTCACACCGTTGGCAGTTTTATTTATTCAGTTATCATTGCAGTAATTACTAGTCAGGTAAAGTTAGTCATCCTGATAAAATAAACAGTGGGCACTTTTAGTTAACCATTCCGTGATAGTTGCAACACTTACTAGTCAGATACGAATAACATGAGATAGCCCCAAAACCCAGCAGTTGTTGGTACTTTTATTCAGCCATTCCGTTGTAGTTGCAATACTTACTAGTCAGGTACAAAGGTCGCAAGCGACGCTCCAAACAAGCAATTGTGGGCAGTATTATTTAGCCATTCCATTATAGTGAAGCTGATTACTAGTCATTATAAAGTCAAATTTATAGCAATCAACTTTAGTTATGCTTGTCTATGGTCGAGATACTGTGCTCCAAGTCGTCCATATCCGCGGACACGGCTTTCAGAAAGTTTTACCCGGCCGGGGTGCACCAATAGCAACACACGCTCGATCAACCTCGGAAAAACCAAATCAAAACCCAACGAGGCTTTCACGGTGAACAATCACGATTGAAATATTTAGGGGCGGGGCCACCCTTAAGTAGAACCATAGCAGTAAGCTAGCTCCGAGACGGCCTCAAGGTTTGGGTGGGCCAATTGTGAGCGACGGGAACCCGAAGTGTGGCTGGGCTTGTCGACACCGCGTACGTGTCCCGATCCTAACTGATGTGCTCCTCGCACAATTTAAATACGTAGCATGGCATAAGTACAGGATAGTAAATAAAACCTCAAACTAGTTTGTGGCCCCAAGAAATAAGATGAATCAAGCTCGCTCGGGGGGTCCCATATACCTCCGGATGTGGATAGCGCGATAAAACAAGGAACAGGTATCAAGTACTCGGGGTCCTACGGGACACAAGTGGGCGTTCGAAAACCAAATATTATCTATCACCCACCGATGCCTCTGCTTACTTCCATTTTAGTTGTTAAACAGGAATTAAAGTGAACGGTAAGTAAAGCTATGATCATCTCCGTCATCAACAGGCATGCGGAAATACATCAACAACTGTGGCACTGGTCGACACGCCACAACACTTGAACAAGCGACTACGACGCGCAGGTCCAACTATCTACCAAACAACAGGTAATAGGATGTGTCCAAGGCAATATAGGGCTGCACGGTATATCACGGGTACGAAAACTAGAGCATCGTAACACAGATAGCAATAGATCATAAGGAGGGAATAAATACTATAAAAGTAAGATAGGTAGAAAAGGGGGAGATGCTCGCCTGAAAACATTGTCGAAGGTTCATCCGAAGATCGGGGCGAAGCTCACATCAACTCAATGGCCTTATCCGCGAAGAACCAAAACACTAGAAGAAACACCGGATGCACTATTTAATACAACGGCAGAAGATCGGCATGATGCATGTATGAGGAATGACATGGCAAAGGTGCGAGGCAATTAGGTCATATTAGATGGAACCGGGGGTCCCGTCAATTAATAAGGCGGTTCATGTTATTTATCTACCCCGCAAATTAATCGTTGTATTAACATGGCAAGATATGGTACCGGTTCGCTACACCAATTTAAATAAGGCCAATATAAGGCTAGATTTGCCCGCATATGGGCCCCATATTTAATTATGCAGTGAATCGGCATAAGGCCCCCAAACCTCAGACAAAGATGCATGCATGAACAATTAATATGCAATAATTTATATCATTGGCAAATTTTAAAATAGGGTTCTCGGGTGAGGGTCACACATTGAGGGGTCTCGACGGTCTTGGGGTTCCGGGGTTCGGGGTCGGTCTCAGGGTTCGACGGATCGGTGTCGGCGGGAACGTTCTCAAACGACGGGGCAGATCTTGGCATTCCGCGAGGAAGCAGGACTTGGGTCGGTGTCGGGGCGCGTCGGATTCTTCCGGGTCGACGCCGTTCTTGTTGTCGCAAAGGTCTTGTCGGGTCCTCGTGTCGGGTCGGTCTTGGCGTTCGGGTGAAGCACTTGGCGTTACTCGGTGTTCTTACCGTCAAGGTTCTCGAGCATCGCATCCGGGAAGGAGTACTTGGCGTCCATCGGTTCCATGTCGACGACCTTGGTTTCCTCGATGGCGAACTCGGTGTATCCGTGGCGTGGTTCTTGTCGGGGTTCTCGGCTTCGGGCGCCGGGGTCGGTCCCGGGAAGATCTATCCTCGGATGGTCTTGGCGACATAAGTGATGCAGATCTTGGACTTGTGCATCGGCACATGGCTCCTTGACTTGGTTTTGGGCAACCCATTTTAACAACACCACACGATACAATCGGTGGCCTCTTGATGTAGGTCCTTGACGTTGTGCTCTGGCAGGATCATACAGCAACTACACCTGGCGAGTTCAAGGACACAAGATTGAACACATCGAGCGAAGGCCAAGACCGGGTCGAGGCGAGGCGGCACGCAGGTCGACCCGGTGGTCATTGCTGCGGCCAGCGCTCGGAGCTTCGGCCGGAGGTCAGGAGGGCTCGGCGACGGGCCGGCGGCAAGGCGGCGGTGAAGAACGCGTGGCGAGGCTGCTGGCGGCGGGGTCCGGGGACCTGGCGAGGGAGGCCCAGCGTCGGTGACGAGGTCGGCGGCCGTGGCGTGAGGCGGAGGCAGGCGCAAGGCGACGTAGAACTGCGGCATGAGCACGGGAGGAGGCCGGACGGAGGGAAGAGGGAGAGCGGAGGGGCAGGCGGACGAAAGCGGAAGCGAGGCGATGGTGGCGCAGCGTGAGGCAGTGAGGAAGCGGCAGTGAGGAGGAGGGAGAGGAGGCCGTGAGGGGTCTGGGGGCGGCGCTTGGGGGCTCTGGCGGGCGCAGTGAGAGGCGGCTGGCAAAGGAGGAAGGAGGCGGGCGAAGCAGAGGCTCGGGCAGGCGAGGCGTGGTGAGAGGCGGCGGTGAGCTTGAGCCTGACTCTGGCGAGTGAGCGGCTGAGATGGGGTCAGTAGGTTGAGGACGGAGGTCAGGGGTCCTGATGGGCAGGCAGGTGAGGTGGCCAGAGGCTGCGTGCGTGTGCCGTGTGGGGTGGTTGTGGTGTGCTGGTGTGTGGTGTGCGGGTCGGGTAGGGTCCAGGGTGGAGGGAGTGGGAAGTGGGGTAGGGTGAGGTGGCTGCACCTGAGTGGCTAGGGGGAAAGGGTGGGGTGAGGTGGCGTCTCGCTATTGGGTGGGGTGATGTGGAGGGGGTGTGGGTAGACTAGGACAGGGTAGACTAGGGATTTTTGGGTGGGCCGTTTTGTATTTTTCTGGGGTGGTCGTTCGGGTCATTCGGCCCGTCCGACTGCCCCACTTAAAAATAATTTAATATTTTATTTACTATAAATGGACCGTTTGCAAACCATGGTTAATCAAAACAAAAATATTCCGAAGACCCGGTTTTGGTTTTGAATTAAAGACGGGGCGTTTTATAAAACAATTTGGGTTTTCCAAAAATAGTTTTATGCAAACAAATGCAAGAGGATGACGATGCTCAAATGCAATGCGGCATGATGACATGAGCATGCGGTCATAACGATGCAATGCACAAAAACAACGCGATTTTCTAGTAGTGGTTTTGCGGGATGCCACAAACACTAACCTTCCACCAAAAGCCTTTGAGAGTTTCTTGCCATTTCACTTTGCACGCTTTTCGCTCATTTGTGTGGCAATTGGTTTGATATAATCTCCAAGGTGAGGTAAAAGGCTAACTCTCCACACCCTTTCTCTCCATATACAACCCTTCTTGGCTTTGCATTATGGACAGGCATGGAGAGCCATCCCAACCACCACCACCTCTGGAGGATGATAACCAATTAATGACAAGATGGGACCATTGGAAGGTCCGAGGAGAATTCAACTATCGTTGTGAAGCTCTCGAGCGGCGCCAAGATGAACAATTTAGCGAGGCCCGTGTGGAATTCAAGAACATCGACAACCGCTTCGAAGAAGTCCGTGGCCAAATGCATGCCATGCAACACAACCTCGGTCATCAAAATGAAGCTCTTGGTCGTGCACTCGCCTCGGATGAGAAGCTCCAACACATCATTGATGGACTCGCAAGGCCACGCTCGCGCGAATCAAGCTCATCTCGGCACTCCTCAAGTGATTAAAGTGCACCTCGCCACGCTTCAAGGCACCGGATGGACCCGTTCTTCATTCCATGAGCTCTTCATAGCGGTTCCATCTCCGCGTCAACGCGTCAAGCTATGATGGTGACCTCTCCGAAGACCCCAAGGCGTAACGAAGCCACAACCAAGGGCACTTGTGATTCAACAAGAGCAACCTCGCATGGACCACCAAGGCCATCGACGTCGACATGTCCCTTCAACAACGAGTGACGCTTCCGAAGAGGACGAACAAGATCATCGTCGACGTGAAGCACTCGAAGATCCTCCAAGGCGTCATCATCGACATGAGCGTCCACGTCGCCAACATGATGGTCATGGCGAGCCTCCTCTACACCAAGAAGAAGAAGAGCAGCCCATTGCGCATGTGGCTCGTCGTCCTCCTCGCCACAGAGCGCACGACAATGCTCCTCGGCATCAACCACGACAAGAACAAGAGCAAGCTCCCCAAGCTCGTCGAGAGGACCATCAACCTCCTCCTCGTCCTCAACCGCGACAACAAAACGAGCAAGCTCCCCAAGCTCGTCGTCAACAACAAGTTCCACCACCAAACGCGGCACCTCAACAACCGCAAGAGCAACGCAACAATCACCAAGCAAGACATGAGAGCTCGGATGATGATGATGATGACCGCCCAAATCATGGCAGCTAAAGCCGGAACCGCAATGGAGAAGAAACTTCGCAAGCTCAAGTTCACCATGCCAAAGTTCACCGGTTCCAATGAGCCCGAGGAATATCTTTCTTGGGAACTCAAGGTCGACAAGATCTTACGCATGCACAACTATAGCAATGAGAAGATGATGGCCATGGCATCCCTCGAGTTTGATGAGTATGCCAACCTTTGGTGGGAACAAGTCCAACTCGCTTGAAGCTTAAAGAAGAGCCTCAATTGCAACTTGGCAAGACATGAAGGCTCATATGAGATCCCGCTTTGTTCCTTCGCACTACACGTGACCTCTTCAACAAGCTTCAAACGCTTAGTCAAGGGACAAAGACCGTGGAAGAGTACTTCAAACAAATGGAGCTCAACATGATCCGTACCAACATCGAAGAGCGAGATGAACAAACCATGGCACGCTTCCTCAATGGCTTGAACCATCCCATCAAGCGTATCACCGAGTTCCAAAAGTACAACAACATGGTTGAGCTTGTGCACATCGCATCCAAGGCCGGCGCCAAGTGCAAGAGGACATCGAGTACAACAAGCCAAAGACATACTTCACCTTCAAGCAAGCCAACCACTACTCCAACAACTCCCGGTGGAAGCTCCTCAAGTCCAACCAAACTTCCCAAGCCAACGCTTCCTCAAGGAAAACATTTCAAGTGGCGTATACCCAAGGGATGAACAACCATTCAATGGTGCCTGCTACAAGTGTGGAGGCAAAGGGCACAAATCAAATGCATGTGGGAACATGAAAGTTTTATTCACCAATGACAACGGCGATGAAGAATACTTGAGTGAAGAAGAGTTTGATGCAAGGGTCAACGAAGCCATGGCAAGGCAACATTTGGAAGAGACCCAAGAACTTCTTGTGTGTGAGCATGACGCAAGTCCATCGCTTGTAGTCACAAGGGTCTTAACTACCCAAGCCAATGAGAATGAAGACCAACGCTCGAACATCTTCCACACTCGTGCCGACATCAAGGGGAAGTCCATCAAAGTTATCATTGATGGAGGGAGGATCCGTCAAGATCAAGCACCCCTACCATATCCAATGGCTAAGTGACCAAGGATCCGTCAAGATCAAGCACACCGTCTCGGTGACGTTCTCCATTGGGCACTACAAGGACACGGTCGAGTGTGACGTGGTCCCAATGACGGTTTGCCATATGTTGCTCGAAAGGCCATGGAAATATGACAAGCGTGCTTTGCATAATGGTCAATCCAACACTTACACCTTCAAATGGCTTGATAAAACTTGTGTGTTGCAACCAATGACTCCTAGCCAAATAATTGCGGACAATGCAAAGGCTTTAGCGAGGGCGCAATACGCAAAAACACCTTGTGAGAAGAGTGGTGAGCGAGAGAACCACACCATAGTGCGTGAGAGCTACAAGCCAAACTCGAGTGGAAAAACTAAGAGTGTTCTTCTTGCCACCAAAAGTGAGATGAGAGAAGTGCGGAACAACCCATCCATCTTGCACTATGTCCTTGTATGCAAGGGACTATCGCAAGGAACTAACAACTTGACAAATGTTTCTCCTTCTTTGATGGCTATTTTGCAGGAATACATTCCCCACGCCGAGTTCGCCTACGGCCGCGCCAAGCACTCAACCACCATGAGGAGCCCGTTCAGGATCGTCTACGGTTTTAAGCCTCTCACCGCGCTCGGTACACTTCCACTTCCACTTCATGAACATGCCAACATGAACGTTGTCAAGCGTGTCCAACCAATGAAGGAAATCCATGAAGACACACGAGCTACAATCGAGCAACAAGTCCTTCGCCAAGCATCAAAGTATCTTGTGAGCTCGACATTCAATGTCACTGACCTCTCACCCTACCATGGAGAAGATGAAATTGAGAAGGTTGAAGAGTCGAGGACGACTCTTTCCCAAGGGGGGGGGGAGCTGATGCAGCCGATCTCACCGCTACTACATCTACTCCCACAAGCTCCCAGTGGCCCGATGACTCGCGCCCGAGCCAAACTCCTTCAATCTAAGGTGGACTCGCTCCTCTCCTTGTGTGACTTCGATACGCATTTGGATGGCTTGCTACTTCATACCCATACCTTGTGCATCATCAGGTACGAAGAGACAAACCCACAGGAGGAGCACCACCAAGAGACCAACGCTCTCTGTCAGGTAGTACTACGGACACAGCGGCCATTACCAAGCGGTACTACCGCCCAATGCTACCGCCAACGACAGAAGGCCCCGGAGCTGCCAAAATGCTCTCTGTCACTGGCGGTACTACCGGCCCCGGATCCGGTACTACCAGGCCCCGGTACTACCGCCCCCAACTGAAGACCCCAGCGCAAGTCCTAGGACGACAAGCGGTACTACCGGGCCAGGAACCGGTACTACCGCATGACCGGTACTACCGGTCCCGCCGGGCGGTACTACCGCCTGCAGCAGAAGCTTTCCGTAATATTTCGGTCCAGCGCCTTGTAACCCTATCCCTATTTCGCTATTTGTTCCCAAACTACCCCTGTTTTTGTGGCTGGACTATATATAGCCCCCCACCCTCTATTGTAAACCTTAGACTTGGATAATAATAGATATTAAGGAAACCCTTTGAGGACTTATATCTATTGGTCTCATGCTCCTACCAAGGAGCACCGGATTATCCACCCACCTCTTGGATCTTGCTTAAGTGCGTTCAAGTTGTACAAGGCCTTGGGTTCTCGTGTCTCGCCCCAAGTCGTCAAGATCTCACCAAGCACCTCATCCCCGTTGTTGGCGTGGAGAGCGAGCACCAACACCGATCCTAGGGATTATGTTGGACCGGTTGCCACCGGCGTGAGGAGTAGGCGTGTATCGTGTTTTGGTGTGTGTGTGTGTTCGTGGTTTTCATCGCCTTCATCGATTTCATCCCCCGACCACCTCGTTCCCCTCGTTTCTCGTGGAATTCGTGAAAGATCGGGCCAACCCCAGGGTTACCCCCTAACAAGACACTAAGACCAGCAACTCGACGCGACGATGTAGACACAAATTCAACAATGCAAAAACTGAAAAGATAATGCGAGGCGTAGATTGGTTATGGGATGGATCTAAACTCTAACTATGTTGTTGGATTTTTGGTGGGTTATAGGTAAAAATAGATCTAATCTACGAAAACAGTAAAATCTCACCGAGCAACCTGAAATCTGATACCACTTGATAGGGCAAAGGTGTCCGATCTTTCGATGAGATGATGATAGTCGATTTGGTGGAGTTCGGGCTTGACGATCCGACTACACGTGCGAGCACGAGCGCCAATGCAATCGCTAGGCCAATCTCCTGGAGGTTACCGATCCTGCGGGAACACGATCAGCCTGACCAAGAGCAAGCTCCCCAGGCTCGTCATGCGGACCAAGCGCCTCCGCCTCGTCCTCAACCGCGCCAACAACACGAGCAAGCTCCCCAAGCTCGTCGTCAAAATCAAGTTCCACCACCAAACGCGGCACCTCAACAACCGCAAGGGCAACGCAACCATCACCAAGCAAGACATGAGAGCTCGGATGATGAAGATGGCTGCCAAAATCATGGCAACCGCCGACACCGGAACTGCAATGAAGAAGAAACTTTCGGCAAGCTCAAATTCACCATGCCCAAGTTCACCGGTTCCAATGAACCCGAAGAATATCTCTCATGGGAACTCAAGGTTGACAAGATCTTCCGCATGCACAACTATAGCAATGAGAAGATGATGGCCATGGCGTCCCTCGAGTTTGATGATTATGCAAACCTTTGGTGGTAACAAGTCCAACTCGCTCGTGAAGCAAAAGAAGAGCCTCCAATCACAACTTGGCAAGATATGAAGGCTCATATGAGATCCCTCTTTTTCCCTTCGCACTACACGCGTGGCCTTTTCAACAAGCTTCAAACACTTAGTCAAGGGACAAAGACCGTGGAAGAGTACTTCAAGCAAATGGAGCTACACATGATCCGTGCCAACATTGAAGAGCGGGATGAACAAACAATGGCACATTTCCTCAATGGCTTGAACCATCCAATCAAGCGCATCACCGAGTTCCAAAAGTACAACAACATGGTTGAGCTTGTACACATAACATCAAAAGCCGAACGTCAAGTACAAGAGGACATCAAGTACAACAAGCCAAAGACGTACTTCACCTACAAGCAAGCAACAACCACTACTTCAAAAACTCCAAGTGGAAGCTCATCAAGTACCACCAAGCTTCCTTTCAAAGCAACACTTCCTCAAGGAAAACCGCCCCAAGTGGCAAATACACAAAAGATGATCAACCATTCAATGGTGAATGCTACAAGTGTGGAGGCAAAGGACACATGTCGGCCACTTGTGGAAACAAGAAAGTTTTGTTCATCCACGACAATGGCGATGAAGAATACTTGAGTGAAGATGAGTTTGATGCAAGGGTCAAGGAAGCATTGGCAAGGCAACATTTGGAAGATGGACAAGAACTACTTGTGTGTGAGCATGACGCAAGTCCATCACTTGTGGTCAAAAGAGTCTTAACTACTCAAGTCAATGAGAATGAAGACCAAAGATCAAACATCTTTCAAACACGTGCCGATATCAATGGGAAGTCCATCAAAGTTGTCATCGATGGAGGGAGTTGCCACAATCTTGCAAGCACGGAATTGTGTGAGAAACTCAACCTCACCCTCCATCCACACAAGCATCCCTACCATATACAATGGCTAAGTGACCAAGGGTCCGTCAAGATCAAGCACACCGTCTCGATAGCTTTCTCAATTGGACCATACAAAGACACGGTGGAATGTGATGTGGTCCCCATGACGGTTTGCCATATGTTGCTAGGAAGGCCGTGGCAATATGACAAGCGTGCTTTGCATGATGGTCACACAAACACTTATACCTTCAAATGGCTTGAAAAGACGTGTTTTGCAACCAATAACTCCTAGCCAAAGAATTGCGGACAATGCAAAGGCTTTAGCAAGGGCGCAAAGCACAAAACCACCTTGTGAGAAGAGCGGTGAGCGAGAGAACCACACTATAGTGAGTGAGAGCCACAAACCAAACTCGGGTGGAAAAACTAAGAGTGTTCTTCTTGCCACCAAAAGTGAGATGAGAGAAGTGAGGAACAACCCATCCATCTTGCACTATGTCCTTATATGCAAGGGACTAGAGCAAGAAACTAATGACTTGACGAATGTTCCTCCCTCTTTGATGACTATTTTGCAGGAATTCCAAGATGTATTTCCCGAAGAGCTTCCTCATGGACTACATCCTCTTCGCGGAATCGAGCACCGCATTGACCTCATACCCGACGCACCACTTCCAAGCCGCGCCGCGTATCACACGAACCCCGAAGAGACGAAAGAGATAGAACGACAAATCAACCAACTCGTCTCCAAAGGTTTGATCCAAGTAAGCACTAGCCCAAGCGCGGTACCCGTGATTCTTGTACCAAAAACGGATGATACGTTGCGGTTATGCATGGACTGCCGTCCAATCAATGCTATCACCGTGCATTATCGACATCCTATACCGCGCCTTGATGACATGCTTGATGAGTTATGTGGAGCCACTATATTTTTAAAAATTGCTCTTCGTAGTGGTTACCATCAAATACGCATGGCCGAGGGTTATGAGTGGAAAACCGCCTTCAAGACCAAGCTTGGTCTCTATGAATGGTTGGTTATGCCTTTTGGCTTATCTAATGCCCCATCTACCTTCATGCGCCTTATGAACCATATTTTGAGATCTCTCATTGGCAAGAGTGTCGTTGTTTACTTTGATGATATTCTTGTCTATAGCAAGTCACTAGAGGAGCATGTTACACATGTTAAGGAGGTCCTTCAAATCCTCCGTCCTGAAAAGCTATATGCTAATCTCCCCAAGTGTACCTTTGCAAAAGACAAACTGATTTTCCTTGGATTTGTTGTGTCTTCTAATGGCATTGAAGTTGATGTCTCAAAAGTTAAGGACATACAAGATTGTCCCATCCCTACCAATGTTAGTGAACTTCATAGTTTTCATGGGTTGGCCGGCTTTTACCGTCGCTTTGTGAAAGACTTTTCTACCATTGCTTGCCCCCTCAACGAATTGACCAAGAAAAATGTCACATTCGTTTGGGGCAAAGCACAACAAAAGGCTTTTGATGAGCTCAAAAAGAGACTCACCGAAGCACCACTTCTTGCGTTACCGGATTTCACAAAAACTTTTGAGATTGAATGTGACGCTAGTGGTATTGGCATTGGAGGCGTCCTTATGCAAAATGGGCGTCCTATTGCATACCATAGTGAGAAACTTGATGGCGCACACCTTAACTATCCAATTTATGACAAAGAGATTTTTTGCCTTAGTTCGTGTCCTTCAAGTGTGGCAACACTACATTTGGCCCAAAGAATTTATCATCCATTCCGACCATGAGTCATTGAAATATCTTAAGGGCCAAGCCAATTTGAATAAAAGGCACGCCAAATGGGTTGAGTTCATGGAATCTTTTCCTTACATTGTCAAGTACAAGAAGTGTAAATAAAATGTAGTAGCGGACGCCTTGTCTCGCAAAAACACAAACCTTCTTACGCGACTCAAAGTAAATGTCTTGGGTCTTGATGACATCAAATCTTTGTACGCGTCCGACCCATTCTTTGGATCAATTTTTGCAAAGTGTTCAATAGACAAAGGGGTTGATGATTTCTATTTGCATAAGGGTTTCTTTTCAAACAAAACAAGCTTTGCATTCCGAAGTCGTCTCTCCAAATTTTGCTTCTTCAAGAGTCCCATGGTGGAGGACTTATGGGTCACTTTGGCCGTGACAAGACATATGACATGCTCTCCACTCACTACTATTGGCCAAAGATGAAGCGCGACGTTGAGCGCCACGTCCAACGATGCACTACTTGTGTCCAAGCTAAGTCCAAGTCTAACCCTTTTGGTCTTTATATGCCATTGCCTATTCCTCATGCGCCTTGGTCGGACATTAGTGATGCAGACCGACCTACGTTCGTTACTACATCAAGGTCTCCAACTTACGCCAAGTCGTCATAGACTCCAAAGGTGAATCCGTTCCTCTATGCGAGCCCACTTCCTACCCTAATAAATGGAACTTACTAGCAAAACTTGTTGATCTACCTTCCTTTGCATTCCCATAGCCTAATTCCTTGATTTTCCCCTTCGATTTGGTGTTTTACTTGAAGATTTTCCGCCCAAATCGCCCCAAAATCGTGAAAACGCGTCAAATCTGGGCGTCCCAGGACCAACCGGTACTACCGGGCTCAAAACCCGGTACTACCGCACCTCCCCGGTACCTAAACGGTACTACCGGTCCTTCGTACAACCGGTACTACCGCTCAAAAACCCGGTACTACCGCCCGTCTTGATCAAAACAATGAGTTCCCGATTTCAACCTCTCACCGTTTTGAGCATGACTTTTGCATTCGAACTCGGATTTTGGTGTTCTTTAGCTCGTTTCGAAGAGGAGAAGGAGCACTACATCATCATCCACGTTGTTCATGCTATCTACTCCATCCAAATTCCGTGAGCAAGGCGGAATCCAACAATAAAGGGTGAAGATCGTCGACGAAAGGTATCAACATTCCGCGACTTCTCCCCACTTGCATTCCTTTGTGAACCCCACTATCTTTGCGAGCAACAAACACCTATTGAGACTAGTTCCTCTTATGATTGCTTGGCCTATGCACATTTGATACCTTGTAGATTCCAGGCAAACATTTGTGAGCGCTATCTCATATAGTTATCTTGTGTAGTTGTTGGCACAAGGAAGAGGCAAGTGAAAAGAAAAAGAGTGAAAAAATATATATATAAAAGAGAAAAAGAAATAAATATACATGTGCCTCATAGAATAGGAAGCGCAAGCTTGATGAACATCATATAGGTGGTACTTATTGTGCATATCTTGTAGCCCACCAATCTTGTGCAATCGAACTAGCGTCTCTCCTTGTACTTGTGTGACACGAGCTTATAGTCTTCCCTAGGTAATTATTTGGTTGTTAGCTCACTTTCTCCGTCGCACAAGTCCCATTTATCCCACCGTGTGTGTTTCCTTGTACGTATTTCCTATCTTGTGGATTGACTTGTTTGCTTTATGATCATTGTGGTTCTTTACTTACCATTACAACATCTTGATTTCGGTTTGGTTCTTGACATGTCATTTTCCATAACTATCCACCATAGGCCTTGTGTGTGTGTTTTTTATTGGTAGTTGGTTTTGGTGTTCCGCATGAACTTCACTTTGCTTGGTTTATTGCTCTCAAGTGTGTCCACTTGCACGATACGATCTTCCAAGGTAAAGCAAGGTTCGACGTTTTATTCCTAACACCCTCTACCACTTCCATATACAACACTTGGTCTTGTGAAGCATGTCTAGGGACTCCGGGACCGAGGATGATTTCTATGAAGAATCCACGATGAGCCACCATGCCTATGTCTCCACAAGCATGGATAACATAATGGAGCACTACACCAACAATGGCTCCACATGCTTGGGTGACATGGAGTGCTACAACAACAATGACTCCCCAAGCATGGGCGACTTCAAGAACGACAACGACAAGCTCCTCAAGTCGCATCGGCCAAGACGGAGCCTACACCTAGAGTGCGCCAAGGTGCACAATCAAATGGACAAGTTCAAGAGCGACCTCCACAATTTCAAGAAGGACATGGACAATGACTTCGACAAAACCATGAGCAGGGTCACCAAGATTAATGATGCTTTGCACTCATTACAACAACTCACCAAGAAGAGTGCCAAGGACAAGGGTCATCGTCGCGAGCGTCATGTGGATGACAAAGTGCGCCGCCTACATCAACCATCGTCAAGGCACGCCAATGACCTCCGTCGACACCGTCACAAGGCACCTTCAACTACTAGTGCCACCACCAAAATGGCACCAAGAGCAAGCCTTTGTCCACGCCATCAAGCTTCAACGACTACGCTTGCATACGAAGACCTCATGAACGAGGAAAATGTAGACGTCTACTTTGCCAAGTTGGATAGCATGAGCCTACCTCCACCACTACTACGAGATGGCCACAAAACGGTTGAGCATGGGATTCTCCCTTCGACCATGGAGGCGAGCGATGATGCCCATCTTATGGCATCCAACTTTGAAGGCGACAAGGTCACGAATGGTGAGCATGGGATTTTCCCTTCACCAAACGAGGCGCAAGGAGTTGAGGAAACCGAGCCTATCCCAAATTTCTTGAGTGATGATGTGGTACCAATCCCATGTGAGTATGAGAGCCACTTAGTCCACTTGAGTGATAACAAGAGTGCGATGAGTGACTCCACCTTATGTGAGATTGAGTGCTTCCACTTGGAGGGCATGAGCGATACTCCTAGTGAGTTGAGAGTGGTAGTTGATAGGTCAAGTGAGACCATTTCGAATTCTAACAACTTACCCTCTACCTCTAGTGTGTTCTCTTGTGTTGTGCCAGGTTCCATGGATGAAGAAGTGCCAAGCCATGAAGCAATGATGCCTCAATTGGAGAAGATGTACATGGTGCACGAAGATGATGCTACGCCATGGATACATCAAGAAGATGAAGTCGTCCACAAGGAGGCCACTACTTCCACAACACCCACTTCATATGAGAGGTATGGACAAGGTAACAATAAGGGTGTTGATGATGCCATGATCCCGCTAGTGGACATGATGAATTGTGAGGATATGCATGTTATGGATGATACTTGCGACATTACATATGCTTCATCCACTTTCCCATGTGATGCTTTGCCTTTGCATAATATTGATCATGTGGAATTGTTTGATTGCGATATCATTGCCATAAACATGCCATGCTATGCATCTTGTGTGTATCCTCCAATTTCTTTGGACTTGCCTTGTCTTGCTAGTCATTCAATTTCTCCCGTTGCTTGCGATAAGATGAATGCTTGCTATTTCACTTGTTTTGCTTGCAACAATATTGATCATATGCGTTATAATGAGATTCACCCATAACTTTCTCAATTTTTGGAGATTTTGATGATTGCCATGATAAGCATGTTCCCCACTTGCATACTCACCATGCATCTATTTCGTACTTGATTGACATTAATGGTGATGTGCACAAGAAGAGATACGTCATGATGGATGATGTGTATCTCTACCATGCACACACATTCTTCCTTTTGTGTATGATGTGTGTAGGTACCCGCATTATCATGTCAACCTCGGTTGAGCACGAGTTGACAAAAAGAGTTCTTGAGAGCATCCCACAAGTGAGTTCAAGATCGAACCCAGCTCTGATACCTTTTGCATGCTTTGCATCTTTCATGTTGGCAAATTGCTCTTTCCTATGGTTTGATTGCAAGCATGTTGATGGTATTATCTCACCTTATGACATTCATGTTTCTTTGCTATTGGATATTGATGCTTTGTGTGTTGCAACAAAAATGTTGAACAAGTCCTCTTTTCGATGTTTTGTGTGCAACCATAATGCCATTAAGAGCATGTATTGTCATGAGAGCTTTCAAGTATCTCGTCTTGTTGCAACAAACATAAGGACCACTTTCTCTTTCATTTGGTTTGTTTGCAAACGTGTTGTTTTTGCTGCCGCTTGGGATACTCATATTCCCATGATATTTTCTTTCGATGATTTGTGTGTGACATCCAACATGTCGAACAATTTATCTTTCCAATGGTTGGTTTGTACACATAATGATGTTGTTTTGGATATTCCCCCTTTTGTGTTTTTGCCAAATTCTCCTAGTTTTGCATCAAAGATGTTGATCAAATTTCTATTCGACTGCTTTGAATGCCACAATAAGATGTTATATGGAGTTTTTGAGTTCCCACATTTGGATGATTTTGCAACGACTTCCATGCACTTTGACCTTGCATATGCATCCCATTTGCTATACTTGAGTTGTGCTAATAGTGTTGTGAACAAGAATGGACATGCCACAAATGACATGCTCCTCTATCACACACAAATATATGTCGCTTGGTCCTTGTTGTATGAAGGTACACATGCATACACGTCAACCTCTACCAACCATGTGTTGACAAGAAGAACCGAAGAGAGTTACATATGGCTACCCTTCATCGAGCTATCTCTACAACCTAAGGTGACTTCCTTCTACTTGAGGACTCATGCTATAATCTTCATTAATTGGCTACGCTTTGAGTGTTGCTTCGCTTTTGTTGTGAGCTTTGTAGGCTTCATGGAAGGTGAAGGAACATTGAAGTGTTGTCAAGTCAATCTTCCCGAGGACGACTATATGGTGAACCCCAGGATCAAGGATGTCCTTCGACCTCTTCTACTTCGCTATGAACATGGAGAGTCGAGGACGACTCTTTTTGAAGGGGGGGGGGAGATGATGCAGCCCAATCTATGGTCGTTACTACATCAAGGTCTCCAACTTACGCCAAGTCGTCATGGACTCCAAAGGTGAATCCGTTCCTCTATGCGAGCCCACTTCCTACCCTATTGAATGGTATGCTACTTCATACTCCGTCACATATGCATGATAGGTTCACACCGACCAATATGGAGGCAAGGGAGGAATCCAGGAGCATCAAGCCCGACAAGACGGAAGCTTGGAAGAGGAGGAGGAAGAAGACAGATCAGCAGCTGCCAGGTCCTGTCGGAACCGGTACTACCGGTCAGCGGTACTATCACCCCCTTCTACCGCTCGCTACTGACGGCTCCAACGGATGCTCCAAGACCGCAAGCGGTACTACCAGTCCCGGAGCGGCACTACCGGTTGCGACCGGTACTACCGGTCCCAAGTCCGGTACTACCGGTCATGTATGTGCCTGCGCGCACCTGTTGGGCCATAGCCCATGTATTCCCCTTTACTTACCTATTCGCCTAGTTTATCTCCAAACTACCCTTGTTTAGTGGCTGGCCTATAAATAGAGCCCCCACCCCTCATGTATCCCTTAGGCATAGATGATAGACTAAAGACAACCCCCTTGTGTGGAATCTCTAGTTTTGCCTCATCCCCTTTACCAAGGGGACCGACTATCGTCACCAACCTCGATTGGACTTTGCATCACGCATCCATCGTTGAACAAGGCCTTGGAGTTCGGTGTCTCGTCTCCAAGTTGTCAAGACCTTCCCCAAGGTGTTCTTCCCTCTCCGGTGTGGATTTGAGGGAGCACGTTGACCGATCTTTCCTTGCGAGGATTCTATCGGACCGGTGGCCGCCGTTCGGGAGCAATCGACCTTGTATCGTGTGAGTTTTGCGTGTGTTCATCGTGTTCTTCACGAGGTGTGTGTCCGCTTCCGCTACCTTCTCCCTTTCCCCTCGCTTTGCCATTGATTTGACCATGAGATCCGTAAAGATCGGGCCACCCAAGAGGTTAACCCCTCCATCAATTAGCATGGACTTTGTGTTAGGATTGCCTAGATCTAAACATGGACATGATTCTATATTTGTGGTAGTGGATCGCTTTTCCAAAATGTCACACTTCATTCCGTGCCATAAGATCGATGATGCTTCACATGTAGCAAATTTATTTTTCAGGGAAATAATTCGGCTACATGTTGTACCAAGAACCATCGTCCCCGACCGTGACGTCAAATTCATGAGCTACTTTTGGAAGACACTCATGGCCAACCTCGACATCAAGCTCCTATTCTCGTCCGCCTCGCATCCTCAAACCGATGGACAAACTGAGGTCGTCAATCGAAGCCTTGGCACACTTCTACGTGTGTTGATAAAGAAGAACCTTAAAGATTAGGAGGAATGTATCTCACACGCCGAGTTCGCCTACAACCGCGCCAAACACTCCGCCACCATGAGGAGCCCGTTCATGATCGTCTATGGATTCGAGCCTCTCACCGCGCTCGATATCCTTCCCCTTCCTCTTCATGACCGCACCAATATGGACGTTGACAAGCGTGCCCAAACAATGAAGAAAATCTATGAAGACACAAGAGCTATGGTCGAGCAACAAGTACTTCGCCAAGCATCAAGGCTGAACAAGAACAAGAAGGAGCTAATCTTCGAAGAAGGCGACCTTGTGTGGATACACTTGAGCAAAGACCACTTTCCCAATGATCATGACTCCAAGCTCAAACCAAGGGGAGATGGCCCCTTCAAGGTCCTCAAAAGAATCAACAACAATGCATACGTCATCGCCATACCAACCTCCAAGTACCTAGTGAGCAATACGTTCAACATCAAGGACCTATCACTATACCATGGAGAGAATCAAGATGTAAACCATGAAGAGTCGAGGACGACTCTTTCCCAAGGGGGTGGGGGAGCTGATGCATCCCATCCTACGGACGCACCTCCATCTACAACACCTAGTCCCCCAAGTGGACCAATGACTCGCGCCCGAGCCAAGCTCCTACAAGCTAAGGTTAACTCGCTCCTTTCCTCATGTGATTTTGATCTACCTTTGGATGGCTTGCTACTTCATGCAACTATGTTGTGTATCCTTAGCTATTGAGAAACATCACCGCACCAAGCCCCCAAGGAAGAAGGACCATGAGAAGACGCTGCTGGAGCATTGCACATCGGAATCTCCGGTGTACACCGGAGTCTCCGGTCCTGTACACCGGAGTCTCCGGACCATTCTCCGGTCCGGCCCCAAGAACCAAGCCAGGGATAGTCAGAAGGCCCCTCCGCAGACGGGTCCGGAGATTGACCGGAGTCTCCGGCCCAGACCGGAGTCTCCGGACCCAACACCGGAGTCTCCGGCCTGCTCGACGCCAGGCATGTCAAGGCCTTTTAGGCCTGGCCCATGTAACCCCCAGTTTTGCCCCAACTTCCAGTTTTATCCCTAAACTACCCCTGCTTAAGTGGCTGGCCTATATAAAGCCCCACCCCTCTATTGTAAACCCTAGACTTGGATAATTGTAGTTGAAGACACCCCTTTGAGGATCTATCAACTATTTGTCTCATGCTCCTTGACAAGGAGCACCAAATTATCCACAACCTCTTGGATTTTGCCTCATGCGTTCAAGTTGTACAAGTCCTTGGGATCTCGGTGTCTCGTCCCCAAGTATTCAAGATCTCATCAAGCCTCTCACCCCCGTTGTTGGCCGTGGGAGAGTGTCTTGCGCAACGCCGATCCTAGGGATTGTGTTGGACCAGTTGCCACCGGCGTGAGCTATCGGCTTGTATCGTGTTTTCGCGTGTGTGTGTTCATCGAGTTTTTCGCGTGTGTGTTCGTGGATTTCATCCCCCTCCTCTTTCCCCTCGCTTACCCTCGATTTCCACCGGATTCGTGAAAGATCGGGCCACCCCAAGGGGTCACCCCTAACACATTTGTTGGGCCTCCAAGTGCAGAGGTTTGTAGAACAACATCAAGTTTCCCTTAAGTGGATTACCCAAGGTTTATCGAACTCAGGGAGGAAGTGGTCAAAAGGTATTCCCTCTCAAGCAATCCTGCAATCAAGATACAAGATGATAGGGCAAAGGTGTACGATCTTTCGATGAGATGGTGAGAGTCGATTTGGTGGAGTTCGGGCTTGACGATCCGACTACACGTGTGAGCATGAGCGTGAATGCAATCGCTAGGCCAATCTCCTGGAGGTTACCGATCCTGTGGGAACACGATCAGCCTGACCAGCGAGGGTCTTAATTCCTACCTGAAATCGAGAACAAGTAAGAACTAATATTGCAATCAAGATATTGCGGATTAAGATGAAAGCTTTATTGAAAAGGTGGGATCCTATATAGGTGCGAAGTACAAGAGGCCTCTACGACGCTAGAGCCTTGGCGAACTTGATATGATGGCTAACTTAATGTCTAAACAAAATCCGAGTCTATGGTGACGGCTAAGGCGAGTATTTAAGGAGGAAAAGGTAGGGTTTCGGCCAGCCATATAAGTGGTGGCCGAATCCAACCCTAGAAGTCCTTTTCTCCTCAAATACGGACTCTAAAAGTGGCTATTTAAAATCCTGCGAAAACTACATGGGCCTGGCCCAAAATAAAGGTGTCTGATAGGGCAAAGGTGTCCGATCTTTCGATGAGATAAAGATAATCGATTTGGTGGAGTTCGGGCTTGACGATCTGACTACACGTGCGAGCACGAGCGCCAATGCAATCGCTAGGCCAATCTCCTGGAGGTTACCAATCCTGCGGGAACACGATCAGCCTGACCAACGAGGGTCTTAATTCCTACCGGAAATCGAGAACAAGTAAGAACCAATATTGCAATCAAGATATTGCGGATTAAGAGGAAAGATTTATTGAAGAGGTGGGATCCTGAATAGGTGCGAAGTACAAGAGGCCTCTGCGACGCTCGAGCCTTGGCGAAGTTGCGACTATGGCTAACTTAATGTCTAAACAAAATCCGAGTCTAGGGGGACGGCTATGGGGAGTATTTAAGGGCGAAAAGGTGGGGTTTCGGCCAGCCATGGAAGTGGTGGCCGAATCCAACCCTAAAAGTCCTTTTCCCCTCAAATACGGACTCCTAAAAGTGGCTAATTAAAATCCTGCGAAAATTACATGGGTCTGGCCCAAAATAAAAGTGTCCCAGCACCAAATTAAGCTATGGACGAATTCGTAAAGTATTGATATTGAATATTTCGTCCAATCCTTCTTTCTTCATTATGGTGGCCTCAAAGTTCTGGAATCTTCATCCGTGGCCTTCTCTTGGATCATCACATGCTTGCTGCCAGCTCCATGCATGGCCATGCTCCAGTGCTTGTCCCTCTCATCCATGCTTGGTCCATCATTCCTAAGAGTAAGAAATACATCTGATTTAGGCAGCATCATATTCTCATGTATGTGAGAAATAGTTCCAAGGAGCGAAAGTACCTGATAGTTAAGTTGTTTGGCACGAGATCTTGTGATGGGTCCTTGTATGTGTGTTGCTGTAGGTACAACGGTTGTATCAATAGAAGGGATGTCCACATCAGTGTCGCAGCACCATATTAAGCTATGGACGAATTTGTGAAGTATTAATCTTGAATATTTCGTCCAAGCCTTCTTTCTTCAATATGGGGCCCTCAAAGTTCTGAAATCTTCATCCGTGGCCTTCTATTGGATCATCACATGCTTGCTGCCATCTCCATGCATGACCATGATCCAATGCTTGTCCCTCTCATCCATGCTTGGTCCATCATTCCTAAGAGTAAGAAATACATCTGATTTAGGCAGCATCATATTCTCATGTATGTGAGGAATAGTTCCAAGAAACGAAAGTACCTAATAGTTAAGTTGTTTAGCACGAGATCGAGTGATAGGTCCTTGTATGTGTGTAGCTGTAGGTACAACGGTTGTATCAATAGATGGGATGTCCACATCACAAGAAGTCTCTTGTGTCCCCAACACACCCAATACACTTGTAAGGTGTATAGGTGCACTAGTTCGGCGAAGAGATAGTAAAATACAAGTAGTAACAGTGCCAAAAAATAGCTTTGATGGATCTTGACAGTGAGGTAAAGACTGGAAGCAAGCAAACATGCAACAAATCTAGATGCAAACGGTGTTTTAATGTTTAGAAACAAGGCCTTGTGATCATACTTTCACTAGTGAACACTCTCTCATATAAACATCCTCTCTTTATGATTGTAGCGACCTGGGATCGATAAAGATCCTAAGTCCTGTGATTAACATGCTAGTCCCTGGTTCAATAGCTAGAACTCACAGTCGATGAAATATCATGTAAAACACAAGTCTTTATTACATGAATCGAATAATCTAGAGTTTACATTATTACGCAGAAGTGATATAAATACAACTTGGAGTCCCATCAATGCCCTAGGCTTGTTGAGTGTAGACTTGCGATCCCTACGCACCTTTCAATCTTCGGATTCTGCACATAAGACGTGCAGCCAATAAGTTGGGTCAATACTTTGAATGTATTGGCAAATTACACCAAGGAAAGGAAAAGACTAAATCTACATGCAAGTATGGAAAAAGGAGAGAGAATTTCCCGACTTTGTAATCATTTGCTTAAGTAATATATGGTCGAATGGCACACGAGGATATTACTCACTAAGTGTCCAAACAACCTAACACTTGGATATTACACACGCCATGGGGTTTCAAAACTTTGTTTAGAAAGGAGAGAGGAAGATCCTTCAGAGGCTCCATCCTTCAGATGCTCAATGTTGTTCTATTTCCATGAATACGAATAATTGATCAGATTGCAATACTCTCGAGAGTTTGTGCTCTTTACCCACAATCCACGACCAAATCCTTTTATAGACGAGACCATGGCGAGGCTTTTCCTTAGTAGCCTCTCTACCTTCTGGATCCAACCGTGCCAAGCTCCAAATGTTGGTATCCAGGTGAGGTTTCCCATTAAGTACTAGGCCAAGACAGAGCCCATATGTATTGTGGTTGCACTGGAAGATTCTGAATTCTGAAACATGGCAGACTTTTTTGATTCCTGGGCGGCCATCCTCCACCAAAATCTCACTCATTGACCCGACAACCGTTCTGCCCAGAAGAAAACTTAGTTTTTATTTTGAAGTGGCTTTGAGAAGAAAAGATCGCTTAAGAGAGCCTTTATACTTAGAAAATTTTCTTGTCTTTCGAACCCCCCAACGGTACTTTATATATATAGCATAGCAAGCAGTACTTAGAAAAAACAGGGGTAACATATTAGGAGGGAAAAATTCCTAAGTATAGAGGTACTCATGGCATACTACATAAATCATCGCACTTGCAAAATAATACTAAGAAATTATACTAGAACATCCTACACATGCATACTATAGACTTTGAAGATCTAATCATGCATAGAATCAAAACTGGGACAAAAATATGAACAAGTGGTGTAACTTGCCTTGATCAGAGCAGCACTCTACACAATAGTACTCCTCAGCGCACTCCGAACAATCTAACAAAACACAAACATAGATCTAATCAAAACTTGCACAAAATAATGCCACAGAAATAATATGCATGCATGCAACATGGTAATATGCAAGATTGTGTTCTAATTTGACCAAGGTATCCTTCTTGGGTTGATAATGTGTTGGGGATGTTATTAGTATTAGTTTCCCACAGATTTTAATTAATTTGGATCATTACTTTAATTTATAGGCTCATAAGGAGATCCAACCATCTAATCAGCCCCTAATTAGATCTAACTACCTTAAGCAAGATTTTATAATTTTTGTCAGTAGGCATTGTAAAAACAAATCCAACGCAACAAGAATCAACTAAAACGGAGTTCTAATTATTTTTCTATGAATTAAATACTCCAATCTAGAGATTAAATTCTACACAGAAAATACTACTACAAACTCGCCAAATTATTTCAGATCTTTATTCTACACAATTTTGTGAATCCAACGGTATATTATACGTCATTTTTGGCCAACTATTCGAATTACTACGAATTTTACAAGTTTAACAAATATTCTGTCTATTAAAACAAATCCTAATAATTTGACCCGACAGCTTTGCCATGTGTTGCGATGCTACTGGCTGCACAGGCGACAGGTGCTGACTAGGCACGCTGACGCGACACTTGCTAACGTTGATGCTACGCGGCGCGATATGGTTGGGCGATACCCCTTCGGTACGCCGATATAATCTATGGCGTTGGTTAGAGATCGGACGGAGCGGAACGGGTCCTCTTACCCGCGGTGGTGATGACGGTGGCAGACGACGGCGATGGCATCGGTGGTAGCGGTCGGCAGCGATTCGGACGTTCTCGATGATGGTGGAGTAGTCCACGACGTTCTCCTCTTCGCGACGGTCATGGAGGTGTCATCGGTGTTGGCTACCGCTTCCTGGGACGGCGACACATGGCGGATGGAGCCGGCCGGTGGTGCAGAACTCCGGCGATATTCCAATGATGAATCGAGGGCGGAGAGAGTCTCTAGACAAGGGGAAAAGAATACGAAGAGAATGAGTGGTCAATGGCGAGTTCAATGGAGAAAAAGGAAAGGGGGAGGAGCTCGGAATCGACGGTTCGTCTACCTCTGAAGCTCGACGGCGGCGGGTTCCAGCAAGATCCATAGTAGATCGATTGGGTTAGGGTTTTGGCAAAAAAAATCGAAGGAAACGAGATAGAGAGGTTTCGTGGATTATATGGGCAAGAATACTTGGGCAAGGGGGCAGAGATCGACGCAGATTCGGCCAGATTTGAATCGGGTTCTTCCGCGTGTTCATCAGGGATTCCTGTTGGAGGTGGAAGATGACCGCGTGGGGCCCACCTGTCGGTGCCAGAGAGAGAGGAGAGAGGTCTGGGCGGGCTGCTGCTGTTGCGTTGGGTTGGCCCACTGTCTGTGCGCTGCTCGCGCGTCTGATGTGCGTGGTAGATAGGATACGGGCTGGTTCCGGCTGGCCCGTTTAGGTTAGGCTTAGTTGTTTTTTCTCTTTTCTTTTATATTTTCTGTTTTAGTATTTCTTTTCTAGATTTATCTATATAACTTCAAATTACATGGAATTTGTTCTAAAATTCTATAAAATTTAGTAGATCATCATAGGATCTTTTTTTTGGCAATATTCTTATATTTAAAATAAATGGATCATGTTTGTATCCTGGTAGGAGTATTTTGGTAACTTAAGAATAGGGTTTTGTATAAGGGGTTTAATTTAAGAATTTGTTTGAATGTAGTGATGTATGGATCATGAATGCAAGTCAAGCAAATGGATTTTTGATTTGTTCAAACTTACCAACCAATGTGATAGTCATAAGAATTCACTTCTTTTAATATGGCTTAGTAAAATTTCAAAAAAATCCTCAAAAATTTATTTTCATTCAAATTTAAACAAGGCCAACAATTAAATCAATTTATCTTTTTTATTTAACATTCCAAAACTAGGAAAAGTTTGGGATGTTACAGACTACCACCCTTAAAAGGAATCTCGTCCTCGAGATTCGAGAAGGCTAGAAAGAAATGGGTTCGAAATACACCAGGGTGCTACCACCCTTAAAAGGATGTCTTCCTTCGGGTATGCCAAAATTGTGTGCTTCTTCATGCTCATATCTCGTAGAGGTAATATTCTATCCCTCGAGGACTTCTTCGAAACTTCTAGCTTAACTATGTCTATCGTTGTCTTATATCCCACATATGAATGATGAAGTAGGTCGTCTTAGTAACACCTTGAAATGATGATTTCTTCTTCGCATTCTCATTGGCACCCTTTGGTTTGTCTTCATGTCTTGAATTCGGTATTCGCTTCATGGTTTTAAGATAGGTAAGAATAGAATTTAGAGTGGAGACAATATACCCATACAAACAACTTGTATTTTGAAAATAGGTTTTATTTGTTGTATAACAACCATAAAAAGACAACAAACAATTTATCGCATCTAAATTGTAGCGAAATCTATCCATTTTTGGTTCCTAATAGGTCAATTGGGATCTTCGAGGCTTCGAGTCTTCAAAAGTCTTCGTGCTCTTGATAGTCTTCATTCTCCATTCTCTTCATAATCTTCAATCTTTCAATGTCTTTAGTTAATAATCTTGACTCAAGGCCTTCGAAGTCCTTGGTACTTGTAGCTTTGAAGTCTTCAATTCTCGTAGCTTTAGTCGTGGAACATCTTTCGTGGAGGTCTTCAAGTCCTGACTTGAGACGATCTTCTTTGGACATGTAGAAGTTTCTTCTTGAAGTGCACAATGGTCATTTTCTAATCTCGAAGAGAAGAGACTTGAGAATTTTGAAACTCTAAAGATATATGATAAGAAGTATGAGAGTCTTTTGAAATAACTTAGAGAATATTACTCCTAAGGCTTTTTCCGATGCTAGGCTCACGATCTACAGTCAACTTATGCTCTAATACCATCTGTAGCGACCTTGGATTGATAAAGATCCTAAGTCCTATGATTAACATGCTAGTCCCTGGATCAATAGCTAGCACTCACAGTCGATGAAATATCATGTAAAACACAAGTCTTTATTACATAAATCGAATAATCCAGAGTTTACATTATTACACATAAGTGATATAAATACAACTTGGAGTCCCATCAATGCCCCATGCTTATTGAGTGTAGACTCGCGATCCCTACGCACCTTTCAATCTTCGGATTCTGCACATAAGACGTGCAGCCAACAAGTTGGGTCAATACTTTGAATGTATTGGCAAATTACACCAAGGAAAGGAAACGACTAAATCTACATGCAAGGCTAGTTTAGGCCATGGAGTTCATTTGCCCAAAGCTAATTTTTTCAAGTATGGAAAAAGGAGAGAGAATTTCCCTACTTTGTAATCATTTGCTTAAGTAATATATGGTCGAATGGCACACAAGGATATTACTCACCAAGTGTCCAAACAACCTAACACTTGGATATTACTCACCAAGTCCCAATCCCACCCATTGGCGATATTACTCATGCGATGGGGGTTTCAAAACTTTGTTTAGAAAGGAGAGAGGAAGATCCTTCAGAGGCTCCATCCTTTAGATGCTCAATGTTGTTCTATTTCCGTGAACACGGCTGATCGATCAGATTGCAATACTCTCGAGAGTTTGTGCACTTTACCCATAATCCACGACCAAATCCTTTTACAGACGAGACCATGGCGAGGCTTTCCCTTAGTAGCCCCTCTACCTCCTGGATCCAACCGTGCCAAGAACCTCCAAATGTTGTTACCCAGGTGAGGTTTCCCACTAAGTACTAGGCCAAGACAGAGCCCATATGTATTATGGTTGCACTGAAAGCTTCTGAATCCTAAAACATGGCAAACTTCTTTGATTCCTGGGCGGCCATCCTCCACCAAAATCTCACTCGTTGACCTGACAACCGTTCCGCCCAGAAGAAAACTTAGTTTTTATTTTGAAGTGGCTTTGAGAAGAAAAGATCGCTTAAGCCTTTATACTCAGAAAATTTTCTTGTCTTCCGAGCCCCCCAACGGTACTTTATATATATAGCATAACAAGCAGTACTTAGCAAAAACAGGGGTAACCTATTAGGAAGGAAAAATTCCTAAGTATAGAGGTACTCATGGCATACTACAAAAATCATCGCACTTGCAAAATAATACTAAGAAATTCTACTAGAACATCCTACACATGCATACTATAGACTTTGAAGATCTATTCATGCATAGAATCAAAAATAGGACAAAAATATGAACAAGTGGTGTAACTTGCCTTGATCCGAGCAGCACTCTACATAATAGTACTCCTCAGCGCACTCTGAACAATCTAACGAAACACAAACATATATCTAATCACAACTTGCACAAAATAATTCCACAGAAATAATATGCATGCATGCAACATGGTAATATGCACGATTGTGTGCTAATTTGACCAAGGTATCCTTCTTGGGTTGATAATGTGTTGGGGATGTTGTTAGTATTAGTTTCCCACATATTTTAATTAATTTGGATCATTACTTTAATTTATTGGCTCATAAGGAGATCCAACCATCTAATCAGCCCCGAATAAGATCTAAAGATCTTAAGCCAGATTTTATAATTTTTGTTAGTAGGCATTGCAAAAACAAAGCCAATGCAAGAAGAATCAACTAAAATGGAGTTCTAATTATTTTTCTATGAAGTAAATACTCCAATCTACAGATTAAATTCTACACAAAAAATATTACTATAAACTCGCCAAATTATTTCAGATCTGTATTCTACACAATTTTGTGAATCCAACGGTATATTATACGCGATTTTTAGCCAATTATTCGAATTATGACGAATTTTATAAGTTTAACAAATATTCTGTCTATTAAAACAAATCCTAATAATTTGACCCGACAGCTTTGCCACGTGTCGCGATACGGTCACAAGAAGGCAAATCTTGACTAGGCACGCTGACGCGGCGCTTGCTAACGTTGATGCCACGCGACACGATGATGTGGACATACCATCTATTGATACAACCATTGTACCTACAGCTACACACATACAAGGACCTATCACTCGATCTCGTGCCAAGCAACTTAACTATCAGGTACTTTTGTTTCTTGGAACTATTCCTCACATACATGAGAATATGATGCTGCCTAAATCAGATGTATTTATTACTCTTAGGAATGATGGACCAAGCATGGATGAGAGGGACAAGCATTGGAGCATGGCCATGCATGGAGATGGCAGCAAGCATGTGATGATTCAAGAGAAGGCCACAGATGAAGATTTCAGAATTTTGAGGCCTCCATAATGAAGAAAGAAGGCTTGGATGAAATATTCAAGATTAATACTTTACAAATTCGTCCATAGCTTAATATGGTGCTGCGACACCTTTATTTTGGGCCAGGCCCATGTAATTATCGCAGGATTTTAAATAGCCACTTTTTTAGAGTCCGTATTTGAGGTGAAAAGGACTTCTAGGGTTGGATTCGGCCACCACTTCCATGGCTGGCCGAAACCCCACCTTTTCCTCCTTAAATACTCCCCATAGCCGTCACCATAGACTCGAATTTTGTTTAGACATTAAGTTAGCCATCATAGCAACTTCGCCAAGGCTCGAGCGTCGCAGAGGCGTCTTGTACTTCGCACCTATACAGGATCCCACCTTTTCAATGAAGCTTTCCTCTTAATCCGCAATATCTTGATTGCAATATTAGTTCTTACTTGTTCTCGATTTCAGGT
The DNA here is from genome assembly GCA_030063025.1 of Avena longiglumis. Classification (NCBI taxonomy): domain Eukaryota; kingdom Viridiplantae; phylum Streptophyta; class Magnoliopsida; order Poales; family Poaceae; genus Avena; species Avena longiglumis. The sequence goes on along the minus strand of CP125978.1, from coordinate 249,189,898 downwards.
AGGAATTAAGACCCTCGCTGGTCAGGCTGATCGTATTCCCGCGGGATCGGTAACCTCCAGGAGATTGGCCTAGCGATTGCATTGGCGCTCGTGCTCGCACGTGTAGTTGGATCGTCAAGCCCGAACTCCACCAAATCAACTATCACCATCTCATCGAAAGATCGGGCACCTTTGCCCTATCAAGTGGTATCAGATTTCAAGTTGCTCGGTGAGATTTTACTGCTTTCGTAGATTAGATCTGTTTTACCTATAACCCACAAAAAAGCCAAAAACACAGTTAGAGTTTAGATCCATCCCATCACCAATCTACGCCTCGTATTATCTTTTCAGTTTTTTTGCATTGTTGAATTTGTGTCTGCATCGTCGCGTCGAGTTGTTGGTCTTAGTGTCTCGTCCCTTAGAGTTTCGAGTTTTGATCATAGTAGTCACCGCCACTCGCAGATCACCGCCACCATATTTCGCCACCATATTCCCCCGCCATATAACCAGTCACCATAAACCCTAATACTCCGTCACCGCCTTCCTACCGCGACACGGATCCGATCACCTTTCCTGCCGCGGCACGAGTCTGAGTTGAGTTATTGTTTCCTAGTTTTTTCTTTTTACTTTCCTTCTTTGTTGTTTCCGTATTGAGCTAAAGTCCGTGTCGAGTTAGAAGTTCAGCCGTAAGTCCAGAAGGAGAGCAAAAAAAAGTCTGGAATCGCCTCCGAATTTTTTTTCTGGCTATACTGCTCTTCGGCCCCGGGATCACTTTTCTCCATCGGCCGTTATAGCAATATTTTTTTGGCGCCTGCGCGCTTTCCGGAGCAAAATAAAAAATTTCGAATTTTTTTTGGGGCTAACCTATTTTTAGACCCCGTAGATCAGTTCTAGACACTCGCCATCATAGTGATTTTCCACCTCTCGATCTCTTTTCAGGGTGCCATATCATCATACATTGCTTGTTGTGTCGCGTCGTGACATCGTTGGTGATCTAGGCGCGCGTCTCTAGTACGGTCTAGCCTAGGACCAGCATAGTACTATCGTTGAGCATTATTTCAACTTTTGCATTGCTGCTTTGATAATTGCTAACCCCCTTTGCTAAGCCTTCCCAGAGCTCCACAGATATTCTCCACGTGCGGTGTTTCGACTCCTGGTAATCGCTTGGTTCAATCTCTGGCCCACTGATCCTCGCGGTTGCACATCGCCTTTTCCTGCTGCTTGGTAAGAACTTATAAGAGCTTCGTATATTGCTTGAAGGATTACGCGTGCCTTCCACCATATTTCCGTAGTATATGCCTGTGCTTTTTAAGGACTAACCATGAGAGATACTTCGCAGAACCCTGCCACAATGACGAACGAAGAACTACATGCCCACTTCTCCGCGCTCTTGGTCAGTCGCGCTGAAGACGTGGATACGCGCCTAGGGGAGTTTGACACCAAGCTCACCAATGTCGTGGACAAGATCGATGGACTCGAGAAATCCTTCAACGCCAAGCTTGACGTTCGGTTCAAGGAGATTTTGAACAGATTGCCCGCACCCGCACCCGCACCCACACATGGCACACGGCGCGTTCCGATCACGAATTGATTTGGTTGCATTCTTGCCGGCTGACTACGGCTGGTGGCGACTCAGACTTCCGCCATACGCTGCTGCGACATTGGGGAGACGACGGGTACTACCGACCCCGACGACGACGATCTGCTTGACGAGGAGGTTGGACAACCTCCACAGTACCGCCGGCCCCGACATTACTACCGCAGCGCCACCCCGATGCGTGATGATGATCATGTTGCAAAGCTTAAATTAAATATTCCATCTTTTGAGGGTAAATATAATCCTGATGCATATCTTACATGGGATATGGAAGTAGAACAACGTTTTGCATGCTTAAAATATCCTGATAATATGCGTGTTAGTGCTGCTACATGTGAATATACTAAATTTGCTTCCCTTTGGTGGTCTGAGTATTGTCGTTTAAATCCTACTACTATTCCTAGTACTTGGACTGCTTTAAAAACTTTTGTACCTCCCACTTATCAACGTGATTTACTAAAGAATCTGACACGTTTAGAGCAAGGGAAAAATTATGTAGAAGAATATTATCAGGAAATACAAACGGGGATGGTTCGGTGTGGTCTTGTTGAATGTAATGAACAAATGCTTGCACGTTTCTTTGGTAGATTAAACAAGGACATTCAACACATCTTAGATTATAAGGAATATAATTCTATCACTCGTTTGTTTCGTCTTGCTTGCAAAGCTGAACGTGAAGTGCAGGATCGCCAAACACCATGGAGGAGGACTAATAATTCTGCAGGTCGCACATCCACTTGGACATCCCGACAATCAGCGCCTCCTCGTGATTCGCCACTAGCTACTACCACATCCAAGTCCACCACAAGATTTCCAGTTGCTCCTCCACCATCATCCAATGCTCCTGCTCGTAGTGCATCTTCTATGGCTTCCACAGGTAAGATAAAGGATATACAATGCCGCAAGTGCTAGGGTTTTGGTCATATTGAGAGACAGTGCACAACACAACGTGTGATGATGGTGCGAGAAGATGGTCAATACGATTCAGCGAGTGACTTTGATGAAGATACACTAGCCCTTATATCTGCTCCAGATGGAGACAATTCTGATGCTGATGAAGAGACAGAGGTAATGGGAAGGCTGGCGATCAATACAAGATCCTAATTACACAACGTGTGTTGAGTGTGCAATTGAGCAAATCGAGCAAGATCAACGCCACAACCTGCTCCAAACACGTGGTGTTGTCAAGGAAAGAGCTATCTGGATCATCATCGATGGAGGAGTTGTAATAATCGGCTAGTGTTGACATGGTAGAGAAGCTTGCGCTTCCAACAAGACAACGCCACATTCATATCACATCCAATGGTTTGAGAGTTCTCAAGATCAAGGTAACAAGAGCGACGCTGCGTGCATTTTACTATTGGTACATATTCTTATTTTGTTGATTGTGATGTTGTACCTATGCAAGCTTGTTCTTTGTTACTTGGTAGACCATGACAATTTGATAGAGAATATGTTCATAATGGCAAAACAAATCACTATTCTCTTATGCATGATGGAAAGAAAATTGGTCTAAAACCTATGACTCCCGAACAGATTTTAAAAGATGATCTTGCTAGAGCTAGTAGAGCTAAAACTGAGGAGAAAATAAAAGTGAGAATCAGATTGTTGCTGCAGATTTTATACCACCACAAAACACTAAATCTGATTCTACACATGCTACTGAAATTCGTTTGAAGAGTCCATGTATGCTTGCAAATAAAATTGATATTGCTGAACTAGATGTAAACAATACTCAATGTTATGCAATTGTCTGCAAAGAGGTTTTGTTTTCATTTGAGGATATGCCTCCTTCTTTGCCGCCCGCTATTGCTAACCTTTTGCAGGAATATGGGGACGTCTTTCCCGCTGAGCTGCCACCAGGACTACCTCCTATTAGAGGAATTGAGCACCAAATTGATCTAATTCCTGGTGCCACGTTGCCCAACCGCGCGCCATATAGAACCAATCTAGAGGAGACAAAGGAGATACAACGCCAAATTCAGGAACTACTCGACAGAGATCATATTCGTGAGTCCCTTAGCCCCTGTGCTGTTCCTATTATTTTGGTACCTAAGAAAGATGGTTCTTCGCGCATGTGTACTGATTGTAGAGCTATCAATATATTACTATTCGATATCGTCATCCTATTCCATGTTTATATGACATGCTTGATGAATTGAGTGGCTCTACCATGTTTTCTAAAGTTGATTTGCGTAGTGGTTACCACCAGATTCGTATGAAATTAGGAGATGAATGGAAAACAACATTTAAAACTAAGTTCGGTTTATATGAGTGGTTAATAATGCCGTTTGGTTTAACTAATGCACCTAGCACTTTCATGAGATTAATGAACGAAGTTTTACGTGCTTTCATTGGACGTTTTGTGGTAGTCTACTTTGATGATATTCTGATTTATAGCAAATCTTTAGAGGATCATTTGGACCATTTACGTGCTGTTTTCAATGCTTTACGTGATGCACGTTTGTTTGGAAACCTTGAGAAGTGCACCTTTTGCACCAATCGAGTTGCGTTTCTTGGCTATGTTGTTACATCACAGGGTATTGAAGTGGATCCAGCCAAGATTGAAGCTATTGAGAATTGGCCGCAGCCCAAGACGGTCACACAAGTGAGGAGTTTTCTTGGCCTCGCTGGTTTTTATAGGCGCTTTGTCAAAGACTTTGGATCAATTGCCATGCCGCTGAATGAGCTTACCAAGAAGGTTGTGCCCTTTGTTTGGGGCGATGCACAACAATAGGCCTTCGTCATATTGAAAGATAAGCTAACACATGCTCCCTTACTCCAACTTCCTGATTTTACTAAGACTTTTGAGCTTGAATGTGATGCTAGTGGAATTGGTTTGGGAGGGGTGTTATTACAAGAGGGAAAACCTGTTGCATATTTTAGTGAGAAATTGAGTGGGGCTAGTCTGAACTATTCTACTTATGATAAAGAATTATATGCATTGGTTCGGACATTAGAAACTTGGCAACATTATCTATGGCCTAAAGAATTTGTTATACATTCTGATCATGAATCTTTGAAGCATATTCGTAGTCAAGCTAAGTTGAATCGTCGTCAGGCAAAGTGGGTTGAATTTATAGTCTTTTCCTTATGTTATCAAACACAAAAAGGGTAAAGATAATATTATTGCTGATGCTTTGTCGCGCCGTTTTACTTTGTTATCTCAACTTGACTTCAAAATATTTGGAATAGAAACTATTAAGGAACAATATGTGCATGATGCTGAATTTAAAGATGTGTTGCAGAATTGTAGAGATGGTAGAACTTGGATTCCGGATAGTTCTGTTCGTCTTTTGTTGTCACAGCAGGCGCATGGAGGAGGATTGATGGGACACTTTGGTGTCAAGAAGATGGAGGATTTTCTTGCTGCACACTTATTTTGGCCACGTATGCGTCGAGATGTTGAGCGATTTGTGGCACGCTGCACTACTTGTCAAAAAGCTAAGTCTCGCCTTAATCCACATGGTTTATATATGCCTCTTCCTGTTCCTAGTGTCCCTTGGGAGGATATTTCTATGGACTTTATTTTGGGATTGCCACGAACACAGAAGGGGAGGGATAGTATTTTTGTTGTTGTGGATCGGTTTTCTAAGATGGCACACTTTATTCCTTGTCATAAAACGGATGATGCTGCGCATATTGCTGATTTGTTCTTTCGTGAAATTGTTCGTTTGCATGGTGTGCCAAATACTATTGTTTCTGATCGTGATACTAAATTTCTTAGCCACTTTTGGAGATGTTTACGGGCTAAGTTGGGTACTAAATTGCTGTTTAGTACTACATGTCATCCCCAAACTGATGGACAAACTGAAGTAGTAAATAGAACTTTGTCTACTATGTTGCGGGCTGTTTTAAAGAACTTAAAATTGTGGGAAGAGTGTTTACCTCATATAGAATTTGCTTATAATCGTTCGCTGCATTCTACCACAAAGCTGTCCCCATTTGAGATTGTGTATGGCTTTGTTCCTCGTGCACCTATTGATTTATTGCCTTTACCTACTTCGGTGCAGCATAATTTGGATGCTACACAACGCGCTGAAATGATATTAAACTTGCATAAGACTACTAAAGATAACATCGAACATACGAATGCTAAGTATAAACTTGCTGGGGATAAAGGGAGAAAGCATGTTGTGTTTGATGTTGGAGATCTTGTTTGGTTACATTTGCGTAAGGATCGCTTCCCGATTTACGCAAGTGTAAGTTAATGCTGCGTGCTGCTGGTCCCTTTAAGGTGTTAGAGAAAATAAATGATAATGCATATAAACTTGAGTTGCCTGCAGACTTTGGTACGGTTAGTCCTACGTTTAACATTGCAGATTTGAAGCCTTACTTTGGTGAGGAAGATGAGATTGCGTGGGGCGACTTCAATTCAAGAAGGGGAGCATGATGTGGACATCCCTTCTATTGATACAACCGGTGTACCTACAACAACACACATACAAGGACCCATCACAAGATCTCGTGCCAAACAACTTAACTATCAGGTACTTCGTTTCTTGGAACTATTCCTCACATACATGAGAATATGATGCTGCCTAAATCAGATGTATTTCTTACTCTTAGGAATGATGGACCAAGCATGGATGGGAGGGACAAGCATTGGAGCATGGCCATGCATGGAGATGGCAGCAAGCGTGTGATGATCCAAGAGAAGGCCACGGATGAAGATTTCAGAACTTTGAGGCCACCATAATGAAGAAAGAAGGCTTGGACGAAATATTCAAGATTTACGGATTCGTCCATAGCTTAATATGGTGCTGCGACACCTTTATTTTGGGCCAGGCCCATGTAATTTTCGCAGGATTTTAATTAGCCACTTTTTAGAGTCCGTATTTGAGGGGAAAATGACTTCTAGGGTTGGATTCGGCCACCACTTCCATGGCTGGCCGAAACCCCACCTTTTCGCCCTTAAATACTCCCCATAGCCGTCACCCTAGACTCGGATTTTGTTTAGACATTAAGTTAGCCATAGTCGTAACTTCGCCAAGGCTCGAGCGTCGTAGAGGCCTCTTGTACTTCGCACCTATTCAGGATCCCACCTCTTCAATAAAGCTTTCCTCTTAATCCGCAATATCTTGATTGCAATATCGGTTCTTACTTGTTCTCAATTTCAGGTAGGAATTAAGACCCTCGCTGGTCAGGCTGATCGTGTTCCCGCAGGATCGGTAACCTCCAGGAGATTGGCCTAGCGATTGCATTGGCGCTCGTGCTCGCACGTGTAGTCGGATCGTCAAGCCCGAACTCCACCAAATCGATTATCTTCATCTCATCGAAAGATCGGACACCTTTGCCCTATCAAGCTTGAATGTGATGCTAGTGGAATTGGTTTGGGAGGGGTGTTATTACAAGAGGGAAAACCTGTTGCATATTTTAGTGAGAAATTGTGTGGGGCTAGTCTGAACTATTCTACTTATGATAAAGAATTATATGCGTTGGTTCGGACATTAGAAACTTGGCAACATTATCTATGTCCTAAGGAATTTGTTATTCATTCTGATCATGAATCTTTGAAGCATATTCATAGTCAAGCTAAGTTGAATCGTCGTCATGCAAAGTGGGTTGAATTTATTGAGTCTTTTCCTTATGTTATCAAACACAAAAAGGGTAAAGATAATATTATTGCTGATGCTTTGTCGCGCCGTTATGCTTTGTTATCTCAACCTGACTTCAAAATATTTGGATTGGAAACTATTAAGGAACAATATGTGCATGATGCTGAATTTAAAGATGTGTTGCAGAATTGTAGAGATGGTAGAACTTGGAACAAGTTCGTCTTCAATGATGGATTTGTGTTCTGTGCTAACAAACTATGCATTCGGATAGTTCTTCGTCTTTTGTTGTTACAGGAGGCGCATGGAGGAGGATTGATGGGACACTTTGATGTCAAGAAGACGGAGGATGTTCTTGCTGCACACTTCTTTTGGCCACGTATGCGTCGAGATGTTGAGAGATTTGTGGCACGCTGCACTTCTTGTCAAAAAGCTAAGTCTCACCTTAATCCACATGGTTTATATATGCCTCTTCCTGTTCCTAGTGTTCCTTGGGAGGATATTTCTATGGACTTTGTTTTGGGATTGCCACGAACACAGAAGGGGAGGGATAGTATTTTTGATGGAGGGGTTAACCTCTTGGGTGGCCCGATCTTCACGGATCTCGTGGTCAAATCGATGGGAAAGCGAGGGGAAAGGGAGAAGGTAGCGGAAGCGAACACACACCTCGCGAAGAACACGATGAACACACGCAAAACGCACACGATACAAGGTCGATTGCTCCCGAACGGCGCCCACCGGTTCGATAGAATCCTCGCAAGGAAAGATCGGTCAACGTGCTCCCTCAAATCCACATCGGAGAGGGAAGAACACCTTGGGGAGGGTCTTGACAACTTGGAGACGAGACATCGAACTCCAAGGCCTTGTTCAACGATGGATGCGTGATGCAAAGTCCAACCGAGGTTGGTGACGATAGTCGGTCCCCTTGGTAAAGGGGATGAGGCAAAACTAGAGATTCCACAATGGGGGTTGTATTTAATCTATCATCTATGCCTAAGGGATACATGAGGGGTGGGGGCTCTATTTATAGGCAAACGACATAAATAGGGGTAGTTTAGGGATAAAACTAGGGTTTGGACGAGCTAGAGAGGTACATGGGCCGAAGGCCCAACAGTGTGTGAGCACACATGACCGTAATCCGGACTTGGGTCCGGTAGTACCGCTGACCGGTAGTACCGGGTCCAGATCCGGCAGTTCCGCTTGCAGTCCTGGGACTTCTGTTGGCGTCTTTAGTGGGGAGCGGTAGTAAGGGGCGGTAGTGCCTTAGACCGGTAGTACCGGTTCCAGATCCGGTAGTATCACCGGAGACAGAGAGTATTTGGCATTGGCGTAAATGCATTGGTGGCGGCAGCGAGGAAGCGGTAGTGCCGGGCGGTAGTCGCCCAGTCGATAATCTGCAGCTGGCGACAGAGAGCATTTGGCGATCTGTCTTCTCCCGCCTCCTCTTCCAAGCCTTCGTCTTGTCGGGCTTGATGCTTCGGGCTTCCTCCCTTGCCTCCGTACTTGTTAATGTGAACCTATCATGCATATGTGACGGAGTATGAAGTAGCATACCATTAAATAGGCTAGGAAGGGGGCTCACATAGAGGAACAGATTCACCTTTGGAGTCCATGACGACTTGGCGTAAGTTGGAGACCAAGATGTGGTAACGACCGTAGGTCGGGCTACATCAGCTCCGTCCCTTCGAAAAGAGTCATCCTCGACTCTACATGCTCATCACAAAGTAGAAGCGGTCGAGAGACCTTCTTGATCCTGGGGTACACCATATAGTCGTCCGCGGGAAGATTGACTTGACAACACTTCAATGTTCCTTCACCTTCCATGACGCCTACAAAGCTCACGACAAAAGCGAAGCAACACTCAAAGCGTAGCCAATTCATGAAGATTATAGCATGAGTCCTCAAGTAGAAGGAAGTCACCTGAGCTTGTAGAGATAGCTCGATGAAGGGTGGCCATAGGTAACTCTCTTCGGTTCTTCTTGTCAACACATGGTTGGTAGAGGTTGACGTGTATGCACTTGTACCTTCACACAACAAAGACCAAGCAAAATATTTTCGTGCATGATAGAGGAGCATGTCAAATGTGGCATGTCCATTCTTGTTCACAACACTATTAGTACAATGCATGTATAGCAAATGGAATGCATATGCAAGGTCAAAGTGCATGGAAATTGTTTGGACATCATCCAAATGTGGGAACTCAAAAACTCCATATAACTTAGAAGTGGGGCATTCAAAGCATTGGATCCAAATTTCAAACAACATCTTTGATGCAAGAATAGGAGAATTTGGCAAAAACACACAAGGAAGCATATCCAAAACAAAAGTATTATGTTTGCAAACAAACCAAATGAAAGAGAAAGTGGTACTTATGTTTGTTGCAACAACAAGACGAGATTCTTGGAAGCTCTCATGACAATACATGCTCTTAATGGAATTGTGGTTGCACCCAAAACATCGGAAAGAGAAAATGTTCAACATTTTTGTTGCAACACACAAAGCATCATTATCCAAAAGCCAAGAAACATGAATGTCACAAGGGAACATAATACCATTAACATGCTTGCAAGCAAACCATAGGAAAGAACAATTTGTCAACATGAAAGATGCAAAGCATGTAAAAGGTATCAGAGCTGGGTTCGATCTTGAACTCACTTGTGGGATGCTCTCAAGAGCTCTTTTTGTCAACTCGTGCTCAACCGAGGTTGACATTCTCGTGCGGGTACCTACACACATCATATGTAAAAGGAAGAACGTGTGTGCATGGTAGAGATACACATCATCCATCATGACGTATCTCTTCTTGTGCACATCACCATTAATGTCATTCAAGTATGAAATAGATGCATGGTGAGTATGCAAGTGGGGAACATGCTTATCATGGCAATCATCAAAATCTCCAAAAATTGAGAAAGCTATGGGGGCCATCTCATTATAACGCATATACTCAATATTGTTGCAAGCAAAGCGAGTGAAATAGCAAGCATTCATCTTATTGCAAGCAACGGGAGAAATTGAATGACTAGCATGACAAGGCAAGTCCAAAGCAATTGGAGGATGCACACAAGATGCATAGCATGGCATGTTTATGGCAATGATTTTGCAATCAAACAATTCCACATGATCAATATTATGCAAAGGCAAAGCATCACATGGGAATATGAGTGAAGCATATGTAATGTCACAAGTATCATCCATAGCATGCATATCCTCACAATTCATCATGTCCACTAGTGGGATCATGGCATCATCAACACCCTTATTGTTACCTTGTTCATACCTCTCATATGAAGTGGGTGTTGTGGAAGTAGTGGCCTCCTTGTGGATGAATTCGTCTTCTTGATGTAGCCATGGCGTAGCATCATCTTCGTGCACCATGTACATCTTCTCCATTCGAGGCATCATTGCTTCATGGCTTCGTGCGTCTTCTTCATCCATGGAACCTAGCATAACACAAGAGAACACACTAGAGGTAGAGGGTAAGTTGTTAGAAATCGAAATGGTCTCACTTGACCTATCAACTACCACTCTCAACTCACTAGGAGTATCGCTCATGCCTTCCAAGTTGATAGGGCAAAGATGTCCGATCTTTCGATGAGATGGAGATAATCGATTTGGTGGAGTTCGGGCTTGACGATCCGACTACACGTGCGAGCACGAGCGCCAATGCAATCGCTAGGCCAATCTCTTGGAGGTTACCGATCCTTCGTGAACACGATCAGCCTGACCAACGAGGGTCTTAATTCCTACCTGAAATCGAGAACAAGTAAGAACCAATATCGCAATCAAGATATTGCGGATTAAGAGGAAAGCTTTATTGAAGAGGTGGGATCCTGAATAGGCGCGAAGTACAAGAGGCCTCTGCGACGCTCGATCCTTGGCGAAGTTGCTATGATGGCTAACTTAATGTCTAAACAAAATCCGAGTCTAGGGGGTCGGCTATGGGGAGTATTTAAGGGCGAAAAGGTGGGGTTTCGGCCAGCCATGGAAGTGGTGGCCGAATCCAACCCTAAAAGTCCTTTTCCCCTCAAATACGGACTCTAAAAAGTGGCTAATTAAAATCCTGCGAAAATTACATGGTCCTGGTCCAAAATAAAGGTGTCGCAGCACCATATTAAGCTATGGACGAATTCGTAAAGTATTGATCTTGAATATTTCATCCAATCCTTCTTTCTTCATTATGGTGGCCTCAAAGTTCTGAAATCTTCATCCGTGGACTTCTCTTGGATCATCACATGCTTGCTGCCATCTCCATGCATGGCCATGCTCCAATGCTTGTCCCTCTCATCCATGCTTGGTCCATCATTCCTAAGAGTAAGAAATATATCTGATTTAGGCAGCATCATATTCTCATGTATGTGAGGAATAGTTCCAAGAAACGAAAGTACCTGATAGTTAAGTTGTTTGGCACGAGATCTTGTGATGGGTCCTTGTATGTGTGTTGTTGTAGGTACAACGGTTGTATCAATAGTAGGGATGTCCACATCACAAGTGGAAGCACTCAATCTCACATAAGGTGGAGTCACTCATCTCACTCTTGTTCTCACTCAAGTGGGTTAAGTGGCTCTCATACTCACATGGGATTGGTACCACATCATCACTCAAGCATATGGGGGTAGGCTCGGTTTCCTCAACTCCTTGCGCCTCCTTTGGTGAAGGGAAAATCCCATGCTCGCCATTCTTTACCTTGTCGCCACCAAAGTTGGATGCCATAAGATGGGCATCATCGCTCTCCTCCATGGTCGAAGGGAAAATCCCATGCTCGACCGTCTTGTGGCCATCTCGTAGTAGTGGTGGAGGTAGGCTCATGCTATCCAACTTGGCGAAGTAGAGGTTTACATTTTCCTCGTTCGCGAGGTCGTGGAAGTCAAGCGTAGGCGTTGAAGCTTGATGGCGTGGAGGAAGGCTTGCTCTTGGTGCCATTTTGGTGGTGGCACTAGTAGTAGAAGGTGACCTATGAAGGTGTCGACGGAGGTCATTGGCGTGCCTTGCCGATGGTTGATGTAGGTGGTGCACTTGGTCGTCCACATGACACTCGCGATGATGATCACTTTCCTTGGCACTCTTCTTGTGCTTGTGGTGCCTTCTTGAGCTTGCTTGAGCATTATGGTTAGTGCTCATCACGAATTCTTCGTCTTTGTGGCGAAGATGCCTTTGACGATGTCTTGTATCCTCTTTATGGTGGCGATGCTCATGAGAGGATGTTTGTCGATGAAGAGTCTTGTTTCTTGGCGCCTCTTGATGCATATGATGTTTGGACGCCACTCTTGTTTGGATAGGAGTTGGAGCTTGGCGCCTTCGAGGTGATGTAGCTTGGCGCCTTGGAGATGGTGGAGCTTGACGCCTTGGAGGTGATGGAGCTTGGCGCCTTGGAGTTGGTGGTGCTTGACGCTGATGTGGACATCCCTTCTATTGATACAACCATTGTACCTACAGCAACACACATACAAGGACCCATCACAAGATCTCGTGCCAAACAACTTAACTATCAGGTACTTTCGTTTCTTGGAACTATTCCTCACATACATGAGAATATGATGCTGCCTAAGTCAGATGTATTTCTTACTCTTAGGAATGATGGACCAAGCATGGATGAGAGGGACAAGCATTAGAGCATGGCCATGCATGGAGATGGCAGCAAGCATGTGATGATCCAAGAGAAGGCCACAGATGAAGATTTCAGAACTTTGAGGCCACCATAATGAAGAAAGAAGGCTTGGACGAAATATGCAAGATCAATACTTTACGAATTCGTCCATAGCTCAATATGGTGCTGCGACACCTTTTATTTTGGGCCAGACCCATGTAATTTTCGCAGGATTTTAATTAGCCACTTTTTAGAGTCCTTATTTGATGGGAAAAGGACTTTTAGGGTTGGATTCGGCCACCACTTCCATGGCTGGCCGAAACCCCACCTTTTCGCCCTTAAATACTCCCCATAGCCGACCCCCTAGACTCGGATTTTGTTTAGACATTAAGTTAGCCATAGTCGCAACTTCGCCAAGGCTCGAGCATCGCAGAGGCCTCTTGTACTTCGCACCTATTCAGGATCCCACCTCTTCAATAAAGCTTTCCTCTTAATTCCGCAATATCTTGATTGCAATATTGGTTCTTACTTGTTCTCGATTTCAGGTAGGAATTAAGACCCTCGCTGGTCAGGCTGATCGTGTTCCCGCAGGATCGGTAACCTCCAGGAGATTGGCCTAGCGATTGCATTGGCGCTCGTGCTCGCACGTGTAGTCGGATTGTCAAGCCTGAACTCCGCCAAATCGATTATCTTCATCTCATCGAAAGATCGGACACCTTTGCCCTATCAAGTGGTATCAGATTTCAGGTTGCTCGGTGAGATTTTACTGTTTTCGTAGATTAGATCTGTTTTTACCTATAACCCACGAAAAAGCCAAAAACACAGTTAGAGTTTAGATCCATCCCATAACCAATCTACGCCTCGCATTATCTTTTCAGTTTTTGCATTGTTGAATTTGTGTCTACATGGTCGCGTCGAGTTGCTGGTCTTAGTGTCTCGTCCCTTAGAGTTTCAAGTTCTGATCATAGTAGTCACCGCCACACTCGCCGATCACCGCCACCATATTCCGCCACCATATACCCAGCCACCATAAACCCTAATACTCCGCCACCGCCTTCCTACCGCGACACAGATCCGATCACTTTTCCTGCCGCGGTACGAGTCCGAGTAGAGTTCTTGTTTCCTAGTTATTTCTTTTTACTTTCCTTCTTTGTTGTTTCCGTGTCGAGCTAAAGTCCGTGTCGCGCTCCGAGTCCGGTCGTAAGTCCAGAAGGAGAGCAAAGAAAAAAAAGTCTGGAACCGCCTCTGAATTTTTTCTGGCTATACTAGTTTTTGACCCCGGGGATCACTTTTCTCCATCGGCCGTTATAGCGATATTTTTTTGGCGCGTGCGCGCTTTCCGGAGCAAAATAAAAAAATTCGATTTTTTTTGGGCTAACCTATTTTTAGACCCCATAGATCAGTTCTAGACACTCGCCATCATAGTGATTTTCCACCTCTCGGTTCGCTTTTCAGGGTGCCATATCATCATACATTGCTTGTTGTGTCGCGTCGTGACATCGTTGGTGATCTAGGCTCGCGTCTCTAGTACGGTCTAGCCTAGGACCAGCACAGTACCGTCGTTGAGCATTCTTTCAACTTTTGCATTGCTGTTTTGATAATTGCTAACCCCCTTTGCTAAGCCTTCCCAGAGCTCCACAGATACTCTCCACGTGCGGTGTTTCGACTCCTGGTAATCGCTTGGTTCAATCTCTGGACCCACTGATCCTCGCGGTTGCACATCGCCTTTTTCCTGCTGTTTGGTAAGAACTTGTAAGAGCTTCGTATATTGCTTGACGGATTACGCGTGCCTTCCACCATATTTCCGTAGTATATACCTGTGCTTTTTAAGGACTAACCATGACAGATACTTCGCGGAACCCTGCCACAATGACGAACGAAGAACTACATGCCCACTTCTCCGCGCTTGGCGGTCGGCGAAGGCGTGGATACGCGCCTAGGGGAGTTTGACACCAAGCTCACCAATGCCATGGACAAGATCGATGGACTTGATAAATCCTTCAACGCCAAGCTTGACGTTCGGTTCAAGGAGATTTTGAACAGATTGCCCGCACCCGCACCGCGCCCACACATGGCGCACGGCGCATCCCGATCACGGGTCGGACTGCTGGTCCGGCTGTCGCCGCACCCCCAGCTGCTACCGCTGCGGCTGACACACCTCAGACTTCTGCCGCGGCTGCTGCTGCGACATTGGGGACAGACGACGGGTACTACTACGACCCCGACGATGACGATCTGTTTGACGAGGAGGTCGAACAACCTCCACAGGTACCTGCTGGCCATCCCCGACATTACTACCGCAACGCTCGACCTCCGGTACGTGATGATGATCATGTTGCAAAGCTTAAATTAAATATTCCATCTTTTGAGGGTAAATATAATCCTGATGCATATCTTACATGGGAGATAGTAGTAGAACAACGTTTTGCATGCTTAAAATATCCTGAGAATATGCGTGTTAGTGCTGCTACATGTGAATTTACTAAATTTGCTTCCCTTTGGTGGTCTGAGTATTGTCGTTTAAATCCTACTACTATTCCTAGTACTTGGACTGCTTTAAAAACTGCTATGCGTGTTCGTTTTGTACCTCCCACTTATCAACGTGATTTACTAAAGAATCTGACACGTTTAGAGCAAGGGAAAAATTCTGTAGAAGAGTATTATCAGGAATTGCAAACGGGGATGGTTCAGTGTGGTCTTGTTGAATCTAATGAACAAATGCTTGCACGTTTCTTCGGTGGATTAAACAAGGACATTCATCACATATTAGATTATAAGGAATATAATTATATCACTCGTTTGTTTCATCTTGCTTGCAAAGCTGAACGTGAAGTGCAGGATCGCCAAACACCATGGAGGAGGACTAATAATTCTGCAGGTCACACATCCACTTGGACATCCCGACAATCAGCGCCTCCTTCTCGTGATTCGCCACCAGCTACTACCACATCCAAGGCCACCACAAGATTTCTAGCTGCTCCTCCATTATCATCCAATGCTCCTGCTCGTAGTGCATCTTCTATGGCTTCCACGGGTAAGACAAAGGATATACAATGCCGCAAGTGCTGGGATTTTGGTCATATTGAGAGACAGTGAACAACACAACGTGTGATGATGGTGCGAGAAGATGGTCAATACGATTCAGCGAGTGACTTCGATGAAGATACACTAGCCCTTATTTCTGCTCGAGATGGAGACAATTACGTCTTGATGAAGAGCAGAGGTAATGAGAAGCTGGCGATCAATACAAGAGCTTGATTACACAACGTGTGTTATGTGTGCAATTGAGCAAATCTGAGCAAGATCAATGCCACAACCTGTTCCAAACACGTGGTGTTGTCAGGAAGCTATCTGATCATCATTGATGGAGGGAGTTGTAATAATCGGCCATTGTTAACATGGTAGAGAAGCTTGCGCTTCAACAAGACAACGCCCACATTCATATTACATCCAATGGTTTGAGAGTTCTCAAGATCAAGGTAACAAGAGCGATGCAGCGTGCATTTTACTATTGGTACATATTCGATTTTGTTGATTGTGATGTTGTACCTATGCAAGCTTGTTCTTTGTTACTTGGTAGACCATGGCAATTTGATAGAGAATCATTCATAATGGCAAAACTAATCCCTATTCTCTTATGCATGATGGAAAGAAAATTGGTCTAAAACCTATGACTCGAACAGATTTTAAAAGATGATCTTGCTAGAGCTAGTAGAGCTAAACCGAGGAGAAAAATAAAAGTGAGAATCAGTTGTTCTGCAGATTTTGTACCACCAAGGAACACTAAATCGATTCTACACATGCTCTGAAATTCGTTTGAAGAGTCCATGTATGCTTGCAAATAAAATTGATATTGCTGAACTAGATGTAAACAATACTCAATGTTATGCAATTGTCTGCAAAGAGGTTTTGTTTTCATTTGAGGATATGCCTCCTTCTTTGCCACCCGCTGTTGCTAACCTTTTGCAGGAATATGAGGACGTCTTTCCCTCTGAGCTGCCACCAGGACTACCTCCTATTAGAGGAATTGAGCACCAAATTGATCTCATTCTTGGTGCCACGTTGCCCAACCGCGCGCCATATAGAACCAATCTAGAGGAGACAAAGGAGATACAACGCCAAATTCAGGAACTACTCGACAGAGATCATATTCGTGAGTCCCTTAGCCCCTGTGTTGTTCCTATTATTTTGGTACCTAAGAAAGATGGTTCTTCGCGCATGTGTACTGATTGTAGAGCTATCAATAATATCACTATTCGATATCGTTATCCTATTCCACGTTTAGATGACATGCTTGATGAATTGAGTGGCTCTACCATGTTTTCTAATGTTGATTTGCGTAGTGGTTACCACCAGAATCGTATGAAATTAGGAGATGAATGGAAAACAACATTTAAAACTAAGTTTGGTTTATATGAGTGGTTAGTAATACCGTTTGGTTTAACTAATGCACCTAGCACTTTCATGAGATTAATGAACGAAGTTTTACGTGCTTTCATTGGACGTTTTGTGGTAGTCTACTTTGATGATATTCTGATTTATAGCAAATCTTTAGAGGATCATTTGGACCATTTACGTGCTGTTTTCAATGCTTTACGTGATGCATGTTTGTTTGGTAACCTTGAGAAGTGCACCTTTTGCACCAATCGAGTTACATTTCTTGGCTATGTTGTTACATCACAGGGTATTGAAGTGGATCCATCCAAGATTGAAGCTATTGAGAATTGGCCGCAGCCCAAGACGATCACACAAGTGAGGAGTTTTCTTGGCCTCGCTGGTTTTTATAGGCGCTTTGTCAAAGACTTTGGATCAATTTCCGTTCCACTGAATGAGCTTACCAAGAAGGATGTGCCCTTTGTTTGGGGCGATGCATAACAACAGGCCTTCGTCATATTGAAAGATAAGCTAACACATGCTCCCTTACTCCAACTTCCTGATTTTTCTAAGACTTTTGAGCTTGAATGTGATGCTAGTGGAATTGGTTTGGGAGGGGTGTTATTAAAAGAGGGAAAACCTGTTGCATATTTTAGTGAGAAATTGAGTGGGGCTAGTCTGAACTATTCTACTTATGATAAAGAATTATATGCGTTGGTTCGGACATTAGAAACTTGGCAACATTATCTATGGCCTAAGGAATTTGTTATTCATTCTGATCATGAATCATTGAAGCATATTCGTAGTCAAGCTAAGTTGAATCGTCGTCATGCAAAGTGGGTTGAATTTATTGAGTCTTTTCCTTATGTTATCAAACACAAAAAGGGTAAAGATAATATTATTCTTTGATGCTTTGTCGCGCTATTATACTTTGTTATCTCAACTTGACTTCAAAATATTTGGATTAGAAACTATTAAGGAACAATATGTGCATGATGCTGAATTTAAAGATGTGTTGCAGAATTGTAGAGATGGTAGAACTTGGAACAAGTTCGTCTTCAATGATGGGTTTGTGTTCCGTGCTAACAAACTATGCATTCGAGATAGTTACATTCGTCTTTTGTTGTTCTGAGGCGCATGGAGGAGGATTGATGGGACACTTTGGTGTCAAGAAGACGGAGGATGTTCTTGCTGCACATTTCTTTTGGCCACGTAAGCGTCGAGATGTTGAGAGATTTGTGGCACGCTGCACTACTTGTCAAAAAGCTAAGTCTCGCCTTAATCCACATGGTTTATATATGCCTCTTCCTGTTCCTAGTGTTCCTTGGGAGGATATTTCTATGGACTTTGTTTTGGGATTGCCACGAACACAGAAGGGGAGGGATAGTATTTTTGTTGTTGTGGATAGGTTTTCTAAGATGGCACACTTTATTCCTTGTCATAAAACGGATGATGCTGCACATATTGCTGATTTTTTCTTTCATGAAATTGTTCGTTTGCATGGTGTGCCAAATTCTGATCGTGATACTAAATTTCTTAGCCACTTTTGGAGATGTTTATGGGCTAAGTTGGGGACTAAATTGCTCTTTAGTGCTACATGTCATCCCCAAACTGATGGGCAAACTGAAGTAGTAAATAGAACTTTGTCTACTATGTTGCGGGTTGTTTTAAAGAAGAACTTAAAATTGTGGGAAGAGTGTTTACCTCATATAGAATTTTCTTATAATCGTTCGCTGCATTCTACCACAAAGATGTGCCCATTTAAGATTGTGTATGGTTTTGTTCCTCGTGCACCTATTTATTTATTGCCTTTACCTTCTTCGGTGCAACATAATTTGGATGCTACACAACGCGCTGAAATGATATTAAACTTGCATAAGACTACTAAAGATAACATTGAACACATGAATGCTAAGTATAAACTTGCTGGGGATAAAGGGAGAAAGCATGTTGTGTTTGATGTTGGCGATCTTGTTTGGTTACATTTTCGTAAAGATCGTTTTCCTGATTTACGCAAGTCTAAGTTAATGCCACGTGCTGCTGGTCCCTTTAAGGTGTTAGAGAAAATAAATGATAATGCATATAAACTTGAGTTGCCTGCAGACTTTGGTACGGTTAGTCCTACGTTTAACATTGCAGATTTAAAGCCTTACTTTGGTGAGGAAGATGGGATTGCGTCGAGGACGACTTCAATTCAAGAAGGGGAGCATGATGTGGACATCCCTTCTATTGATACAACCATTGTACATACAACAACACACATACAAGGACCCATCACAAGATCTCGTGGCAAACAACTTAACTATCAGGTACTTTCGTTTCTTGGAACTATTCATCACATACATGAGAATATGATGCTGCCTAAGTCAGATGTATTTCTTACTCTTAGGAATGATGGACCAAGCATGGATGAGAGGGACAAGCATTGGAGCATGGCCATGCATGGAGATGGCAGCAAGTATGTGATGATCCAAGAGAAGGCCACGGATGAAGATTTCAGAACTTTGAGGCCACCATAATAAAGAAAGAAGGCTTGGATGAAATATTCAAGATCAATACTTTACGAATTCGTCCATAGCTTAATATGGTGCTGCGACACCTTTTATTTTGGGCCAGGCCCATGTAATTTTCGCAGGATTTTAATTAGCCACTTTTTAGAGTCCGTATTTGAGGGGAAAAGGACTTTTAGGGTTGGATTCGGCCACCACTTCCATGGCTGGCCGTAACCACACCTTTTCGCCCTTAAATACTCCCCATAGCCGACCCCCTAGACTCGGATTTTGTTTATACATTAAGTTAGCCATAGTCGCAACTTCGCCAAGGCTCGAGCGTCGCAGAGGCCTCTTGTACTTCGCACCTATTCAGGATCCCACCTCTTCAATAAAGCTTTCCTCTTAATTCCGCAATATCTTGATTGCAATATTGGTTCTTACTTGTTCTCGATTTCAGGTAGGAATTAAGACCCTCGCTGGTCAGGCTGATCGTGTTCCCGCAGGATCGGTAACCCCTAGGAGATTGGCCTAGCGATTGCATCGGCGCTCGTGATCGCACGTGTAGTCGGATCGTCAAGCCCGAACTCCGCCAAATCGATTATCTTCATCTCATCAAAAGATCAGACACCTTTGCCCTATCAGACGCCATCTAGGTGGTGGCACTTGTCGCCTTGGAGGTGGATCATCGAAGTAGGTGGTGCCCTTTGGTGTGGCACGCTTGGCCTTGAAGGTCATGGAATCTTGATGATGCGCCTCCTCTCGCTTGGCGTAGTAGGCTTCCATCTCCACGCGCTGGAGGAATTCTTCATGGATCGTGGAGGAGCCATCAAACTCGATGAAGTTCTCCGTGTCCTCCATGTTTGGCGAGGCGTCGTCGATGTCGCACTCGAAGTCGTCCATGCTTAGGGAGTAATTGTTGGTGTAGTACTCCATATCACCCAAGCATGTGGAGCCATTGCCGGTGTAGTGCTCCATAGGCTCCATGCGTGAGGAGCCATTGTCGACGTAGAGCTCCATATCTTCCATGCATGTGGAGTCATCGTAGGTGTAGTGCTCCGGGTCCTCAAAGCATGCAGAGCCATTATCGGTGTTGTGCTCCGTCATGTCCTCTATACTTGTGGAGTCGTAGTTATGGTGGCTCATCATGGATTCTTCATAGATATCATCCTCAGTTCCGGAGTCCCTAGACATGATGCACAAGACCAAGCGGTGTATATGGAAGTGGTAGTGGGAGTTAGGGATACAACGTCAAACCTTACTTTACCGTGGAAGATCGTATCGTACAAGTGGCCACACTTGAGAGCAATAAACCAAGCAAAGTGAAGTTCACGCGGAACACCAAAACCAACTACGAACCAAAAAGCACACACACAAGGCCTATGCTGGATAGGTATGGAATGTGGCATGTCAAGAACAAATCCGAAATCAAGATGTTGTAATGGCAAGTAAAGAACCACAATGATCACAAAGCAAACAAGTCAATCCACAAGATAGGAAATATGTACAAGGAAACACACATGGTGGGATAAATGGGACTTGTGCGACGGAGAAAGTGAGCTAAGAACCAAATGATTACCTAGCGAAGACTATAAGCTCGTGTCACACAAGTACAAGGAGAGACGCTAGTTCGATTGCACAAAATTGGTGGGCTACAAGATATGCACAATAAGTACCACCTATATGATGTTCATCGAGCTTGTGCTTCCTATTCTATAAGGCACATGTATATCTCTTTCTTATCTTTTCTTTTTATTTTTCTTTTTGTATATATATTTTTCTCTTTTTTTTTTTCACTTGCCTCTTCCTTGTGCCAACAACTATACAAGATAACTATATGAGATAGCGCTCACAATGTTCGGAATCTACAAGGTATCAAATGTGCATATCCCAAGCAATCATAAGAGGAACTAGTCTCAATAGGTTTTTGTTGCTCACAAAGATAGTGGGGTTCACAAAGGAATGCAAGTGGGGAGAAGTCGTGGAATGTTTATACCTTTCGTCGACGATCTTCACCCTTTATTGTTGGATTCCGCCTTGCTCACGGAATTTGGATGGAGTATATAGCATGAACAACGTGGATGATGATCTAGAGCTCCTTCTCCTCTCCGAAACGAGCTAAAGAACACCAAAATCCGAGTTCGAATGCAAAAGTTATGCTCAAAACGGTGAGAGGCTGAAATCTGAGAATCTGCTGTTTTTATCAGTACCGGGCGGTAGTACTGGGTTTTTGAGCGGTAGTACCGGTTGTATGAAGGCCCGTTAGTACCGTTTAGGTACCGGGGAGGTGCGGTAGTACCGGGTTTTGAGCCCGGTAGTACCGGTTTTTCCTGGGACACCCAGATTTGACGCGTTTTCGCGATTTTGGGGCGATTTGGGCGGAAAATCTTAAAGAAAAACACCAAATCGAAGGGGTAAATGATGGAATTAGGCCATGGAAACGAAAAGGAAGGTAGATCAACAAGTGGTAGCATCCAAGTTGTCTAACCCCTGTAATGCTACATGTTATAATAATAAAATGGGCCACTTCCAACATATAATTGTTGCATCATCATCATATCATGCTCATGTCATCATGTCACCTTGCATTTGAGCATCATATAAAACCTTTTCTTGTTTGGTTCTTATCTCATGTGCATGATTAATTGTATTCGCCTCTTGATATTGTATTTGGCTCTTGATACATTGTTAAATGCCCAAGTTGAGTTGAGGGCATCTCTCTTATTGACTCCACCACCTTTTCTTTCACCACCTTATAATTCCGCCATCCAACTAATCTGAGCTTGGAATTTTGTTGATTTATCTCTAGCTCAAGATTGGTTGTTTGGATTCCACCCATAATCTTTGCTTGGCCTTGCCCACCTTTTGGGAATGCATATGAATAATGCCATGTTGATATTATTGTTTTCACAAGGATAAAATGGCATTAATTATTTTGCATGGGCCATGCAAGTGCCACCTTTTCTAGTTTTGGTTTTGCTTGCATTCTAAGTGGATCAGCTTCCTTTGTTTAAATCTTTTGTTGTCTTGTAGTGGTTCTTCACCATATCCTCTGCCTTCCTTCTCCCCTTTAGCTTAACCCCTACCCCATGCCCCATGCACACACATGTGCTCATGAGGCATGCACCAACCAAACCACCTCTTCTCTTGGTTTTTGCTTGGCCAATGTTGGAGCATGCATGGACCAAAGAGCAACCATCACCACATGATCATCTCTCTCCCTATCTCTCTTTTTCTTGCCTTGTTCTAGTTAGTTTGTTTGGAGCATGCATGATCAAGTGCAAGGGGCCACCCTTCTATCCTTTCCCCCTCTCTTAGCTAAACCCTAGGACCTACCTTGCCATCCATCCATCCTAGCTAAGCTAAGGCCCTAACCCCCACCTTTCTCTAAGCAAAAACCAAAGTGCCACCTCCCCTTCCCTACTACCTAGCATGATCATCCCATGCCATACCCATCCTAGCTAAATGCCTACACCACACCTTGCTAATCCCAAACCAAAGCACCCCTCCCCTCTCCTCTCCACTCTAGCTTTCCACCCCTAAAATCTATCTTGCATGCTCACATGGGCATCATGCCCTAGCTACCCCACCCCTCATCTAACCTAGACCGAACCACCCCCTCTCCCTCTCTTTTCCTTTCCTCTCTCCCCTCTCTCTCTGCCTCTGCCCCTCTAACCCTACCTTGAGCTCCCTGGCCCTGCGGCCCCAGCCCCACAGCAGCCCGAGCACGCACATGCATACCATGCACGTGAAGTGCACGCCCTGCCCCTCCCCCACGCTAGCCACGCCATCCACCTGCCCCGCTGCTCTTATCCTTCCCCTCGCCCTAGCTTTCCCCCAGATCCCCCCAGACCTCTCTTCCTCCCCCATGCCTTCCTTCTCCCTTCCCCTGCGATCCACAGCCCGCTTGGCCTCTAAACCCTAGCGGCGACCCCCCCTCAGCGCCCCTTCGCTCCAGCGTTCCCCGAGGCGCGCCGGCAGTACCAGGAGCAGCGACGACCTCCCCTGCTTCGCCCAGGACACGAGGACCCCGCCGTAGCCTCGCCGGAGCGACCACGCCGTCGTCGTGCCCGGAGTGCTCTGCCGTTTCTCGACCCGAGCCCGCCGGCGGATCCGGACCTCCCGAGCCTCGCCACCGCGCGTCGAGGCGGTGAGCTCCTCTCTTCCTGCAACATCTCCCTCCCTCTCGCCGTGCGTCTCGTGGCGTTACGGCGCTTCTGCTGGCAGCCATAGCGTCAAGCAAGGCGGCAGCTGAGATCCGATCAAGTTGAGCCACCTTGCGCTTCTGAGCCGCCTCGCGCTGTACCAAAGTTGTAGACCCAAATCGTCTCCATCTTTCATTTTGGCGTCGGCGTGCGAACGCAGCTAGGTTCGCCATCGTCGGCCAAAGATCCGGCCAGACGCAGCCCGGCGGTAGCTGCTCATTGCCGTCGACGGTAGCAGCTTTGCGTTTAGACCCCCACCCTTTTTCCCGCCTAAAACCCGCAGTCCTCGGCCCCACCTCCCAGCGTCTGTTGGTTTTATGCAAAAAGGCTCCCCAGTTCCTTGTGTTTCAACCCGCGGTCCCCGGATCGCCACCGTGTCGCGTATCCGCTGTGTGACGCGTGTGGCAGCGTGTCGTGGCCCACCCGGTCTCGTGCCGACAGTTAGGATCGGATCAGCGGTGCCCTTGGTTTCTGTGGCGTGGGCACAGGTAAGCTCAGGTCCACTGTAGCACTGGGTTTCTTTGTCGAGTCAGTGCGAAAAGTTGTGCAGGTTCTGTTTTTATTCAAATCTTTTTCTGAATATTTAAAATTCAAATAAATTTCAGATTTGAATAACTTTTCAATTGTAAATCCAAATTTGACAAATAATATATGTTTGGATATCAAAAAAATGAGAGGATTCCAAATATGCCATCCATATTGTCTTTTGCACAATTAAAATTCCAAGTTTATTTAAATTACACCAATTGCCACTAGAATTTAATAATTTAATAACTTTTGTTTTATATTTCCAAATTAAGCAAATGATATGTCTAAAATGATCAGCTCGACGAGACCTTTCTGTTTATGATAGCCATGACTTGAATTGAAGCATGCATCATGTAAATATATAATGTACAGCAACTAATATGACAATAAAATGTGAATAAAAACCCAATAAAAAATGTTATCTCTTGTATTCCACACCTCACCCATGCCATGCTACCTTATTGCCATGTAAATTGTGCATCACTAATCATGGCATGATTGTTTGCTTGCATTTAATTCAAATGCTTGTGCTCTATATTCATGTTGGCCTTGTTTGTTTGGTTTTCTCGGATGACACCGGCGGGGTTGTATCAAGAGAACCAGGAGCACTACCCAGATCCGTCCCTCGCTTCTACTGAGATACCAGGCAAGCACTTCCACATGCTTGCATACATACAGTACCTATTGCCTCTATCTTATTCTTGCATCATTGAGTCGCGATTGCATTAAAATGAATCCCAAGTATGCATAGCCTCTACTTTTAAACCCCACCAAGCTTGTTCCTCCACCCCATGAGCCATTACTATAGGAGTTGTTTGAGCCATGCGAGTCGTAGAACAGCATGTGTAGGGTATGTGAGAGTCTGTTGAATAATGAGGTACCTAAACAACTTAACCTGAGTAGATCTGGGATAACTAAAGAAAGTGGCACCGGTGAGCAACATCTGCTATTTGGTTTTTCCTGCTCACTTGTGTCCCGTAAGACCCCGAGTACTTGATTCCTGTTCCTTGTTTTATCGCGCTATCCACATCCGGGAGGTATATGGGACCCCCACAGGAGCTTGATTCGTCTATTTCTTGGGGCCACAAACTAGTTTGAGGTTTTATTTACGATCTGTACTTATGCCATGCTACTTTCGTATTTAATTTGTGCGAGGAGCACCTTTGTCTTTGTTAGGTAAGCGGAGTGTTTTGCGGTGTCGACAAGCCCAGCCACTTTCGGGTTCCCGATCGTTTACCAGCGCAAACCTTGAGCCCGTCTCGAGTCGGCTATCTCCGTTCGGGATCTACTTAAGGTGGCCCCTGAAATATTTGAATCTGTGATTGTTCGGTCGTGAAAGCCTCGTTGGGTTTGATTTGGTTTTTCCGAGGTTGATCGGCGTGTGTTGCTATTGGTGCACCGGCGGGTAAAACTTTCTGAAAGCCGTGTCCGCGGATATGGACGACTTGGAGCATTTCGATCATAGACAAGCATAACTAAAGTACCGCTTAATCGACTAAGTAACTTGACTAGTAAATAGTGCAACACTCATGGAATGGTTAATAAAATTGCCAGCGGATGGGGGTTGTTAATCCGCTTCCTTGTTGGTAGTGGTGAGGAGGATGGATCGGATGAGATTACCATTATAACTGTTGTACCTAAATTCACGGACATCCGTCTATCATTGGTTAGGCGGATGGTTAGCGTTATCTGTAGAACTGTTAGGGTTTATCTTTCTGCAATTCGTCACCCAGTTGTGTCCCCTTTAGAGGCATTAAGACTTCTTGAGTACCCTTAGGGTCTCACACGATAAATTCTTGATTCGGATGAGCGGTACCTTCTCGTGGACGGATCTTTGGGTGGAAGAAGCGAAGATGTGGGCAACGATCGTTCGGTGTAGAGATTCCGGAACGGGATCCGTGAGACCTGTAGTTGGGATGTGCTTAATTCTATGGCATCTTATGCCGATTTGCTTCTTATCCGTACTCGGATTTTGTTTGCTGCTTCCGCATGATACTCTGATGTGTGTTGTATGAGGAAGTATCCTAAAATATAGATCTATCTAGGTCATTTGAATCTTGCCGTATGCGTTGCTATATTCCTTTCTTTCTAGATGGTATGGCTCGATGTACTCTTGTATGGTGGCTTGCGTACATACCCACTTGTGTCGTAGTTGATCCCT
The DNA here is from genome assembly GCA_030063025.1 of Avena longiglumis. Lineage (NCBI taxonomy): Eukaryota > Viridiplantae > Streptophyta > Magnoliopsida > Poales > Poaceae > Avena > Avena longiglumis. The sequence goes on along the minus strand of CP125978.1, from coordinate 249,163,423 downwards.
TCGCCCGACTCACGCCCGTCAGGTCCCGTTGAGAGGGTAGTGGTTGTGACGTGAAAGGACTACCGGTGAGTGGCTTTTGGGGCCCCACGTACTATTTCAACCACTACCACTCATCCGGCTTGTATCTAGGGCGTAGTTCACCGAGGTAGTTACAATTGGTATCGAGCAGTTTCGATCACGGGACCTGGGTTATGGGCCCACCACGCCTTCGCTCTATATCAACAGGATTGTCTCTTTGTATGGGGTTCCACTTGAAATCAGTTCGCACTGTGAGCATCTTCACCTCAAGTTCGGGAGAGTTTCCAAAAGCTTTGGGAACAAAGTTGAACTTCAGCACTGCTTACCACCCTCAGTCTCAAGGACAAGTGGAAAGAATCAATCGGATTCTGGAGGACATGCTTAGAGCTTGCGTCATCTCTTTTGGCATGAAGTGGGAGGAATGCCTTCCATATGCTGAATTCTCCTACAACAACAGCTTCCAGAAGAGTCTGAAGATGGCACCATTCGAGGCTCTCTATGGACGCAAGTGCAGAACTCCCATTGGTTGGTCGGTGCGGAGAAAGAATCTGGTTTGCCTCGACATTGTGACCAGTGGAGAGAAGGGGCATATCATTCTGGAGAACCTGAAGATTGCTCAAAGTCGTCAGAAGAGCAACTATGACAGGAAGCACACAGATATGGTATATGCCCCTGGTGACCTCGTCTACCTTTGTGTCACTCCCATGAGAGGAACACACCGCTTCGGTATCAAAGGGAAGTTGGCTCCTAGATACATCGGTCCTTTCAAGATACGTGGTAGAAGAGGAGAAGTTGCTTATGCACTAGAGCTTGGAAAACTCAAAGTCCATGATGTTTTCCACATCTCTCGGCTCAAGAAGTGCTTCAAAGACCCGGCAAGACCGTGGACCATGAGCTAATCGACCTCCAAGAAGATTTGTCTTATCAAGAACACCCACCAAAATCCTTGAGACCCATGAGCGAAGGACTGCAACAAGTCCATCATGTTTTGCAAGGTGCGTGTCACACCATTCATTGATGAAGCCACATGGGGCGTGAAGATGAACTCCGTGCCAACCATCCTTCTCTCTTTGTATCTTCTTCTTCTTCCTAGAATCTCGGGGCGAGATTCCTGTTTAGTGGGGGAGAGTTGTAGCATCCCAGTTGTCTAACCCCTGTAATGCTACATGTTATAATAATAAAATGGGCCACTTCCAACATATAATTGTTGCATCATCATCATATCATGCTCATGTCATCATGTCACCTTGCATTTGAGCATCATATAAAACCTTTTCTTGTTTGGTTCTTATCTCATGTGCATGATTAATTGTATTCGCCTCTTGATATTGTATTTGGCTCTTGATACATTGTTAAATGCCCAAGTTGAGTTGAGGGCATCTCTCTTATTGACTCCACCACCTTTTCTTTCACCACCTTATAATTCCGCCATCCAACTAATGAGCTTGGCATTTTGTTGATTTATCTCTAGCTCAAGATTGGTTGTTTGGATTCCACCCATAATCTTTGCTTGGCCTTGCCCACCTTTTGGGAATGCATATGAATAATGCCATGTTGATATTATTGTTTTCACAAGGATAAAATGGCATTAATTATTTTGCATGGGCCATGCAAGTGCCACCTTTTCTAGTTTTGGTTTTGCTTGCATTCTAAGTGGATCAGCTTCCTTTGTTTAAATCTTTTGTTGTCTTGTAGTGGTTCTTCACCATATCCTCTGCCTTCCTTCTCCCCTTTATCTTAACCCCTACCCCATGCCCCATGCACACATGTGCTCATGAGGCATGCACCAACCAAACCACCTCTTCTCTTGGTTTTTGCTTGGCCAATGTTGGAGCATGCATGGACCAAAGAGCAACCATCACCACATGATCATCTCTCTCCCTATCTCTCTTTTTCTTGCCTTGTTCTAGTTAGTTTGTTTGGAGCATGCATGATCAAGTGCAAGGGGCCACCCTTCTATCCTTTCCCCCTCTCTTAGCTAAACCCTAGGACCTACCTTGCCATCCATCCATCCTAGCTAAGCTAAGGCCCTAACCCCCACCTTTCTCTAAGCAAAAACCAAAGTGCCACCTCCCCTTCCCTACTACCTAGCATGATCATCCCATGCCATACCCATCCTAGCTAAATGCCTACACCACACCTTGCTAATCCCAAACCAAAGCACCCCTCCCCTCTCCTCTCCACTCTAGCTTTCCACCCCTAAAATCTATCTTGCATGCTCACATGGGCATCATGCCCTAGCTACCCCACCCCTCATCTAACCTAGACCGAACCACCCCCTCTCCCTCTCTTTTCCTTTCCTCTCTCCCCTCTCTCTCTGCCTACCGCCCCCCCCTCTAACCCTACCTGCCCCGAGCTCCCTGGCCCTGCCCCCTGGCGGCTGAGCACGCATGCCCAGGCATCCATGCGTGAAGTGCACGCCTGCCTCCCCACGCTAGCCACGCCATCCACCGCCTCACGCTCTTATCCTTCCCCTCGCTAGCTTTCCCCAGATCCCCAGACCTCTCTTCCTCCCCATGCCTTCCTTCTCCCTTCCTGCGATCCACAGCCCAGCCTCTAAACCCTAGCGACCCCCCTCAGCGCCCGGCTCCAGCGTTCCCAGGCGCTGTGAGCAGCGACGACCTCCCCGCCCGGCCCAGACACGAGGACCCGCCGTAGCCTCGCCGGGCGACCACGCCGTCGTCTCGGAGTGCTCTGCCGTTTCGAGCCAGCGGGCGGATCCGGACCTCCCGAGCCTCGCCACCCGCTGCCGTCGAGCTGGTGAGCTCCTCTCTTCCTGACAACATCTCCTCCTCTCGCCGTGCGTCATTGCTGTTCATCGGCGCTTCTGCGCCTTGTCGCGCAGCGGCAAGAGCGCGGCAGATAGATCCGATCAAGTTGAGCCACCTGCGCTAAAGCGCCTCGCCTAGCACCACATACCAAGTTGTAGACCCGGTGTCGTCTCCATCTTCGTTTTGGCGTCGGCCAAACGCTGCGCTAGGTTCGCCGCCATCGTCGGCCAAAGATCCGCCAGACAGCCTTGCTGCCGCCGTCGAACGGTAGCAGCGACTTTGCGTTTAGACCCCACTTTTTCCCCTAAACCCGATCCTCGGACCCACCTCCCAGCGTCTGTTGGTTTTATGCAAAAAGGCTCCCCAGTTCCTTGTGTTTCAACCCGCGGTCCTCGGATCGCCACCGTGTCAGCGCCAGATCCATTGTGTGGCGTGTCGTGTATTGTAGCCGGGTCCCACACATCGGCCGACGGTAGCTAGGATCAGCCGCGGTGCCACTGGTTTCCTGCGCGCGTGGGCCTGGGTAAGCTCAGGTCCACCTGTAAGCGGCTGGGTTTCTTGTGTGCGAGTGCGAAAAGTTATGCGTATACATTTTTTTATTCAAATCTTTCTCTGAATATTTAAAATTCAAATAAATTTCAGATTTGAATAACTTTTCAATTGTAAATCCAAATTTGACAAATAATATATGTTTGGATATCAGAAAAATGAGAGGATTCCAAATATGCCATCCATATTGTCTTTTGCACAATTAAAACTCCAATTTTAATTAAATTACCACAAATGCCATTGGAATTTAATAACTTAATAACTTTTGATTTATATTTCCAAATTAAGCAAATGATATGTCTAAAATGATCACGTGAGACCTTTCTGTTTATGATAGCCATGACTTGAATTGAAGCATGCATCATGTAAATATATAATGTACAGCAACTAATATGACAATAAAATGTGAATAAAACCCAATAAAAATGTTATCTCTTGTATTCCACACCTCACCCATGCCATGCTACCTTATTGCCATGTAAATTGTGCATCATTCATCATGGCATGATTGTTTGCTTGACGCATTTAATTCAAATGCTTGTGCTCTATATTCATGTTGGCCTTGTTTGTTTGGTTTTCTCGGATGAACCTTGGCGGGGTTGTATCAAGAGAACCGAGCACTACCTGGATCTCCCTCGCTTCTCTTGAGATACTGTGCAAGCACTTCCACATGCTTGCATACATCGATTACAAGACTATTGCCTCTATCTTATTCTTGCATCATTGAGTCGCGATTGCATTAAAATGAATCCCAAGTATGCATAGCCTCTACTTTTAAACCCCACCAAGCTTGTTCCTCCACCCCATGAGCCATTACTATAGGAGTTGTTTGAGCCATGCAGTCGTAGAAACAACATGTGTAGGGTATGTGAGAGTCTGTTGAATAATGAGGTACCTAAACAACTTAACTTTGAGTAGATCCGGATAACTAAAGAAAGTGGCACGTGAGCAACATCTGCTATTTGGTTTTCCCGCTCACTTGTGTCCGTAAGACCCCGAGTACTTGATTCCTGTTCCTTGTTTTATCGCTATCCACATCCGGGAGGTATATGGGACCCCACAGGCGAGCTTGATTCCGTCTATTTCTTGGGGCCACAAACTAGTTTGAGGTTTTATTTACGATCCTGTACTTATGCCATGCTACTTTCCGTATTTAATTTGTGAGGAGCACCTTGCTTTATTTAGGTAAGCGGAGTGTTTTCAGTATCGACAAGCCCAGCCACACTTTCGGGTTCCCATCGTTTCTGCCAGCGACGCAAACCTTGAGCCCGTCTCGAGTCGACTATCTCCGCTGCGGGATCTACTTAAGTGGCCCTCAAATATTTCTGAATCTGTGATTGTTCGGTCGTGAAAGCCTCGTTGGGTTTTGATTTGGTTTTTCCGAGGTTGATCGGCGTGTGTTGCTATTGGTGCACCGGCCGGGTAAAACTTTCTGGCCGTGTCGCGGATATGGACGACTTGGAGCATTTCTCGATCATAGACAAGCATAACTAAAGTACCGCCTTAATCGACTAAGTAACTTGACTAGTAAATAGTGCAACACTCATGGAATGGTTAATAAAATTGCCAACGGATGGGGGTTGTTCGTCCGCTTCCTTGTTGGTAGCGTGGAGGAGGATGGATCGGATGAGATTACCATTATAATCGTACCTAAATTCACGGACATCCGTCTATCATTGGTTAGGCGGATGGTTAGCGTTATCTGAGAACTGTTAGGGTTTATCTTTCGCTGCAATTCGTCACCCAGTTGTGTCCCCTTTAGAGGCATTAAGACTTCTGAGTACCCTTAGGGTCTCACACGATAAATTCTTGATTCAGATGAGCAGTACCTTCTCGGACGGATCTTTGGGTGGAAGAAGTCAAGATGTGGGCGATCGTTCGGTGTAGAGATTAGAACGGGGATCCGTGAGACCTGTAGTTGGGATGTGCTTATTTCTATGGCATCTTATGCCGATTTGCTTCTTATCCGTACTCGGATTTTGTTTGCCGCCCGCATGATACTCGATGTGTGTTGTATGAGGAAGTATCCTAAAATATAGATCTATCTAGGTCATTTGAATCTTGCCGTATGGCGTTGCTATATTTCCTTTCTTTCTAGATGGTATGGCTCGATGTACTCTTGTATGGTGGCTTGCGTACATACCCACTTGTACGTAGTTGATCCCTTCGCCGACCACGCCCGCATGTGTCCCGTTGAGAGGGTAGTGGTTGTGACGTCTGAAGGACTACCAGTGAGTGGCTTTTGGGGCCCCACCGTACTATTTCAACCACTACCACTCATCCAGGCTTGTATCTAGGAGCGTAGTTCACCGAGGTAGTTACAATTGGTATCAGAGCCAGGTTTCGATCCTGGGACCTGTGGGTTATGGGCCCACCACGCTTCCACTGCGCTCTATATCAACAGGATTGTCTCTTTGTATGGGGTTCCACTTGAAATCAGTTCAGACCGTGGGAGCATCTTCACCTCCAAGTTCGGGAGAGTTTCCAAAAGCTTTGGGAACAAAGTTGAACTTCAAGACCGCTACCACCCTCGGTCTCAAGGACAAGTGGAAAGAATCAATCAGATTACGGAGGACATGCTTAGAGCTTGCGTCATCTCTTTTGGCATGAAGTGGGAGGAATGCCTTCCATATGCTGAATTCTCCTACAACAACGACTTCCGGAGAGTCGAAGATGGCACCATTCGAGGCTCTCTATGGACGCAAGTCACAGAACTCCCATTGGTTGGTCAGGTGCGGAGAAAGAATCTGGTTTGGCCTCGACATTGTGACCCAGCGGAAGAGAAGGTGCATATCATTGGAGAACACGAAGATTGCTCAAAGTCGTCGGAAGAGCAACTATGACAGAAGCACAGATATGGTATATGCCCCTGGTGACCTCTACCTTCGTGTCACTCCCATGAGAGGAACACACCGCCGGTATCAAAGGGAAGTTGGCTCCTAGATACATCGGTCCTTTCAAGATACGTGGTAGAGGAGAAGTTGCTTATGCACTAGAGCTTAGGAAAACTCAAAGTCCATGATGTTTTCCACATCTCTCAGCTCAAGAATTGCTTCAAAGACCGGCAAGACCGTGGACCATGAGCTAATCGACCTCCAAGAAGATTTGTCTTATCAAGAACACCCACCAAAATCCTTGAGACCAGTGAGCGAAGGACTCGCAACAAGTCCATCATGTTTTGCAAGGTGCGTGGTCACACCATTACATTGATGAAGCCACATGGGAGCGTGAAGATGAACTCCGTGCCAACCATCCTTCTCTCTTTGTATCTTCTTCTTCTTCCTAGAATCTCGGGCGAGATTCCTGTTTAGTGGGGAGAGTTGTAGCATCGGTTGTCTAACCCTGTAATGCTACATGTTATAATAATAAATGGGCCACTTCCAACATATAATTGTTGCATCATCATCATATCATGCTCATGTCATCATGTCACCTTGCATTTGAGCATCATATAAAACCTTTTCTTGTTTGGTTCTTATCTCATGTGCATGATTAATTGTATTCGCCTCTTGATATTGTATTTGGCTCTTGATACATTGTTAAATGCCCAAGTTGAGTTGAGGGCATCTCTCTTATTGACTCCACCACCTTTTCTTTCACCACCTTATAATTCCGCCATCCAACTAATCTGAGCTTGGCATTTTGTTGATTTATCTCTAGCTCAAGATTGGTTGTTTGGATTCCACCCATAATCTTTGCTTGGCCTTGCCCACCTTTTGGGAATGCATATGAATAATGCCATGTTGATATTATTGTTTTCACAAGGATAAAATGGCATTAATTATTTTGCATGGGCCATGCAAGTGCCACCTTTTCTAGTTTTGGTTTTGCTTGCATTCTAAGTGGATCAGCTTCCTTTGTTTAAATCTTTTGTTGTCTTGTAGTGGTTCTTCACCATATCCTCTGCCTTCCTTCTCCCCTTTAGCTTAACCCCTACCCCATGCCCCATGCACACATGTGCTCATGAGGCATGCACCAACCAAACCACCTCTTCTCTTGGTTTTTGCTTGGCCAATGTTGGAGCATGCATGGACCAAGAGCAACCATCACCACATGATCATCTCTCTCCTATCTCTCTTTTCTTGCCTTGTTCTAGTTAGTTTGTTTGGAGCATGCATGATCAAGTGCAAGGGGCCACCCTTCTATCCTTTCCCCCTCTCTTAGCTAAACCCTAGGACCTACCTTGCCATCCATCCATCCTAGCTAAGCTAAGGCCCTAACCCCCACCTTTCTCTAAGCAAAAACCAAAGTGCCACCTCCCCTTCCCTACTACCTAGCATGATCATCCCATGCCATACCCATCCTAGCTAAATGCCTACACCACACCTTGCTAATCCCAAACCAAAGCACCCCTCCCCTCTCCTCTCCACTCTAGCTTTCCACCCCTAAAATCTATCTTGCATGCTCACATGGGCATCATGCCCTAGCTACCCCACCCCTCATCTAACCTAGACCGAACCACCCCCTCTCCCTCTCTTTTTCTTTCCTCTCTCCCCTCTCTCTCTGCCTACCGGCCCCCCCTCTAACCCTACCTGCCCCGAGCTCCCCTGGCCCACCTGCAGCCCCTGGCCCCCCCTGGCAGCCCGAGCACGCATGCCCATGCCTGCGTGAAGTGCACGCCACCCTCCCCCAGCCACGCCATCCACCTTGTTGCTCTTATCCTTCCCCTCGCCCTAGCTTTCCCCCAGATCCCCCCAGACCTCTCTTCCTCCCCATGCCTTCCTTCTCCCTTCCCCTGCGATCCACAGCCCGCTTGGCCTCTAAACCCTAGCGGCGACCCCCCCTCAGCGCCCCTTCGCTCCAGCGTTCCCGAGCCGGCGGTACCAGGAGCGGCGACCTCCCTGCCGCCCGGGACACGAGGACCCGCCGTAGCCTCGCCGGGCGACCACGCCCGTCGTCGTGCGGAGTGCTGCCGTTTCTCGACCCGAGCCCGCCGGCGGATCCGGACGTCCCCGAGCCTCGCCACCCGCGCCATCGAGCTGCTGGTGAGCTCCTCTCTTCCCCAGACAACATCTCCCCCTCCCTCTCGCCGTGCGTCGTCGTCGCGTTACAGCGGCGCTTCTGCAGCAGCGTCGTACAGCGTCATGTGACGGCAAGGCCCGCAGTGAGAATCCGATCAAGTTGAGCCACGCCTTCTGGTAGCCGCCTCCGCTAGCACCCTGTACCAAAGTTGTAGACCCAGCTGTCGTCTCCATCTTTCGTTTTGGCGTCGACGTCTGAAACGCGCTAGGTTCGTCGCCATCGTCGGCCAAAGATCCGGCCAGACCTGTGGCCAAGCTTGCATTGCCGTCGAACGGTAGCGCGGACTTTGCGTTTAGACCCCCCCTTTTTTTCCCGCTAAACCCGCGGTCCCCCCCTCCCAGCGTCTGTTGGTTTTATGCAAAAACTCCCAGTTCCTTGTGTTTCAACCGCGGTCCCGGATCGCCACCGTGTCAGCGTATCCATTGTGTGGCGGCGTGTCGTCATTGTAGCCGGTCCCACTGTCGTGACGGTAGCTAGGATCACCCGGTGCCACTGGTTTCTGTGGCGTGGGCTGGTAAGCTCAGGTCCACCTGTAGCGCTACTGGTTTCTTCTGAGTGCGAAAAAGTTATGCGTGTACATTTTTTTATTCAAATCTTTTACGAATATTTAAAATTCAAATAAATTTGATTTGAATAACTTTTCAATTGTAAATCCAAATTTGACAAATAATATATGTTTGGATATCAGAAAAATGAGAGGATTCCAAATATGCCATCCATATTGTCTATTGCACAATTAAAATTCCAAGTTTATTTAAATTACACCAATTGCCACTAGAATTTAATAATTTAATAACTTTTGTTTTATATTTCCAAATTAAGCAAATGATATGTCTAAAATGATCATTTCGTGAGACCTTTCTGTTTATGATAGCCATGACTTGAATTGAAGCATGCATCATGTAAATATATAATGTACAGCAACTAATATGACAATAAAATGTGAATAAAAACCCAATAAAAATGTTATCTCTTGTATTCCACACCTCACCCATGCCATGCTACCTTATTGCCATGTAAATTGTGCATCATTCATCATGGCATGATTGTTTGCTTGCGCATTTAATTCAAATGCTTGTGCTCTATATTCATGTTGGCCTTGTTTGTTTGGTTTTCTCGGATGAACCTTGGCGGGGGTTGTATCAAGAGAACCGGAGCACTACCGGATCCGTCCCTCGCTTCTCTTGAGATACCGGCAAGCACTTCCACATGCTTGCATACATACTGATACCTATTGCCTCTATCTTATTCTTGCATCATTGAGTCGCGATTGCATTAAAATGAATCCCAAGTATGCATAGCCTCTACTTTTAAACCCCAAGCTTGTTCCTCCACCCCATGAGCCATTACTATAGGAGTTGTTTGAGCCATGCAGTCGTAGAACAACATGTGTAGGGTATGTGAGAGTCTGTTGAATAATGAGGTACCTAAACAACTTAACTTTGAGTAGATCGGGATAACTAAAGAAAGTGGCACGGTGAGCAACATCTGCTATTTGGTTTTCCTGCTCACTTGTGTCCGTAAGACCCCGAGTACTTGATTCCTGTTCCTTGTTTTATCGCGCTATCCACATCCGGAGGTATATGGGACCCCCACAGGCGAGCTTGATTCCGTCTATTTCTTGGGGCCACAAACTAGTTTGAGGTTTTATTTACGATCTGTACTTATGCCATGCTACTTTCGTATTTAATTTGTGCGAGGAGCACCTTTGTCTTTAGGTAAGCGGAGTGTTTTGCGGTCGACAAGCCCAGCCACACTTCGGGTTCCCAGTCGTTTACCAGCAGCGCAAACCTTGAGCCCGTCTCAGTCGACTATCTCCGTTCGGGATCTACTTAAGGGTGGCCCCTGAAATATTTCTGAATCTGTGATTGTTCGGTCGTGAAAGCCTCGTTGGGTTTTGATTTGGTTTTCGAGGTTGATCGGCGTGTGTTGCTATTGGTGCACCCGGGTAAAACTTTACGAAAGCCGTGTCATGGATATGGACGACTTGGAGCACAGTTCTCGATCATAGACAAGCATAACTAAAGTACCGCCTTAATCGACTAAGTAACTTGACTAGTAAATAGTGCAACACTCATGGAATGGTTAATAAAATTGCCACGGATGGGGGTTGTTCGTCCGCTTCCTTGTTGGTAGCGAGGAGGAGGATGGATCGGATGAGATTACCATTATAACTGCTGTACCTAAATTCACGGACATCTCTATCATTGGTTAGGCGGATGGTTAGCGTTATCTGTAGAACTGTTAGGGTTTATCTTTCGCTGCAATTCGTCACCCCAGTTGTGTCCCTTTAGAGGCATTAAGACTTCTGAGTACCCTTAGGGTCTCACGATAAATTCTTGATTCGATGAGCAGTACCTTCTCGGGACGGATCTTGGGTGGAAGAAGCGAAGATGTGGGCAACGATCGTTGTGTAGAGATTAGGAGCAGGATCCGTGAGACTGTAGTTGGGATGTGCTTATTTCTATGGCATCTTATGCCGATTTGCTTCTTATCCGTACTGGATTTTGTTTGCCGCTTCCGCATGATACTACGATGTGTGTTGTATGAGGAAGTATCCTAAAATATAGATCTATCTAGGTCATTTGAATCTTGCCGTATATGGCGTTGCTATATTTCCTTTCTTTCTAGATGGTATGGCTCGATGTACTCTTGTATGGTGGCTTGCGTACATACCCACTTGTGTCGTAGTTGATCCCTTCGCCGACCACGCCGCCGTCTGAGGTCCCGTTGAGAGGGTAGTGGTTGGGACGTCTGAAAGGACTACCAGTGAGTGGCTTTTGGGGCCCCACCGTACTATTTCAACCACTACCACTCATCCAGGCTTGTATCTAGGAGCGTAGTTCACCGAGGTAGTTACAATTGGTATCAGAGCCAGGTTTCGATCCTGGGACCTGTGGGTTATGGGCCCACCACGCTTCCACTGCGCTCTATATCAACAGGATTGTCTCTTTGTATGGGGTTCCACTTGAAATCAGTTCAGACCGTGGGAGCATCTTCACCTCCAAGTTCTGGGAGAGTTTCCAAAAAGCTTTGGGAACAAAGTTGAACTTCAGCACTGCTTACCACCCTCAGTCTCAAGGACAAGTGGAAAGAATCAATCAGATTCTGGAGGACATGCTTAGAGCTTGCGTCATCTCTTTTGGCATGAAGTGGGAGGAATGCCTTCCATATGCTGAATTCTCCTACAACAACACTTCGGAAGAGTGAAGATGGCACCATTCGAGGCTCTCTATGGACGCAAGTCAGAACTCCCATTGGTTGGTCGTGCAGGAGAAAGAATCTGGTTTGGCGACATTGTGACCCGTGAAGAAGGTGCATATCATTCGAGAACACGAAGATTGCTCAAAGTCGTCGGAAGAGCAACTATGACAGAAGCACACAGATATGGTATATGCCCCTGTGACCTCGTCTACCTTCGTGTCACTCCCATGAGAGGAACACACCGCTTGTATCAAAGGGAAGTTGGCTCCTAGATACATCGGTCCTTTCAAGATCGTGGTAGAAGAGGAGAAGTTGCTTATGCACTAGAGCTTAGGAAAACTCAAAGTCCATGATGTTTTCCACATCTCTCGGCTCAAGAAGTGCTTCAAAGACCCGGCAAGACCGTGGACCATGAGCTAATCGACCTCCAAGAAGATTTGTCTTATCAAGAACACCCACCAAAATCCTTGAGACCCTTGAGCGAAGGACTCGCAACAAGTCCATCATGTTTTGCAAGGTGCAGTGGTCACACCATTCTGTTGATGAAGCCACATGGGAGCGTGAAGATGAACTCCGTGCCAACCATCCTTCTCTCTTTGTATCTTCTTCTTCTTCCTAGAATCTCGGGGCGAGATTCCTATTTAGTGGGGGAGAGTTGTAGCATCCCAGTTGTCTAACCCCTGTAATGCTACATGTTATAATAATAAAATGGGCCACTTCCAACATATAATTGTTGCATCATCATCATATCATGCTCATGTCATCATGTCACCTTGCATTTGAGCATCATATAAAACCTTTTCTTGTTTGGTTCTTATCTCATGTGCATGATTAATTGTATTCGCCTCTTGATATTGTATTTGGCTCTTGATACATTGTTAAATGCCCAAGTTGAGTTGAGGGCATCTCTCTTATTGACTCCACCACCTTTTCTTTCACCACCTTATAATTCCGCCATCCAACTAATCTGAGCTTGGCATTTTGTTGATTTATCTCTAGCTCAAGATTGGTTGTTTGGATTCCACCCATAATCTTTGCTTGGCCTTGCCCACCTTTTGGGAATGCATATGAATAATGCCATGTTGATATTATTGTTTTCACAAGGATAAAATGGCATTAATTATTTTGCATGGGCCATGCAAGTGCCACCTTTTCTAGTTTTGGTTTTGCTTGCATTCTAAGTGGATCAGCTTCCTTTGTTTAAATCTTTTGTTGTCTTGTAGTGGTTCTTCACCATATCCTCTGCCTTCCTTCTCCCCTTTAGCTTAACCCCTACCCCATGCCCCATGCACACACATGTGCTCATGAGGCATGCACCAACCAAACCACCTCTTCTCTTGGTTTTTGCTTGGCCAATGTTGGAGCATGCATGGACCAAAGAGCAACCATCACCACATGATCATCTCTCTCCCTATCTCTCTTTTTCTTGCCTTGTTCTAGTTAGTTTGTTTGGAGCATGCATGATCAAGTGCAAGGGGCCACCCTTCTATCCTTTCCCCCTCTCTTAGCTAAACCCTAGGACCTACCTTGCCATCCATCCATCCTAGCTAAGCTAAGGCCCTAACCCCCACCTTTCTCTAAGCAAAAACCAAAGTGCCACCTCCCCTTCCCTACTACCTAGCATGATCATCCCATGCCATACCCATCCTAGCTAAATGCCTACACCACACCTTGCTAATCCCAAACCAAAGCACCCCTCCCCTCTCCTCTCCACTCTAGCTTTCCACCCCTAAAATCTATCTTGCATGCTCACATGGGCATCATGCCCTAGCTACCCCACCCCTCATCTAACCTAGACCGAACCACCCCTCTCCTCTCTTCCTTTCCTCTCTCCCTCTCTCTCTGCCCCCCTCTAACCCTACACCTTGAGCTCCCCACAGCCCCTGGCAGCCCCAGCAGCCCGAGCACGCATGCCATTTCGCGCATCCATGCGTGAAGTGCACGCCACCCTCCCCACGCTAGCCACGCCATCCACCTGCCTTGCTCTTATCCTTCCCTCGCCCTAGCTTTCCCCAGATCCCCTGGACCTCTCTTCCTCCCCATGCCTTCCTTCTCCCTTCCCTGCGATCCACACCGCTTGGCCTCTAAACCCTAGGCGACCCCCTCGCCGCCGCTCCAGCGTTCCCGAGGCGCCGGCAGTGGAGCAGCGGCGACCTCCCTGCCGCCCGGGACGAGGACCCCGTAGCCTCGCGGGCGACCACGCCGTCGTCGTGCCCGGAGTGCTCTGCCGTTTCTCGACCCGAGCCCGCCGGCGGATCCGGACCTCCCCGAGCCTCGCCACCCGCGCCGTCGAGCTGCTGGTGAGCTCCTCTCTTCCCCAGACAACATCTCCCCCTCCCTCTCGCCGTGCGTCGCCGTCGCGTTCTCCGGCGCTTCTGCAGCTGTCACATGTAGCGGCGGCAATGACTGTGAGATCCGATCAAGTTGAGCCACCTTGCGCGCTCTGAGCCGCCTCCGCTAGCACTGTACCAAAGTTGTAGACCCAGCTGTCGTCTCCATCTTTCGTTTTGCCGGCGTCACGAACGCGCTAGGTTCGTCGCCATCGTCGGCCAAAGATCCGGCCGACCTTGCCGCCTAGCGGCTATCCTGCCGTCGAACGGTGGCAACTTTGCGTTTAGACCCCCACCCTTTTTCCCGCCTAAAACCCGCAGTCCTCGGCCCCACCTCCCAGCGTCTGTTGGTTTTATGCAAAAAGGCTCCCCAGTTCCTTGTGTTTCAACCCGCGGTCCCCGGATCGCCACCGTGTCGCGTATCCGCTGTGTGACGCGTGTGCGTGGCCCCGCTGTAGCCGGTCCCACCTGTCAGCGACGGTAGCTAGGATCAGCCGCGGTGCCACTGGTTTCCTGCGCGCGTGGGCCTGGGTAAGCTCAGGTCCACCTGTAAGCGGCTGGGTTTGCTGTGTCTGAGTGCGAAAAGTTGTCTGTGTCTGTTTTTTTTATTCAAATCTTTTTCTGAATATTTAAAATTCAAATAAATTTCAGATTTGAATAACTTTTCAATTGTAAATCCAAATTTGACAAATAATATATGTTTGGATATCAGAAAAATGAGAGGATTCCAAATATGCCATCCATATTGTCTTTTGCACAATTAAAATTCCAAGTTTATTTAAATTACACCAATTGCCACTAGAATTTAATAATTTAATAACTTTTGTTTTATATTTCCAAATTAAGCAAATGATATGTCTAAAATGATCAGCTCGACGAGACCTTTCTGTTTATGATAGCCATGACTTGAATTGAAGCATGCATCATGTAAATATATAATGTACAGCAACTAATATGACAATAAAATGTGAATAAAAACCCAATAAAAATGTTATCTCTTGTATTCCACACCTCACCCATGCCATGCTACCTTATTGCCATGTAAATTGTGCATCATTCATCATGGCATGATTGTTTGCTTGACGCATTTAATTCAAATGCTTGTGCTCTATATTCATGTTGGCCTTGTTTGTTTGGTTTTTCTCGGATAGACCTTTGGCGGGTTGTATCAAGAGAACCGGGACTACCAGATCCGTCCCTCGCTTCTCTTGAGATACCGGCAAGCACTTCCACATGCTTGCATACATCTGATACCTATTGCCTCTATCTTATTCTTGCATCATTGAGTCGCGATTGCATTAAAATGAATCCCAAGTATGCATAGCCTCTACTTTAAACCCCACCAAGCTTGTTCCTCCACCCCATGAGCCATTACTATAGGAGTTGTTTGAGCCATGCGATTAGAGAACGACATGTGTAGGGTATGTGAGAGTCATTGAATAATGAGGTACCTAAACAACTTTTGAGTAGATCTGGGATAACTAAAGAAAGTGGCACGTGAGCAACATCTGCTATTTGGTTTTCCTGCTCACTTGTGTCGTAAGACCCCGAGTACTTGATTCCTGTTCCTTGTTTTATCGCGCTATCCACATCCGGAGGTATATGGGACCCCGAGCGAGCTTGATTCCGTCTATTTCTTGGGGCCACAAACTAGTTTGAGGTTTTATTTACGATCCTGCTTATGCCATGCTACTTTCCGTATTTAATTTGTGCGAGGAGCACACTTTGTCTTTATTTAGGTAAGCGAGTGTTTTCGGTATCGACAAGCCCAGCCACACTTTCGGGTTCCCGGTCGTTTCGACCAGCGCAAACCTTGAGCCCGTCTCGAGTCGGCTATCTCCGTTCGCGGGATCTACTTAAGGTGGCCCCGAAATATTTCTGAATCTGTGATTGTTCGTGAAAGCCTCGTTGGGTTTTGATTTGGTTTTCCGAGGTTGATCGGCGTGTGTTGCTATTGGTGCACCCGGCCGGTAAAACTTTCGAAAGCCGTGTCCGCGGATATGGACGACTTGGAGCAGTTTCTCGATCATAGACAAGCATAACTAAAATACCGCCTTAATCGACTAAGTAACTTGACTAGTAAATAGTGCAACACTCATGGAATGGTTAATAAAATTGCCAACGGATGGGGGTTGTTAAATCGCTTCCTTGTTGGTAGCGAGGAGGAGGATGGATCGGATGAGATTACCATTATAAGCTGCTATACCTAAATTCACGGACATCCGTCTATCATTGGTTAGGCGGATGGTTAGCGTTATCTGTAGAACTGTTAGGGTTTATCTTCGCTGCAATTCGTCACCCTGTTGTGTCCCTTTAGAGGCATTAAGACTTCTTGAGTACCCTTAGGGTCTCACACGATAAATTCTTGATTCAGATGAAGTACCTTCTCGGGACGGATCTTTGGGTGGAAGAAGTCGAAGATGTGGGCAACGATCGTTCGGTGTAGAGATTCCGGAGCAGGATCCGTGAGACCTAGTTGGGATGTGCTTATTTCTATGGCATCTTATGCCGATTTGCTTCTTATCCATACTCGGATTTTGTTTGCCGCTTCGCATGATACTACGATGTGTGTTGTATGAGGAAGTATCCTAAAATATAGATCTATCTAGGTCATTTGAATCTTGCCGTATGGCGTTGCTATATTTCCTTTCTTTCTAGATGGTATGGCTCGATGTACTCTTGTATGGTGGCTTGTACATACCCACTTGTGTCGTAGTTGATCCCTTCGCTGCCGACAACGCCGCGTCTGAGTCCCGTTGAGAGGGTAGTGGTTGGGACGTCTGAAAGGACTACCAGTGAGTGGCTTTTGGGGCCCCACCATACTATTTCAACCACTACCACTCATCCAGGCTTGTATCTAGGAGCGTAGTTCACCGAGGTAGTTACACAAGTTTAGCAAGTAATCCATGGATCAAAACCTACCAAAATGCACTCAAATCACAGATCGATCCAAAACACGAATTGGGGCTATTTTTGGTGGAATTTTCGAATTTATGGGGAAAAGACCAAATCGATGAGAAATCCGTGGCAACCAAAAGCTGCTGATACTAGATGATGGAGGGGTTAACCTCTTGGGTGGCCCGATCTTCACGGATCTCGTGGTCAAATCGATGGGAAAGCGAGGGGAAAGGGAGAAGGTAGCGTTTAACACACACCTCGTGAAGAACACGATGAACACACGCAAAACTCACACGATACAAGGCCGATTGCTCCCGAGCGGCCACCGTCCGATAGAATCCTCGCAAGGAAAGATCGGTCAACGTGCTCCTCAAATCCACATCGGAGGGAAGAACACCTTGGGAGGGTCTTGACAACTTGGAGACGAGACATCGAACACCAAGGCCTTGTTCAATGATGGATGCGTGATGCAAAGTCCAATCGAGGTTGGTGATGATAGTCGGTCCCCTTGGTAAAGGGATGAGGCAAAACTAGAGATTCCACAATGGGGTTGTCTTTAGTCTATCATCTATGCCTAAGGGATACATGAGGGTGGGGGCTCTATTTATAGGCCAACCACATAAAGGGGGTAGTTTAGGGATAAAACTAGGGTTTGACGAGCTAGAGGGGTACATGGGCAAGGCCAACAGTCTTGTGTGAGCACACATGACCCGTAGTAATCGGGTCCAGATCTGTAGTACTTGCGATCTGGGACTTCATTGGCGTCTTGAGTGGGAGGCGGTAGTAAGGCGGTAGTCAGTAGGCGGTAATCTGGGTTCAGGTCCCGATAGTACCATGGGAGACAAAGAGTATTTGGCTACATTGGCGTCGTCACATTGGTGGCGGTAGCAGGGGTGGTAGTGCCTTCGGTAGTAAAGTCGCCAGTCCGTAGTACCCGGCAACAGAGAGCATTTGGCGATCTATCTTCTTCCGCCTCCTCTTCCAAGCCTCCGTCTTGTCGGGCTTGATGCTCCGGGCTTCCTCCCTTGCCTCCGTACTTGTCAATGTGAACCTATCATGCATATGTGACGGAGTATGAAGTAGCATACCATTCAATAGGGTAGGAAGGGGGCTCGCATAGAGGAACGGATTCACCTTTGGAGTCCATGACGACTAGGCGTAAGTTGGAGACCAAGATGTGGTAACGACCGTAGGTCGGGCTACATCAATTTTTGTTGTTGTGAATCGGTTTTCTAAGATGGCACACTTTATTCCTTGATAGGGCAAAGGTGTCCGATCTTTCGATGAGATGATGATAATCGATTTGGTGGAGTTCGGGCTTGACGATCCGACTACACGTGCGAGCACAAGCACCAATGCAATCGCTAGGCCAATCTCCTGGAGGTTACCGATCCTGCGGGAACACGATCAGCCTGACCAGCGAGGGTCTTAATTCCTACCTGAAATCGAGAACAAGTAAGAACCAATATTGCAATCAAGATATTATGGATTAAGAGGAAAGCTTTATTGAAAAGTTGGGATGCTGAATAGGTGCGAAGTACAAGAGGACTCTGCGACGCTCGAGCCTTGGCGAAGTTGCTATTATGGCTAACTTAATGTCTAAACAAAATCCGAGTCTAGGGGGGCGGCTATGGGGAGTATTTAAGGGCGAAAAGGTGGGGTTTCGGCCAACCATGGAAGTGGTGGCCGAATCCAACCCTTGAAATCCTTTTCCCCTCAAATACGGACTCTAAAAAGTGGCTAATTAAAATCCTGCGAAAATTACATGGGCCTGGCCCAAAATAAAGGTGTCGCAACACCATATTAAGCTATGGACGAATTCGTAAAGTATTGATCTTGAATATTTCGTCCAAGCCTTCTTTCTTTATTATGGTGGCCTCAAAGTTCTGAAATATTCATCCGTGGCCTTCTCTTGGATCATCACATGCTTGCTGCCAGCTCCATGCATGGCCATGCTCTAATGCTTGTCCCTCTCATCCATGCTTGGTCCATCATTCCTAAGAGTAAGAAATACATCTGATTTAGGCAGCATCATATTCTCATGTATGTGACGAATAGCTCCAAGAAACGAAAGTACCTGATAGTTAAGTTGTTTGGCACGAGATCTTGTGATGGGTCCTTGTATGTGTGTTGCTGTAGGTACAACGGTTGTATCAATAGAAGGGATGTCCACATCATGCTCCCCTTCTTGAATTGAAGTCGTCCTCGACGCAATCTCATCTTCCTCACCAAAGTAAGGCTTCAAATCTGCAATGTTAAACGTAGGACTAACTGTACCAAATTCTGCAGGCAACTCAAGTTTATATGCATTATCATTTATTTTCTCTAACACCTTAAAGGGACCAGCAGCACGTGGCATTGACTTAGACTTGCGTAAATCAGGAAAACGATCTTTACGCAAATGTAACCAAACAAGATCGCCAACATCAAACACAACATGCTTTCTCCCTTTATCTGACAAGTTTATACTTAGCATTCATGTGTTCAATGTTATCTTTAGTAGTCTTATGCAAGTTTAATATCATTTCAGCGCGTTGTGTAGCATCTAAATTATGTTGCACCGAAGAAGGTAAAGGCAATAAATCAATAGGTGCACGAGGAACAAAACCATACACAATCTCAAATGGGCACATCTTTGTGGTAGAATGCAGCGAACGATTATAAGCAAATTCTATATGAGGTAAACACTCTTCCCACAATTTTAAGTTCTTCTTTAAAACAACCCGCAACATAGTAGACAAAGTTCTAATTACTACTTCAGTTTGGCCATCTGTTTGGGGATGACATGTAGTACTAAAGAGCAATTTAGTCCCCAACTTAGCCCATAAACATCTCCAAAAGTGGCTAAGAAATTTAGTATCACGATCAGAGACAATAGTATTTGGCACAGCATGCAAACGAACAATTTCACGAAAGAACAAATCAGCAATATGCGCAACATCATCCGTTTTATGACAAGGAATAAAGTGTGCCATCTTAGAAAACCGATCCACAACAACAAAAATACTATCCCTCCCCTTCTGTGTTCGTGGCAATCCCAAAACAAAGTCCATAGAAATATCCTCCCAAGGAACACTAGGAACAGGAAGAGGCATATATAAACCATGTGGATTAAGGCGAGACTTAGCTTTTTGACAAGTAGTGCAGCGTGCCACAAATCGCTCAACATCTCGACGCATACGTGGCCAAAAGAAGTGTGCAGCAAGAACATCCTCCGTCTTCTTGACATCAAAGTGTCCCATCAATCCTCCTCCATGCGCATCCTGTAACAACAAAAGACAAACAAAACTATCCGGAATGCATAGTTTGTTAGCACGAAACACAAATCCATCATTAAAGACAAACTTGTTCCAAGTTCTACCATCTCTACAATTCTGCAACACATCTTTAAATTCAGCATCATGCACATATTGTTCCTTAATAGTTTCTAATCCAAATATTTTGAAGTCAAGTTGAGATAACAAAGTATAACGGCGCGACAAAGCATCAGCAATAATATTATCTTTACCCTTTTTGTGTTTGATAACATAAGGAAAAGACTCAATAAATTCAACCCACTTTGCATGACGACGATTCAACTTAGCTTGACTACGAATATGCTTCAAAGATTCATGATCAGAATATAAAACAAATTCTTTAGGCCATAGATAATGTTGCCAAGTTTCTAATGTCCGAACCAATGCATATAATTCTTTATCATAAGTAGAATAGTTCAGACTATCCCCACTCAATTTCTCACTAAAATATGCAACATGTTTTCCCACTTGTAATAACACCCCTCCCAGACCAATTCCACTAGAATCACATTCAAGCTCAAAAGTCTTAGTAAAATCAGGAAGTTGGAGTAAGGGAGCATGTGTTAGCTTATCTTTCAATATGACGAAGGCCTGTTGTTGTGCATCGCCCCAAACAAAGGGCACATCCTTCTTGGTAAGCTCATTCAGCGGCGCGGCAATTGATCCAAAATCATTGACAAAGCGCCAATAAAAACCAGCGAGGCCAAAAAAACTCCTCACTTGTGTGACCGTCTTGGGCTGCGGCCAATTCTCAATAGCTTCAATCTTGGCTGGATCCACTTCAATACCCTGTGATGTAACAACATAGCCAAGAAACGCAACTCGATTGCTGACCAAGGTGCACTCCTCAAGGCTCCCAATCAAACGTTCATCACGTAAAGAATTGAAAACAACGTAAATGGTCCAAATGATGCTCTAAAGATTTGCTATAAATCGAATATCATCAAAGTAGACTACAAAACGTCCAATGAAAGCACATAAAACTTCGTTCATTAATCTCATGAAAGTGCTAGGTGCATTAGTTAAACCAAGCGGCATTACTAACCACTCATATAAACCGAACTTAGTTTTAGAGCCCTCAATTCATCAAGCATGTCATCTAGCGTGGAATAGGATAGCGATGTCGAATAATCTTTTAAAAACAAATGGAACAATAAAGGGAAGGGGAATATGAATATCTCTCCGTCTAGTAGTTCTGAATTTGGTGTGTATCTCCTTTATCTCCTCTGGGGTTAAGCAATATCGGTGGCAAAAGAATATCATCTCGTGAAAAAAAAAACCTTCTCTGACAAGATTGCATAACATTGAGTATTGTTTACATCTGTGGGTTGTTGTTGAAAGGCAAGCTCTCTACCATGTCGACACTGGCCAGATTATTACAACTCCCTCCATTGGATCGGTAGGCTGGTGGGTAGGAGGCGAGGCGTGCGATTTCGGGATGAGTGTAAAGTGTGCGAAGTAGCAGAATTATTAGTCCTCGGACATCTTCTTTCGTCATTGTGGCAGGTGTGGTTATGATATCTGTCATTAAAAGTCCTTAAAATATGGTAATATATGGAAAAAATAAATGTGAAGTCAGTAATCATCCAAGCAATAGCTCAGCTCCTCACAAGTTTACCAAAAGCGCAAAAAGGCAAAATGCAACCGCGAGGATCGGTGGGTGATGAATTGAGCGAGGCGATTACGGAGAGAGAACCTGCGTGGAGAAGAATGGAGGAGCCGGAAGAAGTAGCAAGGGGGATTAAATATGGTGGCGTGTGGCGGTGTGACTATGACTACGAACTCGAAACCTCTAAGACGAGGAACTAAGAAGACAAGAACTTCGCGGCCGACGATGTAGACACAAATTCGATCCGACTACACGTGCGAGCACGAGCACCAATGCAATCGCTAGGCCAATCTCCGGAGGTTACCGATCCTGGGGAACACGATCGACTGACCAGCGAGGGTCTTAATTCCTACGAAATCGAGAACAAGTAAGAACCAATATTGCAATCAAGATATTGCGGATTAAGAGGAAAGCTTTATTGAAAAGGTGGGATCCTGAATAGGTGCGAAGTACAAGAGGCCTCTGCGACGCTCGAGCCTTAGCGAAGTTGCTATTATGGCTAACTTAATGTCTAAACAAAATCCGAGTCTAGGGGGTCGGCTATGGGGATTATTTAAGGGCGAAAAGGTGGGGTTTCGGCCAGCCATGGAAGTGGTGGCCGAATCCAACCCTAGAAGTCCTTTTCCCCTCAAATACGGACTCTAAAAAGTGGCTAATTAAAATCCTGCGAAAATTACATGGGCGGCCCAAAATAAAGGTGTCATGACACCATATTAAGCTATGGACGAATTCGTAAAGTATTGATCTTGAATATTTCGTCCAAGCCTTCTTTCTTCATTATGGTGGCCTCAAAGTTCCGAAATCTTCATCCGTGGCCTTCTCTTGGATCATCACATGCTTGCTGCCATCTCCATGCATGGCCGTGCTCCAATGCTTGTCCCTCTCATCCATGCTTGGTCCATCATTCCTAAGAGTAAGAAATACATCTGATTTAGGCAGCATAATATTCTCATGTATGTGAGGAATAGATCCAAGAAACGAAAGTACCTGATAGTTAAGTTGTTTGGCACGAGATCTTGTGATGGGTCCTTGTATGTGTGTTGCTTTAGGTACAACGGTTGTATCAATAGAAGGGATGTCCACATCATTCCTTGTCATAAAACGGATGATGCTGCGCATATTGCTGATTTGTTCTTTCGTGAAATTGTTCGTTTGCATGGTGTGCCAAATACTATTGTCTCTGATCGTGATACTAAATTTCTTAGCCACTTTTGGAGATGTTTATGGGCTAAGTTGGGGACTAAATTGCTCTTTAGTACTACATGTCATCCCCAAACTGATGGTCAAACTGAAGTAGTAAATAGAACTTTGTCTACTATGTTGCGGGCTGTTTTAAAGAAGAACTTAAAATTGTGGGAAGAGTGTTTACCTCATATAGAATTTGCTTATAATCGTTCACTGCATTCTACCACAAAGATGTGCCCATTTTAGATTTTGTATGGTTTTGTTCCTCGTGCACCTATTGATTTATTGCCTTTACCTTCTTGATGCAACATAATTTGGATGCTACACAACGCTGAAATGATATTAAACTTGCATAAGACTACTAAAGATAACATTGAACACATGAATGCTAAGTATAAACTTCTTTGGGATAAAGGGAGAAAGCATGTTGTATTTGATGTTGGCGATCTTGTTTGGTTTCATTTGCGTAAAGATCGTTTTCTGATTCGCAAGTCTAAGTTAATGCCACGTCTTCTTGGTCCCTTTAAGGTGTTAGAGAAAATAAATGATAATGCATATAAACTTGAGTTGCCTGCAGACTTTGATACGGTTAGTCCTATGTTTAACATTGCAGATTTGAAGCCTTACCTTGGTGAGTAAGATGAGATTGCGTCGAGGACGACTTCAATTCAAGAAGGGGAGCATGATGTGAACATCCCTTCTATTAATACAACCGTTGTACCTACAGCAACACACATACAAGGACCCATCACAAGATCTCGTGCCAAACAACTTAACTATTAGGTACTTTCGTTTCTTGGAACTATTCCTCACATACATGAGAATATGATGCTGACTAAATCAGATGTATTTCTTACTCTTAGGAATGATGGACCAAGCATGGATGAGAGGGACAAGCATTGGAGCATGGCCATGCATGGAGATGGCAGCAAGCATGTGATGATCCAAGAGAAGGCCACAGATGAAGATTTCAGAACTTTGAGGCCACCATAATGAAGAAAGAAGGCTTGGACGAAATATTCAAGATTTACGGATTCGTCCATAGCTTAATATGGTGCTGCGACACCTTTATTTTGGGCCAGGCCCATGTAATTTTCGCAGGATTTTAATTAGCCACTTTTTATAGTCCGTATTTGAGGGGAAAAGGACTTTTAGGGTTGGATTCGGCCACCACTTCCATGGCTGGCCGAAACCCCACCTTTTCGCCCTTAAATACTCCCCATAGCCATTCCCCTAGACTCGGATTTTGTTTAGACATTAAGTTAGCCATAGTCGCAACTTCGCCAAGGCTCGAGCATCGCAGAGGCCTCTTGTACTTCGCACCTATTCAGGATCCCACCTCTTCAATAAAGCTTTCCTCTTAATCCGTAATATCTTGATTGCAATATTGGTTCTTACTTGTTCTCGATTTCAGGTAGGAATTAAGACCCTCGCTGGTCAGGCTGATCATGTTCCCGCAGGATCGGTAACCTCCAGGAGATTGGCCTAGCAATTGCATTGGCGCTCGTGCTCGCACGTGAAGTCGGATCGTCAAGCCCGAACTCCACCAAATCGATTATCATCATCTCATCGAAAGATCGGACACCTTTGCCCTATCAGGACCGATCTTTCACGAATCTCCGCGGGAATCGAGGGGAAAGCGGTGGAAGGGGGAAAGGGGATGAAAGCCACGAACACACGCACACGAAGAACCCGATGAACTCACGCACACAAAGCACGATACATGCCGATAACTCACGCAGGTGGCAACCGGTCCAACATAATCCCTAGGATCGGTGTTGGGCGAAGCTCTCTCTCCACGACCAACAACGGGGGACGAGGTGCTTGGTGAGATCTTGATGTCTTGGGGGCGAGAAACCGAGAACCCAAGGCATTGTACAACTTGAACGCACTAGGTAAGATCCAAGAGGGGGTGGATAATAGGGTGCCCCTTGGTAGGAGCGTGAGACCAATAGATGAAAGATCCTCAAAGGGGTGTCCTCAATCTATTATTATCCAAGTCTAGGGTTTACAATGGAGGGTGGGGGCTATATAAAGGCCAGCCACATAAACAGGGGTAGTTTAGGAACGAAATGGGAAAATATAGAGAGAGGAGTGCAGTATTTCACCGATGCGATCCGGTTCAGTTAAGACCGGTAGTACCGATTGGGCAACCGGTAGTACCGGTCGCAACCGGTAGTACCGCTCTGGTGGCGGTAGTACCGCTGGCGGTCCTAGAGCTTCCGTCAGTCGCCGATGGCTGTAGGGGAGGCGGTAGTACCGCCACGGTAGTCTCGGTTCCGGACGGTAGTACCATGAGCGTCTGGGCCTTGGTTGGGTTCCTCCTGGATCGTCCGGTAGCTAGGGCCGGTTGTGCCGCTTGAACCGGTAGTACCGGCCGTCGGGTCCGGTAGTACCGCTGGAGTCTGGCGGCGATTGGTCGCTTCCGCTCCGGTTTCTCCGTTCCATGGGTCCTTCTCTTCGTACCTGATGATGCACAGTGTATGCGTATGAAGTAGCAAGCCATCCAGGGGCGTATCGAAATCACACAAGGAAAGGAGCGAGTTAACCTTGGCTTGTAGGAGCTTGGCTCGGGCGCGAGTCATTGGTCCACTAGGAGGGCTAGGTGTTGTATATGGAGGGGCGTGCGTAGGACGGGCTGCATCAGCTCCCCCCCTTGGGGAAGAGTCGTCCTCGGCTCTTCAACCTTCTCAACTTCATCTTCGCCATGGTAGGGTGAGAGGTCCTTGAAATTGAATGTCGGGCTCACAAGATACTTGGATGTTGGGATATCGATGATGAAGGCGTTGTTGTTGATCCTATTTACTACTTTGAATGGTCCATCACCTCTTGGCTTGAGTTTGGAGTGGCGGTCCTTGGGGAAGCGGTCTTTACTCAAGTGTATCCACACAAGGTCACCTTCTTCGAAGATCATCTCTTTCTTGTTCTTGTTTAGCCTTGATGCTTGGCGAAGGACTTGTTTCTCGATCGTAGCTCTTGTGTTTTCATGGAGTTTTTTTTTGTTTTTTGGGCACGCTTGACAACGTCCATATTGGCACGGTCATGAAGCGGAAGTGGGAGGATATCGAGCGCGGTGAGGGGCTCGAAGCCATAGACGATCATGAACGGTCTCCTCATGGTGGTGGAGTGCTTGGCGCGGTTGTAGGCGAACTCGGCGTGTGGAATACATTCCTCCCAGTCTTTAAGATTCTTCTTTATCAACACACGGAGGAGTGTGCCAAGGCTTTGATTGACTACCTCGGTTTGTCCATCGGTTTGAGGATGCGAGGCGGACGAGAAGAGGAGCTTGATGCCGATCTTGGCCATGAGAGTCTTCTAGAAGTAGCTTATGAATTTGACGTCGCAGTCCGAGACGATTGTTCTTGGTACACCGTGTAGCCGAATTATTTCCCTGAAAAACAAATTTGCTACATTTGAAGCATCATCGGTCTTATGGCACGGAATGAAGTGTGCCATTTTGGAAAAACGATACACTACCACAAATATAGAATCAAGTCCATGTTTAGATCTAGGCAATCCTAACACAAAGTCCATGCTAATGTCCGACCAAGGTGCATGAGGAATAGGTAATGGCATATAAAGACCAAAGGGGTTAGACTAAGACTTAGCTTGGATACATGTAGTGCATCTGGACGTGGCGCTCCACGTCGCGCTTCATCTTTGGCCAAAAGTATTGAGTGGATAGCATGTCATATGTCTTGTCACGGCCAAAGTGACCCATAAGGCCTCCACCATGGGACTCTTGAAGAAGCCAAATTTGGAGAGACGACTTCGGAATGCAAAGCTTGTTTTGTTTGAAAAGAAAACCCTTATGCAAATAGAAATCATCAATCCCTTTGCCTATTGAACATCTTGCAAAAATTGGTCCAAAGAAAGGGTCGGACGCGTACAAAGATTTGATGTCATCAAGACCCAAGACATTTACTTCGAGTCGCGTAAGAAGGTTTGTGTTTTTGCGAGACAAAGCGTCCGCTACAACATTTTCTTTGCCCTTCTTTTACTTGACAATGTAAGGAAAAGACTCCATGAACTCAACCCATTTGGCGTGCCTTTTACTCAAATTGGCTTGATCCTTAAGATACTTCAACGACTCATGGTCGGAATGGATGATAAATTCTTTGGGCCAAAGATAGTGTTGCCACACTTGAAGGACACGAACCAAGGCAAAAAGCTCTTTGTCATAAAGGGGATAGTTTAGGCGTGCGCCATCAAATTTCTCACTATGGTATGCAATAGGACGCCCATTTTGCATAAGGACGCCTCCAATGCCAATTCCACTAGCGTCACATTCAATCTCAAAGGTTTTTGTGAAATCCGGTAATGCAAGAAGTGGTGCTTCGGTGAGCCTATTTTTGTGCTCATCAAACGCCTTTTGTTGTGCTTTTCCCCAAACGAACGTGACATTTTTCTTGGTCAATTCGTTGAGGGGGCAAGCAATGGTAGAAAATTCTTCCACAAAGCGACGGTATAAGCCAGCCAACCCATGAAAACTACGAAGTTCACTAACATTGGTCGGTATGAGCCAATCTCGTATGTCCTTAACTTTTGAGACATCAACTTCAATGCCATTAGAAGACACAACAAAACCAAGGAAAATGAGTTTGTCTTTTGTAAAAGTGCACTTTGGGAGATTAGCATAAAGCTTTTCATGACGAAGGATTTGAAGGACCTCCTTAACATAAGTAACATGCTCCTCTAGTGACTTGCTATAGACAAGGATGTCATCAAAGTAAACAACGACACTCTTCCCAATGAGAGATCTCAAAATATGGTTCATGAGGCGCATGAAGGTAGATGGGGCATTTGATAAGCCAAAAGGCATAACCAACCATTCATAGAGACCAAGCTTGGTCTTGAAGGCGGTTTTCCACTCATCACCTTTGGCCATGCGAATTTGATGGTAACCACTACGAAGATCAATTTTCGAAAATATAGTGGCTCCACATAACTCATCAAGCATGTCATCAAGGCGCGGTATAGGATGTCGATAACGTACGGTGATAGCATTGATTGGACGGCAGTCCATGGATAACCGCAACGTATCATCCGTTTTTGGAACTAGAATCACGGGAACCGCGCTTGGGCTAGTGCTTACTTGAATCAAACCTTTGGAGACGAGTTGGTTGATTTGTCGTTCTATCTCCTTTGTCTCCTCCGGGTTCGTGCGATACGCGGCGCGGTTTGGGAGTGGGGCGCCGGGCATGAGGTCGATGTGGTGCTCGACTCCACGAAGAGGAGGTAGTCCATGAGGAAGCTCTTCGGGAAATACATCTTGGAATTCCTGCAAAATAGCCATCAAAGAAGGAGGAACATTTGTCAAGTCATTAGTACCTTGCGCTAGTCCCTTGCATATAAGGACATAATGCAAGATGGATGGGTTGTTCCACACTTATATCATCTCACTTTTGGTGGCAAGAAGAACTGATGTAGCCCGACCTACGGTCGTTACCACATCTTGGTCTCCAACTTACGCCAAGTCGTCATGGACTCCAAAGGTGAATCCGTTCCTCTATGCGAGCCCCCTTCCTACCCTATTGAATGGTATGCTACTTCATACTCCGTCACATATGCATGATAGGTTCACATTGACAAGTACGGAGGCTAGGGAGGAAGCCCGGAGCATCAAGCTCGACAAGATGGAGGCTTGGAAGAGGAGGCGGAAGAAGACAGATCACCAAATGCTCTCTGTCTCCAGCGGTACTACCGGATATGGCGACCGGTACTACCGCCCCTGAAGCCCATGAAGCCCCATCGCAAGCGGTACTATCGGATCTGACCCGGTACTACCGGTCGGTGTACGTCCCCCGATACCGCTTCACTCTGAGCGGCTCAAGACGCTCCAGGACCGCAAGCGGTACTACCGGTCCTAGAGCGGTACTACCGGTGTTGACCGGTACTACCGGTCCCAAGTCCGGTACTACCGGTCATGTGTGCCTGCACGCACCTGTTGGGCCTTCGGCCCATGTACCCCTCTAGCTCGTCCAAACCCTAGTTTTATCCCAAAACTACCCTTGTTTTGTGGTTGGCCTATAAATAGAGCCCCCACCCCTCATGTACCCCTGAGGCATAGATGATAGACTAAAGAAAACCCCCATTGTGGAATCTCTAGTTTTGCCTCATCCCCTTTACCAAGGGGACCGACTATCGTCACCAACCTCGATTGGACTTTGCATCACGCATCCATCGTTGAACAAGGCCTTGGAGTTCGGTGTCTCGTCTCCAAGTTGTCAAGACCCTCCCCAAGGTGTTCTTCCCTCTCCAATGTGGATTTGAGGGAGCACGTTGACCGATCTTTCCTTGCGAGGATTCTATCGGGGTGGCCGCCGTTCGGGAGCAATCGACCTTGTATTGTGTGAGTTTTGCGTGTGTTCATCGTGTTCTTCGCGAGGTGTGTGTTCGCTTCCGCTACCTTCTCCCTTTCCCCTCGCTTTCCCATCGATTTGACCACGAGATCCGTGAATATCGGGCACCCAAGAGGTTAACCCCTCCATCATCTGGTATCAGCAGCTTTTGGTTGCCACAGATTTCTCATCGATTTGGTCTTTTCCCCATAAATTCGAAAATTCCACCAAAAATAGCCCCAATTCGTGTTTTGGATCGATCTGTGATTTGAGTGCGTTTTGGTAGGTTTTGATCCGTGGGTTACTTGCTAAACTTGTTGATCTACCTTCCTTTGCGTTCCCATAGCCTAATTCCTTGATTTCCCCCGTCGATTTGGTGTTTTTCTTGAAGAATTTCCACCCAAAATCGCCCCAAAACGTCGAGATCTGGGCGTCTCTGTCCAGCGGTACTACCGCTCAAAATATCGGTACTACCGCTCACGGTACTACCGCTCCCAAAATCGGTACTAGCTCCCAAAATCCGTACTACCTTGATCTGAAAGAAAAAACAGATTCCCAGATTTCAGCCTCTCACCGTTTTGAGCATAACTTTTGCATTCGAACTCGGATTTTGGTGTTCTTTAGCTCGTTTCGAAGAGGAGAAGGAGCTCTACATCATCATCCACGTTATTCATGCTATATACTCCATACAAATTCCGTGAGAAAGGCGGAATCCAACAATAAAGGGTGAAGATCGTCGACGAAAGGTATAAACATTCCGTGACTTCTCCACACTTGCATTCCTTTGTGAACCCCACTATCTTTGCGAGCAACAAACACCTATTGAGACTAGTTCCTCTTATGATTGCTTGGGCTATGCACATTTGATACCTTATAGAATTCCGAGCAAACTTTTGAGCGCTATCTCATATAGTTATCTTGTATAGTTGTTGGCACAAGGAAGAGGCAAGTGAAAGAGAAAGAAAGAAAAAGAAAAATAGAAAAAAATAGAAAAAGAAAAAGAAAGGAAAAAAATATACATGTGCCTCATAGAATAGGAAGCGCAAGCTCGATAAACATCATATAGGTGGTACTTATTGTGCATATCTTGTAGCCCACCAATTTTGTGCAATCGAACTAGCGTCTCTCCTTGTACTTGTGTGACACGAGCTTATAGTCTTCGCTAGGTAATCATTTGGTTCTTAGCTCACTTTCTCCGTCACACAAGTCCCATTTATCCCACCGTATGTGTTTCTGTGTACATATTTCCTATCTTGTGGATTGAATTGTTTTGCTTTGTGATCATTGTGGTTCTTTACTTGCCATTACAATATCTTGATTTCGGATAGTTTCTTGACATGCCACTTTCCATTTCTATCCACCATAGGCCTTGTGTTTTTTTTTGTTGGTAGTTGGTTTTGGTGTTCCGCGTGAACTTCACTTTTCTTGGTTTATTGCTCTCAAGTGTGGCCACTTGCACGATACAATCTTCCAAGGTAAAGTAAGGTTTGATGTTGTATCCCTACCTCCCACTACCACTTCCATATACACCGCTTGGTCTTGTGAATCATGTCTAGGGACTCCGGAACCGAGGATTATTTCTATGAAGAATCCACCATGAGACACCATGCCTATGTCTCCACAAGCATGGATAACATGATGGAGCACTACACCAACAATGGCTCCACATGCTTGGGTGATATGGAGTACTACAACAACAATGACTCCCCAAGCATGGACGACTTCATGAACGACAACGCGAAGCTCCTCACGTCGCACCAACCAAGACGGAGCCTCCAACTCGAGTGCGCCAAGGTCCATCATCAAATGGACAAGTTCCAAAGCGACCTCCACAACTTCAAGAAGGACATGGACAACGACTTCGACAAAAACATGAGGATGGTCGCCAAGACTAATGATGCTTTGCGCTCATTAGAAAAACTTACAAGGAAGAGTGCCAAGGACAAGGGTCATCGTCGCGAGCGTCATGTGGATGACCAAGTGCGCCACCTACACCAACCATCGGCAAGGCACGCCAATGACCTCCGTCGACACCGTCACAAGGCACCTTCAACTACTAGTGCCACCACCAAAATGGCACCAAGAGCAAGCCTTCGTCCACGCCATCAAGCTTCAACGACTACGCTTGCATTTGAAGACCTCATGAACGAGGAAAATGAAGACCTCTACTTCGCCAAGTTGGATAGCATGAGCCTACCTCCACCACTACTACAAGATGGCCACAAGACGGTCGAGCATGGGATTTTCCCTTCGACCATGGAGGCGAGCAATGATGCCCATCTTATGGCATCCAACTTTGGTGGCAACAAGGTCAAGAATGGTGAGCATGGGATTTTCCCTTCACCAACGGAGGCGCATGGAGTTGTGGAAACCGAGCCTACCCCCATATGCTTGAGTGATGATGTGGTACCAATCCCATGTGAGTATGAGAGCCACTTAGCCCACTTGAGTGAGAACAAGAGTGAGACGAGTGACTCCACCTTATGTGAGATTGAGTGCTTCCACTTGGAGGGCATGAGTGATACTCCTAGTGAGTTGAGAGTGGTAGTTGATACGTCAAGTGAGACCATTTCGATTTCTAACAACTTACCCTCTACCTCTAGTGTGTTCTCTTGTGTTATGCTAGGTTCCATGGATGAAGAAGACGCCTGAAGCCATGAAGCATTGATGCCTCAATTGGAGAAGATGTACATGGTGCATGAAGATGATACTACGCCATGGATACATCAAGAAGACGAAGTTGTCCACAAGGAGACCACTACTTCCACAACACCCACTTCATATGAGAGGTATGAACAAGGTAACAATAAGGGTGTTGATGATGCCATGATCCCACTAGTGGACATGATGAATTGTGAGGATATGCATGTTATGGATGATACTTGTGACATTACATATGCTTCACTCATATTCCCATGTGATGCTTTGCCTTTGCATAATATTGATCACGTGGAATTGTTTGATTGCGATATCATTGCCATAAACATGCCATGCTATGCATCTTGTGTGTATCCTCCAATTGCTTCGAACTTGCCTTGTCATGATAGTCATTCAATTTCTCCCGTTGCTTGCGATAAGATGAATGCTTGCTATTTCACTTGTTTTGCTTGCAACAATATTGATTATATATGTTATAATGAGATGGCCCCCATAGCTTTCTCAATTTTTGGAGAGTTTGATGATTGCCATGATAAGCATGTTCCCCACTTGCATACTCACCATGCATCTATTTCATACTTGATTGACATTAATGGTGATGTGCACAAGAAGAGATATGTCATGATGGATGATGTGTATCTCTACCATGCACACACGTTCTTCCTTTTACATATGATGTGTGTAAGTATCCGCACGAGAATGTCAACCTCGGTTGAGCACGAGTTGACAAAAAGAGCTCTAGAGAGCATCCCACAAGTGATTTCAAGATCGAACCCAGCTCTGATACCTTTTGCATGCTTTGCATCTTTCATGTTGGCAAATTTCTCTTTCCTATGGTTTGATTGCAAGCATGTTAATGGTATTATCTTCCCTTGTGACATTCATGTTTCTTCGCTTTTAGATAATGATGTTTTGTGTGTTGTAACAAAATTGTTGAACATTTTCTCTTTCCGATGTTTTGTGTGCAACCACAATTCCTTTAAGAGCATGTATTGTCATGAGAGCTTCCAAGAATCTCATCTTGTTGTTGCAACAAACATAAGGAGCACTTGCTCTTTCTTTTGGTTTGTTTGCAAACACGTTACTTTGGCTTCCGCTTGGGATACTCATATTCCCATGATATTTGATATCGATGATTTGTGTGTGTCATCCAACATGTCGAACAATTTCTCTTTCCAATGGTTGGTTGGCACACATAATGATGTTGTTTTGGATATTATTCCTTTTGTGTTTTCGCCAAATTCTCCTAACTTTGCATCAAATATGTTGATCAAATTTCTATTCGATTGCTTTGAGTGCCCCACTACTATGTTATATGGAGTTTTTGAGTTTCCACATTTGGATGATGTTCAAACGATTTCCATGCACATTGACCTTGCATATGCATTCCGTTTGCTATACTTGAGTTATGCTAATCGTGTTGTGAACAAGAATGGACATGCCACAAATGACATGCTCCTCTATCACACACAAACATATGTTGCTTGGCCTTTGTTGTATGAAGGTACAAATGCATACACGTCAACCTCTATGGACTATATGTTGACAAGAAGAACCGAAGAGAGTTACCTATGGCTACCCTTCATCGAGCTATCTCTTCAAGCTAAGGTGACTTCCTTCTACTTGAGGACTCATGCTATAATCTTCATGAATTGGCTACGCTTTGAGTGTTGCTTTGCTTTTGTTGTGAGCTTTGTAGGCTTCAAGCAAGGTGAAGGAACATTGAAGTGTTGTCAAGTCAATCTTCCCGAGGACGACTATATGGTGAACCCCAGGATCAAGAAGGTCTCTCGACCGCTTCTACTTTGTGATGAGCATGTAGAGTCGAGGGGCGACTCTTTTGAAGGGGGAATGATGTAGCCCGACCTACGGTCGTTACCACATCTTGGTCTCCAACTTACGCCAAGTCGTCATGGACTCCAAAGGTGAATCCGTTCCTCTATGCGAGCCCCCTTCCTACCCTATTGAATGGTATGCTACTTCATACTCCGTCACATATGCATGATAGGTTCACATTGACAAGTACGGAGGCAAGGGAGGAAGCCCGGAGCATCAAGCCCGACAAGACGGAGGCTTGGAAGAGGAGGCACAAGAAGACAAATCGCCAAATGCTCTCTGTCTCCAGCGGTACTACCGGATCTGGCGACCGGTACTACCGGCCAGCGGTGCTACCGCCCCCTACTACCGCCCCTACAGACGACGCCAACAGAAGCCCCAGGACTGCAAGCGGTACTACCGGATCTGGACCCGGTACTACCGGTCAGCGGTACTACCGTCCCCTGATACCGCTTCTGAGACGGCTCAGAGCTCGGGGCAAGCGGTACTACCGGTCCCAGAGCGGTACTACCGGTGTTGACCGGTACTACCGGTCCCAAGTCCGGTACTACCGGTCATGTGTGCCTGCGCGCACCTGTTGGGCCTTCGGCCCATGTACCCCTCTAGCTCGTCCAAACCCTAGTTTTATCCCCAAACTACCCTTGTTTTGTGGTTGGCCTATAAATAGAGCCCCCACCCCTCATGTACCCCTGAGGCGTAGATGATAGACTAAAGAAAACCCCCATTGTGGAATCTCTAGTTTTTCCTCATCCCCTTTACCAAGGGGACCGACTATCGTCACCAACCTCGATTGGACTTTGCATCACACATCCATCGTTGAACAAGGCCTTGGAGTTCGGTGTCTCGTCTCCAAGTTGTCAAGACCCTCCCCAAGGTGTTCTTCCCTCTCCAATGTGGATTTGAGGGAGCACGTTGACCGATCTTTCCTTGCGAGGATTCTATCGGGGTGGCCGCCGTTCGGGAGCAATCGGCCTTGTATCGTGTGAGTTTTGCGTGTGTTCATCGTGTTCTTCGTGAGGTGTGTGTTCGCTTCCGCTACCTTCTCCCTTTCCCCTCACTTTCCCATCGATTTGACCACGAGATCCATGAAGATCGGGCACCCAAGAGGTTAACCCCTCCATCAAGAACACTCTTAGTTTTTCCACTCGAGTTTGGCTTGTGGCACTCACTCACTGTAGTGTGGTTCTCTCGCTCACCACTCTTCTCACAAGATGGTTTTGTGGATTGCGCCCTCGCTAAAGCCTTTGCATTGTCCGCAATTATTTGGCTAGGAGTCATTGGTTGCAACACACAAGTTTTTTCAAGCCATTTGAATGTATAAGTGTTTGAGTGACCATCATGCAAAGCACGCTTGTCATATTTCCACGGCCTTCCTAGCAACATATGGCAAACCGTCATTGGGACCACGTCAAATTCCACCGTGTTTTTGTATGGTCCAATTGAGAATGTTACTGATACGGTGTGCTTGATCTTGACGGACCCTTGGTCACTTAGCCATTGTATATGGTAGGGGTGCTTATGCGGATGGAGGGTGAGGTTGAGTTTCTCACACAATTCCGTGCTTGCGAGATTGTGGCAACTTCCTCCATCGATGACAACTTTGATGGAGTTCCCATTGATACCAGCACGAGTTTGGAAGATGTTTGATCGTTGGTCTTCATTAACATTGACTTGAGTAGTTAAGACCCTTGTGACCACAAGCGATGGACTAGCGTCATGCTCACACACAAGTAGTTCTTGGTCCTCTTCCAAATGTTGCCTTGCCAATGCTTCCTTGACCCTTGCATCAAACTCATCTTCACTCAAGTATTCTTCGTCGCCATTGTCATGGATGAACAAAACTTTCTTATTCCCACACACGGCCGACTTGTGTCCTTTGCCTCCATACTTGTAGCACTCACCATTGAATGGTTGATCATCCCTTGTGTATTTGCCACTTGGGGGCTGTTTTCCTTGAGGAAGTGTTGGCTTGAAGGGAAGCTTGGTGGTACTTGATGAGCTTCCACTTGGTGTTGTTGGAGTAGTGGTTGGTGCTTGCTTGTAGGTGAAGTACGTCTTTGGCTTGTTGTACTTGATGTCCTCTTGCACCTGACGCTCGGCCTTTGATGCGATGTGCACAAGCTCAACCATGTTGTTGTACTTTTGGAACTCGCTGATGCGTTTGATTGGATGGTTCAAGCCATTGAGGAAACGTGCCATTGTTTGCTCATCACGCTCTTCAATGTTGGCGCGTATCATGTTGAGCTCCATTTGCTTGAAGTACTCTTCCACGGTCTTTGTCCCTTGACTAAGCGTTTGAAGCTTGTTGAAAAGGTCACGCGTGTAGTGCGAAGGAACAAAGCGGGATCTCATATGAGCCTTCATATCTTGCCAAGTTGAGATTGGGGGCTCTTCTTTTGATTCACGAGCGAGTTGGACTTGTTCCCACCAAAGGTTGGCATACTTATCAAACTCGAGGGATGCCATGGCCATCATCTTCTCATTGCTATAGTTGTGCATGCGGAAGATCTTGTCAACCTTGAGCTCCCATGAAAGGTATTCTTCGGGTTCATTGGAACCGTTAAACTTGGGCATGGTGAACTTGAGCTTGCCAAAAGTTTCTTCTTCATTGCGATTCTGGTGTCTACGGTTGCCATGATTTTGGCGGCCCTCTTCATCATCCGAGCTCTCATGTCTTGCTTGGTGATGGTGGCGTTGCTCTTGCGGTTGTTGAGGTGCCGCGTTTTGTGGTGGAACTTGGTTTTGACGACGAGCTTGGGGAGCTTGATCGTGTTGTTGGCACGGTTGAGGACGAGGAGGAGGGTGATGGTCCTCACGACGAGCTTGGGGAGCTTGCTCTTGTTCTTGTCGTGGTTGATGCCGATGAGCATTGTCTTGCGCCCTGTGGCGAGGAGGACGTCGAGCCGCCTGCGCAATGGGCTGCTCTCCTTCTTCTTGATGTGGAGGAGGATTATCATGATGATCATGTTGTCAACGTTGACGTTCATGTCGATGATGACGCCTTGGTGGATCTTCGAGTGCTTCACGCCGACGGTGATCTTGTTCGTCTGCTTCGGATGCGTCACTTGTTGTTGAGAGAACACGTCGTTGACGATGGGCTTGGTGGTCCGCGTGAGGTTGTTCTTGTTGAATCACAAGTGCCCTTTATTGAGGCCGGTTCGCTTCACGTCTTGGAGGTCTTGCGGAGAGGTCTCCATCATAGCTTAACGTCGCGGCGTGTCGCGGAGATGGTACCACTTGAGAAGAGCTCATGGATTGAAGGACGGGTCCATCCCGGTGCCTTGAAGCGTGACAACGAGGTGCGCTTGATTCACTTGAGGAGTGTCGTGATGAGCTTGAGTCGCGCGATCGTGGCCTTGCGAGCCCATCAATGAGGCGTTGATGCTTCTCATCCGTTGAGGCGAGGGCACGACCAAGAGCTTCATTTTGATGGCCGAGGTTGTGTTGCATGGCATGCATTTGTCCTCGAACTTCTTCGAAGCGGTTGTCGATGTTCTTGAATTCCACACGGGCTTCGCTAAATTGTTCATCTTGGCGTCGCTCAAGGGCTTCACAACGGTAGTTGAATTCACGTCGGATCTTCCAATGATCCCATCGCGTCATGTATTGTGTGTCGTCCTCCGGAGGTGGTGGTTGGGACGGCTCTCCATTCCTGTCCATGATGCAAAGCCGACAAGGGTTGTATATGGAGAAATAAGATGCGGGGAGTTAGCCGTTTACCTCACCTTGGAGATTATATCAAACCAATTACCACACTTGAGAGCTAATGGCGTGCAAAGTGAAATCGCAAAGAAACTCACACACCAATACGCTACAACTCTCAAAAGCTTTTGGTGGAAGGTTAGGATTGTGGAAAACCAAACGAAACGATCCAAGCAAAAGGTTATTGTTCTAAGTGGTAAAGAACCAAAGATCAAAAGCAAAAGGATACGATCTACAAAAACACGGAAAAACGCACACGTGGAGAAAAACGGGGTTAGCACGACTATGAAAATGAGCACAAAAGGTCCTAACGAAGACTACGCTCGGTTGTCGTGCCAACTCAAGGAGAGACCACAACTCGTTTGCCAAAAGAGGATAAGCAACAGATTTGTGCACTTGCCTTGGTGCGCTCTTTCCTCTCTCTTTTTGGCTTATAATCTTGGTATTCTCTTTGTATTGGGAGACTATGTATCTTTCTATTTTTTTTGATTCTTTTTCTCCCTCGTTATACTACTATGTTAACTTTTGTATTTGGCCTCACACTCTCACTTTCCAAAGGCAAGTGCACAATTCTTAGACAAACACAAAATGAGTTGCTCTCATAGGATAGATACACACAAAGGAAGATATGGGGTTGTCAAAGTGGCGCAAGTTATACCTTTTTTATTGTTGACGACTTGCAACCGTTGGTGGGGATGATGTTCGAGTGTCGCGGTGTCGTTGAGCGCGTGGTGACTTTGATGCGGAAGCTGTTGTTAAAATGGCGACAAACACGTGAAACACGAACAAGTTAAGGGGGATAGTCAGCAAACGAAGTTGAGGCGTCATAGAGAAAAGAAACCCGGTCAGAGGTGGGCGGTAGTACCGCCATGCACGACCGGTACCGGAAGCGATGAGTACCGCTTAATGCGACCCGGTGACTTGCGGTAGTACCGCTCGTACGACCGGTAGTACCGCCAGGCGCGGAACTGGAACGAGATCAACTTGACAAAATCCTCAAATTCGTGGTGATCTGACCGAAAGGCTGGGCTAGGAACATAAAAAGGCTATAGATCGACTGTTATGGGGTAACCCTTGGGTTGGCCCGATCTTTCACGAATTCCACGAGAAACGAGGGGGAAAGCGGTGGTCGGGGGAGGAAAGGGATGAAAACCACGAACACACGCACACCAAAACACGATACACGCCTATCCCTCACGCCGGTGGCAACCGGTCCAACATAATCCCTAGGATCGGTGTTGGGCGAAGCTCGCTCTCCACGCCAACAATGGGGGACGAGGTGCTTGGTGAGATCTTGACGACTTGGGGGCGAGAAACCGAGAACCCAAGGCCTTGTACAACTTGAACGCACTAGGCAAGATCCAAGAGGGGGGCGGATAATCCGGTGCTCCTTGGTAGGAGCATGAGACCAATAGATATAAGTTCCTTAAAGGGTTTCCTTAATATCTATTATTATCCAAGTCTAGGGTTTACAATAGAGGGTGGGGGCTATATATAGGCCAACCACTTAAACAGGGTAGTTTCGGAACGAAATGGGAAAATATAGAAAGTGCAGGTATTGGGCGGGCCGAGGCGTTACAGTTCGGTCGGGACCGGTAGTACCGGTCGGGCAACCGTAGTACCGGTCGAACGGTAGTATCGCTCGGGAGCGGTAGTATCAGCAGAGGCCTAGAGCTTCCGTCGAGTCGCTTTATGAAGCGGTAGGAGGGGGCGGTAGTACCGGATCCTGGGCCGGTAGTACCGCTGGCGTCTAGGGCATGGAGTGTGTTAGGGGGTAACCCTGGGGTTGGCCCGATCTTTCACGAATTCCACGAGAAACGAGGGGAAAGAGGTGGTCGGGGGATGAAATCGATGAAGGCGATGAAAACCACGAACACACACACACCAAAACACGATACACGCCTACTCCTCACGCCGGTGGCAACCGGTCCAACATAATCCCTAGGATCGGTGTTGGGCGAAGCTCGCTCTCCATGCCAACAACGGGGGATGAGGTGCTTGGTGAGATCTTGACGACTTGGGGGCGAGACACCGAGAACCCAAGGCCTTGTACAACTTGAACGCACTTAAGCAAGATCCAAGAGGTGGGTGGATAATCCGGTGCTCCTTGGTAGGAGCATGAGACCAATAGATATAAGTCCTCAAAGGGTTTCGTTAATATCTATTATTATCCAAGTATAGGGTTCACAATGGATGGTGGGGGCTATATATAGTCCAGCCACAAAAACAGGGGTAGTTTGGGGATAAATAGCGAAATATGGAGAGGGTTACAAGGCGCTGGGCCGAAATATCATGTAAAGTCTACATCTCTGGCGGTAGTACCGCTGGCGGACCAGTAGTACCGGTCATGCGGTAGTACTGTTCTGGACCGGTAGTACCGCTTGTCAAATCTGGGCTTCTTATGGGGCCTTCTGTTGAGGCGGTGGCGAAGTAGATAATTCGTAGCCGTAGTACGGATCCGAGGCTAGTGATGGCTGGTGAGAGCGTTTGGGTAGCTCGGGACCTTAATCGTTGGCGGTATGTTGGCGACAGAGAGCATTTGGTCTCTTCTTGGTGCTCCTCCGTCCTCGGGTTCTTCTCTTCGCACTGATGATGCACAAGGTATGGGTATGAAGTAGCAAGCCATCCAAGGGTGTATTGAAGTCACACATGGAGAGGCGAGTTCACCTTAGCTTGAAGGAGTTTGGCTCGGCGCGAGTCATGGGTCCACTTGGGGAGCTTGTGGGGTAGATGTAGAAGCGGTCGTGGGGCGGGCTGCATCAGCTCCCCTTGGGGAAAGAGTCGTCTCGACTCTTCAACCGCTCGACTTCCACTTCTCCATGGTAGGGTGAGAGGTCCTTGACATTGAATGTCGAGCTCACAAGATACTTGGAAGTTGGGATATCGATGACATAAGCGTTGTTGTTGATTCGCTTGAGCACTTTTAATGGTCCATCTCCTCTAGGCTTTAGCTTGGAGTCGCGTTCCTTGGGAAGCGGTCTTTACTTAGTGTATCCACACAAGGTCGCCTCTTGGAAGATTATCTCTTTCTTATTCTTGTTTAGCCTTGATGCTTGGCGAAGGACTTGTTGCTCGATAGTAGCTCGTGTGTCATCATGAAGTTTCTTCATTGTGTGGGTGCGCTTGGCAACGTCCATATTGGCACGTTCATGAAGTGGGAGTGGAAGGATATCGAGCGCGGTGAGAGGCTCGAAACCGTAGACGATCATGAACGGGCTCCTCATGGTGGTGGCGTGCTTGGCGCGGT
This sequence comes from Avena longiglumis, assembly GCA_030063025.1. Classification (NCBI taxonomy): domain Eukaryota; kingdom Viridiplantae; phylum Streptophyta; class Magnoliopsida; order Poales; family Poaceae; genus Avena; species Avena longiglumis. The sequence goes on along the minus strand of CP125978.1, from coordinate 249,122,757 downwards.
TGTAGGCGAACTTCGGCGTGTGGAATGCATTCCTCCCAGTCTTTAAGGTTCTTCTTGATCAACACCCGTAGGAGTGTGCCAAGACTTCGATTGACGACCTCGGTTTGTCCATCGGTTTGAGGATGCGAGGCGGACGAGAAGAGGAGCTTGATGCCGAGCTTGGCCATGAGTGTCTTCCAGAAGTAGCTCATGAATTTTACGTCGCGGTCGGAGACGATTGTCCTTGGCACACCGTGTAGCCGAATTATTTCCCTAAAAAACAAATTTGCTACATGTGAAGCATCATCAGTCTTATGGCACAGAATGAAATGTGCCATTTTGGAAAAACGATCCACTACTACAAAAATGGAATCATGACCCTGCTTAGATCTAGGCAAGCCTAACACAAAGTCCATGCTAATGTCCGACCAAGGTGCATGAGGAATAGGCAATGGCATATAAGGACCAAAAGGGTTGGACTTAGACTTAGCTTGGATACATGTAGTGCATCGTTGGATGTGGCGCTCCACGTCGCGCTTCATCTTTGGCCAAAAGTAGTGAGTGGAGAGCATGTCGTATGTCTTGTCACGGCCAAAGTGGACCATAAGGCCTCCACCATGGGACTCTTGAAGAAGCAAAATTTGGAGAGACGATTTCGGAATGCAAAGCTTGTTTTGTTTGAAAATAAAACCCTTATGCAAATAGAAATCATCAATCCCTTGTCTCGGAACATTGTGCAAATATTGGTCCAAAGAAAGGCCTGCTGACGATACAAAGATTTGATGTCATCAAGACCCAAGACATTGACTTCGAGTCGTGTAAGAAGGCTTGTGTTTTTGCGAGACAAGGCGTCCGCTACCACATTTTCTTTGCCTTTCTTGTATTTGACAATGTAAGGAAAAGACTCTATAAACTCAACCCATTTTGCGTGTCTTTTACTCAAGTTGGCTTGGCCCTTAAGATACTTCAACGACTCATGGTCGGAATGGATGATAAATTCTTTGGGCCAAAGATAGTGTTGCCACACTTGAAGAACTCGAACCAAGGCAAAAAGTTCTTTGTCATAAATAGGATAATTGAGGCGTGCACCATCAAGTTTCTCACTATGGTAAGTAATAGGACGCCCATTTTGCATAAGGATGCCCCCAATGCCAATACCACTAGCGTCACATTCAATCTCAAATGTTTTTGTGAAATCCGGCAATGCAAGAAGTGGTGCTTCCGTGAGCCTCTTTTTGAGCTCATCAAAAGCCTTTTGTTGTGCTTTTCCCCAAGCAACGTGACATTTTCTTGGTCAATTCGTTGAGGGGCAAGAAATTGTAGAAAATCTTTCACAAAGCGATTGTAAAAGCCAGCCAACCCATGAAAAACTAAGTTCACTAACATTTGTTGGGATGGGCCAATCTCGTATGTCCTTGACTTTTGAGACATCCACTTCTATGCCATTAGAAGACACAACAAAACCAAGGAAAATCAGCTTGTCTTTTGCAAAAGTGCACTTTGGGAGATTAGCATAAAGCTTTTCATGTGAAGGATTTGAAGGACCTCCTTAACATGAGTAACATGCTCCTCTAGTGACTTGCCATAGACAAGGATGTCATCAAAGTAAACAACTACACTCTTTCCAATGAGAGATCTTAAAATATGGTTCATGAGGAGCATGAAGGTAGATGGGGCATTGGATAAGCCAAAGGGCATAACCAACCATTCATAGAGACAAAGCTTGGTCTTGAAGGCGGTTTTCCACTCATCACCTTCAGCCATGCGAATTTGATGGTAACCACTACGAAGATCAATTTTGGAAAATATAGTGGCTCCACATAACTCATCAAGCATGTCATCAAGACGCGGTATAGGATGTCGATAACGCATGGTGATAGCATTGATTGAATGACGATCCATGCATAACATAACGTATCATCCGTTTTTGGGACTAGGATCACGGGGACAGCGCTTGGGCTAGTGCTTACTTGGATCAAACCTTTGGAGACGAGTTGGTTGATTTGACATTCGATCTCCTTCGTCTCTTCCGGGTTAAATGCGATATCTTGGTAGCGGTTTGGGAGAGGGGCGCCGGGTATGAGGTCGATGCGGTGCTCGATTCCACGAAGAGGAGGAAGGCCATGAGGAAGCTCTTCGGGAAAAACATCTTGGAATTCCTGCAAAATAGTCATCAAAGAAGGAGGAACATTTGTCAAGTCGTTAGTTCCTTGCGCTAGTCCCTTGCATACAAGGACATAGTGCAAGATGGATGGGTTGTTCACTTCTCTCATCTCACTTTTGGTGGCAAGAAGAACACTCTTAGTTTTTCCACTCGAGTTTGGCTTGTAGCTCACTCACTATGGTGTGGTTCTCTCGCTCACCACTCTTCTCACAAGGTGTTTTTGTATTGCCTCGCTAAAGCCTTTGCATTGTCCGCAATTATTTGGCTAGGAGTCATTGGTTGCAACACAAGTTTTATCAAGCCATTTGAAGGTGTAAGTGTTTGAGTGACCATTATGCAAAGCACGCTTGTCATATTGCCACGGCCTTCCGAGCAACATATGGCAAACCGTCATTGGGACCACGTCACACTCGACCGTGTCCTTGTAGTGCCCAATTGAGAACGCCAAGACGGTGTGCTTGATCTTGACGGATCCTTGGTCACTTAGCCATTGGATATGGTAGGGGTGTTTATGCGGAAAGAGGGTGAGGTTGAGTTTCTCACACAATTCCGTACTTGCAAGGTTTTGGCAACTCCCTCCATCGATGACAACTTTGATGGACTTCCCATTGATGCCGGCACGAGTTTGGAAGATGTTCGAGCGTTGGTCTTCATTTTCATTGGCTTGGGTAGTCAAGACCCTTGTGACCACAAGCGATGGACTTGCGTCATGCTCACATACGAGAAGTTCTTGGTCCTCTTCCAAATGTTGCCTTGTCATGGCTTCCTTGACCCTTGCATCAAACTCTTCTTCACTCAAGTATTCTTCATCGCCGTTGTCATGGATGAACAAAACTTTCTTGTTTCCACATGCATTCGATTTGTGCCCTTTGCCTCCACACTTGTAGCATTCACCGGTGAAAGGTTGATCATCCCTTGTGTGTTTGCCACTTGGGGGCTGTTTTCCTTGAGGGAGAGTTGGCTTGAAGGGAAGCTTGGTTGTACTTGAGGAGCTTCCACTTGGAGTTGTTGGAGTAGTGTTTGGCGCTTGCTTGAAGGTGAAGTCGTCTTTGGTTTGTTGTACTTGATGTCCTCTTGCACTTGGCTCGGCCTTGGATGCGATGTGCACAAGCTCAACCATGTTGTTGTACTTTTGGAACTCGGTGATACGCTTGATGGGATGGTTCAAGCCATTGAGGAAGCGTGCCATGGTTTGTTCATCTCGCTCTTGATGTTGCACGGATCATGTTGATCTCCATTTGTTTGAAGTACTCTTCCACGGTCTTTGTACCTTGACTAAGCGTTTGAAGCTTGTTGAAGAGGTCAGCGTGTAGTCTTGAAGGAACAAAGCGGGATCTCATATGAGCCTTCATGTCTTGCCAAGTTGCAATTGGGCTCTTCTTTAAGCTTCAGCGGCGAGTTGGACTTGTTCCCACCAAAGGTTGGCATACTCATCAAACTCGAGGGATGCCATGGCCATCATCTTCTCATTGCTATAGTTGTGCATGCGGAAGATCTTGTCGACCTTGAGTTCCCAAGAGAGATATTCCTCGGGCTCATTGGAACCGGTGAACTTTGGCATGGTGAACTTGAGCTTGCCGAAAGTTTCTTCTCCATTGCGGTTCCGGTTGCGTCGGTTGCCATGATTTGGGCGGTCATCATCATCATCATCCGAGCTCTCATGTCTTGCTTGGTGATTGTTGCGTTGCTCTTGCGGTCGTTGAGGTGCCGCGTTTGGTGGTGGAACTTGTTGTGGACGACGAGCTTGGGGAGCTTGCTCGTTTTGTTGTCGCGGATGAGGACGAGGAGGAGGTTGAAGGTCCTCACGACGAGCTTGGGGAGCTTGCTCTTCTTCTTCTTGGTGTAGAGGAGGCTCGCCATGACCATCATGTTGGTGACGTGGACACTCATGTCGATGATGACGCCTTGGAGGATCTTCGAGTGCTTCACGTCGACGATGATCTTGTTCGTCCTCTTCAGAAGCGTCACTCGTTGTTGAAGGGACATGTTGACGTCGATGGCCTTGGTGGTCCATGCGAGGTTGCTCTTGTTGGATCATAAGTGCCCTTGGTTGTGGCGGTTAACCCGGCGCCTTGGGGTCTTGCGGAGAGGTCACCATCATAGCGTTGCGGCGTGGCGGAGATGGAACGCTGCGAAGAGCTCATGGAATGAAGAACGGGTCCATCCGGTGCCTTGAAGCGTGATGGCGGTGCACTTGAATCACTTGAGGAGTGCCGAGATGAGCTTGATTCGCATGGCGTGGCCTTGCGAGTCCATCAATGATGTGTTGGAGCTTCTCATCCGTTGAGGCGAGTGCACGACCAAGAGCTTCATTTTGATGCCCGAGATTGTGTTGCATGGCATGCATTTGGCCACGGACTTCTTCGAAGCGGTTGTCGATGTTCTTGAATTCCACATGGGCCTCGCTAAATTGTTCATCTTGGCGCCGCTCGAGATCTTCACAACAATAGTTGAATTCTCCTCGGACCTTCCAATGGTCCCATCTTGTCATGAATTGGTTATCATCCTCCGGAGGTGGTGGTGGTTGGGATGGCTCTCCATGCCTGTCCATGATGCAAAGCCAACAATGGTTGTATATGGAGAGAAAGGGTGTGGAGAGTTAGCCTTTTACCTCACCTTGGAGATTATATCAAACCAATTGCCACACAAATGAGCGAAAAGCGTGCAAAGTGAAATGGCAAGAAACTCTCAAAGGCTTTTGGTGGAAGGTTAGTGTTGTGGAAAACCAAACGAAACGATCCAAGCAAAAGGTTATTGTCCTACGTGGTAAAGAACCAAAGATCAAAGCAAAAAGGATACGATTTACAGAAACACGGAAAACACACACGTGGAGAAAAACGGGGTTAGCACGACTATGAAAATGAGCACAAAAGGTCCTAACGAAGACTACGCTCGGGTGTCGTGCCAACACAAGGAGAGACCACAACTCGTTTGCCAAAAGAGGGTAAGCAATAGATTTGTGCACTTGCATGGGCGCTCTTTCTTCTCTCTTTCTTGGCTTACAAGCTTGGTATTCTCTTTGTATTGGGAAACTATGTAGCTTTTCTCTTTTCTTTTGTTCTCTTTTTTTTGATTCTTTTCCTTTTCTCCTTGCTATGCTACTATTTTAGCTTTTGTATTTGGCCTCACACTCTCACTTTCGAAGGCAAGTGCACAATGTAGACAAACACAAAATGAGTTGCTCTCATAGGATAGATACACACAAAAGGAAGATATGGAAATGTCAAGGTGGTGCAAGTTATACCTTTGGTATTGTTGACGACTTGCAACCGTTGGTGGGGGATGATGTTCGAGTGTCGCGGTGTCGTTGAGCGGGATGACATTGATCGGAAGCTTGTGTTAAGATGGCGACAAACACGCGAAACACGAACAAGCTAGGGGAAAGTCGACAAGCGAGGCGTCAAGAAGGAAAAACTACATTACAGGCGGTAGTACCGCTTTGCAAGCGGTAATGCAGACGGTGGTAATCCGCTTTTACGGTGATAGTACCGTCTGATAGTACCGCTTGAGCAGGCGGTAGTACCGGTGGTAATTTCTGAACAAAACCGAGATCCACTTGACACAAACCTCAGATCCGTGGGAAAACTGACCGAAAGGCTGGCTAGGAACAACAGGGGCTATAGATCGACTCCCAAAGCAACAGATCTATGGACCAAAACCACGAAAAACGCACCAAATCCAGAGATCGATCCGAAGGCAAATTGGGGCTCTTTTTGGTGGGATTTTCGATTTTAAGGCGGATAAAAGAAAAATTGGGGGGAAATTCGTGATCAACCGTGCTCTTGATACCAATATGTTAGGGGGTAACCAGGGTTGGCCCGATCTTTCCACAATTCCACGAGAAGCGAGGGAACGAGGTGGTCGGGGATGAAATCGATGAAGCGATGAAAACCACGAACACACACACCAAAACACGATACACGCCTACTCCTCATGCGGTGTGGCCGGTCCAACATAATCCTAGGATCGGTGTTGGGCGAAGCTCGCTCTCCACGCCAACAACGGGGGATGAGGTGCTTGGTGAGATCTTGACGACTTGGGGGCGAGACACCGAGAACCCAAGGCCTTGTACAACTTGAACGCACTTAAGCAAGATCCAAGAGGTGGGTGGATAATCCGGTGCTCCTTGGTAGGAGCATGAGACCAATAGATATAAGTCCTCAAAGGGTTTCCTTAATATCTATTATTATCCAAGTCTAGGGTTTACAATGGATGGTGGGGGCTATATAGTCCAGCCACAAAAATAGGGGTAGTTTGGGGATAAATAGCGAAATATGGAGAGGGTTACAAGGCGCTGGGCCGAAATATCACGTAAAGTCTCTATCTCTGCGGTAGTACCGCTGGTAGTGATACCGGTCATGCGGTAATCAGTTCTGGACCGGTAGTACCGCTTAAATCTGCCCGGGCTTCTTGGCTGGGGCCTTACATTGGGGCGGTAATCGTAGCCCGGTAGTACGGATCCGGAGCGATAGTGCCGCTGGTGAGAGAGCGTTTGGTAGCTCGGGGACCTTCATCGTTGGCGGTGGCGCTTGGCGGTAATCTGTAGCGGTAATACCGTCGCCAGTCCGTAGTACTGGCGTGGCGACAGAGCATTTGGTCTCTTCTTCGGGTGCTCCTCTGTCCTGCGGTTCTTCTCTTCGTACCTGATGATGCACAAGGTATGGGTATGAAGTAGCAAGCCATCCAAGGGTGTATTGAAGTCACACATGGAGAGGAGCGAGTTCACCTTAGCTTGAAGGAGTTTGGCTCGGGTGCGAGTCATGGGTCCACTTGGGGAGCTTGTGGGGGTAGATGTAGAAGCGGTCGTAGGACGGGCTGCATCAGAGTGGCTCTTCCTGGCGCGTCCGGTAGCGGGGTCCGGTAGCACCGCTTGTACCGGTAGTACCGGTCATCTTAACCGGTAGTACCGGTTGAGTCTAGCAGCGACTGGTTGCTTCCGCTCCGGTTCCTCCGTCCCATGGGTCCTTCTCTTCGTACCTGATGATGCATAGTGTATGCGTATGAAGTAGCAGGCCATCCAAGGGTGTATCGAAGTCACACAAGGAGAGGAGCGAGTTCACCTTAGCTTGTAGGAGTTTGGCTCGGGCGCGAGTCATGGGTCCACTTGGGGAGCTTGTGGGAGTAGATGTAGTAGCGTTCGTGGGACGGGCTGCATCAGCTCCCCCCCCTTGGGAAAGAGTCGTCCTCGACTCTTCAACCTTCTCAATTTCATCTTCTCCATGGTATGGTGATAGGTCCTTGACATTGAATGTCGAGCTCACAAGATACTTTGATGTTGGGATATCAATGATATAGGCGTTGTTGTTGATCCTCTTTAGCACTTTGAATGGTCCATCACCTCTTGGATTTAGCTTGGAGTCGCGTTCCTTGGGTGTTGGGGGGTAACCCTGGGGTTGGCCCGATCTTTCACGAATTCCACGAGAGACGAGGGGAAAGAGGTGGTCGGGGGATGAAATCGAGGAAAGCGATGAAAACCACGAACACACGCACGCCAAAACACGATACACACCTACTCCTCACGCCGGTGGCAACCGGTCCAACATAATCTCTAGGATAGGTGTTGGGTGAAGCTCACTCTCCACGCCAACAACGGGGGATGAGGTGCTTGGTGAGATCTTGACGACTTGGGGGCGAGAAACCGAGAACCCAAGGCCTTGTACAACTTGAACGCACTAGGCAAGATCCAAGAGGGGGGTGGATAATCCGGTGCTCCTTGGTAGGAGCATGAGACCAATAGATATAAGTCCTCAAAGGGTTTCCTTAATATCTATTATTATCCAAGTCTAGGGTTTACAATAGAGGGTGGGGGCTATATATAGGACAACCACATAAACAGGGGTATTTTGGGAACAAATAGCGAAATATAGAGATGGTTACAAGGCGCTGGGCCGAATTAACACGTTCAGGCTTTTCCAGGTCCGGTAGTACCCGTCCAGCTCGACCGGTAGTACCGGTCATGCGGTAGTACCGCTTCCTGGCCGGTAGTACCGCTTGTCGTCCTGGGACTTGCGCTGGGGACTTCTGTTGGTGGCGGTAGCAGGGGGCGGTAGTACCATGGCCCGGTAGTACCGGATCCAGGAGCGGTAGTGCCGCTGGTGACAGAGAGCATTTGGGCTGCTCTGGGACCTTCTGTTGTTGGTGGTAGCGTTGGGCGGTAGTGCCGCCAAGCGATAGTGCCGGTCGCCAGATCCGGTAGTACCGCTGGCGACAGAGAGCATTTGGTCTCTTCTGTTGGCGCTCCTTCATCCTGTGGGTTCTTCTCTTCGTATCTGATCATGCACAAGGTATGGGTATGAAGTAGCAGGCCATCCAAAGGTGTATCGAAGTCACACAAGGAGAGGAGCGAGTTCACCTTAGCTTGAAGGAGTTTGGCTCGGGCGCGAGTCATGGGTCCACTTGGGGAGCTTGTGGGAGTAGATGTAGTAGCGGTCGTAGGACGGGCTGCATCAGCTCCCCCTCTTGGGAAAGAGTCGTCCTCGACTCTTCAACCGTCTCAACTTCCTCTTCTCCATGGTAGGGTGAGAGGTCCTTGACATTGAATGTGGAGCTCACAAGATACTTGGATGTTGGGATATCGATGACATAAGCATTGTTGTTGATTCTCTTGAGCACTTTGAATGGTCCATCACCTCTAGGCTTTAGCTTGGAGTCGTGTTCCTTGGGGAAGCGGTCTTTACTCAAGTGTATCCACACAAGGTCTCCCTCTTCGAAGATTATCTCTTTCTTGTTCTTGTTTAGCCTTGATGCTTGGCGAAGGACTTGTTGCTCGATAGTAGCTCGTGTGTCATCATGGAGTTTCTTCATTGTGTTGGCGCGCTTGACAATGTCCATGTTGGCACGTTCATGAAGTGGGAGTGGAAGGATATCGAGCGCGGTGAGAGGCTCGAAGCCGTAGACGATCATGAACGGGCTCCTCATGGTGGTGGAGTGCTTGGCGCGGTTGTAGGCGAACTCGGCGTGTGGAATGCATTCCTCCCGTCTTTAGGTTCTTCTTTATCAACACCGGAGGAGTGTGCCAAGACTTCGATTGACGACCTCGGTTTGTCCATCGGTTTGAGGATGCGAGGCGACGAGAAGAGGAGCTTGATCGAGCTTGGCCATGAGGGTCTTCAGTAGCTCATGAATTTTACGTCGCGGTCGGAGACGATTGTTCTTGGCACACCGTGTAGCCGAATTATTTTCCTGAAAAACAAATTTGCTACATGTGAAGCATCATCGGTCTTATGGCACGGAATGAAATGTGCCATTTTGGAAAAGCGATCCACTACTACAAATATGGAATCATGACCATGTTTAGATCTAGGCAAGCCTAACACAAAGTCCATGCTAATGTCCGACCAAGGTGCATGAGGAATAGGCAATGGCATATAAATACCAAAGGGGTTGGACTTAGACTTAGCTTGGATACATGTAGTGCATCGTTGGATGTGGCGCTCCACGTCGCGCTTCATCTTTGGCCAAAAGTAGTGAGTGGAGAGCATGTCATATGTCTTGTCACGGCCAAAGTGGCCCATAAGGCCTCCACCATGGGACTCTTGAAGAAGCAAACGTTGGAGAGACGATTTCGGAATGCAAAGCTTGTTTTGTTTGAAAAGAACACCCTTATGCAAATAGAAATCATCGATCCCTTTGTCGAATGAACATTGTGCAAATATTTTTCCAAAGAAAGGGTCGGACGCGTACAAAGATTTGATGTCATCAAGACCCAAGACATTGACTTCGAGTCGTGTAAGAAGGCTTGTGTTTTTGCGAGACAAGGCATCCGCTACCACATTTTCTTTGCCCTTCTTGTATTTGACAATGTAAGGAAAAGACTCCATAAACTCAAGCCATTTTGCGTGCCTTTTACTCAAGTTGGCTTGGCCCTTAAGATACTTCAACAACTCATGGTCGGAATGGATGATAAATTCTTTGGGCCAAAGATAGTGTTTCCACACTTGAAGAACTCGAACCAAGGCAAAAAGTTCCTTGTCATAAATGGGATAATTGAGGCGTGTGCCGTCAAGTTTCTCACTATGGTAAGCAATAGGACGCCCATTTTGCATAAGGACGCCACCAATGCCAATACCACTAGCGTCACATTCAATCTCAAAGGTTTTTGTGAAATCCGGCAATGTAAGAAGTGGTGCTTCGGTGAGCCTCTTTTTGAGCTCATCAAAAGCCTTTTGTTGTGCTTTTCCCCAAACGAACGTGACATTTTTCTTGGTCATTTCGTTTAGGGGGCAAGCAATGGTAGAAAAATCTTTCACAAAGCGACGGTAAAAGCCAGCCAACCCATGAAAACTACGAAGTTCACTAACATTTGTTGGAATGGGCCAATCTCGTATGTCCTTGACTTTTGAGACATCCACTTCTATGCCATTAGAAGACACAACAAAACCAAGGAAAATCAGCTTGTCTCTTGCAAAAGTGCACTTTGGGAGATTAGCATAAAGCTTTTCATGACGAAGGATTTGTAGGACCTCCTTAACATGAGTAACATGCTCCTTTAGTGACTTGCTATAGACAAGAATGTCATCAAAGTAAACAACTACACTCTTTCCAATAAGAGATCGCAAAATATGGTTCATGAGGGGCATGAAGGTAGATGGGGCATTGGATAAGCCAAAAGGCATAACCAACCATTCATAGAGACCAAGCTTGGTCTTGAAGGCGGTTTTCCACTCATCACCTTCAGCCATGCGAATTTGATGGTAGCCACTGAGATCAATTTCGAAAATATAGTGGCTCCACATAACTCATCAAGCATGTCATCAAGACGCGGTATAGGATGTCGATAGCATACGGTGATAGCATTGATTGGACGGCAGTCCATGCATAACCGCAACGTATCATCCGTTTTTGGTACTAGGATCACGGGGACCGCGCTTGGGCTAGTGCTTACTTGGATCAAACCTTTGGAGACGAGTTGGTTGATTTGACGTTCGATCTCCTTCGTCTCTTCCGGTTTTGTGCGCGTCTGCGCGGTTTGGAGTGGTCTTGTGGGTATGAGGTCGATGCGGTGCTCTATTCCACGAAGAGGAGGAAGGCCATGAGGAAGCTCTTCGGGAAAAACATCTTGGAATTCCTGCAAAATAGCCATCAAAGAAGGAGGAACATTTGTCAAGTCGTTAGTTCCTTGCGCTAGTCCCTTGCATACAAGGACATAGTGCAAGATGGATGGGTTGTTCCGCACTTCTCTCATCTCACTTTTGGTGGCAAGAAGAACACTCTTAGTTTTTCCACTTGAGTTTGGCTTGTAGCTCTCGCTCACTATGGTGTGGTTCTCTCGCTCACCACTCTTCTCACAAGGTGTTTTTGCGTATTACGCCCTCACTAAAGCCTTTGCATTGTCCGCAATTATTTGGCTAGGAGTCATTGGTTGCAACACACAAGTTTTATCAAGACATTTGAAAGTGTAAGTGTTTGAGTGACCATTATGCAAAGCACGCTTGTCATATTGCCACGGTCTTCCGAGCAACATGTGACAAGCCGTCATTGGAACCACGTCACATTCCACCGTGTCCTTGTAGTGCCCAATGGACAACGTCACCAAGACGGTGTGCTTGATCTTGACGGATCCTTGGTCACTTAGCCATTGGATATGGTAGGGGTGTCTATGTGGATGAAGGGTGAGGTTGAGTTTCTCACACAATTTCGTGCTTGCGAGGTTGTGGCAACTCCCTCCATCGATGACAACTTTGATGGACTTCCCATTGATGCCGGCACGAGTTTGGAAGATGTTCGAGCGTTGGTCTTCATTTTCATTGGCTTGGGTAGTCAAGACCCTTGTGACCTGGCGATGGACTTGCGTCATGCTCGCACACAAGAAGTTCTTGGTCCTCTTCCAAATGTTGCCTTGCCATGGCTTCCTTGACCCTTGCATCAAACTCGTCTTCACTCAAGTATTCTTCATCGCCGTTGTCATGGATGAACAAAACTTTCTTGTTTCCACATGCATTCGACTTGTGCCCTTTGCCTCCACACTTGTAGCATTCACCATTGAATGGTTGATCATCCCTTGTGTGTTTGCCACTTGGGGGCTGTTTTCCTTGGGAAAGAGGTGGCTTGAAGGGAAGCTTGGTTGTACTTGAGGAGCTTCCACTTGGTGTTGTTGGAGTAGTGGTTGGCGCTTGCTTGTAGGTGAAGTACGTCTTTGGCTTGTTGTACTTGATTCCCTCTTGCACTTGGCGCTCGGCCTTGGATGCGATGTGCACAAGCTCAACCATGTTGTTGTACTTTTGGAACTCGGTGATGCGCTTGATGGGATGGTTCAAGCCATTGAGGAAGCGTGACATTGTTTGTTCATCTCGCTCTTCGATGTTGGCACGGATCATGTTGAGCTCCATTTGCTTGAAGTACTCTTCCACGGTCTTTGTCCATTGACTAAGCGTTTGAAGCTTGTTGAAGAGGTCACGCGTGTAGTGCGAAGGAACAAAGCGGGATCTCATATGAGCCTTCATATCTTGCCAAGTTGCGATAGGAGGCTCTTCTTTTGCTTCGCGAGCGAGTTGGACTTGTTCCGACCAAAGGTTGGCGTACTCATCAAACTCGAGGGATGCCATGGCCATCATCTTCTCATTGCTATAGTTGTGCATGCGAAAGATCTTGTCGACCTTGAGTTCCCAAGAGAGATATTCTTTGGGTTCATTGGAACCGGTGAACTTTGGCATGGTGAACTTGAGCTTGCCGAAAGTTTCTTCTCCATTGCGGTTCCGGTTGCGTCGGGTGCCATGATTTGGGCGGTCATCATCATCATCCGATCTCTCATGTCGTTCTTGGTGATTGTTGCGTTTCTCTTGGGGTTGTTGAGGTGCCGCGTTTGGTGGTGGAACTTGTTGTTGATGACGAGCTTGGGGAGCTTGCTCGTTTTGTTGACGCGGTTGAGGACGCGGAGGAGGTTGATGGTCCTCACGACGAGCTTGGGGAGCTTGCTCTTGTTCTTGTCGTGGTTGATGCCGAGGAGCGTTGTCTTGCGCCCTGTGGCGAGGAGGACGTCGAGCCGCATGCGCAATGGGCTGCTCTTCTTCTTCTTGGTGTAGAGGAGGCTCGTCATGACCATCATGTTGCCGACGTGGACGCTCATGTCGATGATGACGCGTTGGAGGATCTTCGCGTGCTTCACGTCGACGGTGATCTTGTTCGTCTTCTTCGGATGCTTCACTTGTTGTTGAAGGGGCATGTCGACGTCGATGGCCTTGGTGGTCCATGCGAGGTTGCTCTTGTTGAATCAGAAGTGCCCTTGGTTGTGGCCGGTTCGCTTCGCGCCTTGGAGGTCTTGCGGAGAGGTCACCATCATAGCTTGACGTTGCGGCGTGACGCGGAGATGGTACCGCTTGCAAAGAGCTCATGGATCGAAGAACGGGTCCATCCCGGTGCCTTGAAGCGTGACGGCGAGGTGCACTTGATTCACTTGAGGAGTGCCGAGATGAGCTTGATTCGCGCGAGCGTGGCCTTGAGAGTCCATCAATGATGCTTTGAAGCTTCTCATCCGTTGAGGCGAGTGCACGACCAAGCGCTTCATTTTGATGACCGAGGTTGTGTTGCATGACATGCATTTGGCCACGGACTTCTTCGAAGCGGTTGTCGATGTTCTTGAATTCCACACGGGCCTTGCTAAATTTTGTTCATCTTGGCGCCGCTCGAGAGCTTCACAACGATAGTTGAATTCTCCTCGGACCTTCCAATGGTCCCATCTTGTCATGAATTGTGTGTCATCCTCCGTGATGGAGGGGTTAACCTCTTGGGTGCCCGATCTTCACGGATCTCGTGGTCAAATCGATGGGAAAGCGAGGGGGAAGGGAGAAGGTAGCGGAAGAGAACACACACCTCGCGAAGAACACGATGAACACACGCAAAAACTCACACAATACATGGCCGATTGCTCCCGAACGGTGGCCACCGGTCCGATAGAATCCTCGCAAGGAAAGATCGGTCAACGTGCTCCCTCAAATCCACATCGGAGAGGGAAGAACACCTTGGGGAGGGTCTTGACAACTTGGAGACGAGACATGAACTCCAAGGCCTTGTTAAACGATGGATGCGTGATGCAAAGTCCAATCGAGGTTGGTGACGATAGTCGGTCCCCTTGGTAAAGGGGATGAGGCAAAACTAGAGATTCCACAATGGGGGTTTTCTTTAGTCTATCATCTATGCCTTAGGGTTACATGAGGGGTGGGGGCTCTATTTATAGGCCAACCACATAAACAGGGGTATTTTGGGGACAAATAGAGAAATATAGAGAGGGTTACAAGGCGCTGGGCCGAATTAACACGATCAGGTTCTGTGTCGTCCGGTAGTACCGGTCCGGCCCGTCCGGTAGTACGGGTCAAGCGGTAGTACTGCTTCCTGGCCCGGTAGTACCTCTTGTCCTCCTGGGACTTGCGCTGGAGCCTTCTGTTGGTGGCGGTAGCAGGTAGTGTCTGGTGGTAGTACCGGATCGGGGCAGTAGTACCGCGGTGATGAGAGCATTTGGCTTGTGCTGGCGTAAATGCATTGCAAGCGGTTGCATAGGGCGGTAGTCTGGCGGTAATACAGTCGCCAGTCGGTATTACCGCTGGCGACAGAGAGCATTTGGCAGTCTATCTTCTTCCGCCTCCTCTTCCAAGCCTCCGTCTTGTCGGGCTTGATGTTCCGGGCTTCCTCCCTTGCCTCCGTACTTGTCAATGTGAACCTATCATGCATATGTGACGGAGTATGAAGTAGCATGCCATTCAATAGGGAAGGAAGGGGGCTCGCATAGAGGAACGGATTCACCTTTGGAGTCCATGACGACTTGGTGTAAGTTGGAGACCAAGATGTGGCAACGACCGTAGGTCGGGCTACATCAGCTCCCCCCCTTTCAAAAAGAGTCGTCCTCGACTCTACATGCTCATCACCAAGTAGAAGCGGTCGAGAGACCTTCTTGATCCTGGGGTTCACCATATAGTCATCCTCGGGAAGATTGACTTGACAACACTTCAATTTTCCTTCACCTTCCTTGAAGCCTACAAAGCTCACAACAAAAGCGAAGCAACACTCAAAGCGTAGCCAATTCATGAAGGTTATTGCATGAGTCCTCAAGTAGAAGGAAGTCACCTTAGCTTGTAGAGATAGCTCGATGAAGGGTAGCCATAGGTTCTTCTTGTCAACATATTGTCCATAGAGGTTGACATGTATACACTTGTACCTTCATACAACAAAGACCAATCAACATATGTTTGTGTGTGATAGAGGAGCATGTCATTTGTGGCATGTCCATTCTTGTTCACAACACGATTAGCACAACTCAGGTATAGCAAACACGATGCATATGCAAGGTCAATGTGCGTGGAAATCGTTTGAACATCATCCAAATGTGGAAACTCAAAAACTCCATATAACATAGAAGTTGGGCATTCAAAGCATTGGATCCAAATTTCAAACAACATCTTTGATGCAAGAATAGGATAATGTGGCAAAAACACACGAGGAAGAATGTCCAAAGCAACAACAATATGTGTGCGACCCAACCATTGGAAAGAGAAATTGTTTGACATGTTGGATGTCACACACAAATCATCGAAAGCAAATATCATGGGAAAATGAGTATCCCAAGCGGAAGCAAAAACAACATATTTGCAAACAAACCAAATGAAAGAGCAAGTGGTCCTTATGTTTGTTGCAACAACAAGACGAGATTGTTGGAAGCTCTCATGACAATACATGCTCTTAATGGAATTGTGGTTGCACCCAAAACATCGGAAAGAGAAAATGTTCAACATTTTTGTTGCAACACACAAAACATCATTATCTAGATGCGAAGAAACATGAATGTCACAAGGGGAGATAATACCATTAACATGCTTGCAATCAAACCATATGAAAGAGCAATTTGCCAACATGAAATATGCAAAGCATGCAAAAGGTATCAGAGCTGGGTTCGATCTTGAACTCACTTGTGGGATGCTCTCTAGAGCTCTTTTTGTCAACTCGTGCTCAACCGAGGTTGACATTCTCGTGCGGGTACCTACACACATCATACACCAAAGGAAGAACGTGTGTGCATGGTAGAGATACACATCATCCATCATGACGTATCTCTTCTTGTGCACATCACCATTAATGTCAATTAAGTATGAAATAGATGCATGGTGAGTATGCAAGTGGGGAACATGCTTATCATGGCAATCATCAAAATCTCCAAAAATTGAGAAAGCTATGGGGGCCATCTCATTATAACGCATGTGGTCAACATTGTTGCAAGCATTCATCTTATTGCAAGCAACGGGAAAAATTGAACGACTAGCATGACAAAGCATGTCCAAAGCAATTGGAGGATACACACAAGATGCATAGCATGACATGTTTATGGCAATGAGTTCGCAATCAAACAATTCCACACGATCAATATTATGCAAAGGCAAAGCATCACATGGGAATATGAGTGAAGCATATGTAATGTCACAAGTATCATCCAAAACATGCATATCCTCACAATTCATCATGTCCACTAGTGGGATCATGGCATCATCAACACCCTTATTGTTACCTTGGTCATACCTCTCATATGAAGTGGGTGTTGTGGAAGTAGTGGCCTCCTTCTGGACGACTTCGTCTTCTTCATGTAGCCATGGCGTCGCATCATCTTCGTGCACCATGTACATCTTCTCCAATTGAGGCATCATTGCTTCATGGCTTGGCGCGTCTTCATCCATGAAACCTAGCATAACACAAGAGAACACACTAGAGGTAGAGGGTAAGTTGTTAGAAATCGAAATGGTCTCACTTGACCTATCAACTACCACTCTCAACTCACTAGGAGTATCACTCATGCCCTCCAAGTGGAAGCACTCAATCTCACATAAGGTGGAGTCACTCATCTCACTCTTGTTCTCACTCAAGTGGGCTAAGTGGCTCTCATACTCACATGGGATTGGTACCACATCATCACTCAAGCATATGGGGGTAGGCTCGGTTTCCTCAACTCCATGCGCCTCCTTTGGTGAAGGGAAAATCCCATGCTCACCATTCTTGACCTTGTCGCCTCCAAGGTTGGATGCCATAAGATGGGCATCATTTCTCTCCTCCATGGTCGAAGGGAAAATCCCATGCTCGACCGTCTTGTGGCCATCTCGTAGTAGTGGTGGAGGTAGGCTCATGCTATCCAACTTGGCGAAGTAGGCGTCTACATTTTCCTCGTTCGCGAGGTCGTAGAAGTCAAGCGTAGGCATTGAAGCTTGATGGCGTGGTGGAAGGCTTGCTCTTGGTGCCATTTTGGTGGTGGCACTAGTAGTTGAAGGTGCCCTATGATGGTGTCGATGGAGGTCATTGGCGTGTCTTGCCGATGGTTGATGTTGGTGAAGCACTTGGTCATCCACATGACGCTCGCGACGGTGATCATTTGCCTTGGCACTCTTCTTGTGCTTGTGGTGCCTTCTTGAGCTTGATTGAGAATTATGGTTGGTGCTCATCTTCAATTCTTCGTCTTGGTGGCGAAGATGCCTTAGACGATTTCTTGTATCCTCTTTATGGTGGCGATGCTCATGAGAGGATGTTTGTCGATGAAGATTCTTGTTTCGTGGCGCCTCTTGATGCATATGATGTTTGGACGCCACTCTTGTTTGGATAGGAGTTGGAGCTTGGCGCCTTGGCGGTGATGTAGCTTGGCGCCTTGGAGATGGTGGAGCTTGACGCCTTGGAGGTGATGGAGCTTGGTGCCTTGGAGATGGTGGCGCTTGACACCATCTAGGTGGTGGCACATGTCGCCTTGGAGGTGGATCATCGAAGTAGGTGGTGCCCTTTTGTGTGGAACGCTTGGCCTTGAAGGTCATGGAATCTTGATGATGCGCCTCCTCTTGCTTGGCATAGTAGGCTTCCATCTCCACACGGTGGAGGAATTCTTCATGGCTCATGGAGGAGCCATCAAAGTCGATGAAGTTCTCCGTGTCCTCCATGCTTGGCGAGGCGTCATCGATGTCGCACTCGAAGTCGTCCATGCTTGGGGAGTAGTTGTTGGTGTAGTACTCCATATCACCCAAGCATGTGGAGCCATTGTCGGTGTAGTGCTCCATAGGCTCCATGCATGAGGAGCCATTGTCGACGTAGAGCTCCATGTCTTCCATGCATGTGGAGTCATCGTAGGTGTAGTTCTCCGGGTCCTTAAAGCATGTGGAGCCATTGTCGGTGTGGTGCTTCGTCATGTCCTCTATACTTGTGGAGTCGTAGTCATGGTGGCTCATCATGGATTCTTCATAGATATCATCCTCGGTTCCGGAGTCCCTAGACATGATGCACAAGACCAAGCGTTGTATATGGAAGTGGTAGTGGGAGTTAGGGATACAACGTAAAACCTTACTTTACCTTGGAAGATCGTATCGTGCAAGTGGCCACACTTGAGAGCAATAAACCAAGCAAAGTTAAGTTCACGCGGAACACCAAAACCAACTACTAACCAAAAAACACACACACACAAGGCCTATGGTGGATAGGTATGGAAAGTGGCATGTCAAGAACCAATCCGAAATCGAGATGTTGTAATGGCAAGTAAAGAACCACAATGATCACAAAGCAAACAAGTTAATCCACAAGATAGGCAATATGTACAAGGAAACACACACGGTGGGATAAATGGGACTTGTGTGACGGAGAAAGTGAGCTAAGAACCAAAAGATTACCTAGCGAAGACTATAAGCTCGCGTCACACAAGTACAAGGAGAGACCCTAGTTCGATTGCACAAGATTGGTAGGATACAAGATATGCACAAAAAGTACCACCTATATGATGTTCATCGAGCTTGCGCTTCCTATTCTATGAGGCACATGTATATCTCTTTCTTTTTCTTTTCTCCTTTTTTCTATTTTTTTTCTTTTTGTATCACTCTTTTTTTTTCACTTGCCTCTTCCTTGTGCCAACAACTATACAAGATAACTATATGAGATAGCGCTCACAATGTTTGCTCGGAATCTACAAGGTATCGAATGTGCATATCCCAAGCAATCATAAGAGGAACTAGTCTCAATAGGTGTTTGTTGCTCGCAAAGATAGTGGGGTTCACAAAGGAATGCAAGTGGGGAGAAGTCACAGAATGTTTATACCTTTCGTCGACGATCTTCACCCTTTATTGTTGGATTCCGCCTTGCTCACGGAATTTTGATGGAGTAGATAGCATGAACAACGTGGATGATGATGTAGAGCTCCTTCTCCTCTTCCAAACGAGCTAAAGAACACCAAAATCCGAGTTCGAATGCAAAAGTTATGCTCAAAACGGTGAGAGGCTGAAATCTGGAACTTGCTGTTTTCTTTCTGTCTTGGGCGGTAGTACCGGATTTTGGTACCGGTGGGAGGTAGTACCGTAGATTTGGAGAGGTAGTATCGCTCGAGACAGAGAAAACCAGATCTGACGCGAGTTCGCGAGTTTGGGGCGATTTGGGCAGAAAATCTTCAAAAAAAACACCAAATCGAAGGGGGAAATCAAGGAATTAGGCCATGGGAACGCAGGGGAAGGTAGATCAACTAGTTTAGCAAGTAATCCACGGATCAAAACCTACCAAAACGCACTCAAATCACAGATCGATCCAAAACACGAATTGGGGCTTTTTTTGGTGAAATTTTCGAATTTATGGGGAAAAGACCAAATCGAAGAGAAATCCGTGGCAACCAAAAGCTGCTGATACCAGATGATGGAGGGGTTAACCTCTTGGGTGCCCGATCTTCACGGATCTCGTGGTCAAATCGATGGGAAAGCGAGGGGGAAGGGAGAAGGTAGCGGAAGCGAACACACACCTCGCGAAGAACACGACGAACACACGCAAAAACTCACACGATACAAGGCCGATTGCTCCCGAACGGTGGCCACCGGTCCGATTGAATCCTCGCAAGGAAAGATCGGTCAACGTGCTCCCTCAAATCCACATCGGAGAGGGAAGAACACCTTGGGGAGGGTCTTGACAACTTGGAGACGAGACATGAACTCCAAGGCCTTGTTCAACGATGGATGCGTGATGCAAAGTCCAATCGAGGTTGGTGACGATAGTCGGTCCCCTTGGTAAAGGGGATGAGGCAAAACTAGAGATTCCACAATGGGGGTTTTCTTTAGTCTATCATCTATGCCTTAGGGTTACATGAGGGGTGGGGGCTCTATTTATAGGCCAACCACATAAACAGGGGTATTTTGGGGACAAATAGCGAAATATAGAGAGGGTTACAAGGCGCTGGGCCGAATTAACACGATCAGGTTCTGTGTCGTCCGGTAGTACCGGTCCGGCCCGTCCGGTAGTACCGGTCAAGCGGTAGTACCGCTTCCTGGCCCGGTAGTACCGCTTGTCGTCCTGGGACTTGCGCTGGAGCCTTCTGTTGTTGGCGGTAGCGGTAGTAGTCGTGGCCAGTAGTACCGAATCGGGGCGGTAGTACATGTGACGAGAGCATTTGGCTTGCGCTGTGTTTATTCTTTGGAGGTTGCATAGGGCGGTAGTGCCAGGCGGTAGTACCGCCGCCAGTCCGTAGTACTGCCGGCGAGAGCATTTGGCGGTCTGTCTTCTTCCGCCTCCTCTTCCAAGCCTCCGTCTTGTCGGGCTTGATGTTCCGGGCTTCCTCCCTTGCCTCCGTACTTGTCAATGTGAACCTATCATGCATATGTGACGGAGTATGAAGTAGCATGCCATTCAATAGGGAAGGAAGGGGGCTCGCATAGAGGAATGGATTCACCTTTGGAGTCCATGACGACTTCGTGTAAGTTGGAGACCAAGATGTGGCAACGACCGTAGGTCGGGCTACATCACTCCGGAGGTGGTGGTGGTTGGGATGGCTCTCCATGCCTGTCCATGATGCAAAGCCACAAGGGTTGTATATGGAGAGAAAGGGTGCGTATAGTTAGCCTTTTACCTCACCCTGGAGATTATATCAAACCAATTGCCACACAAAAGAGCGAAAAGCGTGCAAAGTGAAATGGCAAGAAACTCACACACAAATATGCTACAACTCTCAAAAGGCTTTTGGTGGAAGGTTAGGATTGTGGAAAACCAAACGAAACGATCCAAGCAAAAGGTTATTGTCCTACGTGGTAAAGAACCAAAGATCAAAAGCAAAAGGATACGATCTACAAAAACACGGAAAACACACACGTGGAGAAAAAGGGGGTTAGCACGACTATGAAAATGAGAACAAAAGGTCCTAACGAAGACTATGCTCAGTTGTCGTGCCAACTCAAGGAGACCACAACTCGTTTGCCAAAAAAGGATAAACAATAGATTTGTGCAGTTGCCTCGGTGCGCTCTTTCTTCTCTCTTTCTTGGCTTACAAGCTTGGTATTCTCTTTTTATTGGGAGACTATGTATCTTTTTCTCTTTTTCTTTTGTTCTTTTTTTTGATTCTTTTTCCTTTTTCTCCCTTGCTATGCTACTATGTTAGCTTTTGTATTTGGCCTCACACTCTCACTTTCCGAAAGCAAGTGCACAATGCTTAGACAAACACAAAATGAGTTGCTCTCATAGGATAGATACACACAAAGGAAGATATGGGGGTTGTCAAGGTGGTGCAAGTTATACCTTTGGTATTGTTGATGGCTTGCAATCGTTGGTGGTGGATGATGTTCGAGCGTCGCGGTGTCGAGGAGCGCGGGTGACGTTGATGCGGAAGCGTGTGTTAAGATGGCGACAAACACACGAGACACGAGCAAGCTAACGGGGGAAAGTCAGCAAGCGAAAATGAGGTGTCAAGAAGAAGGAAAAAGCTTCTGTTACTGGCGGTAGTACCGCTTGGTACAGGCGGTAGTACCGGACGGCGGTAGTACCGCTTGTTAATAGACGACGGTAATCATACCGCTTGGAGCAGTGGTAGTACCGCTGGTGACAGAACACAAAAGAAAACGAGATCCACTTGACACAAAACTCAAATCCGTGGGAAATCTGACCGAAAGGCTGGTTAGGAACAACAGGGGCTATAGATCGACTCCGAAAGCAACAGAACTATGGACCAAAATCACGAAAACCTCACCAAATCCAGAGATCGATCCGAAGGCAAATTGGGGCTCTTTTTGGTGGGATTTTCGATTTTGAGGCGGATAAAAGAAAAATTGGGGGGAAATTCGTGATCAACCGTGCTCTTGATACCAATATGTTGGGGGGTAACCCTGGGGTTGGCCCGATCTTTCACGAATTCCACGAGAGACGAGGGGAAAGAGGTGGTCGGGGGATGAAATCGAGGAAAGCGATGAAAACCACGAACACACGCACGCCAAAACACGATACACACCTACTCCTCACGCCGGTGGCAACCGGTCCAACATAATCTCTAGGATCGGTGTTGGGCGAAGCTCGCTCTCCACGCCAACAACGGGGGATGAGGTGCTTGGTGAGATCTTGACGACTTGGGGGCGAGAAACCGAGAACCCAAGGCCTTGTACAACTTGAACGCACTAGGCAAGATCCAAGAGGGGGGTGGATAATCCGGTGCTCCTTGGTAGGAGCATGAGACCAATAGATATAAGTCCTCAAAGGGTTTCCTTAATATCTATTATTATCCAAGTCTAGGGTTTACAATAGAGGGTGGGGGCTATATATAGGCCAACCACATAAACAGGGGTATTTTGGGAACAAATAGCGAAATATAGAGAGGGTTACAAGGCGCTGGGCCGAATTAACACGTTCAGGCTTTTCCAGGTCCGGTAGTACCGGTCCAGCTCGACCGGTAGTACCGGTCATGCGGTAGTACCGCTTCTCGGGTAGTACCGCTTGAATCTGGGACTTCTGCTGGGCCTTCATTGGTGGCGGTGGCGTGCAGTGGCGGTAGTACCGGATCCGGTCGGTAGTACCGCCCGATGTGAGGCTTAAGCTGGGACCTTCATGTCGTTGGAGGTTGGGCGGTAGCGCTTGAAGTAGTGCCAGATCCGGTACCATACATGGCGACAGAGAGCATTTAGTCTCTTCTGTTGGTGCTCCTTCGTCCTGTGGGTTCTTCTCTTCATATCTGATGATGCACAAGGTATGGGTATGAAGTAGCAGGCCATCCAAAGGTGTATCGAAGTCACACAAGGAGAGGAGCGAGTTCACCTTAGCTTGAAGGAGTTCGGCTCGGGCGCGAGTCATGGGTCCACTTGGGGAGCTTGTGGGAGTAGATGTAGTACCGGTCGTAGGACGGGCTGCATCATTGGGGAAGCGGTCTTTACTCAAGTGTATCCACACAAGGTCGCCCTCTTCGAAGATTATCTCTTTCTTGTTCTTGTTTAGCCTTGATGCTTGGCGAAGGACTTGTTGCTCGATAGTAGCTCGTGTGTCTTCATGGAGTTTCTTCATTGTTTGGGCACGCTTAACAACGTCCATATTGGCACGTTCATGAAGTGGAAGTGGGAGGATATCGAGCACGGTGAGGGGCTCGAAGCCATAGACGATCATGAACGGGCTCCTCATGGTGGTGGAGTGCTCGGCGCGGTTGTAGGCGAACTCGGCGTGTGGAATACATTCCTCCAAGTCCTTAAGGTTCTTCTTTATGAACACCCGGAGGAGTGTGCCAAGACTTCGATTGACGACCTCGGTTTGTCCGTCGGTTTGAGGATGCGAGGCGGACGAGAAGAGTAGCTTGATGCCGAGCTTGGCCATGAGAGTCTTCCAGAAGTAGCTCATGAATTTTACGTCGCGGTCGGAGATGATTGTTCGTGGCACACCGTGTAGCCGAATTATTTCCCTGAAAAACAAATTTGCTACATGTGAAGCATCATCGGTCTTATGGCACGGAATGAAATGTGCCATTTTGGAAAAACGATCCACTAATACAAATATAGAATCATGTCCATGTTTAGATCTAGGCAAGCCTAACACAAAGTCCATGCTAATGTTCGACCAAGGTGCATGAGGAATAGGCAATGGCATATAAAGACCAAAGGGGTTGGACTTAGACTTAGCTTGGATACATGTAGTGCATCGTTGGACGTGACACTCCACGTCGCGCTTCATCTTTGGCCAAAAGTAGTGAGTGGATAGCATGTCATATGTCTTGTCACGGCCAAAGTGACCCATAAGGCCTCCACCATGGGACTCTTGAAGAAGCAAAAGTTGGAGAGACGATTTTAGAATGCAAAGGTTGTTTTGTTTGAAAAGAAAACCCTTTTGCAAATAGAAATCATCAATCCCTTTGTCTATTGAACATTTTGCAAAAATTGGTCCAAAGAAGGGGTCGGACGCATACAAAGATTTGATGTCATCAAGACCCAAGACATTTACTTCGAGTCGTGTAAGAAGGCTTGTGTTTTTGCGAGACAAGGCGTCCGCTACCACATTTTCTTTGCCCTTCTTGTATTTGACAATGTAAGGAAAATACTCCATGAACTCAACCCATTTTGCGTGTCGTTTACTCAAATTGGCTTGGCCCTTAAGATACTTCGACGACTCTTGGTCGGAGTGGATGATAAATTCTTTGGGCCAAAGATAGTGTTGCCACACTTGAAGAACTCGAACCAAGGCAAAAAGTTCTTTGTCATAAATGGGATAGTTTAGGCGTGCGCCATCAAGTTTCTCACTATGGTAAGCAATAGGACGCCCATTTTGCATAAGGAGGCCACCAATGCCAATACCGCTAGCGTCACATTCAATCTCAAAGGTTTTTGTGAAATCCGGTAATGCAAGAAGTGGTGCTTCGGTGAGCCTCTTTTTGAGCTCATCAAAAGCCTTTTGTTGTGCTTTTCCCCAAACGAACGTGACATTTTTCTTGGTCAATTCGTTGAGGGGGCAAGCAATGGTAGAAAAGTCTTTCACAAAGCGACGGTAAAAGCCAGCCAACCCATGAAAACTACGAAGTTCACTAACATTTGTAGGTATGGGCCAATCTCGTATGTCCTTTACTTTGGAGACATCAACTTCAATTCCATTAGAAGACACAACAAAACCAAGGAAAATCAGCTTGTCTTTTGCAAAAGTGCACTTTGGGAGATTAGCATAAAGCTTTTCATGACGAAGGATTTGAAGGACCTCCTTAACATGAGTAACATGCTCCTCTAGTGACTTGCTATAGACAAGAATGTCATCAAAGTAAACAACTACACTCTTCCCAATGAGAGATCTCAAAATATGGTTCATGAGGCGCATGAAGGTAGATGGGGCGTTAGATAAGCCAAAAGGCATAACCAACCATTCATAGAGACCAAGCTTGGTCTTGAAGGCGGTTTTCCACTCATCACCTTCGGCCATGCGAATTTTATGGTAACCACTACGAAGATCAAATTTTTGAAAATATAGTGGCTCCACATAACTCATCAAGCATGTCATCAAGACGCGGTATAGGATGTCGATAACGTACGGTGATAGCATTGATTGGACGGTAGTCCATGCATAACCGCAACGTATCATCCGTTTTTGGGACTAGAATCACGGGAACCGCGCTTGGGCTAGTGCTTACTTGGATAAAACCTTTGGAGACGAGTTTGTTGATTTGGCGTTCGATCTCCTTCGTCTCTTCCGGGTTTGTGCGATACGCGGCGCGGTTTGGGAGTGGGGCGCCGGGTATGAGGTCGATACGGTGCTCGATTCCACGAAGAGGAGGAAGGCCATGAGGAAGCTCTTCGGGGAATACATCTTGGAATTCCTGCAAAATAGCCATCAAAGAAGGAGGAACATTTGTCAAGTCGTTATTTCCTTGCGCTAGTCCCTTGCATACAAGGACATAGTGCAAGATGGATGGGTTGTTCCGCACTTCTCTCATCTCACTTTTGGTGGCAAGAAGAACACTCTTATTTTTTCCACTCGAGTCTGGCTTGTAGCTCTCACTCACTATGGTGTGGTTCTCTCGCTCACCACTCTTCTCACAAGGTGTTTTTGTGTATTGCGCCCTCGCTAAAGCCTTTGCATTGTCCGCAATTATTTGGCTAGGAGTCATTGGTTGCAACACACAAGTTTTATCAAGCCATTTGAAGGTGTAAGTGTTTGAGTGACCATTATGCAAAGCACGCTTGTCATATTGCCACGGCCTTCCGAGCAGCATATGGCAAACCGTCATTGGGACCACGTCACATTCCACCGTGTCCTTGTAGTGCCCAATTGAGAACGTCACCGAGACGGTGTGCTTGATCTTGACGGATCCTTGGTCACTTAGCCATTGGATATGGTAGGGGTGTTTATGCGGATGGAGGGTGAGATTGAGTTTCTCACACAATTCCGTACTTGCAAGGTTGTGGCAACTCCCTCCATCGATGACAACTTTGATGGACTTCCCATTGATGCCGGCACGAGTTTGGAAGATGTTCGAGCGTTGGTCTTCATTCTCATTGACTTGGGTAGTTAAGACCCTTGTGACTACAAGCGATGGACTTGCATCATGCTCACACACAAGAAGTTCTTGGTCCTCTTCCAAATGTTGCCTTGCCATGTCTTCCTTGACCCTTGCATCAAACTCTTCCTCACTCAAGTATTCTTCATCGCCGTTGTCATGAATGAACAAAACTTTCTTGTTCCCACATGCGTTCGACTTGTGCCCTTTGCCTCCACACTTTTAGCATTCACCATTGAATGGTCGATCATCCCTTGTGTGTTTGCCACTTGGGGGCTGTTTTCCTTGAGGGAGAGTTGGCTTGAAGGGAAGCTTGGTGGTACTTGAGGAGCTTCCACTTGGTGTTGTTGGAGTTGTGGTTAGTGCTTGCTTGTAGGTGAAGTACGTCTTTGGCTTGTTGTACTTGATGTCCTCTTGCACTTGACGCTCGGCCTTTGATGCGATGTGCACAGGCTCAACCATGTTGTTGTACTTTTGGAACTCGGTGATGCGCTTGATGGGATGGTTCAAGCCATTGAGGAAGCGTGCCATTGTTTGTTCATCTCGCTCTTCAATGTTGGCATGGATCATGTTGAGCTCCATTTGTTTGAAGTACTCTTCCACGGTCTTTGTCCCTTGACTAAGCGTTTGAAGCTTGTTGAAGAGGTCACGCGTGTAGTGCGAAGGAACAAAGCGGGATCTCATATGGGCCTTCATATCTTGGCAAGTTGAGATTGGAGGCTCTTCTTTTGCTTCTCGAGCGAGTTGGACTTGTTCCCACCAAAGGTTGGCATACTCATCAAAGTCGAGGCATGCCATGGCCATCATCTTCTCATTGCTATAGTTGTGCATGCGGAAGATCTTGTCGACCTTGAGTTCCCAAGAGAGATATTCCTCGGGCTCATTGGAACCGGTGAACTTGGGCATGGTGAATTTGAGCTTGCCGAAAGTTTCTTCTCCATTGCGGTTCCGGTTGCGGCGGTTGCCATGATTTGGGCGGTCATCATCATCATCCGAGCTCTCATGCCTTGCTTTGTTATGGTTGCGTTGCTCTTGCGGTTGTTGAGGTGCCGCGTTTGGTGGTGGAACTTGGTTTTGGCGACGAGCTTGGGGAGCTTGCTCGTTTTGTTGGCGCGGTTGAGGACGAGGAGGAGGTTGATGGTCCTCATGACGAGCTTGCTCTTGTTCTTGTCGTGGGTGGTGCCGAGGAGCATTGTCTTGCGCCCTGTGGCGAGGAGGACGTCGAGCCACATGCGCAATGGGCTGCTCTTCTTCCTCTTGATGTAGAGGAGGCTCGCCATGACCATCATGTTGCCGACGTGGACGATCATGTCGATGATGACGCCTTGGAGGATCTTCGAGTGCTTCACGTCGACGGTGATCTTGCTCGTCCTCTTCGGATGCTTCACTTGTTGTTGAAAGGACATGTCGACGGCGATGGCCTTGGTGGTCCATGTGAGGTTGTTCTTGTTGAATCACAAGTGCCCTTGGTTGTGGCCGGTTCTCTTCACGTCTTGGAGGTCTTGCGGAGAGGTCACCATCATAGCTTGACGTTGCGGCGTGACGCGGAGATGGTACCGCTTGCGAAGAGCTCATGGATTGAAGAACGGGTCCATCCCGGTGCCTTGAAGCGTGACGACGAGGTGCACTTGATTCACTTGAGGAGTGCCGAGATGAGCTTGATTCGCACGAGCGTGGCCTTGCTAGTCCATCAATGAGGCGTTGAAGCTTCTCATTCGTTGAGGCGAGTGCATGACCAAGAGCTTCATTTTGATGACTGAGGTTGTGTTGCATGGCATGCATTTGGCCACGGACTTCTTCGAAGCGGTTGTCGATGTTCTTGAATTCCACACGGGCCTCGCTAAATTGTTCATCTTGGCGCCGCTCAAGAGCTTCACAACGGTAGTTGAATTCTCCTCGGACCTTCCAATGGTCCCATCTTGTCATGAATTGTGTGTCATCCTTCGGAGGTTGTGGTGGTTGGGATGGCTCTCCATGCCTGTCCATGATGAAAAGCCAACAAGGGTTGTATATGGAGAAAAGGGTGCGGAGAGTTAGCCTTTTATCTCACCTTGGAGATTATATCAAACCAATTGCCACACAAATGAGCGAAAAGCGTGCAAAGTGAAATGGGCAAGAAACTCACACACAAATATGTTACAACTCTCAAAAGTTTTTGGTGGAAGGTTAGGATTGTGGAAAACCAAACGAAACGATCCAAGCAAAAGGTTATTGTCCTACGTGGTAAAGAACCAAAGATCAAAAGCGAAAGGATACGATCTACAAAACACGGAAAACACACACGTGGAGAAAAACGGTGTTAGCACGACTATGAAAATGAGCACAAAAGGTCCTAACGAAGACTACGCTCGGTTGTCGTGCCAACGCAAGGAGAGACCACAACTCGTTTGCCAAAAGAGGATAAGCAATGGATTTGTGCACTTGCCTTGGTGCGCTCTTTTCCTCTCTATTGTGGGCTTACAAGCTTGGTATTCTCTTTGTATTGGGAGACTATGTATCTTTTTCTATTTTTATTTTGATTCTTTCTCTTTTTCTCCCTTTTCTATGCTACTATGTTAACTTTTGTATTTGGCCTCACACTCTCACTTTCCAATGGCAAGTGCACAATGCTTAGACAAACACAAAATGAGTTGCTCTCATAGGATAGATACACACAAAGGAAGATATGGGGCTGTCAAAGTGGCGCAAGTTATACCTTTGGTATTGTTGACGACTTGCAACCGTTGGTGGGGGATGATGTTCGAGTGTCGCGGTGTCGTTGAGCGTGTGGTTACCTTGATGCGGAAGCTTGTTAAAATGGCGACAAACACGCGAAACACAAAAAAGCTTAGGGAAAAGTCAGCAAACGAAATTGAGGTGTCAAAGGGCAAAGAAGCACGGTCAGAGGCGAGCGGTAGTACCGCTGGCAACAACCGGTAGTACCGGCGAGCGGTAGTACCGCTTGTGCGGCCGGTAGTACCGGTGTCTTGCGGTAGTACCGCTTGAACAACCGGTAGGACCGCCAGTTGCGGGACTTGAACAAACTCAACTTGACCAAAAACCTCAAATTCGTGGAGATCTGACCGAAATGCTGGGCTAGGAACAACAGGGGCTATAGATCGACTCCAAAAGCAACAGATCTATGGACCAAAACCACGAAAAACTCACCAAATCCAAAATTCGATCCGAAGGCAAATTGGGGCTCTTTTTGGTGGGATTTTTGATTTTAAGGGGGATCAAAGAAAAAATGGGGGGAAATTCGTGATCAACCGTGCTCTTGATACCCATATGTTATGGGGTAACCCTTGGGTTGGCCCGATCTTTCACGAATTCCACGAGAAACGAGGGGGAAAGCGGTGGTCGGGGGAGGAAAGGGATGAAAACCACGAACACACACACACCAAAACACGATAAACGCCTATCCCTCACGCCGGTGGCAACCGGTCCAACATAATCCCTAGGATCGGTGTTGGGCGAAGCTCGCTCTCCACACCAACAACGGGGGACGAGGTGCTTGGTGAGATCTTGACGACTTGGGGGCGAGAAACCGAGAACCCAAGGCCTTGTACAACTTGAACGCACTAGGCAAGATCCAAGAGGGGGGTGGATAATCCGGTGCTCCTTGGTAGGAGCATGAGACCAATAGATATAAGTTCCTCAAAGGGTTTCCTTAATATCTATTATTATCCAAGTCTAGGGTTTACAATAGAGGGTGGGGGCTATATATAGGCCAACCACTTAAACAGGGGTAGTTTCGGAACGAAATGGGAAAATATAGAAAGGGGTAAGGGCTGGGCGAGGCGTTCTGGTCGGCCAGACCGATAGTACAGTCAGACGGGTAGTACCGGTCGCAGACCGGTAGTACCGCTCGAGCAGTAGTACCGCGTGAACTGGAGCTTCCGTCGAGTCGCCTGAAGCGGTGGGAGGGGCGATAATCTGCCACCGGTAGTACCGGATGCTGGGCCGGTAGTACCGCTGGCGTCTGGGGCGTGGAGTGGCTCTTCCTGGCGCGTCCGTTGAGGTGGTCCCAGTACCGGTAGTACCGGTCGTCTTAACCGGTAGTACCGGTTGAGTCTGGCAGCGACTGGTTGCTTCCGCTCCGGTTCCTCCGTCCCATGGGTCCTTCTCTTCGTACCTGATGATGCATAGTGTATGCGTATGAAGTAGCAGGCCATCCAAGGGTGTATCGAAGTCACACAAGGAGAGGAGCGAGTTCGCCTTAGCTTGTAGGAGTTTGGCTCGGGCGCGAGTCATGGGTCCACTTGGGGAGCTTGTGGGAGTAGATGTAGTAGCGTTCGTGGGACGGGCTGCATCATCGACTCAAAAAGCAACAGATCTATGGACCAAAACCACGAAAAACTCACCAAATCCAAAGATCGATCCAAAGGCAAATTGGGGCTCTTTTTGGTAGGATTTTCGATTTTAAGGGGATAGAAGAAAAATTGGGGGGAAATTCGTGATCAACCTTGCTCTTGATACCAATATGTTATGGGGTAACCCCTTGGGGTGGCCCGATCTTTCACGAATCTCCGCGGGAATCGAGGGGAAAGCGGTGGAAGGGGGAAAGGGGATGAAAGCCACGAACAAACGCACACGAAGAACCCGATGAACTCACGCACACAAAGCACGATACACGCCGATAACTCACGCCGGTGGCAACCGGTCCAACATAATCCCTAGGATCGGTGTTGGGCAAAGCTCTCTCTCCACGGCCAACAACTGGGGACGAGGTGCTTGGTGAGATCTTGACGTCTTGGGGGGCGAGAAACCGAGAACCCAAGGCCTTGTACAACTTGAACGCACTAGGTAAGATCCAAGAGGGGGTGGATAATAGGGTGCCCCTTGGTAGGAGCATGAGACCAATAGATAAAAGATCCTCAAAGGGGTGTCCTCAATCTATTATTATCCAAGTCTAGGGTTTACAATGAAGGGTGGGGGCTATATATATGCCAGCCACATAAACAGGGGTAGTTTAGGAACGAAATGGGAAAATATAGAGAGGGGTACATGGCGCTGGGCCGAACTGATGCGATCTGGTTCAGTCAATACCGGTAGTACCGGTCGGGCAACCGGTAGTACCGGTCGCAACCGGTAGTACCGCTCAGAAGCGGTAGTACCATGGCGATCTGGAGCTTCGTCGGAGTCGCCCGATGGCGGTAGGGAGGCGGTAGAACCGCCCACCGGTAGTACCTGTTCCCGGACTGGTAGTACCGCAGGCGTCTGGGCCTTAGTTGGGTTCCTCCTGGATCGTCCGTGCTGGGGCGGTTGTGCTGAACCGTAGTACCGTGGGGTCGGTGGGGTCCGGTAGTACCGCTGGAGTCTGGCGGCGATTGGTCGCTTCCGCTCCGGTTTCTCCGTTCCATGGGTCCTTCTCTTCGTACCCGATGATGCACAGTGTATGCGTATGAAGTAGCAAGCCATCCAAGGGGGTATCAAAATCACACAAGGAAAGGAGCGAGTTAACCTTGGCTTGTAGGATCTTGGCTCGGGCGCGATTCATTGGTCCACTGGGAGGGCTAGGTGTTGTAGATGGAGGTGCGTCCGTAGGACGGGCTGCATCAAAGGATGTGCCCTTTGTTTCGGGCGATGCACAACAACATGCCTTCGTCATATTGAAAGATAAGCTAACACATGCTCTCTTACTCCAACTTCCTGATTTTAATAAGACTTTTGAGCTTGAATGTGATGCTAGTGGAATTGGTTTGGGAGGTGTGTTATTACAAGAGGGAAAACCTGTTGCATATTTTAGTGAGAAATTGAGTGGGGCTAGTCTGAACTATTCTACTTATGATAAAGAATTATATGCATTGGTTCGGACATTAGAAACTTGGAAACATTATCTATGGCCTAAAGAATTTGTTATACATTCTGATCATGAATCTTTGAAGCATATTCGTAGTCAAGCTAAGTTAAATCGTCGTCATGCAAAGTGGGTTGAATTTATTGAGTCTTTTCCTTATATTATCAAACACAAAAAGGGTAAAGATAATATTATTGCTGATGCTGTGTCGCGCCGTTATGCTTTGTTATCTCAACTTGACTTCAAAATATTTGGATTGGAAACTATTAAGGAACAATATGTGCATGATGCTGAATTTAAAGATGTGTTGCAGAATTGTAGAGATGGTAGAACATGGAACAAGTTCATCTTCAATGATGGATTTGTGTTCCGTGCTAGCAAACTATGCATTCCAAATAGTTATGTTAGTCTTTTGTTGTTACATGAGGCGCATGGAGGAGGATTGATGGGACACTTTGGTGTCAAGAAGACGTAGGATGTTCTTGCTGCATACTTCTTTTGGCCATGGATGCGTCGAGATGTCGAGTATTTGTGGCACGCTGCACTACTTGTCAAAAAGCTAAGTCTCGCCTTAATCCACATGGTTTATATATGCCTCTTCATGTTCCTAGTGTTCCTTGGGAGGATATTTCTATGGACTTTGTTTTGGGATTGCCACGAACACAGAAGGGGAGGGATAGTATTTTTGTTGTTGTGGATCGGTTTTCTAAGATGGCGCACTTTATTCCTTGTCATAAAACGGATGATGCTGGGCATATTGCTGATTTGTTCTTTCGTGAAATTGTTTGTTTGCATGGTGTACCAAATACTATTGTTTCTGATCGTGATACTAAATTTCTTAGCCACTTTTGGAGATGTTTATGGGCTAAGTTGGGGACTAAATTGCTGTTTAGTACTACATGTCATCCCCAAACTGATGGACAAACTGAAGTAGTAAATAGAACTTTGTCTACTATGTTGCGGGCTGTTTTAAAGAACTTAAAATTGTGGGAAGAAGTGTTTACCTCATATAGAATTTGCTTATAATCGTTCGCTGCATTCTACCACAAAGATTTGCCCGTTTGAGATCGTGTATGGTTTTGTTCCTCGTGCACCTATTGATTTATTGCCTTTACCTTCTTCGGTGCAAAATAATTTGGATGCTACACAACGCGTTGAAATGATATTAAATTTGCATAGGACTACTAAAGGTAACATTGAACACATGAATGCTAAGTATAAACTTGTTGGGGATAAAGGGAGAAAGCATGTTGTGTTCGATGTTGGAGATCTTGTTTGGTTAAATTTGCATAAAGATCGTTTTCCTGATTTACGCAAGTCTAAGTTAATGCCGCGTGCTGCTGGTTCCTTTAAGGTGTTAGAGAAAATAAACGATAATGCATATAAACTTGAGTTGCCTTCAGACTTTGGTACGGTAGTCCTACGTTTAACATTGCAGATTTGAAGCCTTTCTTTGGTGAGGAAGATGAGATTGCGTCGAGGACAACTTCAATTCAAGAAGGGGAGCATGATGTGGACATCCCATCTATTGATACAACCATTATACCTACAGCTACACACATACAAGGACCTATCACTCGATCTCGTGCCAAGCAACTTAACTATCAGGTACTTTCGTTTCTTGGAACTATTCCTCACATACATGAGAATATGATGCTGCCTAAATCAGATGTATTTCTTACTCTTAGGAATGATGGACCAAGCATGGATGAGAGGGACAAGCATTGGAGCATGGCCATGCATGGAGATGGCAGCAAGCATGTGATGATTCAAGAGAAGGCCACAGATGAAGATTTTAGAACTTTGAGGCCTCCATAATGAAGAAAGAAGGGTTGGACGAAATATTCAAGATTAATACTTCACAAATTCATCCATAGCTTAATATATGGTGTTGCGACACCTTTATTTTGGGCCAGGCCCATGTAATTATCGCAGGATTTTAAATAGCCACTTTTAGAGTCCGTATTTGAGGAGAAAAGGACTTCTAGGGTTGTATTCGGCCACCACTTCCATGGCTGGCTGAAACCCCACCTTTTCCTCCTTAAAACTCACCATAGACGTCACCATAGACTCGGATTTTGTTTAGACATTAAGTTAGCCATCATAGCAACTTCGCCAAGGCTCGAGCGTCGCAGAGGCCTCTTGTACTTCTCACCTATACAGGATCCCAGCTTTTCAATGAAGCTTTCCTCTTAATACGCAATATCTTGATTGCAATATTAGTTCTTACTTGTTCTCGATTTCAGGTAGGAATTAAGACCCTCGCTGGTGAGGCTGATCGTGTTCCCACAGGATCGGTAACCTCCAGGAGATTGGCCTAGCGATTGTATTGGCGCTCGTGCTTGCACGTGTAGTCGGATCGTCAAGCCCGAACTCCACCAAATCGACTATCACCATCTCATCAAAAGATCGGACACCTTTGCCCTATCACGCGATATGGTTGGGCGATACCCCTTCGGTACGCAGATCTAATCCTAGGGCGTTGGTTAGAGATCGGACGGAGCGGAACGAGTCCTCTTACCCGCTGTGGTGATGACGATGGAAGACGGCGGCGATGGCGTCGGTGGTAGCGGTCGGCGGCGATTCGGACGTCCTCGGCTATGGTGGAGTAGTCCATGGTGTTATCCTCTTCGCAACAGTCACGGAGGTGTCATCGGTGCTGGCTACCGCTTCCTGGGACGACGGCACATGGCGGATGGAGCTGGCCGGTGGTGCGGAACTCCGGCGATATTCCGATGAAGAATCGAGGGTGGAGAGAGTCTCTAGACAAGGGGAAAAGAATACGAAGAGAATCAGTGGTCAATGGCGAGTTCAATGGTGAAAAAGGAGAGGGGAAGGAGCTCGGAATCGACGGTTCGTCTACCTCTGAAGCTCGACAGTGGCGGGTTCCAGCGAGATCCATAGTAGATCGATTGGGTTAGGGTTTTGGCAAAAAATTCTAAGGAAACAAGACAGAGAGGTTGCGGGGATTATATGGGCAAGAATACTTGGGCGAGGGGGTAGAGATCGACGCGGATTCGACCAGATTTGAATTGGGTTCTTCCCCGTGTTCATCAGGGATTCCTGCTGGAGGTGGAAGATGACCGTGTGGGGTCCACCTGTCAGTGCCAGAGAGAGAGGAGAGAGGTCTGGGCGGGCTGCTGCTATTGCGTTGGGCCGGCCCACTGTCTGCGTGCTGCTCGCGCATCTGGTGTGCGTGGTAGATATGTTAGGAGTGACCCCTTGGGGTGGCCTGGTCTTTCACGAATTCCGTGGGAATCGAGGGGAAAGCGGGTGGAAGGAGGAAGGGGATGAAATCCACGAACACACACGCGAAGAACTCGATGAACACACACACACACAAAAACACGATACAAGCCGATTGCTCACGCCGGTGGCAACCGGTCCAACACAATCTCTAGGATCGGCGTTGGGCAAGACACTCTCCCACGGCCAACAACGGGGGTGAGAGGCTTGATGAGATCTTGACTACTTGGGCACGAGACACCGAGATCCCAAGGACTTTTACAACTTGAACGCACTAGGCAAAATCCAAGAGGTTTCTGGATAATTTGGTGCTCCTTGTCAAGGAGCATGAGACAAATAGTTGATAGATCCTCAAGGGGTGTCTTCAACTACAATTATCCAAGTCTAGGGTTTACAATAGAGGGGTGGGGCTATTTATAGGCCAACCACTTAAACAGGGGTATTTTTGGGATAAAACTGGAAGTTGGGGCGAAACTGGGGGTTACATGGGCTAGGCCCAAAAGTCCTTGACATGCCTGGCGTCGAGCAAGCCGGAGACTCCAGTCAATCTCCGGACCCGTCTCCGGAGAGGCATACAGACTGTCCCGGGCTTGGATCCTGGGGCCGGACCGGAGGGTGGTCCAGAGACTCTGGTGTACCAGACCGGAGACTCCGGTGTACACCGAAGATTCCGGTGTGCAGCGCTCCAGCAGCGTCTTCTCCTGGTCCTTCTTCCTTGGGGGCTTGGTGCGGTGATGTTGCTTCATAGCTGAGGATACACAACGTAGTTGCATGAAGTAGCAAACCATCCAAAGGTAGATCAAAATCACATGAGGAAAGGAGCGAGTTAACCTTAGCTTGTAGGAGCTTGGCTCGGGCGCGAGTCATTGGTCCACTTGGGGGACTAGTTGTTGTAGATGGAGGTGCGTCCGTAGGACGGGCTGCATCATCTCCCCCACTTGGTAAAGAGTCGTCCTCGACTCTTCATGGTTTACATCTTGATTCTCTCCATGGTATAGTGATAGGTCCTTAACGTTGAACGTATTGCTCACTAGGTACTTGGAGGTTGGTATGTCGATGATGTATGCATTGTTGTTGATTCTTTTGAGGACCTTGAATGGGCCATCTCCCCTTGGTTTGAGCTTGGAGTCACGATCATTGGGAAAGCGGTCTTTGATCAAGTGTATTGATGCAGCCCGACCTACGGTCGTTACCACATCATGGTCTCCAACTTACGCCAAGTCGTCATGGACTCCAAAGGTGAATCCGTTCCTCTATGTGAGCCCACTTCCTACCCTATTGAATGGTATGCTACTTCATACTCCGTCACATACGCATGATAAGTTCACACCGACAAGTACAGAGGCAAGGGAGGAAGCCCGGAACATCAAGCCCGAAAAGACGGTGATAGGGCAAAGGTGTCCGATCTTTCGATGAGATGGTGATAGTCGATTTGGTGGAGTTCGGGCTTGACGATCCGACTACACGTGCGAGCACGAGCGCCAATGCAATCACTAGGCCAATCTCCTGGAGGTTACCGATCCTGCGGGAACACGATCACCGCTGACCGAGGGTCTTAATTCCTACACGAAATCGAGAACAAGTAAGAACCAATATTGCAATCAAGATATTGCGGATTAAGATGAAAGCTTTATTGAAAAGGTGGGATCTGAATAGGTGCTGGTACAAGAGGCCTCTGCGACGCCGAGCCTTGGCGAAGTCGCGACTATGGCTAACTTAATGTCTAAACAAAATCCGAGTCTAGGGGACGGCTATGGGGAGTATTTAAGGCGAAAAGGTGGGGTTTCGCCAGCCATGGAAGTGGTGGCGAATCCAACCCTAGAAGTCCTTTTCCCTCAAATCGGACTCTAAAAAGTGGCTAATTAAAATCTGCGAAAATTACATGGGCCTGGCCCAAAATAAAGGTGTCATGACACCATATTAAGCTATGGACGAATTCGTGAAGTATTGATCTTGAATATTTCGTCCAAGCCTTCTTTCTTCATTATGGTGGCCTCAAAGTTCTGAAATCTTCATCCGTGGCCTTCTCTTGAATCATCACACGCTTGCTGCCATCTCCATGCATGGCCATGCTCCAATGCTTGTCCCTCTCATCCATGCTTGGTCCATCATTCCTAAGAGTAAGAAATACATCTAATTTAGGCAGCATCATATTCTCATGTATGTGAGGAATAGTTCCAAGAAACGAAAGTACCTGATAGTTAAGTTGTTTGGCACGAGATCTTGTGATGGGTCCTTGTATGTGTGTAGCTGTAGGTACAACGGTTGTATCAATAGAAGGGATGTCCACATCATGCTCCCCTTCTTGAATTGAAGTCGTCCTCGACGCAATCTCATCTTCCTCACCAAAGTAAGGCTTCAAATCTGCAATGTTAAACGTAGGACTAACCGTACCAAAGTCTGCAGGAAACTCAAGTTTATATGCATTATCATTTATTTTCTCTAACACCTTAAAGGGACCAGCAGCACGCGGCATTAACTTAGACTTTCGTAAATCAGGAAAACGATCTTTACGCAAATGTAACCAAACAAGATCGCCAACATCAAACACAACATGCTTTCTCCCTTTATCCCCAGCAAGTTTATACTTAGCATTCATGTGTTCAATGTTATCTTTAGTAGTCTTATGCAAATTTAATATCATTTCAGCGCGTTGTGTAGCATCCAAATTATGTTGCACCGAAGAAGGTAAAGGCAATAAATCAATAGGTGCACGAGGAACAAAACCATACACAATCTCAAATGGGCACATCTTTGTGGTAGAATGCAGTGAACGACTATAAGCAAATTCTATATGAGGTAAACACTCTTCCCACAATTTTAAGTTCTTCTTTAAAACAGCCTGCAACATAGTAGACAAAGTTCTATTTACTACTTCAGTTTGACCATCAGTTTGGGGATGACATGTAGTACTAAAGAGCAATTTAGTCCCCAACTTAGCCCATAAACATCTCCAAAAGTGGCTAAGAAATTTAGTATCACGATCAGAGACAATAGTATTTGGCACACCATGCAAACGAACAATTTCACGAAAGAACAAATCAGCAATATGTGCAGCATCATCCGTTTTATGACAAGGAATAAAGTGTGCCATCTTAGAAAACCGATCCACAACAACAAAAATACTATCCATCCTCTTCTGTGTTCGTGGCAATCCCAAAACAAAGTCCATAGAAATATCCTCCCAAGGAACACTAGGAACAAGAAGAGGCATATATAAACCATGTGGATTAAGGCTAGACTTAGCTTTTTGACAAGTAGTGCAGCGTGCCACAAATCTCTCAACATCTCGACGCATACGTGGCCAAAAGAAGTGTGCAGCAAGAACATCCTCCGTCTTCTTGACACCAAAGTGTCCCATCAATCCTCCTCCATGCGCCTCCTGTAACAACAAAAGACGAACGGAACTATCTGGAATGCATAGTTTGTTAGCACGGAACACAAATCCATCATTGAAGACAAACTTGTTCCAAGTTCTACCATCTCTACAATTCTGCAACACATCTTTAAATTCAGCATCATGCACATATTGTTCCTTAATAGTTTCTAATCCAAATATTTTGAAGTCAAGTTGAGATAACAAAGCATAACGGCGCGACAAAGCATCAGCAATAATATTATCTTTACCCTTTTTGTGTTTGGTAACATAAGGAAAAGACTCAATAAATTTAACCCACTTTGCATGACGACGATTCAACTTAGCTTGACTACGAATATGCTTCAATGATTCATGATCAGAATGAATAACAAATTCCTTAGGCCATAGATAATGTTGCCAAGTTTCTAATGTCCGAACCAACACATATAATTCTTTATCATAAGTAGAATAGTTCAGACTAGCCCCACTCAATTTCTTACTAAAATATGCAACATGTTTTCCCTCTTGTAATAACACCCCTCCCAAACCAATTCCACTCGCATCACATTCAAGCTCAAAAGTCTTAGTAAAATCAGGAAGTTGGAGTAAGGGAGCATGTGTTAGCTTATATTTCAATATGACGGCACATTGTTGTGCATCGCCCCAAACAAAGGGCACATCCTTCTTGGTAAGCTCATTCAGCGGCGCGGCAATTGATCCAAAGTCTTTGACAAAGCGCCTATAAAAACCAGCGAGGCCAAGAAAACTCCTCACTTGTGTGACCGTGTTGGGCTGTGGCCAATTCTCAATAGCTTCAATCTTGGCTGGATCTACTTCAATACCCTGTGATATAACAACATAGCCTAGAAACGCAACTCGATTGGTGCAAAGGGTGCACTTCTCAAGGCTACCAAACAAACGTGCATCACGTAAAGCATTGAAAACAACACGTAAATGGTCCAAATGATCCTCTAAAGATTTGCTATAAATCAGAATATCATCAAAGTAGACTACCACAAAACGTCCAATAAAAGCACGTAAAACTTCGTTCATTAATCTCATGAAAGTGCTAGGTGCATTAGTTAAACCAAACGGCATTACTAACCACTCATATAAACCGAACTTAGTTTTAATGTTGTTTTCCATTCATCTCCTAATTTCATACGAATCTAGTGGTAACCACAACGCAAATCAACTTTAGAAAACATGGTAGAGCCACTCAATTCATCAAGCATGCCATCTAAACGTGGAATAGGACGACGATATCGAATAGTAATATTATTGATAGCTCTACAATCAGTACACATGCGTGAAGAACCATCTTTCTTAGGTACCAAAATAATAGGAACAACACAGGGGCTAAGGGACTCACGAATATGATCTCTGTCGAGTAGTTCCTGAATTTGGCGTTGTATCTCCTTTCTCTCCTCTGGATTGGTTCTATATGGCGCGCGGTTGGGCAACGTGGCACCAGGAACTAGATCAATTTGGTGCTCAATTCCTCTAATAGGAGGTAGTCACGTGGCGGCTCGGTAGAAATCGTCCTCATATTCCTGCAAAAGGTTAGCAATAGCGGGTGGCAAAGAAGGAGCCATATCCTCAAATGAAAAAAAAACCTCTTTGCAGGCAATTGCATAACATTGAGTATTGTTTACATCTAGTTAAGCAATATCAATTTTATTTGCAAGCATACATGGACTCTTCAAACGAATTTCAATAGCATGTGTAGAATCAGATTTAGTGTTCTTTGGTGGTATAAAATCTGCAGCAACAATCTGATTCCCACTTTTATTTTTCTCCTCAGTTTTAGCTCTACTAGCTCTAGCAAGATCATCTTTTAAAATCTGTTCGGGAGTCATAGGTTTTAGACCAATTTTCTTTCCATCATGCATAAGAGAATAGTGATTAGTTTTGCCATTATGAACAGATTCTCTATCAAATTGCCATGGTCTACCAAGTAACAAAGAACAAGTTTGCATAGGTACAACATCACAATCAACAAAATCAGAATATGTACCAATAGTAAAATGCTGCAGCGTGCTTCTTGTTACCTTGATCTTGCGAGAACTCTCAAACCATTGGATGTAATATGAATGTGGGCGTTGGCTTGTTGGGCGCAAGCTTCTCTACCATGTCAACACCGGCGGATTATTACAACTCCCTCCATCAATGATGATCCGTATAGCTCTGTCCTTGACAACACCACGTGTTTGGAACAGGTTGTGGCGTTGATCTTGCTCAGATTTGCTCAATTGCACACTCAACACACGTTGTGTAATTAAGCTCTTGTATTGATCAGCAGCTTCAGCTCCCATTACCTCTGTCTCTTCATCAGCATCAGAATTGTCACCATCTCGAGCGGAAATAAGGGCTAGTGTATCTTCATCGAAGTCACTCGCTGAATCGTATTGACCATCTTCTCGCACTATCAACACACGTTGTGTTGTGCATTGTCTCTCAATATGACCAACACCCCAGCACTTGCGGCATTGTATATCCTTTGTCTTACCCGTGGAAGCCATAGAAGATGCACTACGACGGAGCATTGGATGATGGTGGAGGAGCAAATGGAAATCTTGTGGTGGCCTTGGATGTGGTAGTAGGCGGTGGCGAATCACGAGGAGGCTGATTGTCGGGATGTCCAAGTGGATGTGCGACCTGCAGAATTATTAGTCCTCCTCCATGGTGTTTGGCGATCCTTCACTTCACGTTAGCTTTGCAAGCAAGATGAAACAAGCAGTGATAGAATTATATTCGTTATAATCTAATATGTCTTGAATGTCCTTGTTTAATCCACCAAAGAAACGTGCAAGCATTTGTTCATTAGATTCAACAAGACCACACGAACCATCCCGTTTGCAATTCGATAATACTCTTCTATAGAATTTTTCCCTTGCTCTAAACATGTCGATTCTTTAGTAAATCACGTTGATAAGTGCGAGGTACAAAACGAACACGCATAGCAGTTTTAAAAAGTCAAGTACTAGGAATAGTAGTAGGATTTAAGCGACAATACTCAAACCACCAAAGGGAAGCAAATTTAGTAAATTCACATGTAGCAGCACTAACGCATATTCTCGGGATATTTTAAGCATGCAAGCGTTGTTCTACTTCCATCTCCCATGTAAGATATGCATCAGATTATATTTACCCTCAAAAGATGGAATATTTAATTTAAGCTTTGCAACATGATCATCATCACGTCCGGTGGTCGAGCGTTGCGGTAGTAATGTCGGGACGGTACTGTGGAGGTTGTTCAACCTCCTCGTCAAGCAGATCGTCGTCGTCGGGTTAGTAGTAGTACCGTCGTCATCCCAATGTCGCAGCATGGCGCGGAAGTCCGAGGTGTCACCGGTAGCCATGAAGTGCGGCAGCAAACAGCGGTCGACCGTGATCGGAATGCGCTGCGCCATGTGTGTGGGTGCGGGCAATCTGTTCAAAAGCTCCTTGAACCGAGCGTCAAGCTTGGCGTTGAAGGATTTCTCGAGTCCATCGATCTTGTCCACGGCGTTGGTGAGCTTGGTGTCAAACTCCCCTAGGCGCGTATCCACGTCTTCAGCGCGACTGACCAAGAGCGCGGAGAAGTGGGCATGTAGTTCTTCGTTTGTCATTGTGGTAGGGTTTCGCGAAGTATCTGTCATGGTTAGTCCTTAAAAAGCACAGGTATATACTACGGAAAGATGGTGGAAGTCACGCGTAATCCGTCAAGCAATATACGAAGCTCTTACAAGTTCTTACCAAACAGCAGGAAAAGGCGATGTGCAATCGCGAGGATCAGTGGGTCCAGAGATTGAACCAAGCGATTACCAGAAGTCGAAACACCGCACGTGGAGAGTATCTGTGGAGCTCTGGGAAGGCTTAGCAAAAAGGGGGTTAGCAATTATCAAAATAGAAATGCAAAAGTTGAAAAAATGCTCAACGACGGTATTGTGTTGGTCCTAGGCTAGACCGTACTAGAGACGCGAGCCTAGATCACCAACGATGTCACGACGCGACACAACAAGCAATGTATGATGATATGGCACCCTAAAAAGTGAACCGAGAGGTGGAAAATCACTATGATGACGAGTGTCCAGGACTGATCTACGGGGTCTAAAAATAGGTTAGCCCCCAAATTTTTTTTCGTAATTTTTTATTTTGCTCCGGAAAGCGCGCAGGCGCCAAAAAAATATCGCTATAACGGCCGATGGAGAAAAGTGATCCCCAAAGCCGAAAACTAGTATAGCCAGAATTTTTTTTCTCTCTCCTTCGGGACTTACGACCGGACTCTTAGCTCAACACGAACTTTATCTTAACACGGAACAACAAAGAAGGAAAGTAAAAGAAATAACTAGGAAACAATAACTCTACTTGGACTCGTACCACCGCAGGAAACTGATCGGATCTGTGTCGCGGTAGGAAGGCGGTGGCGGAGTATTAGGGTTTATGGTAGCAGGGTATATGGCGGCGGAACATGGTGGCAGAATATGGTGGCGGTGATTGGCGAGTGTGGCGGTGACTACTATGATCAGAACTCGAAACTCTAAGGGATGAGACACTAAGACCAGCAACTCGACGCGACGATGTAGACACAAATTCAACAATGCAAAAACTGAAAAGATAATGCGAGGCGTAGATTGGTTATGGGATGGATCTAATCTCGAACTGTGTTTTTGGCTTTTTCGTGGGTTCTAGGTAAAAACAGATCTAATCTATGAAAACAGTAAAATCTCACCGAGCAACCTGAAATATGATACCACTTGATAGGGCAAAGGTGTACGATCTTTCGATGAGATGGTGATAGTCGATTTGGTGGAGTTCGGGCTTGACGATCCGACTACACGTGCGAGCACGAGCGCCAATGCAATCGCTAGGCTAATCTCCTGGAGGTTACCGATCCTGCTGGAACACGATCAGCTTGACCAGCGAGGGTCTTAATTCCTACCTGAAATCGAGAACAAGTAAGAACTAATATTGCAATCAAGATATTGCGGATTAAGATGAAAAGCTTTATTAAAAAGGTGGGATCCTGAATAGGTGCGAAGTACAAGACGCCTCTGCGACGCTCGAGCCTTGGCGAAGTTGCGACTATGGCTAACTTAATGTCTAAACAAAATTCGAGTCTAGGGGGACGGCTATGGGGAGTATTTAAGGGCGAAAAGGTGGGGTTTTGGCCAGCCATGGAAGTGGTGGCCGAATCCAACCCTAGAAGTCCTTTTCCCCTCAAATACGGACTCTAAAAAGTGGCTAATTAAAATCCTGCGAAAATTACATGGGCCTGGCCCAAAATAAAGGTGTCGCGGCACCATATTAAGCTATGGACGAATTCGTGAAGTATTGATCTTGAATATTTCGTCCAAGCCTTCTTTCTTCATTATGGTGGCCTCAAAGTTCTGAAATCTTCATCCGTGGCCTTCTCTTGAATCATCACACGCTTGCTGCCA
This sequence comes from Avena longiglumis, assembly GCA_030063025.1. Lineage (NCBI taxonomy): Eukaryota > Viridiplantae > Streptophyta > Magnoliopsida > Poales > Poaceae > Avena > Avena longiglumis. The sequence goes on along the minus strand of CP125978.1, from coordinate 249,078,618 downwards.
TCTCCATGCATGGCCATGCTCCAATGCTTGTCCCTCTCATCCATGCTTGGTCCATCATTCCTAAGAGTAAGAAATACATCTGATTTAGGCAGCATCATATTGTCATGTATGTGAGGAATAGTTCCAAGAAACGAAAGTACCTGATAGTTAAGTTGTTTGGCACGAGATCTTGTGATGGGTCCTTGTATGTGTGTAGCTGTAGGTACAACGGTTGTATCAATAGAAGGGATGTCCACATCAGACGGAGGCTTGGAAGAGGAGACGGAAGAAGCCACGGCTGAACCACCAGAGTCTCCGGCCTACACCGGAGTCTCCGGTCCTGCTACACCGGAGTCTCCGGTTGCTACACCGGAGTCTCCGGACCGACCTCAGGACTGACACCAGCAACCGACCTGGGGACAGTCTGTATGCTCCTCCGGAGACGACACCGGAGATAGACCGGAGTCTCCGGCCCACCACACCGGAGTCTCTGGCCCACAAGATGGGCCTGCGCGCTGCCAGCTGGGCCTTCGGCCCATGTACCCCTCTAGCTCGTCCAAACCCTAGTTTTATCCCTAAACTACCCCTGTTTATGTGGCTGGCCTATAAATAGAGCCCCCACCCCTTCATGTATCCCTTAGGCATAGATGATAGACTAAAGACAACCCCCATTGTGGAATCTCTAGTTTTGCCTGATCCCCTTTACCAAGGGGACCGACTATCGTCACCAACCTCGATTGGACTTTGCATCACGCATCCATCGTTGAACAAGTCCTTGGAGTTCATTGTCTTGTCTCCAAGTTGTCAAGACCCTCCCCAAGGTGTTCTTCCCTCTCCGATGTGGATTTGAGGGAGCACGTTGACCGATCTTTCCTTGCGAGGATTCTATCGGACCGGTGGCCGCCGTTCGGGAGCAATCGTCCTTGTATCATGTGAGTTTTGTGTGTGTTCATCGTGTTCTTCGCGAGGTGTGTGTTCGCTTCCGCTACCTTCTCCCTTTCTCCTCGCTTTCCCATCGATTTGACCACGAGATCCATGAAGATCGGGCCACCCAAGAGGTTAACCCTTCCATCATCTGGTATCAGCAGCTTTTGGTTGCCACGGATTTCTCTTCGATTTGGTCTTTTCCCCATAAATTCAAAAATTTCACCAAAAAACAGCCCCAATTCGTGTTTTGGATCGATCTATGATTTCAGTGAGTTTTGGTAGGTTTTGATACGTGGATTACTTGCTAAACTAGTTGATCTACCTTCCCCTGCGTTCCCATGGCCTAATTCCTTGATTTCCCCCATCAATCTGGGGTTTTGGTTCGAGTTTTTCCGCCCAAAACGCGTCCCGTTTGAGTTCTGGACGTCCTGGAATCTCCCGGACCGGAGTCTCCGGCCTAGACCGGAGTCTCCGGACTTCTTGAGCTCCGGACCGGAGTCTCCGCCCCTCCCTGCAGACAAAAACTGCAGCACGGTTTTGTGCATAACTTTTGCATTTCAACTCGGATTTTGGTGTTCTTTAGCTCGTTTTGAAGAGGATAAGGAGCTCTACATCATCATCCGTGTTGTTCATGCTATCTACTCCATCCAAATTCCGTGAGCAAGGCAGAATCCAATAATAAAGGGTAAAGATCGTCGATGAAAGGTATAAACATTCCGTGACTTTTCCCCACTTGCATTCCTTTGTGAACCCCACTATCTTTGCGAGCAACAAACACCTATTGAGACTAGTTCCTCTTATGATTGCTTGGGCTATGCACATTTGATACCTTGTAGATTCCGAGTAAACGTTGTGAGCGTTATCTCATATAGTTATCTTGTATAGTTGTTGGCACAAGAAAGAGGCAAGTGAAAAAGAAAAAGAGAAAAGAAAAGAAAAAAGAGAAAAAAATAGAAAAAAGGAAAAGAGAAAAAAGAAAGAAATATACATGTGCCTCATAGAATAGGAAGCGCAAGCTCGATGAACATCATATAGGTGGTACTTATTGTGCATATCTTGTAGCCCACCAATTAATTGCAATCGAACTAGCGTCTCTCCTTGTACTTGTGTGACACGAGCTTATAGTCTTCGCTAGGTGATCATTTGGTTCTTAGCTCACTTTCTCTGTCGCACAAGTCCCATTTATCCCACCGTGTGTGTTTCCTTGTACATATTTCTTATCTTGTGGATTGACTTGTTTTGCTTTGTGATCATTGTGGTTCTTTACTTGCCAATACAACATCTTGATTTTGGATTGTTTCTTGACATGCCACTTTCCATACCTATCCACCATAGGCCTTGTGTGTGTGTTTTTTGGTTAGTTGTTGGTTTTGGTGTCCCACATGAACTTCACTTTGCTTGGTTTATTGCTCTCAAGTGTGGCCACTTGCACGATATTATCTTCCAAGGTAAATTAAGGTTTGACGTTGCATCTCCAACACCCACTACCACTTCCATATACAACACTTGGTCTTGTGAATCATGTCTAGGGACTCCGGAACCGGGGATGATGTCTATGAAGAATCCATGATGAGCCACCATGACTATGACTCCACAAGTATAGAGGACATGACCGAGCACAACACCGACAATGGCTCCGCATGCTTTGAGGTCCCGGAGCACTACACCTACAACGACTCCACATGCATGGAAGACATGGAGCTGTACGTCGACAATGGCTCCTCATGCATGGAGGATATGGAGCACTACACCGACAATGGCTCCACATGCTTGGGTGATATGGAGTACTACACCAACAATTACTCCCCAAGCATGGACGACTTCGACTGCGACATCAACGACGCCTCGCCGAGCATGTAGGACACGGAGAACTTCATCGAGTTTGATGGCTCCTCCACGAGCCATGAAGAATTCCTCCACCGCGTGGAGATGGATGCCTACTACGCCAAGCAAGAGGAGGCGCATCATCAAGAATCCATGACCTTCAAGGCCAAGCGTGCCACACCAAAGGGCACCACCTACTTCGATGATCCACCTCCAAGGAGACAAGCGCCACCATCGACAAGGCATGAAGTGCCACCACCTAGATGGCGTCAAGCTCCACCATATCCAAGGCGCCAAGCTCCATCACCTCCAAGGCGCCAAGATCCACCTCCTATTCAAACAAGAGTGGCTTCCAAACATCATATACATCAAGAGGCGCCAAGAAACAAGAATCTTCATCGACAAACATCCTCTCATGAGCATCGAAACCATAAAGAGGATACACGACATTGTCAAAGGCATCTTCGCCACCAAGACGAAGAATTCTTGATGAGCACCAAACATAATGCTCAAGCAAGCTCAAGAAGGCACCACAATGATGTGGACATCCCTTCTATTGATACAACCGTTGTACCTACAACTACACACATACAAGGACCTATCACAAGATCTCGTGCCAAACAACTTAACTATCAGGTACTTTCGTTTCTTGGAACTATTCCTCACATACATGAGAATATGATGCTGCCTAAATCAGATGTATTTCTTACTCTTAGGAATGATGGACCAAGCATGGATGAGAGGGACAAGCATTGGAGCATGGCCATGCATGGAGATGGCAGCAAGCATGTGATGATCCAAGAGAAGGCCACGAATGAAGATTTCAGAACTTTGAGGCCACCATAATGAAGAAAGAAGGCTTGGACGAAATATTCAAGATTAATACTTCACGAATTCGTCCATAGCTTAATATGGTGCTGCGACACCTTTATTTTGGGCCAGGCCCATGTAATTTTCGCAGGATTTTAAATAGCCACTTTTTAGAGTCCGTATTTGAGGGGAAAAGGACTTCTAGGGTTGGATTCGGCCACCACTTCCATGGCTGGCCGAAACCCCACCTTTTCCTCCTTAAATACTCCCCATAGCCGTCACCCTAGACTCGGATTTTGTTTACACATTAAGTTAGCCATCATAGCAACTTCGCCAAGGCTCGAGCGTCGCAGAGGCCTCTTGTACTTCGCACCTATTCAGGATCCCACCTTTTCAATAAAGCTTTCCTCTTAATCCGCAATATCTTGATTGCAATATTAGTTCTTACTTGTTCTCGATTTCAGGTAGGAATTAAGACCCTCGCTGGTCAGGCTGATCGTGTTCCCACAGGATCGGTAACCTCCAGGAGATTGGCCTAGTGATTGCATTGGCGCTCGTGCTCGCACGTGTAGTCGGATCGTCAAGCCCGAACTCCACCAAATCGACTATCATCATCTCATCGAAAGATCGGACACCTTTGCCCTATCACAAAAGCACAAGAAGAGTGCCAAGGCAAATGATCACCATTGTGAGTGACATGTGGACGACCAAGTGCGCCACCTACATCAACCATCGACAAGGCACGCCAATGACCTCCGTCGACACCATCATAGGGCACCTTCAACTACTCGTGCCACCACCACAATGGCACCAAGAGCAAGCCTTCCTCCATGCCATCAAGCTTCAACGCCTACGCTTGACTTCCACGACCTCGCGAACGAGGAAAATGTAAACCTCTACTTCGCGAAGTTGGATAGCAGGAGCCTACGTCCACCACTACTATGAGATGGCCACAAGACGGTCGAGCATGGGATTTTCCCTTCGACCATGGAGGAGAGCGATGATGCCCATCTTATGGCATCCCACCTTGAAGGCGACAAGGTCAAGAATGGTGAGCATGAGATTTTCCCTTCACCAAAGGAAGCGCATGGAATTGAGGAAACTGAGCCTATCCCCATAAGCTTGATTGATGATGTGGTACCAATCCCATGTGAGTATGAGAGCCACTAGCCCACTTGAGTGAGAACAAGAGTGAGATGACTGAAACCACCTTATGTGAGATTGAGTGCTTCCGCTTGGAGGGCATGAGCGATACTCCTAGTGAGTTGAGAGTGGTAGTTGATAGGTCAAGTGAGACCATTTCGATTTCTAACAACTTACCCTCTACCTCTAGTGTGTTCTCTTGTGTTGTGCTAGGTTCCATGGAGGAAGACGCGCCAAGCCATGGAGCAATGATGCCTCAACTGGAGAAGATGTACATGGTGCACGAAGATGATGCTATTCCATTGCTACATAAAGAAGACGAAGTCGTCCACAAGAAGGCCACTAATTCCACAACACCCACTTCATATGAGAGGTATGACCAAGGTAACAATAAGGGTGTTGATGATGCCATGATCCCACTAGTGGACATGATGAGTTGTGAGGATATGCATGCTATGGATGATACTTGTGACATTACATATGTTTCATACACATTCCCATGTGATGCTTTACCTTTGCATAATATTGATCATGTGGAATTGTTTGATTGCGGTATCATTTCCATAAACATGCCATGCTATGCATCTTGTGTGTATCCTCCAATTGCTTCAGACTTGCCTTGTCATGCTAGTCCTTCAATTTCTCATGTTGCTTGCGATAGGATGAATGCTTGCTATTTCACTTGTTTTGCTTGCAACAATATTGATTATATGCGTTATAATGAGATGGACCCCATAGCTTTCTCAATTTTTGGAGATTTTGATGACTGCCATGATAAGCATGTTCCCCACTTGCATACTCACCATGCATATATTTCATACTTGATTGACATTAATGGTGATGTGCACAAGAAGAGATACGTCATGATGGATGATGTGTATCTCTACCATGCACACACGTTCTTCCTTTTAGATATGATGTGTGTAGGTACCCGCACTATCATGTCAACCTCGGTTGAGCACGAGTTGACAAAAAGAGCTCTTGAGAGCATCCCACAAGTGAGTTCAAGATCGAACCCAGCTCTGATACCTTTTGCATGCTTTGCATCTTTCATGTTGGCAAATTGCTCTTTCCTATGGTTTGATTGCTAGCATGGTATTATCTCACCTTGTGACATTCATGTTTCTTCGCTTTTGGATAATGATGCTTTGTGTGTTACAAAAAAAATGTTGAACATTTTCTCTTTCCGATGTTTTGTGTGCAACCACAATTCTATTAAGAGCATGTATTGTCATGAGAGCTTCCAAGAATCTCATCTTGTTGTTGCAACAAACATAAGGACCACTTGCTCTTTCATTTGGTTTGTTTGCAAACATGCCGTTTTTGCTTCCACTTGGGATACCCATACTACCATGAAATTTGCTTTTGATGATTTGTGTGTGACATCCAACATGTTGAACAATTTCTCTTTCCAATGGTTGGTTTGCACACATAATGATGTTTCTTTGGACATTCTTCCTTGTGTGTTTTTGCCAAATTCTCCTATTCTTGCATCGAAGATGTTGTTTGAAATTTGGATCCAATGCTTTGAGTGCCCCACTACTACGTTATATGGATTTTTTGAGTTTCCACATTTCGATGATGTTCAAACAATTTCCATGCACTTTGACCTTGCATATGCATTCCATTTGCTATCCTTGTATTGCTCTAATAGTGTTGTGAACAAGAATGGACATGCCACATTTGACATGCTCCTCTATCACGCACGATTTTTTTTTGCTTGGTCTTTGTTGTGTGAAGGCACAAATGCATACACGTCAACCTCTATGGACTATATGTTGACAAGAAGAACCGAAGAGAGTTACCTATGGCTACCCTTCATCGAGCTATCTCTACAAGCTAAGGTGACTTCCTTCTACTTGAGGACTCATGCTATAATGTTCATGAATTGGCTACGCTTTGAGTGTTGCTTCGATTTTGTCGTGAGCTTTGTAGGCTTCATGGAGGATGAAGGAACATTGAAGTGTTGTCAAGTCAATCTTCCCGAGGACGACTATATGGTGAACCCCAGGATCAATGATGTCCTTCGACCTCTTCTACTTCGTGATGAACATGGAGAGTCGAGGACGACTCTTTTTGAAGGGGGAGATGATGCAGCCCGACCTACGGTCGTTACCACATCATGGTCTCCAACTTACGCCAAGTCGTCATGGACTCCAAAGGTGAATCCGTTCCTCTATGCGAGCCCACTTCCTACCCTATTGAATGGTATGCTACTTCATACTCCGTCACATATGCATGATAGGTTCACACCGACAATTACGGAGGCAAGGGAGGAAGCCCGGAACATCAAGCCTGACAAGATGGAGGCTTGGAAGAGGAGACGGAAGAAGCCACGGCTGAACCACCAGAGTCTCCGGCCTACACCGGAGTCTCTGGTCATGCCACACCGGAGTCTCCGGTCCTGCTACACCGGAGTCTCCGGACCGACCTCCGGACCGACACCAGCAACCGACCCGGGGACAGTCTGTATGCTCCTCCGAAGACGACACCGGAGATAGACCGGAGTCTCTGGCCCAGACCTGTTAGGGGGGAACCCCTTGGGGTGGCCCGATCTTTCACGAATCTCCGCGGGAAACGAGGGTGAGGCGGTGGAAGGGGGAAAGGGTGATGAAATCCACGAACACACGCACACGAAGAACCCGACGAACTCACGCACACAAAACACGATACACGCCGATAACTCACGCCAGTGGCAACCGGTCAAACATAATCTCTAGGATCGGTGTTGGGCGAAGCTCTCTCTCCACGCCAACAACGGGGGACGAGGTGCTTGGTGAGATCTTGACGACTTGGGGGGCGAGAAACCGAGAACCCAAGGCCTTGTACAACTTGAACGCACTAGGCAAGATCCAAGAGGGGGGTGGATAATCCGGTGCTCCTTGGTAGGAGCATGAGACCAGTAGATGTAAGTTCCTCAAAGGGTTTCCTTAATCTATTATTATCCAAGTCTAGGGTTTACAATAAAGGTTGGGGGCTATATATAGTCCAGCCACATAAACAGGGGTAGTTTCGGAACGAAATAGGAAAATATAGAAAGTGCAGTGGGCGAGCAGATGTGTTGAGGTTCGGTCGGGACGGTAGTACCGATGCAACAGTAATCTTGCTTTGAAGTGTAGTACCGCTCATGATCCTAGAGCTTCCGTCGAGTCGCTTTATGTGGCGGTAGGAGGCGGTAGTATCACAGAGGTATACCGATTCTTTGGGCCGGTAGTACCGCTGGCGTCTGGGGCGTGGAGCGGTTCTTCCTGGAGCGTCCGGTAGCTGGGTCCGGTAGTGCCGCTTGCACCGGTAGTACCGGTCGCCTGGTCCGGTAGTACCGCTGGCGTCTGGCAGCGACTGGTTGCTTCCGCTCCGGTTCCTCCGTCCCTTGGGTCCTTCTCTTCGTACCTGATGATACACAGTGTATGCGTATGAAGTAGCAAACCATCCAAGGGTGTGTCGAAGTCACACAAGGAAAGGAGCGAGTTAACCTTGGCTTTGGTCCACTGGGAGGGCTAGGTGTTGTAGATGGAGGTGCGTCCGTAGGACGGGCTGCATCAGCTCCCCCCCTTAGGGAAGAGTCGTCCTCGACTCTTCAACCTTCTCAACTTTATCTTCTCCATGGTAGGGTGATAGGTCCTTGACATTGAATGTCGAGCTCACAAGATACTTTGATGTTGGGATATCGATGATATAGGCGTTGTTGTTGATCCTCTTTAGCACCTTGAATGGTCCATCACCTCTTGGCTTGAGTTTGGAGTCGCGTTTCTTTGGGAAGCGGTCTTTACTCAAGTCTATCCACACAAGATCGCCTTCTTCGAAGATCATCTCTTTCTTGTTCTTGTTTAGTCTTGATGCTTGGCGAAGGACTTGTTGCTCGATCGTAGCTCTTGTGTCTTCATGGAGTTTCTTCATTGTGTGGGCGTGCTTGACAACGTCCATATTGGCACGTTCATGAAGTGGAAGTGGAAGCATATCGAGCGCGGTGAGAGGCTCGAAACCATAGACGATCATGAACGGGCTCCTCATGGTGGTGGAGTGCTTGGCGCGGTTGTAGGCGAACTCGGCATGTGGAATACATTCCTCCCAGTCTTTAAGGTTCTTCTTTATCAACACCCGGAGGAGTGTTCCAAGGCTTCGATTGACGGCCTCGGTTTGTCCATCGGTTTGAGGATGTGAGGCGGACGAGAAGAGGATCTTGATGCCGAGCTTGGCCATGAGAGTCTTCCAGAAGTAGCTCATGAATTTGACGTCGCGGTCGGAGACGATTGTTCTTGGTACACCGTGCAGCCTAATTATTTCCCTGAAAAACAAATTGGCTACATGTGAAGCATCATCGGTCTTATGGCACGGAATAAAGTGTGCCATTTTTGAAAAGCGATCCACTACCACAAATATAGAATCATGGCCATGTTTAGATCTAGGCAAGCCTAATACAAAATCCATGCTAATGTCCGACCAAGGTGTGTGAGGAATAGGCAATGGCATATAAAGACCAAAGGGGTTGGACTTAGACTTAGCTTGGATACATGTAGTGCATCGTTGGACGTGGCGCTCCACGTCGCGCTTCATCTTTGGACAAAAGTAGTGAGTGGAGAGCATGTCATACGTCTTGTCACGGCCAAAGTGACCCATAAGGCCTCCACCATGGGACTCTTGAAGAAGCAAAATTTGGAGAGACGACTTCGGAATGCAAAGCTTGTTTTGTTTGAAAAGAAAACCCTTATGCAAATAGAAATCATCAATCCCTTTGTCTATTGAACATTTTGCAAAAATTGGTCCAAAGAAAGTGTCGGACGCGTACAAAGATTTTATGTCATCAAGACCCAAGACATTTACTTCGATTCGTGTAACAAGGTTTGTGTGTTTGTGAGACAAGGCGTCTGCTACCACATTTTCTTTGCCCTTCTTGTATTTGACAATATAAGGAAAAGACTCCATGAACTCAACCCATTTTGCGTGCCGTTTACTCAAATTGGATTGGCCCTTAAGATACTTCAACAACTCATGGTCGGAATGGATGATAAATTCTTTGGGCCAAAGATAGTGTTGCCAATAACTCATCACCTTCAGCCATGCGAATTTGATGGTAACCACTACGAAGATCAATTTTCGAAAATATAGTGGCTCCACATAACTCATCAAGCATGTCATCAAGACGCGGTATATGATGTCGATAACGCACGGTGATAGCATTGATTGGACGATAGTCCATGCATAACCGCAACGTATCATCCGTTTTTGGAACTAGAATCACGGGGACCGCGCTTGGGCTAGTGCTTACTTGGATCAAACCTTTGGAGACGAGTTGGTTGATTTGACGTTCGATCTCCTTTGTCTCTTCCGGTTAAATGCGTCTGTGGCGGTTTGGGAGTGGGGCGCCGGTATGAGGTCGATGCGGTGCTCGATTCCACGAAGAGGAGGAAGGCCATGAGGAAGCTCTTCGGGGAATACATCTTGGAATTCCTGCAAAATAGCCATCAAAGGAGGAGGAACATTTGTCAAGTCGTTAGTTCCTTGCGCTAGTCCCTTGCATACAAGGACATAGTGCAAGATTGATGGGTTGTTCCGCACTTCTCTCATCTCACTTTTGGTGGCAAGAAGAACACTCTTAGTTTTTCCACTCGAGTTTGGCTTGTAGCTCTCACTCACTATGGTGTGGTTCTCTCGCTCACCACTCTTCTCACAAAGTGTTTTTGTGTATTGTTCCCTCGCTAAAGCCTTTGCATTGTCCGCAATTATTTGGCTAGGAGTCATTGGTTGCAACACACAAGTTTTATCAAGCCATTTGAAGGTATAAGTGTTTGAGTGACCATCATGCAAGGCACACTTGTCATATTGCCACGGCCTTCCGAGCAACATATGGCAAACCGTCATTGGAACCACGTCACATTCCACCGTGTCCTTGTAGGGCCCAATTGAGAACGTTACCGAGACGGTGTGCTTGATCTTGACGGATCCTTGGTCACTTAGCCATTGGATATGGTAGGGGTGTTTATGCGGATGGAGGGTGAGGTTGAGTTTCTCACACAATTCCGTGCTTGCAAGATTGTGGCAACTCCCTCCATCGATGACAACTTTGATGGACTTCCCATTGATGCCGGCACGAGTTTGGAAGATGTTCGAGCGTTGGTCTTCACTCTCATTGGCTTGTGTAGTTAAGACCCTTGTGACCACAAGCGATGGACTTGCGTCATGCTCACACACAAGAAGTTCTTGGTCCTCTTCCAAATGTTTCCTTGCCATGGCTTCCTTGACCCCTGCATCAAATTCTTCTTCACAAAAGTATTCTTCATCGCCGTTGTCATGGATGAACAAAACTTTCTTGTTTCCACATGCGTTCGACTTGTGCCCTTTGCCTCCACACTTGTAGCATTCACCATTGAATGGTTGATCATCCCTTGTGTTTTTGCCACTTGGGGGCTGTTTTCCTTAAGGGAGAGTTGGCTTGAAAGGAATCTTGGTGGTACTTGAGGAGCTTCCACTTGGTGTTGTTGGAGTAGTGGTTGGTGCTTGCTTGTAGGTGAAGTACGTCTTTGGCTTGTTGTACTTGATGTCCTCTTGCACTTGTCGCTCGGCCATTGATGCGATATGCACAAGCTCAACCATGTTGTTGTACTTTTGGAACTCAGTGATGCGCTTGATGGGATGGTTTAAACCATTGAGGAAGCGTGCCATTGTTTGTTCATCTCGCTCTTCAATGTTGGCACGGATCATGTTGAGCTCCATTTGCTTGAAGTACTCTTCCACGGTCTTTGTCCCTTGACTAAGCGTTTGAAGCTTGTTGAAGAGGTCACGCGTGTAGTGCGAAGGAACAAAGCGGTATCTCATTTGGGCCTTCATATCCTGCCAAGTTGCGATTGGAGGCTCTTCTTTTGCTTCGCGAGCGAGTTGGACTTGTTCCCACCAAAGGTTGGCATACTCATCAAACTCGAGGGATGCCATGGCCATCATCTTCTCATTGCTATAGTTGTGCATGCGGAAGATTTTGTCGACCTTGAGTTCCCACGAGAGATATTCCTCGGGTTCATTGGAACCGGTGAACTTGGGCATGGTGAATTTGAGCTTGCCGAAAGTTTCTTCTCCATTGCGGTTCCGGCTGCGGCGGTTGCCATGATTTGGACGGTCATCATCATCATCCGAGCTCTTATGTCTTGGTTGGTGATGGTTGCGTTGCTCTTGCGGTTGTTGAGGTGCCGCTTTTGGTGGTGGAACTTGGTTTTGACGACGAGCTTGGGGAGCTTGCTCTTGTTCTTGTCGCGGTTGAGGACGAGGAGGAGGTTGTGCATCCTCACGACGAGCTTGGGGAGCTTGCTCTTGTTCTTGTCGTGGTTGATGCCGAGGAGCATTGGCTTGCGCCATGTGGCGAGGAGGACGTCGAGCCGCATGCATAATGGGCTTCTCTTATTCTTGATGTAGAGGAGGCTCGCCATGACCATCATGTTGTCGACGTGGACGATCATGTCGATGATGACGCCTTGGAGGATCTTCGAGTGCTTCACGTCGACGGTGATCTTGTTCGTCCTCTTCGGATGCTTCACTTGTTGTTGAAAGGACATGTCGACGGCGATGGGCTTGGTGGTCCATGTGAGGTTGCTCTTGTTGAATCACAAGTGCCCTTGGTTGTGGCCGGTTCGCTTCACGTCGTGGAGGTCTTGCGGAGAGGTCACCATCATAGCTTGACGTTGCGGCGTGTCGCGGAGATGGTACCGCTTGAGAAGAGCTCATGGATTGAAGAACGGGTCCATTCCGGTGCCTTGAAGCGTGACGGCGAGGAGCACTTGATTCACTTGAGGAGTGCTGGGATGAGCTTGAGTCGCGCGGGCGTGGCCTTGCTAGTCCATCAATGAGGCGTTGAAGCTTCTCATCCGTTGAGGCGAGTGCACGACCAAGAGCTTCATTTTGATGACCGAGGTTGTGTTGCATGGCATGCATTTGGCCATGGACTTCTTCGAAGCGGTTGTCGATGTTCTTGAATTCCACACGGGCCTCGCTAAATTGTTCATCTTGGCGCCGCTCAAGAGCTTCACAACGGTAGTTGAATTCTCCTCGGACCTTCCAATGGTCCCATCTTGTAATGAATTGTGTGTCGTCCTCCGGAGGTGGTGGTAGGTACGGCTCGCCAATCCTGTCCATGATGCCAAAAGCCGACAAGGCTTGTATATGGAGAATAAGGGTGCGAAGAGTTAGCCTTTACCTCACCTTGGAGATTATATCAAACCAATTGCCACACAAATGAGCGAACAACGTGCAAAGTGAAATGGGCAAGAAACTCACAAACAAATATGCTACAACTCTCAATAGCTTTTGGTGGAAGGTTAGGATTGTGGAAACAAAACGAAACGATCCAAACAAATGGTTATTGTTCTACGTGGTAAAGAACCAAAGATCAAAAGCAAAAGGATACGATCTACAAAAACACGGAAAACACACACGTGGAGAAAAACGGGGTTAGCACGACTATGAAAATGAGCACAAAAGGTCCTAATGAAGACTACGCTCGGTTGTCGTGCCAACTCAAGGAGAGACCACAACTCGTTTGCCAAAAGAGGATAAGCAATAGATTTGTGCACTTGTCTTGGTGCGCTCTTTTCCTCTCTCTTGTTGGCTTACAAGCTTGGTATTCTCTTTGTATAGGGAGACTATGTATCTTTCTATTTTATCTTTTTCTTTTCCTTTTTTCTTGATTCCTTTTCTTTTTCTCCCTTGCTATGATACTATGTTAACTTTTGTATTTGCCCTCACACTCTCACTTTCCAATGGCAAGTGCACAATGCTTAGACAAACACAAAATGAGTTGCTCTCATAGGATAGTTACACACAAAGGAAGATATGGGGCTGTCAAAGTGGTGCAAGTTATACCTTCGGTATTGTTGACGACTTGCAACCGTTGGTGGGGGTGATGTTCGAGTGTCACGGTGTCGTTGAGCGCGTGGTGACTTTGATGCGGAAGCTGTTGTGAAAATGGCGACAAACACGCGAAACACGAACAAGTGAAGTGGAAAAGTCAACAAACGAAATTGAGGTGTCAAAGGGCAAAGAAACACGGTCAGAGGCGGGCGGTAGTACCGCTGGCAACGTCCGGTAGTACCGGCAGGCGGTAGTACCTCTTGTGCGACCGGTAGTTCCGGTGACTTGCGGTAGTACCGCTCGTACGGCCGGTAGTACCGCCAGGCGCGGAACAGGAACAAAAACGACTTGACAAAATCCTCAAATTCGTGGTGATCTGACCGAAAGGCTGGGCTAGGAACAACAGGGGCTATAGATCGACTCCAAAAGCAACAGATCTATGGACCAAAACCACGAAAAACGCACCAAATCCAAAGATCGATCCGAAGGCAAATTGGGGCTCTTTTTGGTGGGATTTTCGATTTTAAGGGGGATCAAAGAAAAATTGGGGGGGAAATTCGTGATCAACCGTGCTCTTGATACCAATATGTTAGGGGGGGAACCCCTTGGGGTGGCCCGATCTTTCACGAATCTCCACGGGAAACGAGGGTGAGGCGGTGGAAGGGGGAAAGGGGATGAAATCCACAAACACACGCAGACAAGAACCCGACGAACTCACGCACACAAAACACGATACACGCCGATAACTCACGCCGGTGGCAACCGGTCCAACATAATCTCTACGATCGGTGTTGGGCGAAGCTCTCTCTCCACGCCAACAACGGGGGACGAGGTGCTTGGTGAGATCTTGACGGCTTGGGGGCGAGAAACCGAGAACCCAAGGCCTTGTACAACTTGAACGCACTAGGCAAGATCCAAGAGGGGGGTGTATAATCCGGTGCTCCTTGGTAGGAGCATGAGACCAATAGATGTAAATTCCTCAAAGGGTTTCCTTAATCTATTATTATCCAAGTCTAGGGTTTACAATAAAGGGTGGGGGCTATATATAGTCCAGCCACATAAACATGGGTAGTTTCGGAACGAAATAGGAAAATATAGAAAGGTAGTACCGGTCGCAACCGGTAGTACCGCTTGAAGCGATAGTACCGCCATGTCCTAGAGCTTCCGCTGAGTCAGAGCGAAGCGGTGGGAGGCGGTAGTACCGCCCAAGTAGTACCGATCTGGGCCGGTAGTACCATAGTCGTCTGGGGCGTGGAGGAGTTCCTTCTGGAGCGTCCGGTAGCTGGGTCCGGTAGTACCGCTTGCACCGGTAGTACCGGCCGGACTGTAGTACCGATTGGCGTCTGCAGCACGTTGGTTCTGGTTCCTCCGTCCCTTGGGTCCTTCTCTTCAGACTGATGATACACGGTATGCGTATGAAGTAGCAAACCATCCAAGGGTGTGTCAAAGTCACACAAGGAAAGGAGCGAGTTAACCTTGGCTTGGAGGAGCTTAGCTCGGGCGCGAGTCATTGGTCCACTGGGAGGGCTAGGTGTTGTAGATGGAGGTGCGTCCGTAGGACGGGCTGCATCAAGACCGGAGTCTCCGGCCCACCACACTGGAGTCTTCGGACCACAAGATGGGCCTGCGCGCCGCCAGCTGGGCCTTCGGCCCATGTACCCCTCTAGCTCGTCCAAACCCTAGTTTTATCCCTACACTACCCCTGTTTATGTAGCTGGCCTATAAATAGAGCCCCCACCCCTTCATGTATCCCTTAGGCATAGATGATAGACTAAAGACAACCCCCATTGTGGAATCTCTAGTTTTTCCTCATCCCCTTTACCAAGGGGACCGACTATCGTCACCAACCTCGATTGGACTTTGAATCACACATCCATCGTTGAACAAGGCCTTGGAGTTCATTGTCTTGTCTCCAAGTTGTCAAGACCCTCCCCAAGGTGTTCTTCCCTCTCCGATGTGGATTTGAGGGAGCACGTTGACCGATCTTTCCTTGCGAGGATTCTATCGGACCGGTGGTCGCCGTTCGGGAGCAATCGGCCTTGTATCGTGTGAGTTTTGCGTGTGTTCATCGTGTTCTTCGCGAGGTGTGTGTTCGCTTCCGCTACCTTTTCCCTTTCCCCTCGCTTTCCCATCGATTTGACCACGAGATCCATGAAGATCGGGCCACCCAAGAGGTTAACCCTTCCATCATGTATCCACACAAGGTCGCCTTCTTCGAAGATTAGCTCCTTCTTGTTCTTGTTTAGCCTTGATGCTTGGCGAAGAACTTGTTGCTCGATCGTAGCTCTTATGTCTTCATGGAGTTTCTTAATTGTTTGGGCACGCTTGTCAACGTCCATATTGGTGCGGTCATGAAGGGGAAGGGGAAGGATATCAAGCGCGGTGAGAGGCTCGAATCCATAGACGATCATGAACGGGCTCCTCATGGTGGTGGAGTGTTTGGCGCGGTTTTAGGCAAACTCGGCGTGTGGTATGCATTCCTCCCAATCTTTAAGGTTCTTCTTTATCAACACACGTAGAAGTGTGCCAAGGCTTCGGTTGACGACCTCGGTTTGTCCATCGGTTTGAGGATGCGAGGAGGACGAGAATAGGAGCTTGATGCCGAGCTTGGCCATGAGTGTCTTCCAAAAGTAGCTCATGAATTTGACGTCGTGGTCGGAGACGATTGTTCTTGGTACACCGTGTAGTCGAATTATTTCCCTGAAAAACAAACTTGCTACATGTTAAGCATCATCGGTCTTATGGCACGGAATGAAGTGTGCCATTTTGGAAAAGCGATCCACTACCACAAATATAGAATCATGTCCATGTTTAGATCTAGGAAATCCTAACACAAAGTCCATGCTAATGTCCGACCATGGTGCATGAGGAATAGGCAATGGCATATAAAGACCAAAAGGGTTAGACTTGGACTTAGCTTGGACACAAGTAGTGCATTCTTGGACGTGGCGTTCCACGTCGCGCTTCATCTTTGGCCAATAGTAGTGAGTGGAGAGTATGTCATATGTCTTGTCACGGCCAAAGTGACCCATAAGTCCTCCACCATGGGACTCTTGAAGAAGCAAAATTTGGAGAGACGACTTCGGAATGCAAAGCTTGTTTTGTTTGAAAAGAAAACCTTTATGCAAATAGAAATCATCAACCCCTTTGTCTATTGAACACTTTGCAAAAATTGATCCAAAGAATGGGTCAGACGCGTACAAAGATTTGATGTCATCAAGACCCAAGACATTTACTTCGAGTCGCGGAAGAAGGTTTGTGTTTTTGCGAGACAAGGCGTCCGCTACTACATTTTCTTTGCCCTTCTTGTACTTGACAATGTATGGAAAAGATTCCATGAACTCAACCCATTTGGCGTGTCTTTTACTCAAATTGGCTTGGCCCTTAAGATATTTCAACGACTCATGGTCAAATGGATGATAAATTCTTTGGGCCAAAGATAGTGTTGCCACACTTGAAGGACACGAACCAAGGCAAAAAGCTCTTTGTCATAAATTGGATAGTTGAGGCGTGCGCCATCAAGTTTCTCACTATGGTATGCAATAGGACGCCCATTTTGCATAAGGACGCCTCCAATGCCAATACCACTAGCTTCACATTCAACCTCAAAAGTTTTTGTGAAATACGGTAACGGAAGAAGTGGTGCTTCGGTGAGTATCTTTTTGAGCTCATCAAAAGCCTTTTGTTGTTCTTTGCCCCAAACGAATGTGACATTTTTCTTGGTCAATTTGTTGAGGGGGCAAGCAATGGTAGAAAAGTCTTTCACAAAGCGACGGTAAAAGACGGCCAACCCATGAAAACTACGAAGTTCACTAACATTGGTAGGAATGGGACAATCTCGTATGTCCTTAACTTTTGAGACATCAACTTCAATGCCATTAGAAGACACAACAAATCCAAGGAAAATCAGTTTGTCTTTTGCAAAGGTACACTTGGGGAGATTAGCATATAGCTTTTCATGACGAAGGATTTGAAGGACCTCCTTAACATGTGTAACATGCTCCTCTAGTGACTTGCTATAGACAAGAATATCATCAAAGTAAACAACGGCACTCTTGCCAATGAGAGATCTCAAAATATGGTTCATAAGGCGCATGAAGGTGGAAGAGGCATTAGATAATCCAAAAGGCATAACCAACCATTCATAGAGACCAAGCTTGGTCTTGAAGGCGGTTTTCCACTCATCACCCTCGGCCATGCGTATTTGATGGTAACCACTACAAAGATCAATTTTTGAAAATATAGTGGCTCCACACAACTCATCAAGCATGTCATCAAGACGCGGTATAGGATGTCGATAACGCACGGTGATAGCATTGATTGGACGACAGGCGCATTCAAAACCGCAACGTATCATCCGTCTTTGGAACTAGAATCATGGGTATCGCGCTTGGGCTAGTGCTTACTTGGATCAAACCTGTGGAGACGAGTTGGTTGATTTGTTGTTCTATCTCCTTTGTCTCTTCCGGGTTCGTGCGATATGCGGCGCGGTTTGGGGGTGGAGCACCGGGTATCAGGTCGATGCGGTGCTCGATTCCGCGAAGAGGGGGTAGTCCATGAGGAAGCTCTTCGGGGAATACATCTTGGAATTCCTGCAAAATATCCATCAATGATGTGGACATCCCTACTATTGATACAACCATTGTACCTACAGCAACACACATACAAGGACCCATCACAAGATCTCGTGCCAAACAACTTAACTACCAGGTACTTTCGTTTCTTGGAACTATTCCTCACATGCATGAGAATATGATGCTGCCTAAATCAGATATATTTCTTACTCTTAGGAATGATGGACCAAGCATGGATGAGAGGGACAAGCATTGGAGCATGGTCATGCATGGAGATGGCAGCAAGCATGTGATGATCCAAGAGAAGGCCACAGATGAAGATTTCAGAACTTTGAGGCCACCATAATGAAGAAAGAAGGCTTGGACGAAATATTCAAGATCAATACTTTACGAATTCGTCCATAGCTTAATATGGTGCTGCGACACCTTTATTTTGGGCCAGGCCCATGTAATTTTCGCAGGATTTTAATTAGCCACTTTTTAGAGTCCGTATTTGAGGGGAAAAGGACTTTTAGGGTTGGATTCGGCCACCACTTCCATGGCTGGCCGAAACCCCACCTTTTCGCCCTTAAATACGCCCCATAGCCGAACCTCTAGACTCAGATTTTGTTTAGACATTAAGTTAGCCATAGTCGCAACTTCGCCAAGGCTCGAGCGTCAGAGAGGCCTCTTGTACTTCGCACCTATTCGGGATCCCACCTCTTCAATAAAGCTTTCCTCTTAATCCGCAATATCTTGATTGCAATATTGGTTCTTACTTGTTCTCGATTTCGGTAGGAATTAAGACCCTCGCCGGTCGCCGATCGTGTTCACGCAGGATCGGTAACCTCCAGGAGATTGGCCTAGCGATTGCATTGGCGCTCGTGCTCGCACGTGTAGTTGGATCGTCAAGCCCGAACTCCACCAAATCGAATATCGCCATCTCATCGAAAGATCGGACACCTTTGCTCTATCAAGTGGTATCAGATTTCAGGTTGCTCGTTGAGATTTTACTGTTTTTCATAGATTAGATCTGTTTTTACCTATAACCCACGAAAAAGCCAAAAACACAGTTAGAGTTTAGATCCATCCCATAACCAATCTACGCCTCGCATTGCATTTGTCACATCCCAAGATTTTTTCAAATCTTGTAATGTGAAAATAAAATTAATAAAATAAAAACTTTGTTGATTTTCAGAACCAGAAGAAACTTTTGAATACAATTGGAACTTCAAACCCATTTGAATTAAAATAAACCTCAAGAGATTTAAAAAGATAAACATTTAATAAAAGGAAAATAAAAACATTTGGAAATACTATTTTGAAACAATTAAATGAAAAGATTTGTTTTCAAATGAAATAGAAGTTTTATAAATAAAGATTATTAAATAAAGGAAAATTAAACCTTGACCAAACTCTTGGAATTAAAACATTTTATTCTAAATAAATTTAGCAAAGGTTTATTTAAAATAAATTACTAAGTATTTAATATCCAATTTTATTTAACTAAGAAGTTTTACCAATTTAATTTAAACATCAAAGCTTGTTAAATTATTTTAAATAAGTTATCATAAATTGGAATCACCAAGTTTGGATCTCTAAATAAAAAGATATGAATTTCATAAGACAAGAATGAAAATTAATAAAGAATATTTAGATCAAAACAAATCTTGGCCAAATCCATTAAGTATATGTGGTGATGATTAATCCCAATTCAAATAAAAATATGAAATAAAGAATATTCCAAATAAAATAAAATGGAAATAACCATTCTATCCCTATATTAAATAAGGACAAATCTCTAAATAAAATACATGAGAAAATGATATTTGGAATTAAAACAATTACCCAATCTTATATGATTAATAAATCACTTTGAATACTTTCCAAATAATTCATTATGAATTATTTGAACCAAATAAACAAATCCTAAATGGATTATTATTTAAGGACCATTCATTTAATTATAAATGGAACCTAAAATAAAAGGTTATTTTATTTTAAAACAAGATTTCCAAGCATCCTTATTTCAAATAAAACCTCTGGTTTGATTATAATTAGATTTCAAATGGAAATTTTATTAATAAAATCAAACCCTATTTTATTAAATAACTAGTGATCCATTTTATTTAACTATTAATGGACCCTAAAATAAATAAGGATATTATTTATTTTGGAAAATTGGTTTATGTTGATAAATGAACCAAAATTCAAAGTTCAAGGTTTCTGAATGATTGTTTGATTTGATTTGAGTGAATTGTTTGTTTGGAAATTCAAAACAGAAATTGAAATTAGAAAAGGAAAAGAAAGCAGACAGAAATAAAAATAAAGCAGCCCATTAACTACCCCCACTAAGCCAATCCAGCTCCCTCTACCCATGACGATTCAAACCAAAATCTTACCCAGTAACCAATGACCGGTGGACCTCCCTCGCTTTTTCCCACGACGAGTGGACCCCACCCCTCCTTCTTCTTCCTCATGACCACGCCTTCCCTCGCTGCCGTCTTTGCTTTGATTTCATGGAATCAATACGCCTAATGCCGAGCCTTTACCTCACTTTGATCACACGGATAGAAACGCCCAAACCTCCTCTATAAGTTCCTCGACACCCCAAGTCGGCACGCCTTAGACCGCCTCAATTTCTCCTCGACCGTCTGTCTCCGACGATGTTGATTCGACGATACGACACTACCCGAGCCTCTTTGATCACCTTCCCCACTCTGGACCTTCCTCCCGTACCATCCACTTGACCGGAAACCTCGAGCCTCGCCGGTGACAACATCTGGCGCCACACGTCTCGCCTTACTCCGCGAGTCTTCCGTAACATCCGACCCGTCCGTCTCAATGTTACACACATACCGCCTTCCGCCTCTGAACCTAATCGTACCCTCCGTTTGTTTTAGGGCGCTTCCTATCCAAGTCCACGACGAGCACCGACGACTCGCAACTCCGGTGAGTATCCCGATGGTTTTCGCCTTTTTCCACTCTAGTTCACGCACAACATTGCCTTGATCTCACGCGACCGCACTTCTTTCTGCTTTAGGGTGGTCTCCACGACCACGAGCCGCCGTCGCCAAGAATAACTCCGCGAGATTCGTCCCGGCGCCCGAGCCACACCGACCACACGACGTGCTTCACCACAGCCCCGACCTCGGTGAGCTTTCCTCCTCGTTTTGCATCATCGCCGCGCCGCCATGAATGGCCGAACACCGAGGATGCTGATCCACTGGCCGAGATAGAACGACTTAAGCGCGAAGAGGTACTCGATCTGAGCCACTCGATTTAACTTGATCCAACGCGTGATCCGGGACCCGAATAAGAATGGTTGGAATTAAAACAGATTTTGAATCGATTTAATAAGCAAACTTGTAATTGCTATAACTTTCAAACCACACGTCCAAAATTTGCAAATTTTATATCAATGAATTCAGGAGAACAAGACCTAGCCAACCTACCCTTAGTTTTGAAAATAGTATCTGATTGCTTGTTTGAATTTGCAGAAACTTTTGTGAGCTTGTTTAGAGTATAAAATTGTGTAAAATTGAGTTTAGGAGTAAAACCTTTGCAAAATGTTTAGCTGTGACCTTACTGAACCTAGGAACCAAACCATGCCCTTATAAATGTTTTTGGAAAGATTTAGAATGGATTACTTGATTTAGTCCTTTCTAGCTAAATAAAAATATTGATTTGATTATGAAAAATGGTTTGAATGGAAAACTTTGGAGGAAATGTTTGAACCAAACCTACTGACCCAAAACACCAAGTTTTGCAATAGCAACTCATTTGGTGAACCCTATAAGCTAGTGCCTTAGTAAAAATATTTCTACACCACATAAAATAACACTTTGTTTTAAAATGGTTTTTAAGTGAAACCTTTTGCAAATGACTTAGCCACTTTAGGAAATGACCATTAGATGTACCCAAATGACTATGACCCACTAGGAGCCACTTTTTCAAACAAAACAAAGCTTGGCATGCTTGCATGCATTTCTTTGATTTTGATTATTTATGTGTGTTGTTTTGCTTGATTGGTAGATTGAGTTTGTGCCTTGCTTGATTGATTTGTAGAGACTTGAAGAGTGTGATTGTTGCAAAGATCAAGAAGTGAACCTATACTCTACCAAAAAGGCAAGTGATGCTTCATACTTTCTATCCTAATACTTTTATTATGCATTAGTGATTTTGCTAAGTAAACTTGCATGGATTTTGCTAAGTATAGATCTTGCTATAGGAAAACATAGTAATGAATCCTTAGTAGGATTTTCCTAAGTTAGAGATTCCTACTACTACCAAGCTTAGCCTAGCTAATAGAAAACATGGGTGGAATATATATTCACACTATGGAAAAATATTCTAAGTCTAAAGGACTTATGATTTTGTCTAATAAAACAACTAAGTTAATGAATCACCTGGGTGGAATGGAATAGATTGGTGGAGAATGGTTGAGTGGTTCACAAAGCCATGGACTTGGATTGTGTATCTCACTTGTGGAATGCCACCGAAACAAAGAGATTTGTGATGTCAAATGTTGAGAAGCTTCAAGTGCAACCACTTGGCAATATGGGCTCTGCCATGATCATATAGGTTGCAAGAACTTAGCCAAATGGACAGTGGGTGGTAGTGTTTGATAGGTTGGAGCGTCCATTTTGGTCTAAGGGAAGGCTTCGAAAGATTTTGTCTTGGGAAACCAAGTCTTGTGGGTAAAGTGCACCACCTCTGCAGTGTAAAACCTAAGTACTTAGCCATGTCCGGTAAAGGACAATCGAGCATCAAGACATGGAAACAATCAAGAATCTCATCATTCCAATTTCTAAATAAAAACTTGTGGGTGAACAAGGGATTGTGTGTATTCTTCAATCTTTGATGGAAAGATGGCTTGATATAAGGATCTTGAAATCTTGGATTGAGGAAAAATGATTTTTACCAAGCACTTCGGTCTTTGATTTGTAGATGCCTCGAGAAGGATCTTGGTCTTTGATTGAGAGAAGCATTGGAAAAGTTTTGACAAAACTATTTATTTTCAAAAGCGTTAAGGAAAAATCTATTTTGAGCAATGCAAGCCTCAACTCCACTTAACCAAATGCATATAGATGATAGACTCCACCATACTACTAAGAGTATCACTTGCCAATACAATTCAAATGTATTGACCCTTTGTGGCTGTAACTTGTATGTTGCAGGTTTGATTGTTTTAAGTGAAGATTGATTGTTTAGGATTACAAAGTCTACAACCAACATCTGCCTGTGGCATTTTGAAGATGATGGACTCATACCTATTGTTATTCCGCTGCAATGTAATGTAATAGCCAAATGAGCTATGTAAGATGTAATAAAATTATGTTATTCCTGGTTATAAAGTTATATTATGACCTTTGTTTCTTGATATTACATCTAAACTGTGGATGCTAGCTATTGATCCAGGGACTAGCATTGTAAAACACGGAGGACTCTACCTTATCAGGTTGGGACCCCTACAGATGGTATCGAGCATTGTGTTGCTGTAGGATTTGTAAACCCTAGGATTGGACAAAACCCTTAGAAAATAGGAGTTGTTTTGTTCCAAAACTTATTTACAAAACACTTGTAAACTCTTTCCTTAACCATTTTGGTTTCAACTCTGCTCCTTCTCTAATTCAACTTGATGGAAAAGCCTAACCATGGCCAAAGACTACATCATATGCAAAGACTTCCTCAACATCTTCAACTCTAATGACTTCAACATCTTGACATGTTCACCAAGGACTTCCAACTTGGAAACTACTAAGGACCACAAGTTAGAGAAGAAATCTTACTTAAGAAATTAGAGACTAAGGAATGCAAAATAAGAAGAAGCTATCAACAAGTTTGAAGTCTGTAACCAAGAGTTTGTCTCAAGGAAGCCATGATCTCATGCAAAGGAGGAAAAATCACAAGTGAACCATATAGATGGACCACCATATTTTAGTTAAATCAAAACCGCCAACTTATGTGGTGTAACAAAAATGTTTTGTTGCCTAAGTATGTGCTTGAACTTTGTTGTTTGAGTGGAGTGTTTGCTTGTGTTTGCATGCACATTGTTTGTGTGAATTGAGAGATGTGTGATTAGAAATATCTCATTAGAAATATCTTGTCTATTCTAATCTCCTTCAAACCCAAGCAGATGACTACCCCAAAGGATTCCAAGGTTGATAACACCAACACCGACCAAGTGACAGCCTTGGAGAACTCATAGCAACTCAACATCAATTGAATCAATTGAGCTCAGTTCTTAGCCAACAATAATAATGAAGATCCACACTACAAAGGTTTTAGAGGAACAGTCCCAATTGATGCTTAAGGTGACTAATCAAATGATTAGCATGGAAGAAAACTTACCTAGAAGAGAGTATGATAGCAAGGATGAAAGGAATGTTGTTCTAGATGGAGCCCAGCTTGCATTATTTGTGGAGACAAGGATCATACTTCCACGAGCATGAAGGACAATGCCCAAATTGTGATGAAGGTCATCTGTTGGAGAATGCCCTACCTCTCAAGCTACTTGCTATCTTTGTGAAGGAAGTGATCATACTCCGGCCTATGTCCTATTTATGCTATGGTAGAACAAAGGAAACAAGAAGGATCCAAGTCTACCAAAGGAAAGGACCACTACTTCCAAGCAAGACCCAATTCAAAGGATCAAGGAAAATCAAGAAGCCCAAGCAAGACATGAGTACAATGTCGTAAATGTAATGAAATGGGACACTACTCTGGATGCCGGGGAACATAAAGAATAAAGGAATTGACCAAGTGTGGTGTAACAACTGTAATGAACAGTCACTTTGTAGCAACTTGCCCAAAGGAGCAACGCAAAGAACTCAAGGACATTAATTGTTTCAACTGCAAGAATCAGGACACTATGCAAGCAGAAAGGATGAAGAACAAGTTGAACAAGCCTATGGAGAAGCTCAATCTTGGTCCATGAGTCAAGCATAGGAATAAAGCAAAAGTTTAACATAGAAATTCCAGGACCCAAGAAGGCCAATATGTAATTTTGTTTGAAAATTTTAAGGGTGGTAGTACCCTAGTTGTTTGAACATGCTTGTAACCCTAATCTTCCCAAATCTCGGACGAGATTTATTTTAGTCACATCCCAAGATTTTTCAAATCTTGTAATGTGAAAATAAAATTAATAAAATAAAAACTTTGTTGATTTTGAAGAAACTTTTGAATACAATTGGAACTTCAAACCCATTTGAATTAAAATAAACCTCAAGAGATTTAAAAGATAAACATTTAATAAAAGGAAAATAAAAACATTTGGAAATACTATTTTGAAACAATTAAATGAAAAGATTTGTTTTCAAATGAAATAGAAGTTTTATAAATAAAGATTATTAAATAAAGGAAAATTAAACCTTGACCAAACTCTTGGAATTAAAACATTTTATTCTAAATAAATTTAGCAAAGGTTTATTTAAAATAAATTACTAAGTATTTAATATCCAATTTTATTTAACTAAGAAGTTTTACCAATTTAATTTAAACATCAAAGCTTGTTAAATTATTTTAAATAAGTTATCATAAATTGGAATCACCAAGTTTGGATCTCTAAATAAAAAGATATGAATTTCATAAGACAAGAATGAAAATTAATAAAGAATATTTACAGACCAAATCAAATCTTGGCCTAATCCATGAAGTAAATGGGGTGATGATTAATCCCAATTCAAATAAAAATATGAAATAAAGAATATTCCAAATAAAATAAAATGGAAATAACCATTCTATCCCTATATTAAATAAGGACAAATCTCTAAATAAAATACATGAGAAAATGATATTTGGAATTAAAACAATTACCCAATCTTATATGATTAATAAATCACTTTGAATACTTTCCAAATAATTCATTATGAATTATTTGAACCAAATAAACAAATCCTAAATGGATTATTATTTAAGGACCATTCATTTAATTATAAATGGAACCTAAAATAAAAGGTTATTTTATTTTAAAACAAGATTTCAAGCATCCTTATTTCAAATAAAACCTTTTGGTTTGATTATAATTAGATTTCAAATGGAAATTTTATTAATAAAATCAAACCCTATTTTATTAAATAACTAGTGATCCATTTTATTTAACTATTAATGGACCCTAAAATAAATAAGGATATTATTTATTTTGGAAAATTGGTTTATGTTGATAAACAGAACCAAAATTCAAAGTTCAAGGTTTCTTTGAATGATTGTTTGGATTTGATTTGAGTGTGAATTGTTTGTTTGGAAATTCAAAATTGAAATTAGAAAAGGAAAAAGAAATAAAAATAAAAACTAAGCCAATCCCCACCCATGAAACGATTCAAACCAAAAATCTTACCCAACCAATGGTGGTGGACCTCCTCGTTTCTTTTTCCCCGACCCAGTGGACCCTGACCCTCCTTCTTCTTCCTGACCACGCCTTCTCGCTTTGATTCGCGGAATCAATACGCTCTAATCCGAGCCTTTACCTCACTTTGATCACACGGATAGAAACGCCCAAACCTCCTCTATAAGTTCCTCGACACCCAATTTCTCCTCGAGTCCCTGTCTCCGATGTTCGACACTACCCCGAGCCTCTTTGATCTACAGCGGCTTCCCACTCGGACCTTCCTCCGTACCATCCACTTGACGGAAACCTCGAGCCTCGCAGTCTTCGGTAACACCGTGTAACCCGTCCGTCTCAATGTTACACACATACCTTCGCCTCTGAACCTAATCGTACCCTCCGTTTGTTTTAGGCTTCCTATCCAAGTCCGACCTCGCAACTCGGTGAGTATCCGATGGTTTTAAATCGCCTTTTCCACTCTAGTTCACACGCACAACATTGCCTTGATCTCGCTTTAGGGTGGTCTCCGACCTCGGTGAGCTTTCCCTCCTCGTTTTGCATCCGACTTAAGCCGAAGAGGTACTCGATCTGAGCCACTCGATTTAACTTGATCGGCGTGATCGGCGGGGACCCGCGAATAAGAAGGCGACGCGTGTCGGTGGTTGGAATTAAAACAGATTTTGAATCAGATTTAATAAGCAAACTTGTAATTGCTATAACTTTCAAACCACCGTCCAAAATTTGCAAATTTTATATCAATGAATTCAGGAGAACAAGACCTAGCCAACCCTACCCTTAGTTTTGAAAATAGTATCTGATTGCTTGTTTGAATTTGCAGAAACTTTTGTGAGCTTGTTTAGAAAAAATTGTGTAAAATTGAGTTTAGAGTAAAACCTTTGCAAAATGTTTAGCTGTGACCTTACTGAACCTAGGAACCAAACCATGCCCTTATAAATGTTTTTGGAAAGATTTAGAATGGATTACTTGATTTAGTCCCTTTCTAGCTAAATAAAAATATTGATTTGATTATGAAAAATGGTTTTGAATGGAAAACTTTGGAGGAAATGTTTGAACCAAACCTACTGACCCCAAAACACCAAGTTTTGCAATAGCAACTCATTTGGTGAACCCTATAAGCTAAAGCCTTAGTAAAAAATATTTCTACACCACATAAAATAACACTTTGTTTTGAAAATGGTTTTAAAGTGAAATCTTTTGCAAATGACTTGGCCACTTTAGAGGATGACCATTAGATGTGCCCAAATGTCTATGACCCATTAGGAATCACTTTTTCAAACAAAACAAAGCTTAGCATGCTTGCATGCATTTCTTTGATTTTGTTATTTATGTGTGTTGTTTTGATTGATTGGTAGATTGAGTTTGTGCCTTGCTTGATTGATTTGTAGAGACTTGAAGAGTGTGATTGTTGCAAAGATCAAGAAGTGAACCTATACTCTACCAAGAAGGCAAGTGATGCTTCATAATTTCTATCCTAATACTTTTATTATGCATTAGTGATTTTGCTAAGTAAACTTGCATGGATTTTGCTAAGTATAGATCTTGCTATAGGAAAACATAGTAATGAATCCTTAGTAGGATTTTCCTAAGTTAGAGATTCCTACTACTACCAAGCTTAGCCTAGCTAATAGAAAACACGGGTGGAATATATATTCACACTATGGAAAAATATCCTAAGTCTAAGGACTTGTGATTTTGTTTAATAAAACAACTAAGTTAATGAATCACCTGGGTGGAATGGAATAGATTGGTGGAGAATGGTTGAGTGGTTCACAAGGCCATGGACTTGGATTGTGTATCTCACTTGTGGAATGCCACCGAAACAAAGAGATTTGTGATGTCAAATGTTGAGAAGCTTCAAGTGCAACCACTTGGCAATATGGGCTCTGCCATGATCATATAGGTTGCAAGAACTTAGCCAAATGGACGGTGGGTGGTAGTGTTTGATAGGTTGGAGCGTCCATTTTGGTCTAAGGAAGGCTTGAAAGATTTTGTCTTGGGAAACCAAGTCTTGTGGGTAAAGTGCACCACCTCTGCGAGTGTAAAACCTAAGTACTTAGCCATGTCACAGTAAAGGACAATCGAGCATCAAGACATGGAAACAATCAAGAATCTCATCATTCCAATTTCTAAATAAAACTTGTGGGTGAACAAGGATTGTGTGTATTCTTCAATCTTTGATGGAAAGATGGCTTGATATAAGGATCTTGAAATCTTGGATTGAGGAAAATGATTTTACCAAGCACTTGGTCTTTGATTTGTAGATGCCTCGAGAAGGATCTTGATCTTTGATTGAGAGAAGCATTGGAAAAGTTTTGACAAAACTATTTATTTTCAAAACGTTAAGGAAAAATCTATTTTGAGCAACAAGCCTCAACTCCACTTAACCAAATGCATATAGATGATAGACTCCACCATACTACTAAGAGTATCACTTGCCAATACAATTCAAATGTATTGACCCTTTGTGGTAACTTGTATGTTGCAGGTTTGATTGTTTAAGTGAAGATTGATTGTTTAGGATTACAAAGTCTACAACCAACATCTGCTGTGGCATTTTGAAGATGATGGACTCATACCTGTTATTCATTTGCAATGTAATGTAATAGCCAAATGAGCTATGTAAGATGTAATAAAATTATGTTATTCCTGGTTATAAAGTTATATTATGACCTTTGTTTCTTGATATTACATCTAAACTGTGGATGCTAGCTATTGATCCGAGGACTAGCATTGTAAAACAGGAGGACTCTACCTTATCAGTTGGGACCCCTCTGCATTGTTGAATTTGTGTCTACATCGTCGCGCCGAGTTCTTTGGTCTTAGTGTCTCGTCCTTAGAGTTTGAGTTCGATCATACTAGTCACCGCCACACTGCCGATCACCGCCACCATATTCCTCCACCATATTCCTCCGCCATATACCCAGCCACCATAAACCCTAATACTCACCACCACCTTCCTACCGCGACACACATCCGATCAGTTTTCTGTGATGCAGTCGAGTAGAAATTCTTGTTTCCTAGTTATTTCTTTTGACTTTCCTTCTTTGTTGTTTAGTGTTCAGCTAAAAGTCCGTGTCGCTAAGAGTGCAGTCGTAAGTCGGAAGAGCAAAAAAAACCCTCGGACCGCATAAAATACACAACCATCACCAAGCAAGACATGAGAGCTCGGATGATGAAGATGGCCGCCAAAATCATGGCAATCGCCGACACCGGAACCACAATGAAGAAGAAACTTTCGGCAAGCTCAAATTCACCATACCCAAGTTCATCGGTTCCAATAACCCGAAGAATATCTCTCGTGGGAACTCAAGGTTGACAAGATCTTCCGCATGCACAACTATAGCAATGAGAAGATGATGGCCATGGCATCCCTAGAGTTTGATGATTATGCCAACCTTTGGTGGGAACAAGTCCAACTCGCTCGTGAAGCAAAAGAGGATCCTCCAATTACAACTTGGCAAGATATGAAGGCTCATATGAGATCCCGCTTTGTTCCTTCGCACTACACGCGTGACCTTTTCAACAAGCTTCAAACACTTAGTCAAGGGACAAAGACCGTGGAAGAGTATTTCAAGCAAATGGAGCTCAACATGATCCGTGCCAACATTGAAGAGCGTGATGAACAAACAATGGCACGTTTCCTCAATGGCTTGAACCACCAAATCAAGCGCATCACCGAGTTCCAAAAGTACAACAACATGGTTGAGCTTGTGCACATAGCAACAAAAGCCGAGCGTCGAGTGCAAGAGGACATCAAGTACAACAAGCCAAACACGTACTTCACCTACAAGCAAGCACCAACCACTACTTCAACAACACCAAGTGGAAGCTCATCAAGTACCACCAAGCTTCCTTTCAAGCCAACACTTCCTCAAGGAAAACCACCCGAAAGTGGGAAATACACGAAGGATGATCAACCATTCAATGGTGAATGCTACAAGTGTGGAGGCAAAGGACACAAGTCGGCCACATGTGGAAACAAGAAAGTTTTGTTCATCCACGACAATGGCGATGAAGAATACTTGAATGAAGATGAGTTTGATGCATGGGTCAAGGAAGCATTGGCTAGGAAACATTTGGAAGATGACCAAGAACTACTTGTGTGTGAGCATGACGCAAGTCCATCGCTTGTGGTCACAAGGGTCTTAACTACTCAAGTCAATGAGAATGAAGACCAAAGATCAAACATCTTTCAAACTCGTGTCGGTATCCATGGGAAGTCCATCAAAGTTGTCATTGATGGAGGGAGTTGCCATAATCTTGCAAGCACGGAATTGTGTGAGAAGCTCAACCTCACCCTCCACCCTCACAAGCATCCATACCATATACAATGCCTAAGTGACCAAGGGTCCGCCAAGACCAAGCACATCGTTTCTGTAACCTTCTCAATTGGACCATACAAAGACACGGTGGAGTGTGATGTGGTTCCAATGACGGTTTGCCATATGTTGCTCGGTAGGCTGTGGCAATATGACAAGCGTGCCTTGCATAATGGTCACACCAACACTTATACCTTCCAATGGCTTGACAAGACTTGTGTTTTGCAACCAATGACTCCTAGCCAAATAATTGCGGACAATGCAAAGGCTTTAGCGAGGGCGCAAAGCACAAAACCACCTTGTGAGAAGAGCGGTGAGCGAGAGAACCACACTATAGTGAGTGAGAGCCACAAGCCAAACTCGAGTGGAAAAACTAAGAGTGTTCTTCTTACAACCAAAAGTGAGATGAGAGAAGTGCGGAACAACCCATCCATCTTGCACTATGTCCTTGTATGCAAGGGACTAGCGCAAGGAACTAATGACTTGACAAATGTTCCTCCTTCTTTGATTGATAGAGCAAAGGTGTCCGATCTTTCGATGAGATGGCGATATTCGATTTCGTGGAGTTCGGGCTTGACGATCCGACTACTGCGTGCGAAACGGCGCCAATGCAATCGCTAGGCCAATCTCACGGAGGTTACCGATCCTGCGTGAACACGATCGGCGACCAATGAGGGTCTTAATTCCTACGAAATCGAGAACAAGTAAGAACCAATATTGCAATCAAGATATTGCGGATTAAGAGGAAAGCTTTATTGAAGAGGTGGGATCACGAATAGGTGCAGTACAAGAGGCCTCTGCGACGCTCGAGCCTTGGCGAAGTTGCGACTATGGCTAACTTAATGTCTAAACAAAATCGAGTCTAGAGGTTGGCTATGGGCGTATTTAAGGCGAAAAGGTGGGGTTTGCCAGCCATGGAAGTGGTGGCGAATCCAACCCTAAAAGTCCTTTTCCTCAAATACGGACTCTAAAAGTGGCTAATTAAAATCCTGAAAATTACATGGGCCTGGCCCAAAATAAAGGTGTCATGACACCATATTAAGCTATGGACGAATTCGTAAAGTATTGATCTTGAATATTTCGTCCAAGCCTTCTTTCTTCATTATGGTGGCCTCAAAGTTTTGAAATCTTCATCTGTGGCATTCTCTTGGATCATCACATGCTTGCTGCCATCTCCATGCATGGCCATGCGCCAATGCGTGTCCCTCTCATCCATGCTTGGTCCATCATTCCTAAGAGTAAGAAATATATCCGATTTAGGCAGCATCATATTCTCATGTATGTGAGGAATAGTTCCAAGAAAGCGAAAGTACACGATAGTTAAGTTGTTTGTACGAGATCTTGTGATGGGTCCTTGTATGTGTGTTCTTTGTAGGTACAATGGTTGTATCAATAGTAGGGATGTCCACATCATGCTCCCCTTCTTGAATTGAAGTCGTCCTCGACGCAATCTCATCTTCCTCACCAAAGTAAGGCTTCAAATCTGCAATGTTAAATGTAGGACTAACCGTACCAAAGTCTGCAGGCAACTCAAGTTTATATGCATTATCATTGATTTTCTCTAACACCTTAAAGGGACCAGCAGCACGTGGCATTAACTTAGACTTGCGTAAATCAGGGAAACGATCTTTACGCAAATGTAACCAAACAAGATCGCCAACATCAAACACAACATGCTTTCTCCCTTTATCCCCAGCAAGTTTATACTTAGCATTCATGTGTTCAATGTTATCTTTAGTAGTCTTATGCAAGTTCAATATCATTTCAGCGCGTTGTGTAGCATCCAAATTATGTTGCACCGAAGAAGGTAAAGGTAATAAATCAATAGGTGCACGAGGAACAAAACCATACACAATCTCAAATGGGCACATCTTTGTGGTAGAATGCAATGAACGATTATAAGCAAATTCTATATGAGGTAAACACTCTTCCCACAATTTTAAGTTCTTCTTTAAAACAGCTCATAACATAGTAGACAAAGTTCTATTTACTACTTCAGTTTGACCATCAGTTTGGGGATGACATGTAGTACTAAAGAGCAATTTAGTCCCCAACTTAGCCCATAAACATCTCCAGAAGTGGCTAAGAAATTTAGTATCACGATCAGAGACAATAGTATTTGGCACACCATGCAAACGAACAATTTCACGAAAGAACAAATCAATATATCTGACATCATCCGTTTATGACAAGGAATAAAGTGTGCCATCTTAGAAAACCGATCCAAAACAACAAAAATACTATCCCTCCCCTTCTGTGTTCGTGGCAATCCCAAAACAAAGTCCATAGAAATATCCTCCCAAGGAACACTAGGAACAGGAAGAGGCATATATAAACCATGTGGATTAAGGCGAGACTTAGCTTTTTGACAAGTAGTGCAGCGTGCCACAAATCTCTCAACATCTCGACGCATACGTGGCCAAAAGAAGTGTGCAGCAAGAACATCCTCCGTCTTCTAGACACCAAAGTGTCCCATCAATCCTCCTCCATGCGCCTCCTGTAACAACAAAAGACGAACAGAGCTATCTGGAATGCATAGTTTGTTAGCACGGAACACAAATCCATCAGTGAAGACGAACTTGTTCCAAGTTCTACCATCTCTACAATTCGGCAACACATCTTTAAATTCAGCATCATGCACATATTGTTCCTTAATAGTTTCCAATCCAAATATTTTGAAGTCAAGTTGAGATAACAAAGTATAACGGCGCGACAAAGCATCTGCAATAATATTATCTTTACCCTTTTTGTGTTTGATAACATAAGGAAAAGACTCAATAAATTCAACCCACTTTGCATGACGATTCAACTTAGCTTGACTACGAATATGCTTCAAAGATTCATGATCGAATGAATAACAAACTCTTTAGGCCATAGATAATGTTGCCAAGTTTCTAATGTCGAACCAACGCATATAATTCTTTATCATAAGTAGAATAGTTCGACTAGCCCCACTCAATTTCTCACTAAAATATGCAACATGTTTTCCCTCTTGTAATAACACCCCTCCCAAACCAATTCCACTAGCATCACATTCAAGCTCAAAAGTCTTAGTAAAATCAGGAAGTTGGAGTAAGGGAGCATGTGTTAGCTTATCTTTTAATATGACGAAGGCCTGTTGTTGTGCATCGCCCCAAACAAAGGGCACATCCTTCTTGGTAAGCTCATATCCAAAGTCTTTGACAAAGCGCCTATAAAAACCAGCGAGGCCAAGAAAACTCCTCACTTGTGTGACCGTCTTGGGCTACGGCCAATTCTCAATAGCTTCAATCTTGGCTGGATCCACTTCAATACCCTGTGATGTAACAACATAGCCAAGAAACGCAACTCGATTGGTGCACTTCTCAAGGTTACCAAACAAACGTGCATCTCGTAAAGCATTGAAAACAACACGTAAATGGTCCAAATGATCCTCTAAAGATTTGCTATAAATTAGAATATCATCAAAGTAGACTACCACAAAACGTCCAATGAAAGCACGTAAAACTTCGTTCATTAATCTCATGAAAGTGCTAGGTGCATTAGTTAAACCAAACGGCATTACTAACCACTCATATAAACCGAACTTAGTTTTAAATGTTGTTTTCCATTCATCTCCTAATTTCATACGAATCTGGTGGTAACCACTACGCAAATCAACTTTAGAAAACATGGTAGAGCCACTCAATTCATCAAGCATGTCATCTAAACGTGGAATAGGATGACGATATCGAATAGTAATATTATTGATAGCTCTACAATCAGTACACATGCAGGAAGAACCATCTTTCTTAGGTACCAAAATAATAGGAACAACACAAGGGCTAAGGGACTCACGAATATGATCTCTGTCGAGTAGTTCCTGAATTTGGCGTTATATCTCCTTTGTCTCCTCTGGATTGGTTCTATGTGGCGCGCGGTTGGGCAACGTGGCACCAGGAATTAGGTCAATTTGATGCTCAATTCCTCTAATAGGAGGTAGTCCTGGTGGCAACTCAGCGGGAAAGACGTCCTCATATTCCTGCAAAAGGTTAGCAACAGCTGGTGGCAAAGAAGGAGGCATATCCTCAAATGAAAACAAAACCTCTTTGCAGACAATTGCATAACATTGAGTATTGTTTACATCTAGTTCAGCAATATCAATTTTATTTGCAAGCATACATGGACTCTTCAAACGAATTTCAGTAGCATGTGTAGAATCAGATTTAGTGTTCTTTGGTGGTATAAAATCTGCAGCAACAATCTGATTCTCACTTTTATTTTTCTCCTCAGTTTTAGCTCTACTAGCTCTAGCAAGATCATCTTTTAAAATTTGTTTGGGAGTCATAGGTTTTAGACCAATTTTCTTTCCATCATGCATAAGAGAATAGTGATTAGTTTTACCATTATGAACAGATTCTCTATCAAATTGCCATGGTCTACCAAGTAACAAAGAACAAGCTTGCATAGGTACAACATCACAATCAACAAAATCAGAATATGTACCAATAGTAAAATGCGCAGCATCAGTTCTTGTTACCTTGATCTTGCGAGAACTCTCAAATCATTGGATGTAATATGAATGTGGGCGTTGTCTTGTTGGAAGCGCAAGCTTCTCTACCATGTCAACACTGGCCAGATTATTACAACTCCCTCCATCGATGATGATCCGTATAGCTCTTTCCTTGACAACACCACGTGTTTGGAACAGGTTGTGGCGTTGATCTTGCTCAGATTTGCTCAATTGCACACTCAACACACGTTGTGTAATTAAGCTCTTGTATTGATCGGCAACTTTAGCTCCCATTACCTCTGGCTCTTCATCAGCATCAGAATTCTCTCCATCTCGAGCAGAAATAAGGGCTAGTGTATCTTCATCGAAGTCACTCGCTGAATCGTATTGACCATCTTCTCGCACCATCATCACACGTTGTGTTGTGCACTGTCTCTCAATATGACCAAAACCCCAGCACTTGCGGCATTGGATATCCTTTGTCTTACCCGTGGAAGCCATAGAAGATGCACTACGAGCAGGAGCATTGGATGATGGTGGAGGAGCAGCTGGAAATCTTGTGGACTTACGACCGGACTCTTAGCGCGACACGGACTTTTAGCTGAACACGGAAACAACAAAGAAGGAAAGTCAAAAGAAATAACTAGGAAACAGTAACTCTACTCGGACTCGCATCATGGCGGAAAACTGATCGGATGTGTGTCGCGGTAGGAAGGCGGTGGCGGAGTATTAGGGTTTATGGTGGCTGGGTATATGGCGGCGGAATATGGTGGAGGAATATGGTGGCGGTGATGGGCGAGTGTGGTGGTGACTAGTATGATCAGAACTCGAAACTCTAAGGGACGAGACACTAAGACCAGCAACTCGACGCGACGATGTAGACACAAATTCAACAATGCAAAAACTGAAAAGATAATGCGAGGCGTAGATTGGTTATGGGATGGATCTAAACTCTAAGCTGTTTTTGGCTTTTTCGTGGGTTATAGGTAAAAACAGATCTAATCTATGAAAAACAGTAAAATCTCAACGAGCAACCTGAAATCTGATACCACTTGATAGAGCAAAGGTGTCCGATCTTTCGATGAGATGGCGATATTCGATTTGGTGGAGTTCGGGCTTGACGATCCGACTACGTGAAGCACGAGCGCCAATGCAATCGCTAGGCCAATATCCTCGAGGTTACCGATCCTGCGTGAACACGATCACCTGACCACGAGGGTCTTAATTCCTACCTGAAATCGAGAACAAGTAAGAACCAATATTGCAATCAAGATATTGCGGATTAAGAGGAAAGCTTTATTGAAGAGGTGGGATCCTGAATAGGTGCGAAGTACAAGAGGCCTCTGCGACGCTCGAGCCTTGGCGAAGTTGCGACTATGGCTAACTTAATGTCTAAACAAAATCTAAGTCTAGAGGTTCGACTATGGGGCGTATTTAAGGGCGAAAAGGTGGGGTTTCGGCCAGCCATGGAAGTGGTGGCCGAATCCAACCCTAAAAGTCCTTTTCCCCTCAAATACGGACTCTAAAAAGTGGCTAATTAAAATCCAGCGAAAATTACATGGGCCTGGCCCAAAATAAAGGTGTCGCAGCACCATATTAAGCTATGGACGAATTCTTAAAGTATTGATCTTGAATATTTCGTCTAAGCCTTCTTTCTTCATTATGGTGGCCTCAAAGTTCTGAAATCTTCATCCGTGGCCTTCTCTTGGATCATCACATGTTTGCTGCCATCTCCATGCATGGCCATGCTCCAATGCTTGTCCCTCTCATCCATGCTTGGTCCATCATTCCTAAGAGTAAGAAATACATCTCATTTAGGCAGCATCATATTCTCATGTATGTGAGGAATAGTTCCACGAAACGAAAGTACCTGATAATTAAGTTGTTTGGCACGAGATCTTGTGATGGGTCCTTGTATGTGTGTTGCTGTAGGTACAACGGTTGTATCAATAGTAGGGATGTCCACATCACATTTGTCCCCAGACCTCCTCGAAGCGGTTGTCGATGCTCTTGAACTCCACTCGGGTTTCGCTAAATTGTTCATCTTGGCGCCGCTCAAGGGCGTCACAACGATAGTTGAATTCTCCACGGATCTTCAAATGATCCCACCTTATCATGTATTGTGCGTCTTCCTCTTGAGGTGGCGTTGGTTGGGACGACTCGCCATTCCTGTCCATGATGCAAAGCCACAAGGATTGTATATGGGGGAGAAGCGTGGAGAGTTAGCCTTTTACCTCACCTTGGAGATTGTATCAAACCAATTGCCACACAAGAGAGCTAAGAGCTTGCAAAGTGAAATCGCAAAGACACTCACACACAAGGAACTACACTCGCAAAAGCTTTTGGTGGAAAGGAGGGTGGAAAACTAAAGAACCAACCAAACGAAAAGGATAGTCAAAAGTTGATAAGATACAACAAAACTTAAGTCAAAACATGATGGTTAACTCGAAAAGTGATGAGAACCTACGACTACACACACGCGTGGAGAAAAATGGGGTTAGCATGACTATGGAAGTGAGCAGAAAAGGGCCTAACGAAGACTACGCTCGGTTGTCATGCCAACTCAAGGAGAGACCACAACTCGTTTGCCAAAAGAGGATAAGCAACGGATTTGTGCACTTGCCTTGGTGCGCCTTTTCCTCTCTCTTTTGCTTACAAGCTTGATACTCTCTTTATATTGGAAGACTATGTATCTTTCTATTTTTTTATTCTGTTTTTCTTTTTCTCCCTTTCTATGCTACTATGTTAACTTTTGTATTTTCCCTCACACTCTCACTTTCCAATGGCAAGTGCACAATGCTTAAACAAACACAAAATGAGTTGCTCTCATAGGAAAGGTACACACAAAGGAAGATATGGCTACAATGGAGCGGGGATGATGATATACCTTAGTTGTTGATGATGATCTTGTGTCGATGGAGCGGGGATGATGTAGCCCGACCTACGGTCGTTACCACATCTTGGTCTCCAACTTACGCCAAGTCGTCATGGACCCCAAAGGTGAATCATTTCCTCTATGTGAGCCCCCTTCCTACCCTATTGAATGGTATGCTACTTCATACTCCGTCACATATGCATGATAGGTTCACATTGACAAGTACGGAGGCAAGGGAGGAAGCCCGGAGCATCATGCCCGACAAGACGGAGGCTTGGAAGAGGAGGCGGAAGAAGACAGATCGCAAAATGCTCTCATGCATGGTGGTACTACTGGCCATCACCGGTACTACCGCCTCGCCACCGCCACCAATGACGGCCATGTAATCCAAATACTCTGTCTCCAGTGATACCGGATCTGGACTGGTACTACCGGTCAGCAGATACTGTCTCCCCGATACCTGCCACACGAGATGGCTCGGTGACGCTCCAGACCGCAAGCTGCATTACTGTCCCAGAGGCACTGGGACCAAGTGGTGGTACTACCGGTCCCAAGTCCCAGATTACCGCTCTGGCAAAGGTGCACATGCACTAGTTGGGCCACAGCCCATGTATCCCCCTTTACTTACCTATTCGCCTAGTTTATCCCCAAACTACCCCTGTTTATGTGGTTGGCCTATAAATAGAGCCCCCACACCTCATGTATCCCTTAGGCATAGATGATAGACTAAAGACAACCCCCATTGTGGAATCTCTAATTTTGCCTCATCCCCTTTACCAAGGGGACCGACTATCGTCACCAACCTCGATTGGACTTTGCATCACGCATCCATCGTTGAACAAGGCCTTGGAGTTCGATGTCTCGTCTCCAAGTTGTCAAGACCCTCCCCAAGGTGTTCTTCCCTCTCTGATGTGGATTTGAGGGAGCACGTTGACCGATCTTTCCTTGCGAGGATTCTATCGGACCGGTGGCCGCCGTTCGGGAGCAATCGGCCTTGTATCGTGTGAATTTTGCGTGTGTTCATCGTGTTCTTCGCGAGGTGTGTTCGCTCGCCTTTCCCTTTCCTCGCTTTCCCATCGATTTGACCACGAGATCCGTGAAGATCGGGCACCCAAGAGGTTAACCCTCCATCATCCCAGGTCAGTGACTTTTGGTTGCCATGGATTTCTCATCGATTTGGTCTCTTCACCATAAATTCGAAAATTCCACCAAAAATAGCCCCAATTCGTGTTTTGGATCGATCTGTCATTTGAGTGCGTTTTGGTAGGTTTTGATCCGTGGATTACTTGCTAAACTTGTTGATCTACCTTCCTTTGCGTTCCCATAGCCTAATTCCTTGATTTCCCCCTTCGATTTGGTGTTTTTCTTGAAGATTTTCCGCCCAAATCGCCCCAAAATCGCGAAAACGCGTCAAATCTGGGCGTCCCAGGTCCAAGCGGTACTACCGGTCCCAAAATCCGGTACTACCGCTCACAACCGGTACTACCCCCAGTACTGAACAGAAAAAAACAGATTCCCAGATTTCAGCCGCTCACCGTTTTGAGCATAAC
Source organism: Avena longiglumis (assembly GCA_030063025.1). NCBI lineage: Eukaryota > Viridiplantae > Streptophyta > Magnoliopsida > Poales > Poaceae > Avena > Avena longiglumis. The sequence continues at coordinate 249,038,988 of CP125978.1, read as the reverse complement.
TTTTGCATTCGAACTCGGATTTTGGTGTTCTTTAGCTCGTTTCGAAGAGGAGAAGGATCTCTACATCATCATCCACGTTGTTTATGCTATCTACTCCATCCAAATTCCGTGAGCAAGGCGGAATCCAACAATAAAGGGTGAAGATCGTCGACGAAAGGTATAAGCATTCCGCGACTTCTCCCCACTTGCATTCCTTTGTGAACCCCACTATCTTTGTGAGCAACAAACACCTATTGAGACTAGTTCCTCTTATGATTGCTTGGGCTATGCACATTTGATACCTTGTAGATTCCGAGCAAACATTGTGAGCGCTATCTCATATAGTTATCTTGTATAGTTGTTGGCACAAGGAAGAGGCAAGTGAAAAATAGAAAGAAAAAGAGAAAAATAGAAAGAAAGAAAAATAGAGAAAAAAAGAAGAAAAGAAAAAGAAAGAGATATACATGTGCCTTATAGAATAGGAAGCGCAAGCTCGATGAACATCATATAGGTGGTACTTATTGTGCATATCTTGTAGCCCACCAATCTTGTGCAATCGAACTAGCGTCTCTCCTTGTACTTGTGTGACACGAGCTTATAGTCTTCGCTAGGTAATTATTTGGTTCTTATCTCACTTTCTCCGTCGCACAAGTCCCATTTATCCCACCGTGTGTGTCTCCTTGTACATATTTCCTATCTTGTGTATTGACTTGTTTGCTTTGTGATCATTGTGGTTCTTTACTTGCCATTACAATATCTTGATTTCAGATTGTTTCTTGACATGCCACTTTCCATACCTATCCACCATAGGCCTTGTGTGTGTGTGTTTTTTGGTTCGTAGTTGGTTTTGGTGTTCCGCGTGAACTTCACTTTGCTTGGTTTATTGCTCTCAAGTGTGGCCACTTGCACGATACGATCTTCCAAGGTAAAGTAAGGTTTGACGTTGTATCCCTAACTCCCACTACCACTTCCATATACACCGCTTGGTCTTGTGAAGCATGTCTAGGGACTCCGGGACCGAGGATGATTTCCATGAAGAATCCATGATGATCCACCATGCATATGTCTCCACACGCATGGATAACATGATGGAGCACTACACCAACAATGGCTCCACATGCTTGGGTGATATGGAGTACTACAACAACAATGACTCCCCAAGCATGGAGACTTCCAGAACGACAACGCGAAGCTCCTCACGTCGCACCGACCAAGACGGAGCCTCCAACTCGAGTGCGCCAAGGTCCATCATCAAATGGACAAGTTCCAAAGCGACCTCCACAACTTAAAGAAGGGCATGGACAACGACTTCGACAAAAACATGAGGATGGTCACCAAGACTAATGATTCTTTGTGCTCATTAGAAAAACTTACAAGGAAGAGTGCCAAGGACAAGGGTCATCGTCGCGAGCGTCATGTGGATGACCAAGTGCGCCACCTACACCAACCATCGGCAAGGCACGCCAATGACCTCTAGTGCCACCACCAAAATGGCACCAAGAGCAAGCCTTCGTCCACGCCATCAAGCTTCAACGACTACGCTTGCATTTGAAGACCTCATGAACGAGGAAAATGAAGACCTCTACTTCGCCAAGTTGGATAACATGAGCCTACCTCCACCACTACTACAAGATGGCCACAAGACGGTCGAGCATGGGATTTTCCCTTCGACCATGGAGGCGAGCAATGATGCCCATCTTATGGCATCCAACTTTGGTGGCGACAAGGTCAAGAATGGTGAGCATGGGATTTTCCCTTCACCAACGGAGGCGCATGGAGTTGTGGAAACCGAGCCTACCCCCATATGCTTGAGTGATGATGTGGTACCAATCCCATGTGAGTATGAGAGCCACTTAGCCCACTTGAGTGAGAACAAGAGTGAGACGAGTGACTCCACCTTATGTGAGATTGAGTGCTTCCACTTGGAGGGCATGAGTGATACTCCTAGTGAGTTGAGAGTGGTAGTTGATAGGTCAAGTGAGACCATTTCGATTTCTAACAACTTACCCTCTACCTCTAGTGGGCTCTCTTGTGTTGTGCTAGGTTCCAAGGAGGAAGACGCGCCAAACCATGAAGCAATGATGCCTCAATTAGAGAAGATGTACATGGTGCACGAAGATGATGCTACGCCATGGCTACATAAAGAAAACGAAGTCGTCCACAAGGAGGCCACTACTTCCACAACACCCACTTCATATGAGAGGTATGACCAAGGTAACAATAAGGGTGTTGATGATGCCATGATCCCACTAGTGGACATGATGAATTGTGAGGATATGCATGTTTTGGATGATACTTGTGACATTACATATGCTTCACTCATATTCCCATGTGATGCTTTGCCTTTGCATAATATTGATCATGTGGAATTATTTGATTGCGAACTCATTGCCATAAACATGCCATGCTATGCATCTTGTGTGTATCCTCCAATTTATTTGGACTTGCCTTGTCATGCTAGTCATTCAATTTCTCCCGTTGCTTGCGATAAGATGAACACTTGCTATTTCACTTGTTTTGCTTGCAACAATATTGATCATATGCGTTATAATGAGATGGCCCCCATAGCTTTCTCAATTTTTGGAGATTTTGATGATTGCCATGATAAGCATGTTCCCCACTTGCATACTCGCCATGCATCACTTTCATACTTGATTGACATTAATGGTGATGTGCATAAGAAGAGATACGTCATGATGGATGATGTGTATCTCTACCATGCACACACGTTCTCCCTTTTGTGTATGATGTGTGTAGGTACCCGCATTAGAATGTCAACCTCGGTTGAGCACGAGTTGACAAAAAGAGCTCTAGAGAGCATCCCACAAGTGATTTCAAGATCGAACCCAGCTCTGATACCTTTTGCATGCTTTGCATCTTTCATGTTGGCAAATTGCTCTCTCATATGGTTTGATTGCAAGCATGTTGATGGTATTATCTCACCTTGTGACATTCATGTTTCTTCGCTTTTGGATAATGATGCTTTGTGTGTTGCAACAAAAATGTTGAACATTTTCTCTTTCCGATGTTTTGTGTGCAACCACAATTCCATTAAGAGCATGTATTGTCATGAGAGCTTCCAAGAATCTCGTCTTGTTGTTGAAACAAACATAAGGACCACTTGCTCTTTCATTTGGTTTGTTTGCAAACACGTTACTTTGGCTTCCGCTTGGGATACTCATATTCCCATGATATTGGCTATCGATGATTTGTGTGTGACATCCAACATGTTGAACAATTTCTCTTTCCAATGGTTGGTTGGCACACATAATGATGTTTCTTTGGACATTCTTCCTTTTGTGTTTTTGCCAAATTCTCCTAGTTTTGCATCAAAGATGTTGATCAAATTTCTATTCGATTGCTTTGAATGCCACAATAAGATGCTATATGGAGTTTTTGAGTTCCCACATTTGGATGATGTTCAAACAATTTCCATGCACATTGACCTTGCATATGCATCCCGTTTGCTATACTTGAGTTGTGCTAATCGTATGGTGATCAAGAATGGACATGCCACAAATGACATGCTCCTCTATCACACACAAACATATGTTGCTTGGTCTTTGTTGTATGAAGGTACAAATGCGTACACGTCAACCTCTATGGACTATATGTTGACAAGAAGAACCGAAGAGAGTTACCTATGGCTACCCTTCATCGAGCTATCTCTACAAGCTAAGGCGACCTCCTTCTACTTGAGGACTCATGCTATAATCTTCATGAATTGGCTACGCTTTGAGTGTTGCTTTGCTTTTGTTGTGATCTTTCTAGGCTTCAAGGAAGGTGAAGGAACATTGAAGTGTTGTAAAGTCAATCTTCCCGCGGACGACTATATGGTGAACCCCAGGATCAAGAAGGTCTCTCGATCACTTCTACTTTGTGATGAGCATGTAGAGTCGAGGACGACTCTTTTTGAAGGGGGGGGAGCTGATGTAGCCCGACCTACGGTCGTTACCACATCTTGGTCTCCAACTTACGCCAAGTCGTCATGGACCCCAAAGGTGAATCCTTTCCTCTATGCGAGCCCCCTTCCTACCCTATTGAATGGTATGCTACTTCATACTCCGTCACATATGCATGATAGGTTCACATTGACAAGTACGGAGGCAAGGGAGGAAGCCCGGAGCATCAAGCCCGACAAGACGGAGGCTTGGAAGAGGAGGCGGAAGAAGACAGATCGCCAAATGCTCTCTGTCGCCAGTGGTACTACCGGCCACAGCGACTACGGCCGGCAAGCACTACCGCCTGCCACCGCCACCAACAGCATTGAAGCCAAATACTCTACATCTCGGTCCCAAGTCCGTACTACCGCTCTGGCAAGGTGCACACAAGACCTAGTTGGGCCACAGCCCATGTATCCCCCTTTACTTACCTATTCGCCTAGTTTATCCCCAAACTACCCCTGTTTATGTGGTTGGCCTATAAATAGAGCCCCCACCCCTCATGTATCCCTTAGGCATAGATGATAGACTAAAGACAACCCCCATTGTGGAATCTCTAGTTTTTCCTCATCCCCTTTACCAAGGGGATTGACTATCATCACCAACCTCGATTGGACTTTGCATCACGCATCCATCGTTGAACAAGGCCTTGGAGTTCAATGTCTCGTCTCCAAGTTGTCAAGACCCTCCCCAAGGTGTTCTTCCATCTCCGATGTGGATTTGAGGGAGCACGTTGACCGATCTTTCCTTGCGAGGATTCTATCAGACCGGTGGCCGCCGTTCGGGAGCAATCGGCCTTGTATCGTGTGAGTTTTGCGTGTGTTCATCGTGTTCTTCGCGAGGTGTGTGTTTGCTTCCGCTACCTTCTCCCTTTCCCCTCGCTTTCCCATCGATTTGACCACGAGATCCGTGAAGATCGGGCACCCAAGAGGTTAACCCCTCCATCAGGGGAAGAGTTTGGGGTCCGTGGTGTCGAAGAGCGAGGGCGATGTTGCGGAAGCTATCTGTTAGTTGGTGACACGCACACGGAACACAACCAACAAGCGGACAGATTAGCCAATGCAGAAAAGAGGAAAAGTCAAAACTGGCGTCGTAGGAGACTCTGTGCTGAGACTCGGTGAAGACTCGGCATATAGGGCGAGACTCAAAAGGGAAATCAGCTCGTATTCTTGAGCGGAAATTCACGCCTAGAGTCCTCAAATCCACGAAAATTTGGCAGGAAAAGCTGGACCAACACCTTAGACAAGTTTTGGTTGGATCAAAACCACAAATAACGGTCCAAAACGATGGATCGATCCAAAGGAAAATTGGGGCTATTTTGGAAAAATTTCGAATTTATGTGGATAGAAGAAAAATTGAGGGGAAATTCGTGATCAACCTTGCTCTTGATACCAATCTGTTAGGAGTGACCCCTTGGGGTGGCCCGACCTTTCACGAATTCCGTAGGAATCGAGGGGAAAGAGGGTGGAAGGAGGAAGGGGATGAAATCCACGAACACACACGCGAAGAACTCGATGAACACACACACGAAAACACGATACAAGCCGATAGCTCACGCCGGTGGCAACCGGTCTAGACCGGAGACTCCGGTCAATCTCGATCCGTCTTGGAGGTATCGGTATCGTCTCCGGGCTTGGTTCACGGGCGTCTGGGAGGAGGTCCGAGACTCGGTGTACCGGACTGGAGACTCTGGTGTACACCGGAGACTCCGGTGTGCAGAGCTCCAGCAACGTCTTCTCCTGGTCCTTCTTCCTTGGGGGCTTGGTGCGGTGATGTTGCTTTATAGCTGAGGATACACAACGTAGTTGCATGAAGTAGCAAACCATCCAAAGGTAGATCAAAATCACATGATGATAGGGCACAGGTGTCCGATCTTTCGATGAGATGAAGATAATCGATTTGGTGGAGTTCGGGCTTGACGATTCGACTACACGTGCGAGCACGAGCGCCAATGCAATCGCTAGGCCAATCTCCTGGAGGTTACCGATCCTGCGGGAACACGATCAGCCTGACCAGCGAGGGTCTTAATTCCTACCTGAAATCGAGAACAAGTAAGAACCAATATTGCAATCAAGATATTGCGGATTAAGAGGAAAGCTTTATTGAAAAGGTGGGATCCTATATAGGTGCGAAGTATAAGAGGCCTCTGCGACGCTCGAGACTTGGCGAAGTTGCTACGATGGCTAACTTAATGTCTAAACAAAATCCGAGTCTAGGGGGTCGGCTATGGGGAGTATTTAAGGGCGAAAAGGTGGGGTTTCGGCCAGCCATGGAAGTGGTGGCCGAATCCAACCCTAGAAGTCCTTTTCCCCTCAAATACGGACTCTAAAAAGTGGCTAATTAACATCCTGCGAAAATTACATGGGCCTGACCCAAAATAAAGGTGTCGCAACACCATATTAAGCTATGGAAGAATTCGTGAAGTATTGATCTTGAATATTTCGTCCAAGCCTTCTTTCTTCATTATGGTGGCCTCAAAGTTCTGAAGTCTTCATCCGTGGCCTTTTCTTGGATCATCACATGCTTGCTGCCATCTCCATGCATGGCCATGCTCCAATGCTTGTCCCTCTCATCCATGCTTGGTCCATCATTCCTAAGAGTAAGAAATACATCTGATTTAGGCAGCATCATATTCTCATGTATGTGAGGAATAGTTCCAAGAAACGAAAGTACCTGATAGTTAAGTTGTTTGGCACAAGATCGTGTGATGGGTCCTTGTATGTGTGTTCCTGTAGGTACAACGGTTGTATCAATAGAAGGGATGTCCACATCACATGAGGAAAGGAGCGAGTTAACCTTAGCTTGTAGGAGCTTGGTTCGGGCGCGAGTCATTGGTCCACTTGGGGGACTAGGTGTTGTAGATGGAGGTGCATCCGTAGGATGGGCTGCATCAAGATAGGATACAGGTTGGCTCCGGCTAGCCCGTTTAGGTTAGGCTTAGTTGTTTTTTCTCTTTTCTTTTATATTTTCTGTTTTACTATTTCTTTTCTAGATTTAGCTATATAACTCCAAATTAAATGGAATTTGTATCTAAAATTCTATAAAATTTAGTAGATCATCATAGGATATTTTTTGGCAATATTCTTATATTTAAAATAAATAGATCCTGTTTGTATCCTGGTAGGAGTATTTTGGTAACTTAAGAATAGGGTTTTGTATAAGGGGTTTAATTTAAGATTTTGTTTGAACGTAGTGATGTTTGGATCATGAATGCAAGTCAAGCAAATGGATTTTTGATTTGTTTGAACTTACCAACCAATGTGATAGTCAGAAGAATCCACTTCTTTTAATATGGCTTAGTAAAATTTCAAACAAATCCTAAAAAATTTATTTTCATTCAAATTTAAACAAGGCCAACAATTAAATCAATTTATCTTGTTTATTTAACATTCTGAAACTAGGAAAATTTTGGGATGTTACAATGATACTACTCTTAACTAATCTCCGGTTGGACACTCTAATCATCGGTAGGGACATAACATCACTCCTCAAAGTACGCCTTCCCCAATCTAGATAACCCCACACTGTCACCTTGAGCACTAGATGGTTCCAACATACACCATAATTTCACAGAGACATCCAACTCCAAATATAACTCATAACAAATATTCAATCTAGCCAAAGTGCCACACACGGTATGCATGCTGTCACTTTCACACACGTGGGGAAAGCATAGATCTATTAAAGCACAAAGAGTATTTATGTAGACTCAAACCTAAGTGCCACCATGGCGTGCACGCTATCACTTTCACACACATGGGGAGAGTAGAGATCTATTGAAGCACTTGAGTAGAGAGAGATGGACACATAGCTACCGGTAGAGCCCTTAGCCTCGAGGAAGAACTACTCCCTCCTCATCATGGGAATCAGCAACGGTGATGAAGATGGCGATGGAGATCGATGGAGATGGCTTCGGGGGAACTTCCCCATCCCGGAAGGGTGCCAGAACAGAGACTTTCTATCCCCCGGATCTCCCCTTCGGTGGTGGCGGCGCTACAGAGGTTTTCGTGGATTTCTTCTGGATGCCCTAGGCTTTTTGGGTCGGAGGCTTCTTATAGGCGCTGGAATCAAGGTCGATGGGGGTCCAAGGGGCCCACACCCCCTGTGGGCACCTCCAGGGCTTGCCCGCGCCTGGGGGGTGCGGCCACCCTGTGGCCCCCCTCCGGCTTTGCTTCGTGGTTCCGTGTTGCTCTTAGAAAAATAATGACTTTGTCTTTTGTCCCGTCCAATTCCGAGAATATTGATTTTCTGCCTTTCTGGAACCAAAAATAGAAGAAAACAGGCAACTGACACTGTGGCATCTTGTAAATAGGTTAGTTCTAGAAAACATGTAAAAAGCACCTCAAAGTGTAGACAAGTAAAGCAAAGTAGATACTAAACAAGCATGGAGCATCAAAAATTATAGATACGTTTCCGACGTATCAATTGTTCTCAGTCGACGAAGTCATGAGGTGAGGCGTAGCCCCTGAGCGTATTTAGCGAGAAATAATGCAAGGAGAAAAAGATATTTGGGCTAAGGAACTTAGCTTTTATTCATAGCAAACGAGGAGGTACATTGTTCGACTGAATAGCCTTATTGAAAGTAAAGGGTAACTAGGGGTAGAAGCGTCACAGTTGTGCGACGTTACAGGGGTTGGAGTATTTGACTCCTGATGCGACATCCATGAGGCGGTAGGTGCCACCTGGGATGACTTCGGTGATGATGTAGGGTCCTTCCTAGGGCGACTCGAGCTTCTTGGGCCGTTCTTGATTGAGTCGCAGGACGAGGTCTCCTTCGACGAAGGATCTTGGGCGCAGCCGGCGGCTATGGTAGTTGCGGAGGCTTTGTTGATAGACCGCAGAGCAAGCAGCGACGATGTCGCGTGCCTCGTCGAGTGTGTCGATGGCGTCTTCTAGTGCTGCCGATGATTCGGCTTCGCTGTAAGTGACGACCCGTGGGGCCTTGTGGCGTACCTCGGCGGGTAGCACAACATCGGCTCCATGCACCATGAAGAAGGGCATGTAGCCAGTTGAGCTGTTTGGCGTTGTGTGCAGGCTCCAGAGGACATAGGGTAATTCGTCTGCCCAGGCTCCCGCAAGCCTTTCGAGTGGGCAAATCAAGCGCTTCTTGATGTCGTTGCCTATGAGGCCGTTGGACTTTTCGACATGTCCGTTGGTCTGCGGGTGCGTCACGGAGGCATAGGATATCTTGATGCCGAGGTTTCGGCAAAAGGCTCAAAATTCCTTCAAGATGAAGTTCGAGCCGTTGCCCGTTATGATGCTGTGAGGCACAACGAACCTGTAGACAATGGACTCGAAAAACTTAACGGAAGTTTTGCCGCTTTGGTTGGTGACGGGCATCGCCTCGATCCACTTGGTGAACTTGTCGACTACGACCAGGAGGAAGACGTGGCCTCCTGGCGAGGTGATGTGTATATCCCATCTATTGATACAACTGTTGTACCTACAGCTACACACATACAAGGACCTATCACTCGATCTCGTTCCAAACAACTTAACTATCAGGTACTTTCGTTTCTTGGAACTATTCCTCACATACATGAGAATATGATGCTGCCTAAATCAGATGTATTTCTTACTCTTAGGAATGATGGACCAAGCATGGATGAGAGGGACAAGCATTGGAGCATGATCATGCATAGAGATGGCAACAAGCATGTGATGATTCAAGAGAAGGCCACGGATGAAGATTTCAGAACTTTGAGGCCACCATAATGAAGAAAGAAGACTTGGAAAAAATATTCAATATTAATACTTCACAAATTCGTCCATAGCTTAATATGGTGCAGCGACACCTTTATTTTGGGCCAGGCCCATGTAATTTTCGCAGGATTTTAAATAACCACTTTTTAGAGTCCGTATTTGAGGAGAAAATGACTTCTAGGCTTGGATTCGGCCACCACTTCTATGGCTGGCCGAAACCCACCTTTTCCTCCTTAAATACTCCCCTTAGCCGTCACCATAGTTTCGGATTTTTTTTAGACATTAAGTTAGCCATCATAGCAATTTCGCCAAGGCTCGAGCATCATAGAGGCCTCTTGTACTTCGCACTTATACATGATCCCACCTTTTCAATAAAGCTTTCATCTTAATCCGCAATATCTTGATTGCAATATTAGTTCTTACTTGTTCTCGATTTCAGGTAGGAATTAAGACCCTCGTTGGTTAGGTTGATCGTGTTTCTGCAGGATCAGTAACCTCTAGGAGATTGACCTAGCGATTGCATTGGCGCTCGTGCCCGCACGTGTAGTCAGATCGTCAAGCCCGAACTCCACAAAATTGACCATTATCATCTCATCGAAAGATCGGACACCTTTGCCCTATCAAGTGGTATCAGATTCCAGGTTGCTCGGTGAGATTTTACTGTTTTCGTAGATTAAATCGGTTTTACCTATAACCCACGAAAAAGCCAAAAACACAGTTAGAGTTTAGATCCATCCCATCACAAATATACGCCTTGCATTACCTTTTCAGTTTTGCATTTTTTAATTTGTGTCTACATTGTCGCGTCGAGTTGCTGGTCTTAGTGTCTCGTCCCTTGGAGTTTCGAGTTCTGATCACAATAGTCACCGCCACACTCGCAGATCACTGCCACCATATTCCGCCGCCATACACTCGGCCACCATAAACCCTAAAACTCCGCCACCGCCTTCCTACCGCGGCACGGATCCGAGCACCTTTCCTTCCACGGCACGAGTCCGAGTTGAGTTATTGTTTCCTAGTTATTTCTTTTTACTCTCCTTCCTTGTTGTTTCCGTGTTGAGCTAAAGTCTGTGTCGAGCTAAAAGTTCATGCGTAAGTCCAGAAGGAGAGCAAAAAAAAAAGTCTGGAACCGCCTCTGAAAATTTTTCTGGCTATACTGATTTTCGGCTCCGTGGATCACTTTTCTCCATCGGCCGTTATAGCGATATTTTTTTTGGCGCCTACGCACTTTCCGGAGCATAATACAGAAATTTCGACAAATTTTTTTGGGGGGCTAACCTGTTTCTAGACCCCGTCGATCAGTTCTAGACACTCGCCATATCATCATACATTGCTTGTTGTGTCGCGTCGTGACATCGTTGGTAATCTAGGCTCGCGTCTCTAGTACGGTCTAGCCTAGGACCAGCACAGTACCGTTGTTGAGCATTCTTTCAACATTTGCATTGCTGTTTTGATAATTGCTAACCCCTTTGGTAAGCCATCCCAGAGCTCCACAGATTTCCCCACGTGCGGTGTCTCGACTCCTAGTAATCGCTCAGTTCAATCTCTGGACCCACTGCTCCTTGCGGTTGCACATCGCCTTTTCCTGCTGTTTGGTAAGAACTTGTAAGAGCTTCGTATATTGCTTGACAGATTACGCATGCCTTCCACCATATTTCCGTAGTTATAGGCATATATACCTGTGCTTTTTAAAGGACTAACCATGACAGATACTTCGCGTAACCCTGCCATAATGACGAACCAAGAACTACATGCCCACTTCTCCGAGCTATTGGTCATGCACCAAGATGTGGATGCACGACTAGAGGAGTTTGACACCAAGCTCACCAACGCCATAGACAAGATCAATGGACTCGAGAAATCCTTCAACGACAAGTTTGACGCTCGGTTCATGGAGGTTTTGGACAGATTGCCGACACCCGCACCCGCCCCATTGGCACCTCGGCATGGCGCACGGCGCATTCCGATCACGGGTCGATCTTTGGTTCATTTGCCGCCGCTTCAAAGCGGCTACCGCTGCAGCTGAGGCACCTCAGGCTTCCACCGCGGTTGCTGCTATGGCATTGAGGGCAGACGACGGGTACTACTACGACCTCGACAACGACGATCTGTTTGACGAGGAGGTTGAACAACCTCCACACCCTGCTGGCCGACCCCGACATTACCACCGCAACGCTCAACCACCGGTACGTGATGATGATCATGTTGCAAAGCTTAAATTAAATATTCCATCTTTTGAGGATAAATATAATCCTGATGCATATCTTACATGGGAGATGGAAGTAGAACAACATTTTGCATGTTTAAAATATCCGGAGAATATGCGTGTTAGTGCTGCTACATGTGAATTTACTAAATTTGCTTCCCTTTGGTGGTCTGGGTATTATCGTTTAAATCCTACTACTATTCCTCATACTTGGACAGCTTTACAAACTGCTATGCGTGTTCATTTTGTGCCTCCCACTTATCAACGTGATTTACTAAAGAATCTGACACGTTTGGAACAAGGGAAAAATTCTGTAGAAGAGTATTATCAGGAATTGCAAACGGGGATGGTTCGGTGTGGTCTTGTTGAAACTTCTGAACAAATGCTTGCACGTTTCTTTGGTGGATTAAACAAGGACATTCAACACATATTAGACTATAAGGAATATGATTCCATCACTCGTTTGTTTCAACTTGCTTGCAAAGCTGAACGTGTAGTGCAGGATCGCCAAACACCATGGAGGAGGACTAATAATTCTGCAGGTCGCACATCCACTTGGACATCCCGACAATCAACGCCTTCTTCTCGTGATTCTCCACCAGCTACTACCACATCCAAGGCCACCACAAGATTTCCGTCAGCTGCTCCTCCACCGTCATCCAATGCTCCTGCTCATAGTGCATCTTCTATGGCTTCCACGGGTAAAACAAAGGATATACAATGCCGCAAGTGCTGGGGTTTTGGTCATATTGAGAGACAGTGGACAACACAACGTGTTATGATGGTGCGTGATGATGGTCAATATGATTCAGCGAGTGAATTTGATGAAGATAGATTAGCTCTTATTTCTGCTCGAGATGGAGACAATTGTGTTTCGGATGAAGAGACAGAGGTAATCGGAGCTGAAACTGCTGATCAATACAAGAGCTTAATTACACAACGTGTGTTGAGTGTGCAATTGAGCAAATCTGAGCATGATCAATGCCACAACCTGTTCCAAACATGTGGTGTTGTCAAGGAAAGAGCTATAAGGATCATCATTCATGGAGGGAGTTGTAATAATCTGGCTAGTGTAGACATGATAGAGAAGCTTGCACTTCCAACAAAAAAACGCACACATTCATATTACATCCAATTGTTTGAGAGTTCTCGCAAGATCAAGGTAACAAGAAAGGTACGCGTGCATTTTACTATTGGTACATATTCTGATTTTGTTGATTGTGATGTTGTACCTATGCAAGCTTGTTCTTTGTTACTTGGTAGACCATGGCAATTTGATAGAGAATCTGTTCATAATGGTAAAACTAATCACTATTCTCTTATGCATGATGGAAAGAAAATTGGTCTAAAACCTATGACTCCCGAACAGATTTTAAAAGATAATCTTGCTAGAGCTAGTAGAGCTAAAACTGAGGAGAAAAATAAAAGTGAGAATCAGATTATTGCTGCAGATTTTGTACCACCAAAGAACACTAAATCTGATTCTAAACATGCTACTTAAATTTGTTTCAAGAGTCCATGTATGCTTGCAAATAAAATTGATATTGCTGAACTAGATGTAAACAATACTCAATGTTATGCAATTATCTGCAAAGAGGTTTTGTTTTCATTTGAGGATATGCCTCCTTCTTTGCCACCCGCTATTGCTAACCTTTGCGTGAATATGAGGACGTTTTTCCATTTGAGATGCCACCAGGAGTACCTCCTATTAGAGGAATTGAGCACCAAATTGATCTCATTCCTGGTGCTACGTTGCCCAACCGCGCGCCATATAGAACCAATCCAGAGGAGACAAAGGAGATACAACACCAAATTCAGGAACTACTCGACAGAGATCATATTCGTGAGTCCCTTAAACCCTGTGTTGTTCCTATTATTTTGGTACCTAAGAAATATGGTTCTTCGCGCATGTGTACTGATTGTAGAGCTATCAATAATATTACTATTCGATATCATCATCCTATTCCATGTTTGGATGACATGCTTGATGAATTGAGTGGCTCTACCATGTTTTCTAAAGTTGATTTGCGTAGTGGTTACCACCAGATTCGTATGAAATTGGGAGATGAATGGAAAACAACATTTAAAACTAAGTTCGGTTTATATGAGTGGTTAGTGATGCCGTGTGGTTTAACTAATGCACCCAGCACTTTCATGAGATTAATGGACGAAGTTTTACGTGCTTTCATTGAACGTTTTGTGGTAGTCTACTTCGATGATATTCTAATTTATAGCAAATCTTTAGAGGATCATTTGGACCATTTACGTGATGTTTTCAATGCTTTACGTGATGCACGTTTGTTTGGTAATCTTGAGAAGTGCACCTTTTGCACCAATCGAGTTGCGTTTCTTGGCTATGTTGTTACATCACAGGGTATTGAAGTGGATCCAGCCAAGATTGAAGCTATTGAGAATTGGCCGCAGCCCAAGACGGTCACACAAGTGAGGAGTTTTCTTGGCCTCGCTGGTTTTTATAGGCTCTTTGTCAAAGACTTTGGATCAATTGCCGCGCCTCTGAATGAACTTACCAAGAAGGATGTACCCTTTGTTTGGGGCGATGCACAACAACATGCCTTCGTGATATTGAAAGATAAGCTAACACATGCTCCCTTACTCCAACTTCCTAATTTTAATAAGACTTTTGATCTTGAATGTGATGCTAGTGGAATTGGTTTGGGAGGTGTGTTATTACAAGAGGGAAAACCTGTTGCATATTTTAGTGAGAAATTGAGTGGGGCTAGTCTGAACTATTCTACTTATGATAAAGAATTATATGCGTTGGTTCGGGCATTCGAAACTTGGCAACATTATCTATGGCCTAAAGAATTTGTTATACATTCTGATCATGAATCTTTGAAGCATATTCGTAGTCAAGCTAAGTTGAATCGTCGTCATGCAAAGTGGATTGAATTTATTGATTCTTTTCCTTATGTTATCAAACATAAAAAGGGTAAAGATAATATTATTGCCGATGCTTTGTCGCGCCGCTATACTTTGTTATCTCAACTTGACTTCAAAATATTTGGATTGGAAACTATTAAGGAACTATGGGCATGATTCTGAATTTAAAGATGTGTTGCAGAATTTTAGAGATGGTAGAACATGAAACAAGTTCGTCTTCAATGATGGATTTGTGTTCCATGCTAACAAACTATGCATTCCAGATAGTTATGTTCGTCTTTTGTTGTTATAGGAGGCGCATGGAGGAGGATTGATGGGACACTTTGGTGTCAAGAAAACAGAGGATGTTCTTGATGCACACTTCTTTTGGCCACGTATGCGTCGAGATGTTCAGAGATTTGTGGCACGCTGCACTACTTGTCAAAAAGCTAAGTCTCGCCTTAATCCACATGGTTTATATATGCCTCTTCCTGTTCCTAGTGTTCCTTGGGAGGATATTTCTATGGACTTTGTTTTGGGATTGCCACGTACACAGAAGGGGAGGGATAGTATTTTTATTGTTGTGGATCGGTTTTCTAAGATGGCACACTTTATTCCTTGTCATAAAACGGATGATGCTGCGCATATTGCTGATTTGTTCTCTCGTGCAATTGTTCGTTTACATGGTGTGCCAAATACTATTATGTTTGATCGTGATACTAAATTTCTTAGCCACTTTTGGAGATGTTTATGGGCTATGATCGGGACTAAATTGCTGTTTAGTACTACATGTCATCCCCAAACCGATGGACAAACTAAAGTAGTAAATAGAACTTTGTCTACAATGTTGCGGGTTATTTTAAAGAAAAACTTAAAATTGTGGAAAGAGTGTTTACCTCATATAGAATTTGCTTATAATCGTTCGTTGATTCTACCACAAAGATGTGCCCGTTTGAGATCGTGTATGGATTTGTTCCTCGTGCACCTATTGATTTATTGCCTTTACCTTCTTCGGTGCAAAATAATTTGGATGCTACTCAACGCGCTGAAATGATATTAAACTTGCATAAGACTACTAAAGATAACATAGAACACATGAATGCTAAGTGTAAACTTGCTGGGGATAAAGGGAGAAAGCATGTTGTGTTTGATGTTGGAGATCTTGTTTGGTTACATTTGCGTAAAGATCATTTTCCTGATTTACGCAAGTCTAAGTTAATGCCACGTGTTGGTGGTCCTTTTAAGGTGTTAGAGAAAATAAACGATAATGCATGTAAACTTGAGTTGCCTGCAGACTTTGGTACGGTTAGTCCTACGTTTAACATTGCAGATTTGAAGCCTTACTTTGGTGAGGAAGATGAGATTGCGTCGAGGACGACGCCAATTCAAGAAGGGGAGCATGATGTGGACATCCCATCTATTGATACAACCGTTATACCTACAGCTACACACATAAAGGACCTATCACTCGATCTCGTGTCAAACAACTTAACTATAAGGTACTTTAGTTTCTTGGAACTATTCCTCACATACATGAGAATATGATGCTGCCTAAATCAGATGTATTTCTTACTCTTAGGAATGATGGACCAAGCATGGATGAGAGGGACAAGCATTGGAGCATGGCCATGCATGGAGATGGCAGCAAGCATGTGGTGATCCAAGAGAAGGCCACGGATGAAGATTTCAGAACTTTGAGGCCACCATAATGAAGAAAGAAGGCTTGGACGAAATATTCAAGATCAATACTTTACGAATTCGTCCATAGCTTAATATGGTGCTGCGACACCTTTTATTTTGGGCCAGGCCCATGTAATTTTCGCAGGATTTTAATTAGTCACTTTTTAGAGTCCGTATTTGAGGGGAAAAGGACTTTTAGGGTTGGATTCGGCCACCACTTCCATGGCTGGCCGAAACCCCACCTTTTCGCCTTAAATACTCCCCATAGCCATCCCCCTAGACTCGGATTTTGTTTAGACATTAAGTTAGCCATAGTCGCAACTTCGCCAAGGCTCGATCGTCACAGAGGCCTCTTGTACTTCGCACCTATTCAGGATTCTACCTCTTCAATAAAGCTTTCCTCTTAATCCGCAATATCTTGATTGCAATATCTGGTTCTTACTTGTTCTCGATTTCAGGTAGGAATTAAGACCCTCGCTGGTCAGGCTGATCGTGTTTCTGCAGGATCAGTAACCTCTAGGAGGTTGGCCTAGCGATTGCATTGGCGCTCGTGCCCGCACGTGTAGTCGGATCGTCAAGCCCGAACTCCACCAAATCGACCATTATCATCTCATCGAAAGATCGGACACCTTTGCCCCATCACGATGACTTTGGCAGTTTGCCGATCATGTCGAGGCCTCATTGGGCGAAGGGCCAAGCCAGCGGTATGGGCCTCAGCTCGGATCCTGGCACGTGTGGCTTGTCCGCGTACCTCTGACATGCGTTGCACCTCTGGACGATGTCCTTGGTGTCGTTCATGGCGGTTGGCCATTAGAATCCAGCTCATAGAGCTTTGGCTACTAGGGCGCGATTGCCTACATGATGGCCACAGATACCCTCATCGATGTCTTGGAGGATGCTTTTGCCATCACCGTTGGAGCACCCCGAAATGCTGCGCTTGTATAGCTCGCCATTGATTATGGTGAAGGCTTTTGACCGGCGAGATATGCGTCGGGCATCTGTCGGGTCATCGCGCAGTTCATTGTTTATCAGGTACCAAAGTTACGGCTGCGTCCATGTCTCTTCAACCGCCATGACCTGCATCAGGCTGACCAGCTCGGCCTCGGTGTCGACCTTTTTGGGTCCTTCTTGTCCTTCGGGCAGCGCAGCTCCTGAGTGCTCTGCTTCTTAGGATGAGCCTTTTGGGAATTTTCTCTTGATAGAGGGCACACAGATTTGTTCAAGGAACACACCTGGTGGCACCCGTGCGCAGGTGGATCCAATGTTGGCGAGCCTGTCAGCTTCTTCGTTGCTTTCCCTTCTGACATTTCGAAGCTCGCAGCCGTCAAAGTCTCCTTCGAGTGAGTTGTAAAGTGCGTAGTACGCGATCATGTTGGCGCTGTGAGCATTGCACTCGTTCATCGTCTGTTGGACGACGAGATTCAAGTCACCGTAGATGACAAGGCGTGTTGCACCGCAGATCTTGGCCATCCTCATGCCGTGGATGAGGGCCTCGTATTCGGCCTCGTTCTTGGAGGCGCGAAATTTCATCCGAAGGACGTACTTCATCTTGTCGCCTTGAGGGGATGTCAGTACGATGTCGGTCCCTGCTCCAGCCTCACGCTTAGAGCCGTCGAAGTGCATCGTCCAGGATTGCGACATGTCCGGAGTATCCGGTAGCTGGAGCTCCATCCAGTGGACGAGGAAGTCAGGTAGGACCTGAGACTTGATGGCGGTGCGCAGTTCATAGATTATATCCAGAGGGGACAGCTCGATGCCCCATGAGGCTACGCGCCCTATGGCTTCGGGGTTGTTCAGGATGTTGGACAGCGGGGCATCGTTGATGACCATGATCTGATGCTCCTGGAAGTAGTGGCTCAGCCGACGAGCCGTCATGAATACGCCGTAGGCGAGCTTTTGGTAGTGAGGGTACCTCTGCTTTGTTGGGGTCAGTACCTCGCTGAGGTAGTAGATTGGGCGTTGGACCCCGTGGGTCTTGCCATCTTCGAGTCACTCGACCACGAGTACGGTGCTTACCACTTGATGTGTAGTTGCGATGTATAGCAACAGAGGCTCCCATTCTTTTGGTGTGACCAAGACAGGTGAGGTGGAGAGCAGCCGCTTGAGGTCCTCGAACGCGTCGTCTGCTTCGAGTGTCTACTCGAACTTGTCTGATTTGCACAGTAGCTGGTAAAAGGGTAGGGCCTTCTTGCCCATTCGGCTAATGAATCTGCTTAGCGCAGCGATCCGTCCAGCTAGCTGCTGGATGCCCTTGAGGTTCTTCAGCTTCTCCATGGCCAATATGGCCCTGATTTTCTTCGGATTTGCCTCGATCCCTTGTTGGGAGATGATGTAGCAGAGTAATTGGCCAGATGGGACGCCGAAGGCGCATTTTTTCGGGTTTAGCTTGATCTAGTGATCAAGGTTATCGAACATCTCACGGAGATCGTCGATCAACGTCTTGGCCTCCCTGGTATTGATTACTATGTGGTCGACATAGACTTGGATGTTACGACCGATCTGGTTTTTTAGACACGCCTGCATGCACCTCTAGTACGTGGCACGTGCGTTCTTCAGCCCGAAGGGCATGGTGTTTTAGCAGAACACTCCGAACGGCGTGATGAACGTCGTTTTCTCCTGATCTTCGACCTTCAGCCAAATCTGGTTGTAGCCTGAGTAGGCATCGAGGAAGGAGAGTTTCTCGCATCCTGTAGTCGAATCGATGATTTGATCGATCCACGGTAAAGGGAAGTGATGATGAGGACATCCCTATACTTACACCTACCCCAGTTACTACTGATGATGTTCCAGCTGCTACTAACAAGGATAAGTCCAATGAGATTCGAATTGGATCAATTACAAGAGCTCGTGCTAAGCTATTAGAACAACAGGTGAATTTGTTTCTTAATGAGCCTAATATTTTACTTAATGAGAATGTTATACTGCCTAAGTCTTTGTGTTATTGTATGATCAGGTACATTGGAGAAGAAGGTATAGCACGGAGCAAGGAGGTGAAGCACATGGAGCAAGGTGTGTTGATCAATGAAGAAAGCGCGAGGGATGAGAGGGAGGAAGCGCAAGGAGCTACAAAGGAAGGGATCAACACCTGGCAGAGTCTCTGCCGTGGCAGAGAAACAATGCCAAATCCTGCCACGACAGGCTGCCGTGGCACAGAAAGTGGCTGAAATCCTGCCACGGCAGAGAGTCCCGCCGCGACACGTTTTAGGCCCCATATGCTGCCACGGTAGGAAATATGCCTGTGCGCCTAGAGAGCTGTCCCACTTGGGTCGGCATGTATCTTAGTTGTAGTCGTTTGCGTCTTGGACTCTTAGTCTAGCCGCCCCCTCTCTCTTAAATAGATGGGGGTACCGTTTCTTTCCAGACAGACCACGTTAAAACTATTTTGGAGTTGTTTTCTTATCAAGAACCTCTGGAATTACCCTATGATCGAATTATCTACTGCAATTGAGTGTGATCTGTTGTTCCATTGGGAATTAGTAGATTGCAAACTACCGTTCATGGTCGACGGCTGCGTGCGCAAGAGCGTGGTGTTGTGAATATCTCATAGGGTTCGAGATCTGTTGCATTTGCATAAGGGTTCGAGCGGGAGAGTTCATAGCTGCAGGCTAGTTATCTATCATCCACCATCATCATCGACAAGTGCTTGCTGAGAAGATCGGGCCACCCCATATCATCTTGGTATCAGATTTCCTCGTTTACTCGGTGAGCATCCACAAATCCATCCATATCATCTTGGTATCAGGCTTCCTAATCCGAACCTAGGTCACGATCCTACAGTCGACACACGGGCTCTGATACCATCTTGTAACACTACGGTTCTGAAAAGACTGTAGCTTCTATGTGACATGCCAATCCCTGGATCGGTTCATTGGCACACAATATAATAAGATGAATAACATAGCAAAATATCCGTGTATCATAAATAACGAAGATCCAGAGTATCATTATGATGGAGGGGTTAACCTCTTGGGTGCCCGATCTTCACGGATCTCGTCGTCAAATCGATGGGAAAGCGAGGGGAAAGGGAGAAGGTAGCGGAAGCGAACACACACCTCGCGAAGAACACAATGAACACACGCAAAACTCACACGATACAAGGCCGATTGCTCAACGGGCCACCGGTCCGATAGAATCCTCGCAAGGAAATATCGGTCAACGTGCTCCCTCAAATCCACATAGGAGAGGGAAGAACACCTTGGGGAGGGTCTTGACAACTTGGAGACGAGACGTCGAACTCCAAGGCCTTGTTCAACGATGGATGCGTGATGCAAAGTCCAATCGAGGTTGGTGACGATAGTCGGTCCCCTTGGGTAAGGGGATGGGGCAAAACTAGAGATTCCACAATGGGGGTCTTTAGTCTATCATCTATGCCTGTGGATACATGAAGGGGTGGGGATCTATTTATAGGCCACCACATAAATGGGTAGTTTGGGATAAAACTAGGGTTTGACGAGATAGAGGTACATGGGCCAAAGGCCCACCGGCGCCAGGCCCATCGTGAAGGCCGGAGACTCGTGTGGGGTCCGGAGACTCGGCCCAGCCGAGACTCCAGGCCAGAGACTCAGTTTGCCTCTCTGTGTCGCCTTGAGTGGCGTCGACTGTCCTCGAGCGGTTGCTGGGGTCGGTCCGGAGATAGGTCCGGAGACTCCGGTGTAGCAGGACCGAAGACTCCGGTGTAGCAGGACCGGAGACTCCGGTGTAGCCCGGAGACTCCGGTGGTTCAGCCATGGCTTCTTCCGTCTCCTCTTCCAAGCCTCTGTCTTATCGGGCTTGATGTCCCGAGCTTCCTCCGTACTTGTCGGTGTGAACCTATCATGCATATGTGACGGAGTATGAAGTAGCATACCATTCAATAGGGTAGAAAGTGGGCGCGCATAGAGGAACGGATACACCTTTGGAGTCCATGACGACTTGGCGTAAGTTGGAGACCATGATGTGGTAACGACCGTAGGTCGGGCTACATCAGCTCCCCCCTTCAAAAAGAGTCGTCCTCGACTCTCCATGTTCATCACGAAGTAGAAGAGGTCGAAGGACATCCTTGATCCTGGGGTTCACCATATAGTCGTCCTCGGGAAGATTGACTTGACAACACTTCAATGTTCCTTCACCTTCCTTGAAGCCTACAAATCTCACAACAAAAGCGAAGTAACACTCAAAGCGTAGCCAATTCATGAACATTATAGCATGAGTCCTCAAGTAGAAGGAAGTCACCTTAGCTTGTAGAGATAGCTCGATGAATGGTAGCCATAGGTAACTCTCTTCGGTTCTTCTTGTCAACACGTGGTTGGTAGAGGCTGACGTGTATGCATTTGTACCTTCATACAACAAAGACCAAGCAACATATGTTTGTGTGTGATAGAGGAGCATGTCATTTGTGGCATGTCCATTCTTGTTCACAACACGATTAGCACAACGCAAGTATAGCAAACGGGATGCATATGCACGGCCAATGTGCATGGAAATCGTTTGAACATCATCTAAATGTGGAAACTCAAAAACTCCATACAACATAGAAGTGGGGCATTCAAAGCATTGGATCCAAATTTCAAACAACATCTTTGATGCAAGACTAGGAGAATTTGGCAAAAACACAAAAGGAAGAATATCCAAAACAACATCATTATGTGTGCCAACCAACCATCGGAAGGGGAAATTGTTCGACATGTTGGATGTCACACACAAATCATCGATAGCAAATATCATGGGAATATGAGTATCCCAAGCGGAAGCAAAAACGACATGTTTGCAAACAAAACAAAGGAAAGAGCAAGTGGTCCTTATGTTTGTTGCAACAACAAGACGAGATTCTTGGAAGCTCTCATGACAATACATGCTCTTAATGGAATTGTGGTTGCAAACAAAACATAGGAAAGAGAAATTTGTTCAACATTTTTGTTGCAACACACAAAGCATCATTATCCAAAAGCAAAGTGATGCAGCCCGTCCTACGATCGCTACTACATCTACTCCCACGAGCTCCCCAAGTGGACCCATGACTCGCGCCCGAGCCAAACTCCTTCAAGCTAAGGTGAAGTCGCTCCTCTCTTTGTGCGACTTCGACACACCCTTGGATGGCTTGCTACGTCACACGCATACACTGTGCATCATCAGGTACGAAGAGAAGGACCAAAGGAACGGAGGAGAAGCAACCAGTCGCTGCCAGACGCAAGCGGTACTACTGGTTGAGACGACCGGTACTACCGCTCCAAGAGGTCCTACCGCCCCCAGCTACCGGACACTCCAGGAAGCACCGCTCCACGCTCCAGACGCAAGCGGTACTACCGGTCTCGCGACCGGTACTACCGGACAGCGGTACTACCGCCCCCTCCTACCGCTCGCCACAGGCGCCTCCGACGGAAGCTCCAGGCCCTCGAGCGGTACTACCGCTCGAGGGTACTAAGCCACTGTAGTACTACCGCAACCGTAGCTCAAGCGGTACTTACCACCGGTACTACCGGCCCTCACCGACTCGATCGCCTAAGTTCGGCCCTGTGCCTTGTAACCTTACCTATAATTTACCTTTTCATTCCGAAACTACCCCTGTTTTGTGGCTGGACTATATATAGCCCCCACCCTCCATTGTAAGCACTGAGACTTGGATAATAATAGATATTAAGGAAACCCTTTGAGGACTTATATCTATTGGTCTCATGCTCCTACCAAGGAGCACCGGATTATCCACCCCCTCTTGGATCTTGCCTAGTGCGTTCAAGTTGTACAAGGCCTTGGGTTCTCGGTTTCTCGTCCCCAAGTCGTCAAGGTCTCACCAAGCACCTCGTCCCCCGTTGTTGGCGTGGAGAGCGAGCTTCGCCCAACACCGATCCTAGGGATTATGTTGGACCGGTTGCCACCGGCGTGAGGAGTAGGCGTGTATCGAGTTTTGGTGTGTGTGTGTTCGTGGCTTTCATCGCCTTTCCCCGATTTCATACCCGACCACCTCTTTCCCCCTCGTTGCTCGTGGAATTCGTGAAAGATCGGGCCAACCCCAGGGTTACCCCCTAACATATTGGTATCAAGAGCACGGTTGATCACGAATTTCCCCCAATTTTTCTTTTATCCGCCTTAAAAACGAAAATCCTACCAAAAAGAGCCCCAATTTGCCTTCGGATCGATCTCTGGATTTGGTGAGTTTTTCGTGGTTTTGGTCCATAGATCTGTTGCTTTGGGAGTCGATCTATAGCCCCTGTTGTTCCTAGCCCTTTTTCCGATTTCCCATGAATTTGAGGTTTTGAACGATCATCGCGTTCCATCCTGTGCCTAAGATTACCGGTATGCAAGTGGTACTACCGCAAGTAACCGGTACTACCGGTAGTACAAGCGGTACTACCGCTCACCGTACTACCGGTTGTCGCAAGCGGTACTACCGCTCGCCACTGGCCGTGCCTCCTGCCCTTTGACGTCTCGTTTTCATTCTCTGACCTTTTCCACCTCGCTTGTTCGTGTTTCGCGTGTTTGTCGCCTTTTTTCACAACAGCTTCCGCATCAACGTCCTCCCGCTCTCAGCGACACCGCGACACTCAAACATCATCCCCCACCAACGGTTGCAAGTCGTCAACAATACCAAAGGTATAACTTGCACCACCTTGACAGCCCCATATCTTCCTTTGTGTGTATCTATCCTATGAGAGCAACTCATTTTGTGTTTGTCTAAGCATTGTGCACTTGCCTTCGGAAAAAGTGAGAGTGTGAGGCCAAATACAAAAGCTAACATAGTAGCATAGCAAGGGAGAAAAACAAAATAAAAAGAATAAAAAAACAAGGAAAAGAAAAAGATAGAATAGAAAGATACATAGTCTCCCCAATACATAGAGAATACCAAGCTTGTAAGCCAAGAAAGAGAGAAGAAAGAGCGCACCGAAGCAAGTGCACAAATCTATTGCTTATCCTCTTTTGGCAAACGAGTTGTGGTCTCTCCTTGAGTTGGCACGACAACCGAGCGTAGCCTTCGTTAGGACCTTTTGTGCTCATTTTCATAGTCGTGCTAACCCCGTTTTTCTCCACGAGTGTGTCTTCCGTGTTTTTGTAGATCGTTTCCTTTTGCTTTTGATCTTTGGTTCTTTACCACGTAGGACAATAACCTTTTTCTTTGATCGTTTCGTTTGGTTTTCCACAATCCTAACCTTCCACTAAACGCCTTTGAGAGTTTCTTGCCATTTCACTTTGCACGCTTTTCGCTCATTGGTGTGGCAATTGGTTTGATATAATCTCCAAGGTGAGGTAAAAGGCTAACTCTCCACACCCTTTCTCTCCATATACAACCATTGTTGGCTTTGCATCATGGACAGGCATGGAGAGCCATCCCAACCACCACCACCTCCGGAGGATGATAACCAATTCATGACAAGATGTGACCATTGGAAGATCCGAGGAGAATTCAACTATCGTTGTGAAGCTCTCGAGCGGCGCCAAGATGAACAATTTAGCGAGGCCCGTGTGGAATTCAAGAACATCGACAACCGCTTCGAAGAAGTCCGTGGCCAAATGCATGCCATGCAACACAACCTCGGTCATCGAAATGAAGCTCTTGGTCGTGCACTCGCTTCAACGGATGAGAAGCTTCAACGCATCATTGATGGAGTCGCAAGGCCACGCTCGCGCGAATCAAGCTCATCTCGGCACTCCTCAAGTGAATCAAGTGCACCTCGCCGTCACGCTTCAAGGCACCGGGATGGACCCGTTCTTCAATCCATGAGCTCTTCGCAAGCGGTACCATCTCCGCGTCACGCCGCAACGTCAAGCTACGATGGTGACCTCTCCGCAAGACCTCCCAGCGGTTTAACCGGCCACAACCAAGGGCACTTGTGATTCAACAAGAGCAACCTCGCATGGACCACCAAGGCCATCGACGTCGACATGCCCCTTCAACAACAAGTGAAGCTTCCGAAGAGGACGAACAAGATCACCGTCGACGGGAAGCACTCGAAGACCCTCCAAGGCGTCATCATCGACATGATCGCCCACGTCGGCAACATGATGGTCATGACGAGCCTCCCCTACACCAAGAAGAAGAGCAGCCCATTGCGCATACGGCTCGACGTCCTCCTCGCCACATGGCGCAAGCTAATGCGCCTCGCCATCAACCACGACAAGAGCAAGAGCAAGCTCCCCAAGCTCGTCGTGAGGACCATCAACCTCCTCCTCGTCCTCATCCGCGACAAGAAAACGAGCAAGATTCCCAAGCTCGTCGTCAACAACAAGTTCCACCACCAAACGCGACACCTCAACAACTGCAAGAGCAACGCAACAATCACCAAGCAAGACAAGAGAGCTCGGATGATGATGATGACCGCCCAAATCATGGCAACCGCCGCAACCGGAACCGCAATGGAGAAGAAACTTTCGGCAAGCTCAAATTCACCATGCCCAAGTTCACCGGTTCCAATGAGCCCGAGGAATATCTCTCGTGGGAACTCAAGGTCGACAAGATCTTCCGCATGCACAATTATAGCAATGAGAAGATGATGACCATGGCATCCCTCGAATTTGATGAGTATGCCAACCTTTGGTGGGAACAAGTCCAACTCGCTCGCGAAGCAAAAGAAGAGACTCCAATCGCAACTTGGCAAGATATGAAGGCTCATATGAGATCCCTCTTTGTTCCGTCACACTACACGCATGACCTCTTCAACAAGCTTCAAACGGTTAGTCAAGGGACAAAGACCGTGGAAGAGTACTTCAAGCAAATGGAGCTCAACATGATCCGTGCCAACATTGAAGAGCGAGATGAGCAAACAATGGCACTCTTCCTCAATGGCTTGAACCATCCCATCAAGTGCATCACCGAGTTCCAAAAGTACAACAACATGGTTGAGCTTGTGCACATCGCATCCAAGGCCGAGCGCCAAGTGCAAGAGGACATCAAGTACAACAAGCCAAAGACGTACTTCACCTACAAGCAAGCGCCAACCACTACTCCAATAACACCAAGTGTAAGCTCTCCAAGTACAACCAAGCTTCCCTTCAAGCCAACTATTCCCCAAGGAAAACAGCCCCCAACTGGCAAACACACAAGGGATGATCAACCATTCAATGGTGAATGCTACAAGTGTGGAGGCAAAGGGCACAAGTCGAATGCTTGTGGAAACAAGAAAG
This sequence comes from Avena longiglumis, assembly GCA_030063025.1. Classification (NCBI taxonomy): domain Eukaryota; kingdom Viridiplantae; phylum Streptophyta; class Magnoliopsida; order Poales; family Poaceae; genus Avena; species Avena longiglumis. The sequence goes on along the minus strand of CP125978.1, from coordinate 249,012,507 downwards.
TTTTGTTCATCCATGACAACGGCGATGAAGAATACTTGAGTGAAGACGAGTTTGATGCAAGGGTCAAGGAAGCCATGGCAAGGCAACATATGGAAGAGGACCAAGAACTTCTTGTGTGTGAGCATGACGCAAGTCCATCACTTGTGGTCACAAGGGTCTTGACTACCCAAGCCAATGAAAATGAATACCAACGCTCGAACATCTTCCAAACTCGTGCCGGCATCAATGTGAAGTCCATCAAAGTTGTCATCGATGGAGGGAGTTGCCACAACCTCGCAAGCACGGAGTTGTGTGAGAAACTCAACCTCACCCTTCATCCACATAAACACCCCTACCATATCCAATGGCTAAGTGACCAAGGATCCGTCAAGATCAAGCACACCGTCTCGGTGACGTTCTCCATTGGGCACTACAAGGACACGGTGGAATGTGACGTGGTTCCAATGACGGTTTGTCACATGTTGCTTGGAAGGCCGTGGCAATATGACAAGCGTGCTTTGCATAATGGTCACTCAAACACTTACACCTTCAAATGGCTTGATAAAACTTGTGTGTTGCAACCAATGACTCCTAGCCAAATAATTGCGGACAATGCAAAGGCTTTAGCGAGGACGCAATACGCAAAAACACCTTGTGAGAAGAGTGGTGAGCGAGAGAACCACACCATAGTGAGTGAGAGCTACAAGCCAAACTCGAGTGGAAAAACTAAGAGTGTTCTTCTTGCCACCAAAAGTGAGATGAGAGAAGTGCGGAACAACCCATCCATCTTGCACTACGTCCTCGTATGCAAGGGACTAGCGCAAGGAACTAATGACTTGACACATGTTCCTCCTTCTTTGATGGCTGTTTTGCAGGAATTCCAAGATGTATTTCCCGAAGAGCTTCCTCATGGCCTTCCTCCTCTTCGTGGAATCGAGCACCGCATCGACCTCATACCCGGCGCACCACTACCAAACCGCGTATCGCACAAAACCGGAAGAGACGAAGGAGATCGGCGTCAAATCAACCAACTCGTCTCAAAGGTTTGATCCAAGTAAGCACTAGCCCAAGCGCGGTTCCCGTGATCCTAGTCCCGAAAACGGATGATACGTTGCGGTTATGCATGGACTGACGTCCAATCAATGCTATCACCGTGCGTTATCGACATCCTATACCGCGTCTTGATGACATGCTTCATGAGTTATGTGGAGCCACTATATTTTCGAAAATTGATCTTCGTAGTGGCTACCATCAAATTCGATGGCTGAAGGTGATGAGTGGAAAACCGCCTTCAAGACCAAGCTTGGTCTCTATGAATGGTTGGTTATGCCTTTTGGCTTATCCAATGCCCCATCTACCTTCATGCGTCTCATGAACCATATTTTGCGATCTCTCATTGGAAAGAGTGTAGTTGTTTACTTTGATGACATTCTTGTCTATAGCAAGTCACTAGAGGAGCATGTTACTCATGTTAAGGAGGTCCTACAAATCCTTCGTCATGAAAAGCTTTATGCTAACCTCCCCAAGTGCACTTTTGCAAGAGACAAGCTGATTTTCCTTGGTTTTGTTGTGTCTTCTAATGGCATTGAAGTTGATGTCTCAAAAGTCAAGGACATACGAGATTGGCCCATCCCTACAAATGTTAGTGAACTTCGTAGTTTTCATGGGTTGGCTGGCTTTTACCGTCGCTTTGTGAAAGATTTTTCCACAATTGCTTGCCCCCTTAACGAATTGACCAAGAAAAATGTCACGTTCGTTTGGGGAAAAGCACAACAAAAGGCTTTTGATGAGCTCAAAAAGAGGCTCACAGAAGCACCACTTCTTGCATTGCCGGATTTCACAAAAACATTTGAGATTGAATGTGACGCTAGTGGTATTGGCATTGGTGGCGTCCTTATGCAAAATGGGCGTCCTATTGCTTATCATAGTGAGAAACTTGATGGCGCACGCCTCAATTATCCCATTTATGACAAAGAACTTTTTGCCTTGGTTCGTGTTCTTCAAGTGTGGCAACACTATCTTTGGCCCAAAGAATTTATCATCCATTCCGACCATGAGTCGTTGAAGTATCTTAAGGGCCAAGCCAACTTGAGTAAAAGGCATGCAAAATGGGTTGAGTTTATGGAGTCTTTTCCTTACATTGTCAAATACAAGAAGGGCAAAGAAAATGTGGTAGCAGACGCCTTGTCTCGCAAAAACACAAGCCTTCTTACACGACTCGACGTCAATGTCTTGGGTCTTGATGACATCAAATCTTTGTACGCGTCCGACTCCTTCTTTGGACCAATATTTGCACAATGTTCAATAGACAAAGGGATTGATGATTTCTATTTGCATAAGGGGTTTCTTTTCAAACAAAACAAGCTTTGCATTCCGAAATCGTCTCTCCAACTTTTGCTTCTTCAAGAGTCCCATGGTGGATGCCTTATGGGTCACTTTGGCCGTGACAAGACGTATGACATGCTCTCCACTCACTACTTTTGGCCAAAGATGAAGCGCGACGTGGAGCGCCACGTTCAACGATGCACTACATGTATCCAAGCTAAGTCTAAGTCCAACCCCTTTGGTCTTTAGATGCCATTGCCTATTCCTCATGTACCTTGGTCGGACATTAGCATGGTCTTTGTGTTAGGCTTGCCTAGATCTAAACATGGCAATGATTCCATATTTGTAGTAGTGGATCGCTTTTCAAAAATGGCACATTTCATTCCGTGCCATAAGACCGATGATGCTTCACATGTAGCAAATTTGTTTTTCAGGGAAATAATTCGGCTACACGGTGTGCCAAGAACAATCGTCTCGACATGACGTAAAATTCATGAGCTACTTGGAAGACCCTCATGGCCAAGCTCGCATCAAGCTCCTCTTCTCGTCGCCTCGCATCCTCAAACCGATGGACAAACCGAGGTCGCTAATCGAAGTCTCGGCACTCCTCCGGGTGTTGATAAAGAAGAACCTTAAGACGGGAGGAATGCATTCCACACGCCGAGTTCGCCTACAACCGCGCCAAGCACTCCACCACCATGAGGAGCCCGTTCATGATCGTCACGGCCGATCCTCTCACCGCGCCGATATCCTTCCACTACCACTTCATGAACGCATGCCAATATGGACGTTGTCAAGCGCGCTCCAAACAATGATGAAACTCCATGAAGACACGAGCTACTATCGAGCAACAAGTCCTTCGCCAAGCTTCAAGGCTAAACAAGACCAAGAAAGAGATGATCTTTGATGAGGGCGACCTTGTGTGGATACACTTGAGTAAAGACCGCTTCCCCAAGGAACGACTCAAGCTAAAGCCAAGAGGCGATGGACCATTCAAGGTTCTAAAGATGATCAACAACAACGCCTATGTGATCGATATACCAACATCAAAGTATCTTGTGAGCTCGACATTCAATGTCAAGGACCTCTCACCCTACCATGGCGAAGAGGAAGTTGTGGTTGAAGAGTCGAGGGCGACTCTTTACCAAGGGGGAGCTAATGCAGCCCGTCTCGCTACTACATCTACTCCCACGAGCTCCCAAGTGGACCCATGACTCGAGCCAATCTCCTTCAAGCTAAGTTGAACTCGCTCCTCTCCTTGTGTGACTTCGACACACCCTTGGATGGCTTGATACGTCACACGCATACACCGTGCATCATCCAGACGAAGAGAAGGACCCAAGGCGGAGGAGAAGCAACCAGTCGCCAGACGCATAGCGGTACTACGGTTGAGACGACCGTACTACCGCTCCAAGAGGTCCCACCGCCTCCTCCTACCGCCACGTAAGCACCTCCACGCCCAGACGCAAGCGGTACTCGGTCCAAGATCGGTACTACTGAGAGCGGTACTACCGCCTCCTACCGCTGCCACAGCGCCTCGACAAGCTCCGGCCTCGGCGGTACTACCGCTCCAGAAGCGGTACTACCGGTTACCACCGGTACTACCGGTTGCCAGACCGGTACTACCGGTCCTGCCTGACCCTGATCGCGTAAGTTCGGCCGTGTGCCTTGTAACCTTACCTACAATTTACCTTTTCATTCCGAAACTACCCCTGTTTTGTGGCTGGACTATATATAGCCCCCACCCTCCATTGTAAGCGCTTAGACTTGGATAATAATAGATATTAAGGAAACCCTTTGAGGACTTATATCTATTGGTCTCATGCTCCTACCAAGGAGCACTGGATTATCCACCCCCCTCTTGGATCTTGCCTAGTGCGTTCAAGTTGTACAAGGCCTTGGGATCTCGGTTTCTCGCCCCCAAGTCGTCAAGGTCTCACCAAGCACCTCATCCCCCGTTGTTGGCATGGAGAGCGAGCTTCGCCCAACACCGATCCTAGGGATTATGTTGGACCGGTTGCCACCGGCGTGAGGAGTAGGCGTGTATCGTGTTTTGGTGTGTGTGTGTTCGTGGTTCCATCGCCTTCCCCCGATTTCATACCCGACCACCTCTTTCCCCCTCGTTGCTCGTGGAATTCGTGAAAGATCAGGCCAACCCCCGGGTTACCCCCCTAACAATCTAGTTCAGCAATATCAATTTTATTTGCAAGCATACATGGACTCTTCAAACGAATTTCAGTAGCATGTGTAGAATCAGATTTAGTGTTCTTTGGTGATATAAAATCAGCAGCAACAATCTGATTCTCACTTTTATTTTTCTCCTCAGTTTTAGCTCTACTAGCTCTAGCAAGATCATCTTTTAAAATCTGTTCGGGAGTCATAGGTTTTAGACCAATTTTCTTTCCATCATGCATAAGAGAATAGTGATTAGTTTTTCCATTATGAACAGATTCTCTATCAAATTGCCATGGTCTACCAACTAACAAAGAACAAGCTTGCATAGGTACAACATCACAATCAACAAAATCAGAATATGTACCAATAGTAAAATGCACGCGTACCGTTCTTGTTACCTTGATCTTGCGAGAACTCTCAAACCATTGGATGTAATATGAATGTGGGCATTGTCTTGTTGGAAGTGCAAGCTTCTCTACCATGTCAACACCGCGATTATTACAACTCCCTCCATCAATGATGATCCGTATAGCTCTATCCTTGACAACACCACGTGTTTGGAACAGGTTGTGGCGTTGATCTTGCTCAGATTTGCTCAATTGCACACTCAACACACGTTGTGTAATTAAGCTCTTGTATTGATCAGCCTTGACTCCCATTACCTCTGTCTCTTCATCAAATCAATTGTCACCATCTCGAGCGGAAATAAGGGCTAGTGTATCTTCATCGAAGTCACTCGCTGAATCGTATTGACCATCTTCTCGCACTATCATCACACGTTGTGTTGTGCATTGTCTCTCAATATGACCAACACCCCAGCACTTGCGGCATTGTATATCCTTTGTCTTACCCGTGGAAGCCATAGAAGATGCACTACGAGCAGGAGCATTGTGTTATGGGGTAACCCTTGGGTTGGCCCGATCTTCCACGAATTCCACGAGAAACGAGGGGAAAAGCGGTGGTCGGGGGAGGAAAGGGATGAAAACCACGAACACACACACACACACCAAAACACGATACACGCCTATCCCTCACGCCGGTGGCAACCGGTCCAACATAATCCCTAGGATCGGTGTTGGGCGAAGCTCGCTCTCCACGCCAACAACGGGGGACGAGGTGCTTGGTGAGATCTTGATGACTTGGGGGCGAGAAACCGAGAACCCAAGGCCTTGTACAACTTGAACGCACTAGGCAAGATCCAAGAGGGGGGTGGATAATCCGATGCTCCTTGGTAGGAGCATGAGACCAATAGATATAAGTTCCTCAAAGGGTTTCCTTAATATCTATTATTATCCAAGTCTAGGGTTTACAATATAGGGTGGGGGCTATATATAGGCCAACCACTTAAAAAGGGGTAGTTTCGGAACGGAATGGGAAAATATAGAAAAGTGCAGTATTTGGGCCGAAGGCGAGCGTTCGGTCGGGACCGGTAGTACCCGGTAGTACCGGTCAAGAATCCAGTAGTACCGCTCGGGAGCCAGTAGTACCACAGCGAACTGGAGCTTCCGTCGAGTCGCTTTAGCGGCGGTAGAAGGCGGTAGTAAGCCACCGAGTAATCCGGATCTGGGGTAGTACCGTTGGCGTCTGGGGCGTGGAGTGGCTCTTCCTGGCATGTCCGGTAGCGGGGTCCGGTAGTACCGCTTGTATCGGTAGTACCAGTCTTCTTAACCGGTAGTACCGTTTGAGTCTGGCAGCTACTGGTTGCTTCCACTCCGGTTCCTCCGTCCCATGGGTCCTTCTCTTCGTACCTGATGATGCATAGTGTATGCGTATGAAGTAGCAGGCCATCCAAGGGTGTATCGAAGTCACACAAGGAGAGGAGCGAGTTCACCTTAGCTTGTAGGAGTTTGGCTCGGGCGCGAGTCATGGGTCCACTTGGGGAGCTTGTGGGAGTAGATGTAGTAGCGTTCGTGGGACGGGCTGCATCAGCTCCCCACCCCTTGGGAAAGAGTCGTCCTCGACTCTTCAACCTTCTCAATTTCATTTTCTCCATGGTAGGGTGATAGGTCCTTGACATTGAATGTCGAGCTTACAAGATACTTTGATGTTGGGATATCAATGATATAGGCGTTGTTGTTGATCCTCTTTAGCACTTTGAATGGTCCATCACCTCTTGGTTTTAGCTTGGAGTCGCGTTCCTTGGGGAAGCGGTCTTTACTCAAGTGTATCCAAACAAGGTCGCCCTCTTCGAAGATTATCTCTTTCTTGTTCTTGTTTAGCCTTGATGCTTGGCGAAGGACTTGTTGCTCGATAGTAGCTCGTGTGTCTTCATGGAGTTTCTTCATTGTTTGGGCACACTTGACAACATCCATATTGGCATGTTCATGAAGTGGAAGTGGGAGGATATCGAGCGCGGTGAGGGGCTCGAAGCCATAGACGATCATGAATGGGCTCCTCATGGTGGTGGAGTGCTTGGCGCGGTTGTAGGCGAACTCGGCGTGTGGAATACATTCCTCCCAGTCCTTAAGGTTCTTCTTTATCAACACCCGGAGGAGTGTGCCAAGACTTCGATTGACGACCTCGGTTTGTCCATCGGTTTGAGGATGCGAGGCGGACGAGAAGAGTAGCTTGATGCCGAGCTTGGCCATGAGAGTCTTCCAGAAGTAGCTCATGAATTTTATGTCGCGGTCGGAGACGATTGTTCGTGGCACGCCGTGTAGCCGAATTATTTCCCTGAAAAACAAATTTGCTACATGTGAAGCACCATCAGTCTTATGGCACAGAATGAAATGTGCCATTTTGGAAAAACGATCCACTACTACAAATATAGAATCATGTCCATGTTTAGATCTAGGCAAGCCTAACACAAAGTCCATGCTAATGTCCGACCAAGGTGCATGAGGAATAGGCAATGGCATATAAAGACCAAAGGGGTTGGACTTAGACTTAGCTTGGATACATGTAGTGCATCGTTGGACGTGGCGCTCCACGTCGCGCTTCATCTTTGGCCAAAAGTAGTGAGTGGATAGCATGTCATATGTCTTGTCACGGCCAAAGTGACCCATAAGGCCTCCACCATGGGACTCTTGAAGAAGCAAAAGTTGGAGAGACGATTTCGGAATGCAAAGCTTGTTTTCTTTGAAAAGAAAACCCTTATGCAAATAGAAATCATCAATCCCTCTGTCTATTGAACATTTTGCAAAAATTGGTCCAAAGAAGGGGTCGGACGCATACAAAGATTTGATGTCATCAAGACCCAAGACATTTACTTCGAGTCGTGTAAGAATGCTTGTGTTTTTGCGAGACAAGGCGTCCGCTACCACATTTTCTTTGCCCTTCTTCAAGAGTCCCATGGTGGAGGCCATTTATGACAAAGAACTTTTTGCCTTGGTTCGTGTTCTTCAAGTGTGGCAACACTATCTTTGGCCCAAAGAATTTATCATCCATTCCGACCATGAGTCGTTGAAGTATCTTAAGGGCCAAGCCAACTTGAGTAAAAGGCATGCAAAATGGGTTGAGTTTATGGAGACTTTTCCTTACATTGTCAAATACAAGAAGGGCAAAGAAAATGTGGTAGTAGACGCCTTGTCTCGCAAAAACACAAGCCTTCTTACACGACTCGAAGTCAATGTCTTGGGTCTTCATGACATCAAATCTTTGTACGCGTCCGACTCCTTCTTTGGACCAATATTTGCACAATGTTCAATAGACAAAGGGATTGATGATTTCTATTTGCATAAGGGGTTTCTTTTCAAACAAAACAAGCTTTGCATTCCGAAATCGTTTCTCCAACTTTTGCTTCTTCAAGAGTCCCATGGTGGAGGCCTTATGGGTCACTTTGGCCGTGACAAGACATATGACATGCTCTCCACTCACTACTTTTGGCCAAAGATGAAGCGCGACGTGGAGCGCCACGTTCAACGATGCACTACATGTATCCAAGCTAAGTCTAAGTCCAACCCTTTGGTCTTTATATGCCATTGCCTATTCCTCATGTACCTTGGTGACATTAGCATGGACTTTGTGTTAGCTTGCTGCCTAGATCTAAACATGGCAATGATTCCATATTTGTAGTAGTGGATCGCTTTTCAAAATGGCACATTTCATCCCGTGCCATAAGACCGATGATGCTTCACATGTAGCAAATTTGTTTTTCGTGGAAATAATTCGCTACATGGTGTGCCAAGAACAATCATCTCCGACATGACGTAAAATTCATGAGCTACTCGGAAGACCCTCATGGCCAAGCTCGCATCAAGCTCCTCTTCTCGTCCGCTCAGATCCTCAAACAGATGGACAAACCGAGGTCCAATCGAAGTCTTGGCACACTCCTCGGGTGTTGATAAAGAAGAACCTTAAAGACCGGAGGAATGCATTTCACACGCCGAGTTCGCTTACAACCGCCGCCAAGCACTCCACCACCATGAGGAGCCCGTTCATGATCGATATGGCTTCGAGCCTCTCACCGATATCCTTCCACTTCCACTTCATGAACGTGCCAATATGGACGTTGTCAAGCGTGCCCAAACAATGATGAAACTCCATGAAGACACAAGAGCTACTATCGAGCAACAAGTCCTTCGCCAAGCATCACGGCTAAACAAGACCAAGAAAGAGATGATCTTTGATGAAGGCGACCTTGTGTGGATACACTTGAGTAAAGACCGCTTCCCCAAGGAACGCGACTCCAAGCTAAAGCCAAGAGGCGATGGACCATTCAAGGTGCTAAAGAGGATAAACAACAACGCCTATGTGATCGATATACCAACATCAAAGTATCTTGTGAGCTCGACATTCAATGTCAAGGACCTCTCACCCTACCATGGCGAAGAGGAAGTTGTGACGGTTGAAGAGTCGAGGACGACTCTTTCCCAAGGGGGGGGGAGCTGATGCAGCCCGTCCTACGACCGCTACTACATCTACTCCCACGAGCTCCCCAAGTGGACCCATGACTCGCGCCCGAGCCAAACTCCTTCAAGCTAAGGTGAACTCGCTCCTCTCTTTGTGTGACTTCGACACACCCTTGGATGGCTTTACACACGTATACATCATGCATCATCAGTACGAAGAGAAGGACCCAAGGAACGGAGGAGAAGCAACCGATCATGCCAGACATAAGCGGTACTACGGTTGAGGCGAGTACTCTACTCAGCGGTCCTACCGCCCTAGCTACCGGACACTCCAGAAGCACCGCCCACGCTCAGACGCATAAGCGGTACTACCGGTCCCGCGGCGGTGCCTCATGCAGACATTACCGCCTCTGCTTCGCCACAGCGCCTCCGGAAGCTCCAGGCCCTCAAGCGGTACTACGGTTACCACCGGTACTACTGTTGCAGACCGGTACCTCCCGGTCCTGACCTCGATCGCCTAAGTTCGGCCATGCCTTGTAACCTTACCTATAATTTACCTTTTCATTCGAAACTACCCCTTTTGTGGCTGGACTATATATAGCCCCACCTCCATTGTAAGCACTGAGACTTGGATAATAATAGATATTAAGGAAACCCTTTGAGGACTTATATCTATTGGTCTCATGCTCCTACCAAGGAGCACCGGATTATCCACCCCCTCTTGGATCTTGCCTAGTGCGTTCAAGTTGTACAAGGCCTTGGGTTCTCGGTTTCTCGTCCCCAAGTCGTCAAGGTCTCACCAAGCACCTCGTCCCCCGTTGTTGGCGTGGAGAGCGAGCTTCACCCAACACCGATCCTAGGGATTATGTTGGACCGGTTGCCACCGGCGTGAGAAGTAGGCGTGTATCGAGTTTTGGTGTGTGTGTGTTCGTGGCTTTCATCGCCTTACCCCGATTTCATACCCGACCACCTCTTTCCCCCTCGTTGCTCGTGGAATTCGTGAAAGATCGGGCCAACCCCAGGGTTACCCCCTAACACAAAGAAACATGAATGTCACAAGGTGAGATAATACCATCAACATGCTTGCAATCAAACCATATGAAAGAGCAATTTGCCAACATGAAAGATGCAAAGCATGCAAAAGGTATCAGAGCTGGGTTCGATCTTGAACTCACTTGTGGGATGCTCTCAATCACTTGTGGGTTGACATGATAGTGCGGGTACCTACACACATCATACATAAAAGGAAGAACGTGTGTGCATGGTAGAGATACACATCATCCATCATGACGTATCTCTTCTTGTGCACATCACCATTAATGTCAATCAAGTATGAAATAGGTGCATGGTGAATATGCAAGTGGGGAACATGCTTATCATGGCAATCATCAAAATCTCCAAAAATTGAGAAAGCTATGGGGGCCATCTCATTATAACGCATATGATCAATGTTGTTGCAAGCAAAACAAGTGAAATAGCAAGCATTCATCTTATTGCAAGCAACAGGAGAAATTGAATGACTAGCATGACAAAGCAAGTCCGAAGCAATTGGAGGATACACACAAGATGCATAGCATGGCATGTTTATGGAAATGGTATCGCAATCAAACAATTCCACATGAGCAATATTATGTAAAGGCAAAGCATCATATGGGAATATGAATGAAGCATATGTAATGTCACAAGTATCATCCATAGCATGCATATCCTCACAATTCATCATGTCCACTAGTGGGATCATGGCATCATCAACACCCTTACTGTTACCTTGGTCATACCTCTCATATGAAGTGGGTGTTGTGGAAGTAGTGGCCTCCTTGTGGACGACTTCGTCTTCTTGATGTAGCCATGGCGTAGCATCATCTTCGTGCACCATGTACATCTTCTCCAATTGAGGCATCATTGCTTCATGGCTTGGCGCGTCTTCATCCATGGAACCTAGCACAACATAAGAGAACACACTAGAGGTAGAGGGTAAGTTGTTAGAAATAGAAATGGTCTCACTTGACCTATCAACTACCACTCTCAACTCACTCGGTGTATCACTCATGCCCTCAAAGTGGAAGCACTCAATCTCACATAAGGTGGAGTCACAGAGTGGCTCTCATACTCACATGGGATTGGTACCACATCATCACTCAAGCATATGGGGATAGGCTCGATTTCCTCAACTCCATGCGCCTCCTTTGGTGAAGGGAAAATCCCATGCTCACCATTCTTGACCTTGTCGCCTTCAAGGTTGGATGCCATAAGATGGGCATCATCGCTCGCCTCCTTAGTCTAAGGGAAAATCCCATGCTCGACCGTCTTGTGGCCATCTCATAGTAGTGGTGGAGGTAGGCTCATGCTATCCAACTTGGCGAAGTAGAGGTCTACATTTTCCTCATTGGCGAGGTCGTGGAAGTCAAGTGTAGGCATTGAAGCTTGATGGCGTGGAGGAAGGCTTGCTCTTGGTGCCATTGTGGTGGTGGCACGAGTAGTTGAAGGTGCCCTATGATGGTGTCGACGGAGGTCATTGGCGTGCCTTGCCGACGGTTGATGTAGGTGGCGCACTTGGTCGTCCACATGACACTCGCGATGATGATCACTTGCCTTGCCACTCTTCTTGTGCTTGTGGTGCCTTCTTAAGCTTGCTTTAGCATTATGGTTGGTGCTCATCAAGAATTCTTCGTCTTGGTGGCGAAGATGCCTTTGACGATGTCTTGTATCCTCTTTATGGTGGCGATGCTCATGAGAGGATGTTTGTCGATGAAGATTCTTGTTTCTTGGCGCCTCTTGATGTATATGATGTTTGGACGCCACTCTTGTTTGGATAGGAGTTGGAGCTTGGCGCCTTGGAGGTGATGGAGCTTGGCGCCTTGGCGATGGTGGAGCTTGAAGCCATCTAGGTGGTGGCACTTGATGCCTTGTCGATGGTGGCGCTTGACGCCTTGGAGGTGGTGGATCTTGTCGCCTTGGAGGTGGATCATCGAAGTAGGTGGTGCCCTTTGGTGTGGCACGCTTGTCCTTGAAGGTCATGGATTCTTGATGATGTGCCTCCTGTTGCTTGTCGTAGTAGGCTTCCATCTCCATGCGGTGGAGGAATTCTTCATGGCTCGTGGAGGAGCCATCAAACTCAATGAAGTTCTCCGTGTCCTCCATGCCCGGTGACGCGTCGTCAATGTCGCACTCGAAGTCGTCCATGCTTGGGGAGTCATTGTTGGTGTAGTACTCCATATCACCCAAGCATGTGGAGCCATTGTCGGTGTAGAGCTCCAAGTCTTCCATGCTTGAGGAGCCATAGTTGATGTCATGCTCCATGTATTCCATGCATGTGGAGCCGTTGTCGATGTAGTGCTCCGGGTCCTCAAAGCATGCGGAGCCATTGTCGGTGTTGTGCTCCGTCATGTCCTCTATACTTGTGGAGTCATAGTCATGGTGGCTCATCATGGATTCTTCATAGATATCATCCTCGGTTCCGGAGTCCCTAGACATGATGCACAAGACCAAGTGGTGTATATGGAAGTGGTAGTGGGAGCTAGGGATACAACGTCAAACCTTACTTTACCTTGGAAGATCGTATCGTACAAGTGGCCACACTTGAGAGCAATAAACCAAGCAAAGTGAAGTTCACGCGGAACACCAAAACCAACTACTAACCAAAAAACACACACACACACAAGGCCTATGGTGGATAGGTATGAAAAGTGGCATGTCAAGAACCAATCTGAAATCAAGATGTTGTATTGGCAAGTAAAGAACCACAATGATCACAAAGCAAACAAGTCAATCCACAAGATAGGAAATATGTACAAGGAAACACACACGGTGGGATAAATGGTACTTGTGCGACGGATAAAGTGAGCTAAGAACCAAATGATTACCTAGCGAAGACTATAAGCTCGTGTCACACAAGTACAAGGAGAGACGCTAGTTCGATTGCAATTAATTGGTGGGCTACAAGATATGCACAATAAGTACCACCTATATGATGTTCATCGAGCTTGCGCTTCCTATTCTATGAGGCACATGTATATTTCTTTTTTTTTCTCTTTTCCTTTTTCTATTCTTTTTTCTTTTTTCTTTTTCTTTTTCACTTGTCTCTTCCTTGTGCCAACAACTATACAAGATAACTATATGAGATAGCGCTCACAATGTTTGCTCGGAATCTACAAGGTATCAAATGTGCATAGCCCAACCAATCATAAGAGGAACTAGTCTCAATAGGTGTTTGTTGCTCGCAAAGATAGTGGGGTTCACAAAGGAATGCAAGTGGGGAAAAGTCGTGGAATGTTATACCTTTCGTTGACGAGCTTCACCCTTTATTGTTGGCTTCCGCCTTGCTCACGGAATTTGGATGGGGTAGATAGCATGAACAACACAGATGATGATGTAGTGCTCCTTCTCCTCTTCGAAACGAGCTAAAGAACACCAAAATCCGAGTTGAAATGCAAAAGTTATGCTCAAAACCGTGCTGCAGTTTTTCTGTCTGCAGGGAGGGGCGGAGACTCCGGTCTGGAGGTCCGGAGACTCCGGTCTGGAGCCCAAAAAGTCCGGAGACTCCGGTCTAGGCCGGAGACTCCGGTCCGGGAGATTCCAGAGCGTCCAGAACTCGAACGGGACGCGTTTTGGGCGGAAAAACTCGAACCAAAACCTCAGATTGATGGGGGAAATCAAGGAATTAGGCCATGGGAACGCAGGGGAAGGTAGATCAACTAGTTTAGCAAGTAATCCACGGATCAAAACCTACCAAAACGCACTCAAATCACAGATCGATCCAAAACACGAATTGGGGCTGTTTATGATGAAATTTTCGAATTTATGGGGAAAAGACCAAATCGATGAGAAATCTGTGGCAACCAAAAGCTGCTACCAGATGATGGAGGGGTTAACCTCTTGGGTGCCCGATCTTCACGGATCTCGTGGTCAAATCGATGGGAAAGCGAGGGGAAAGGGAGAAGGTAGCGGAAGCGAACACACACCTCGCGAAGAACACGATGAACACACGCAAATCTCACACGATACAAGGCCGATTGCTCCCGAACGGCGGCCACCGGTCCGATAGAATCCTCGCAAGGAAAGATCGGTCAACGTGCTCCCTCAAATCCACATCGGAGAGGGAAGAACACCTTGGGGAGGGTCTTGACAACTTGGAGACGAGACGTCGAACTCCAAGGCCTTGTTCAACGATGGATGCGTGATGCAAAGTCCAATCGAGGTGGGTGACGATAGTCGGTCCCCTTGGGTAAGGGGATGAGGCAAAACTAGAGATTCCACAATGGGGGGTGTCTTTAGTCTATCATCTATGCCTCAGGGATACATGAAGGGGTGGGGGATCTATTTATAGGCCAGCCACATAAACAGGGGTAGTTTGGGGATAAAACTAGGGTTTGGACGAGATAGAGGGGTACATGGGCCAAAGGCCCAGATGGCGGCGCGCAGGCCCATCGTGAAGGCCGGAGACTCCGGTGTGGGGTCCGGAGACTCCGGTCCCAGGCCGAGACTCCTGGCATCTCGGTGTCTCCGGAGTGGCGCCTGATCTCGGCGGTTCTTTGGGTCGGTCCTGAGATAGGTCCGGAGACTCCGGTGTAGTAGGACCGGAGACTCCGGTGTAGCAGGACCGGAGACTCCGGTGTAGGCCGGAGACTCCGGTGGTTCAACCGTGGCTTCTTCCGTCTCCTCTTCCAAGCCTCTGTCTTGTCGGGCTTGATGTCCCGGGCTTCCTCCCTTGCCTCCGTACTTGTCGGTGTGAACCTATCATGCATATGTGACGGAGTATGAAGTAGCATACCATTCAATAGGGTAGGAAGTGGGCGCGCATAGAGGAACGGATTCACCTTTGGAGTCCATGACGACTTGGCGTAAGTTGGAGACCATGATGTGGTAACGACCGTAGGTCGGGCTACATCACATTATTACAATAAAGCTTAGCTCAAGGCTAGCTCAATGTTATTCAAATAGCAACATAAATATAGTAAATCCTCCATTCTTCAAATTGCCCACAAGTGAACAAGTGTCGAGTGGAGTACCGTGGCCTAAATCGATTACTCAGAATCGGTATATCCTGCAACATGCAACGTAGCAGCCCCGAAGGGTCAGTACATGGAATGTATGGCAAGTAAAGCTATTAAAGGAGACAATAGAGCTAACATCTACATGCATATTTGGCAAGTGGAGCTGTGGCTAGCTTGCATTTATAAATACCTTTGTCCTACTTTCATAGACAGTTTTGATTTTCTTTGAAAAGATCCCAATTAAGTTAACCCATCAACATTAAGGCAATTATGAAATTAGAATGAGCGAGAAACATGTCATGGAATCAATATCAAGCAACTCAGATGTCCATAACCGAGGACACGGCTAATCGATTAGATTATACACCCTGCAGGGGTTAGTACACTTTACCCATGTGACTTGGCCAGCCCAGCTCGTACCACCACTCTCATTTAGGGTGATGGTAGGGAGAAGTCCAAGAAGGGACCGTTCGGGAAGTAGCTCCCCAAACCCGACACGCACCGGTCCAGCCTACCAAAATTCTACATCTCTGGATACGTGGGTTCGAGTTACCATAACCTACTGAGTCCAACCAACCGCCCATTCCATTATTGGCACATGGTTGTACACGTAAGCTACAAAATAAAGAAGTCAATCATTCTCTCTTGATACATGGGTGCCCTTCTGCAATGATACCACCAAAAATTATCAATCCCATCACACCCAGGAGATTCATTGATTAAGTTGTTTTAGTTTTCGCAAACCAACACATCTAGAAACATCTTTTAGTGATGTAACCCAGCCCTCGTTCATCATAGCATGGCTAAGCACAACTACCAACGGTGGTTCATCTACCGGAAGATCCTACCACATAATAGGACATAGCATAGCGATAGTAATATCCTACACATGCATCTACAAAATACACGACAATGCATAGAAAATAGTAGGACAACATCATGAACAAGGTAGCATCTATTTGCCTTGGCTGTAGCGGTCGGAAGAACAATCCACACACGAGCAAGCGTTGCACTCGTCACAATCTACACGATACAATTGCAATCATGAACCAACCATCCACAATCATATGCAAACAAAGATGATGCAAGATGCATGCATGACAAGTGGAATAACGCTACAGCAGCATCACATAATCTTATTCAGTATAACTACTGTATGCATGCATGGAAATTATTTTGAGTGCAAAGAAAACAAGGCATGAATTTATAATGCTCAAATAATAGAGTTAGAAACTAAATAATTAGTCACTGCTAACATACTATTTGTAAATTCTTGGAAAATTTCCACTGCATAGGCAACTCATAATAGAAACAGTACCAATTGGAAATTCTCAAAAAGGATTTATATAAATCCCCGAGTAATTAAAATACTACAGTAAGCCTTTAAGTAGATTATGCAAAAACCATTACAGTAAGCCTAACTTTTTAATTTACTATGAGATTCCCCTTTCTCTACTGATTCCAGGGACATCTTATTTGCAATTTTTGGAGTTACAGAACTTATTCAATGAATTTATTACTCTAAAATGGCCATTAAATCATTTAATTATTCAGGACGAAACCTTGCTGTAAAAGTGTAAAACAATGGTACAACAAAATTCTACGTGAGACACTGAATCCATAAAAATATTATTTGAAATTTTTGGCCCAGTAGATCTAAAGTTATGGATTTTACAAGTTTTAGCTAAATTCTGTCAATTAAAATCAATTTAGAAATACACAGTCAGCGTTTGACTGGTCTGACCGTGCTGACGTGGCACGTTGACCAGTTAGCGGTCAGTGTGACTGGTCAACGGCCCATTTGGGCCGTCCATTCCAGATCGGAGGGCAGGGGGAGGCAGGCGGCGAGGTGCTCACCGAGTGGCGGCAAGCGGCATGGCCGAGGTCGGTCTTGGCGGTGGGTCCTCGACGGTGTGTTATAGGGTAACCCTGGGGTGGCCCGATCTTTCACGAATCTCCATGGAATCGAGGGAAAGCGGTGGAAGGAGAAAGGATGAAATCCTCGAACACAGCACACGAAGAACCCGATGAACTCACGCACAAATCACGATACACGCCGATAACTCACGGTGTGGCAACCGGTCCAACATAATCCCTAGGATCGGTGTTGGGCTCTCTCTCTCCACGGCCAACAACGGGCGAGGTGCTTGGTGAGATATTGACTACTTGGGCGAGAAACCGAACCCAAGGCCTTGTACAACTTGAACGCACTAGGCAAGATCCAAGAGGTTGTGGATAATGTGGTGCCCTTGGTAGGAGCATGAGACCAATAGATGAAAGATCCTCAAAAGGGTGTCCTCAATCTATTATTATCCAAGTCTAGGGTTTACATATGAGGGTGGGGCTTTATAGGCCAACCACTTAAACAGGGTAGTTTTGGAATAAAACTGGAAATTGGGGCGAAACTGGGGGTTACATGGGCCAGGCCCAAAAGGCCTTGACATGCCTGGCATCGAGCAGGCCAGTGATGTGGACATCCCTTCTATTGATACAACCGTTGTACCTACAGCAACACACATACAAGGACCCATCACAAGATCTCGTGCCAAACAACTTAACTATCTTCTTGGTCCTTCTTCTTGGGAACTATGTCCTCATAGTTTACATGAGATTATGATGCCTAGCCATCCAATGTATTTCAAACTCACATGAGGAATGATGGACCAAGCATGGATGAGAGAGACAAGTCATTGGAGCATGGCCATGCATGGAGATGGCGTAGAGCATGTGATGATCCTTGGGAGAAGGCCACGGATGAAGATTCTCAACTTCTCTCCATGGTAGGTGATAGGTCCACCATAATAAAGGGGCTCACAAGATACTTGGATGTTGGGATATCGATGATGTAGGCGTTGTTGTTGATCCTCTTTAGTACTTTGAACGGTCCATCACCTCTTGGCTTGAGTTTGGAGTCACGGTCCTTGGGGAAGCGGTCTTTACTCAAGTGTATCCACACAAGGTCGCCTTCTTTGAAGATCCTCT
This sequence comes from Avena longiglumis, assembly GCA_030063025.1. Lineage (NCBI taxonomy): Eukaryota > Viridiplantae > Streptophyta > Magnoliopsida > Poales > Poaceae > Avena > Avena longiglumis. Next base: position 248,994,263 of record CP125978.1, on the reverse strand, counting down.
CTTTCTTGTTCTTGTTTGGCCTTGATGCTTGGCGAAGGACTTGTTGCTCGATCGTAGCTCTTGTGTCTTCATGGAGTTTCTTCATTGTTTGGGCACGCTTGACAACGTCCATATTGGCACGTTCATGAAGCGGAAGTGGAAGGATATCGAGCGCGGTGAGAGGCTCGAAGCCATAGACGATCATGAACGGGCTCCTCATGGTGGTGGAGTGCTTGGCGCGGTTGTAGGCGAACTCGGCGTGTGGAATACATTCCTCCCAGTCTTTAAGATTCTTCTTTATCAACACACGTAGGAGTGTGCCAAGGCTTCGATTGACGACCTCGGTTTGTCCATCGGTTTGAGGATGCGAGGTAGACGAGAAGAGGAGCTTGATGTCGAGCTTGGCCATGAGAGTCTTCCAGAAGTAGCTCATGAATTTGACGTCGCGGTCAGAGACGATTGTTCTTGGTACACCGTGTAACCGAATTATTTCCCTGAAAAACAAATTTGCTACATGTGAAGCATCATCGGTCTTATGGCACAGAATGAAGTGTGCCATTTTGGAAAAGCGATCCACTACTACAAATATAGAATCATGTCCATGTTTAGATCTAGGCAATCCTAACACAAAGTCCATGCTAATGTCCGACCAAGGTGCATGAGGAATAGGCAATGGCATATAAAGACCAAAGGGGTTAGACTTAGACTTAGCTTGGATACATGTAGTGCATCGTTGTATGTGGCGCTCCACGTCGCGCTTCATCTTTGGCCAAAAGTAGTGAGTGGATAGCATGCCATATGTCTTGTCATGGCCAAAGTGACCCATAAGGCCTCCACCATGGGACTCTTGAAGAAGCAAAATTTGGAGAGACGACTTCGGAATGCAAAGCTTGTTTTGTTTGAAAAGAAAACCCTTATGCAAATAGAAATCATCAATCCCTTTGTCTATTGAACATCTTGCAAAAATTGGTCCAAAGAAAGGGTCGAACGCGTACAAAGATTTGATGTCATCAAGACCCAAGAAATTTACTTCGAGTCGCGTAAGAAGGTTTGTGTTTTTACGTGACAAAGCGTCCGCTACCACATTTTCTTTGCCCTTCTTGTACTTGAAAATGTAAGGAAAAGATTCCATAAACTCAACCCATTTGGCATGCCTTTTACTCAAATTGGCTTGGCCCTTAAGATATTTCAACGACTCCTGGTCGGAAATGATGATAAATTCTTTGGGCCAAAGGTAGTGTTGCCACACTTGAAGGACACGAACCAAGGCAAAAAGCTCTTTATCATAAATGGGATAGTTAAGGCGTGTGCCATCGAGTTTCTCACTATGGTATGCAATAGGACGCCCATTTTGCATAAGGACGCCTCCAATGCCAATTCCACTAGCGTCACATTCAATATCAAAGGTTTTTGTGAAATCCGGTAATGCAAGAAGTGGTGCTTCGGTGAGCCTCTTTTTGAGCACATCAAAAGCCTTTTGTTGTGCTTTTCCCCAAACGAATGTGACATTTTTCTTGGTCAATTCGTTGAGGGGGCAAGCAATGGTGGAAAAGTCTTTCACAAAGCGACGGTAAAAGCCAGCCAACCCATGAAAACTACGAAGTTCACTAACATTGGTGGGTATGGGCCAATCTCGTATGTCCTTAACTTCTGAGACATCAACTTCAATGCCATTAGAAGACACAACAAAACCAAGGAAAATCAGTTTGTCTTTTGCAAAAGTGCACTTTGGGAGATTAGCATAAAGCTTTTCATGACGAAGGATTTTAAGGACCTCCTTAACATGAGTAACATGCTCCTCTAGTGACTTGCTATAGACAAGGATGTCATCAAAGTAAACAACGACACTCTTCCCAATGAGAGATCTCAAAATATGGTTCATGAGGAGCATGAAGGTAGATGGGGCGTTTGATAAGCCAAAAGGCATAATAACCAACCATTCATAGAGACCAAGCTTGGTCTTGAAGGCGGTTTTCCACTCATCACCTTCGGCCATGCGAATTTGATGGTAACCACTACGAAGGTCAATTTTCAAAAATATAGTGGCTCCAGATAACTCATCAAGCATGTCATCAAGACACGGTATAGGATGTTGATAACACACGGTGATAGCATTGATTCGACGGCAGTCCATGCATAACCGCAACGTATCATCCGTTTTTGGAACTAGAATCACGGGAACCGCGCTTGGGCTAGTGCTTACTTGGATCAAACCTTTGGAGACGAGTTGGTTGATTTGTCGTTCTATCTCCTTCGTCTCTTCCGGGTTAAATGCGTCTGGCGCGGTTTGGGAGTGGTGCTTCACAGATGAGGTCGATCAAGTGCTCGATTCCACGAAGAGGAGGTAGGCCATGAGGAAGCTCTTCGGGAAATACATCGTGGAATTCCTGCAAAATAACCATCAAAGAAGGAGGAACATTTGTCAAGTCATTAGTTCCTTGCGCTAGTCCCTTGCATACAAGGACATAGTGCAAGATGGATGGGTTGTTCCGCACTTCTCTCATCTCACTTTTGGTGGCAAGAAGAACACTCTTAGTTTTTCCACTCGAGTTTGGCTTGTGGCACTCACTCACTATAGTGTGGTTCTCTCGCTCACCACTCTTCTCACAAGGTGTTTTTGTGTATTGCGCCCTCGCTAAAGCCTTTGCATTGTCTGGAATTATTTGGCTAGGAGTCATTGGTTGCAACACACAAGTTTTTTCAAGCCATTTGAAGGTATAAGTGTTTGAGTGACCATTATGCAAAGAACGCTTGTCAAATTGCCACGGCCTTCCTAGCAACATATGGCAAACCGTCATGGGGACCACGTCACATTCCACCGTGTCTTTGTATGGTCCAATTGAGAACGTTACCGAGACGGTGTGCTTGATCTTGACGGACCCTTGGTCACTTAGCCATTGAATATGGTAGGGGTGCTTATGTGGATGGAGGGTGAAGTTGAGTTTCTCACACAATTTCGTGCTTGCAAGATGGTGGGAACTCCCTCCATCGATGACAACTTTGATGGACTTCCCATTGATACCGGCACGAGTTTGGAAGATGTTTGATCGTTGGTCTTCATTCTCATTGGCTTGAGTAGTTAAGACCCTTGTGACCACAAGCGATGGACTTGCGTCATCCTCACACACAAGTAGTTCTTGGTCATCTTCCAAATGTTGCCTTGCCATGGCTTCCTTGACCCTTGCATCAAACTCATCTTCACTCAAGTATTCTTCATCGTCGTTGTCATGAATGAACAAAACTTTCTTGTTCCCACATGCGGCCGACTTGTGTCCTTTGCCTCCACACTTGTAGCACTCACCATTGAATGGTTGTTCATCTCTTGTGTATTTGCCACTTGGGGGCGGTTTTCCTTGAGGAAGTGTTGGCTTGAAGGGAAGCTTGGTTGTATTTGATGATCTTCCACTTGGTGTTGTCGGAGTAGTGGTTGGGGCTTGCTTGTATGTGAAGTATGTCTTTGGCTTGTTGTACTTGATGTCCTCTTGCACTTGACGCTCGGCCTTCGATGCGATGTGCACAAGCTCAACCATGTTGTTGTACTTTTGGAACTCGGTGATGCGCTTGATTGGATGGTTCAAGCCATTGAGGAAACGTGCCATTGTTTGTTCATCCCGCTCTTCAATGTTGGCACGAATCATGTTGAGCTCCATTTGCTTGAAGTACTCTTCCACGGTCTTTGTCCCTTGACTAAGCGTTTGAAGCTTGTTCAAAAGGTCATGCGTATAGTGCGAAGGAAGAAAGCGGGATCTCGTATGAGCCTTCATATCTTGCCAAGTTGAGATTGGGGGCTCTTCTTTTGATTCACGAGCGAGTTGGACTTGTTCCCACCAAAGGTTGGCATACTCATCAAACTCGAGGGATGCCATGGCCATCATCTTCTCATTGCTATAGTTGTGCATGCGGAAGATCTTGTCAACCTTGAGTTCCCACGAGAGGTATTCTTCGGGCTCATTGGAACCGGTGAACTTGGGCATGGTGAATTTGAGCTTGCCAAAAGTTTCTTCTTCATTGCGGTTCCGGTGGCGACGGTTGCCATGATTGTGGCGGCCATCCTCATCATCCGAGCTCTCATGTCTTGCTTGGTGATGGTGGCGTTGCTCTTGCTGTTGCTGAGGTGCCGCGTTTGGTGGTGGAACTTGGTTTTGACGACGATCTTGGGGAGCTTGCTCGTGTTGTTGGCGCGGTTGAGGATGAGGAGGAGGTTGTTGATCCTCACGACAATCTTGGGGAGCTTGCTCTTGTTCTTGTCGTGGTTGATGTCGAGGAGCATTGTCTTGCGCCATGTGGCGAGGAGGACGTCGAGCCGCATGCGCAATGGGCTGCTCTCTTTCTTCTTGATGTGGACCAGGCTCGTCATGATGATCATGTTGTCGACGTTGACGTTCATGTCGATGATGATGCCTTGGTGGATCTTCGAGTGTTTCACGCTGACGGCGATCTTGTTCTTCCACTTCGGATGCTTCACTTGTTGTTGAAAGAATATGTCGATGGCGATGGGCTTGGTGGTCCATGTGAGGTTGCTCTTGTTGAATCACAAGTGCCCTTGGTTGTGGCCGGTCCGCTTCACGTCTTGGAGGTCTTGCGGAGAGGTCACCATCATAGCTTGACGTCGCGGCGTGTCGCGGAGATGGTACCGCTTGAGAAGAGCTCATGGATTGAAGGACGGGTCCATCCCGGTGTCTTGAAGCGTGACAGCGAGGTGCACTTGATTCTTTTGAGGAGTGCCGTGATGATCTTGAGTCTCGCGAGCGTGGCCTTGCCAACCCATCAATGAGGCGTTGAAGCTTCTCATCCGCTGAGGCGAGGGCGCGACCAAGAGCTTCATTTTGATGACCGAGGTTGTGTTGCATGGCATGCATTTGGCCTCGGACTTCTTCGAAGCGGTTGTCGATGTTCTTGAACTCCACTCGGGCTTCGCTAAATTGTTCATCTTGGCGCCGCTCAAGGGCTTCACAACGGTAGTTGAATTCTCCTCGGACCTTCCAATGGTCCCATCTTATTGTGTGTCGTCCTCCGGAGGTGGTGGTGGTTGGGGTGGCTCGCCATTCCTGTCCATGATGCCAAGCCGACAAGGGTTATATATGGAGAATAAGGGTGCGTAGAGTTAGCCTTTTAGCTCACCTTGGAGATTATATCAAACCAATTGCCACACAAAGGAGCGAACATCGTGCAAAGTGAAATGGCAAAGAAACTCACACACAAATATGCTACAACTCTCAAAAGCTTTTGGTGGATGGATAGGATTGTGGGAAAGCCAAAGAACCAATCGAACGCAAAGGATAGTTAAAAGTGGAGAAGATCCAACAAACTCAAGTCAAAAGGAAATGGTCAACTCAAAAGGTGACGAGAACCTACGACTACACACACACGTGGAAAAAAATGTGGTTAGCACGACTATGGAAGTGAGCACGAAATGGCCTAACGAAGACTACGCTCGGTTGTCGTGCCAACTCAAGGAGAGACCACAACTCGTTTGCCAATAGAGAGTAAGCAACGGATTTGTGCACTTGCCTTGGCGCTCTTCTTCCTCTCTCTTTTGCTTACAAGCTTGATGCTCTCTTTGTATTGGGAGACTATGTATCTTTCTATTTTTCTTTTTCTTTTCCTCTATTTTTTTATTCTTTTTCTTTCTTCTCCCTTTCTATGGTACTATGTGAACTTTTGTATTTGCCCTCACACTCTCACTTTCCAATGGCAAGTGCACAATGCTTAGACAAACCAAAATGAGTTGCTCTCATAGGATAGGTACACACAAAGGAAGATATGGCTACAAGGGTTGACACAAGTTATACCTTAGTTGTGGATGATGGTCTTGTGTCGATGGAGCGGGGAAGAGTTTGGGGTCCGTGGTGTCGAAGAGCGCGGCGATGTTGCGGAAGCTATCTGTTAGTTGGTGACACGCACACGGAACACAAACAACAAGCGGACAGATTAGCCAATGCAGAAAAGAGGAAAAAGGGCAAAACTGGCGTCCAAGGCCGGAGACTCCGGTGCGGAAGATCTGCTCGTGTTCTTGAGCGGAAATTCATGCCTAGAGTCCTCAAATCCGCGAAAATTTGGCCAAAATTGGGCTGGGAAACGCAGGCAAAAGCTGGACCAACACCTTAGACAAGATTTGGTCGGATCAAAACCACAAATAACACTCCAAAACGATAGATCGATCCAAAGGCAAATTGGGGATTTTTTTGGGAAATTTTCGAATTTATGGTGGATAGAAGAAAAATTGAGGGGAAATTCGTGATCAACCTTGCTCTTGATACCAATATGTTATGGGGTAACCCCTTGGGGTGGCCCGATATTTCACGAATCTCCGCGGGAATCGAGGGGAAAGCGGTGGAAGGGAGAAAGGGGATGAAATCCTCGAACACGCGCACATGAAGAACCCGATGAACTCACGCACAAAAATCACGATACACGCCGATAACTCACGCCGGTGGCAACCGGTCCAACATAATCCCTAAGATCGGTGTTGGGCGAAGCTCTCTCTCCACGGCCAACAATGGGGGCGAGGTGCTTGGTGAGATCTTGACTACTTCGGGGCGAGAAACCGAGAACCCAAGGCCTTGTACAACTTGAACGCACTAGGCAAGATCCAAGAGGTTGTGGATAATAGGGTGCCCCTTGGTAGGAGCATGAGACCAATAGATGAAAGATCCTCAAAAGGGTGTCCTCAATCTATTATTATCCAAGTCTAGGGTTTACATATGAGGGGTGGGGCTTTATATAGGCCAACCACTTAAACAGGGGTAGTTTTGGAATAAAACTGGAAGTTTGGGCGAAACTGGGGGTTACATGGGCCAGGCCCAAAAGGCCTTGACATGCCTGGCATTGAGCAGGCCAGTGATGTGGACATCCCTTCTATTGATACAACCGTTGTACCTACAGCAACACACATACAAGGACCCATCACAAGATCTCGTGCCAAACAACTTAACTATCAGGTACTTTCGTTTCTTGGAACTATTCCTCATATACATGAGATTATGATGCTGCCTAAATCAGATGTATTTCTTACTCTTAGGAATGATGGACCAAGCATGGATGAGAGAGACAAGCATTGGAGCATGGCCATGCATGGAGATGGCAGCAAGCATGTGATGATCCGAGAGAAGGCCACGGATGAAGATTTCAGAACTTTGAGGCCACCATAATAAAGAAAGAAGGCTTGGACGAAATATTCAAGATCAATACTTTATGAATTTGTCCATAGCTTAATATGGTGCTGCGACACCTTTTATTTTGGGCCAAGCCCATGTAATTTTCGCAGGATTTTAATTAGCCACTTTTTAGAGTCCGTATTTGAGGGGAAAAGGACTTTTAGGGTTGGATTCGGCCACCACTTCCATGGCTGGCCGAAACCCCACCTTTTCGCCCTTAAATACTCCCCATAGCCGTCCCCCTAGACTCGGATTTTGTTTAGACATTAAGTTAGCCATAGTCGCAACTTCGCCAAGGCTCGAGCGTCGCAGAGGCCTCTTGTACTTCGCACCTATTCAGGATCCCACCTCTTCAATAAATCTTTCCTCTTAATCCGCAATATCTTGATTGTAATATTGGTTCTTACTTGTTCTCGATTTCAGGTAGGAATTAAGACCCTCGTTGGTCAGGCTGATCGTGTTCCCGCAGGATCGGTAACCTCCAGGAGATTGGCCTAGCGATTGCATTGGCGCTCGTGCTCGTACGTGTAGTCGGATGGTCAAGCCCGAACTCCACCAAATCGATTATCTTCATCTCATCGAAAGATTGGACACCTTTGCCCTATCAAGTGGTATCAGATTTCAGGTTGCTCGGTGAGATTTTACTGTTTTCGTAGATTAGATCTCTTTTTACCTATAACCCACGAAAAAGCCAAAAACACAGTTAGAGTTTAGATCCATCCCATAACCAATCTACGCCTCGCATTATCTTTTCAGTTTTTGCATTGTTGAATTTGTGTCTACATCGTCGCGTCGAGTTGCTGGTCTTAGTGTCTCGTCCTTTAGAGTTTCGAGTTCTGATCATACTAGTCACCGCCACACTCGCCGATCACCTCCACCATATTCCGCCCCCATATTCCGCTGCCATATACCCATCCACCATAAACCCTAAACACTCCGCCACCGCCTTCCTACCGCGACACGGATCCGATCAGCCATCCTACCGCGACACGAGTCCGAGTTGAGTTATTGTTTCCTAGTTATTTTCTTTTACTTTCCTTCTTTATTGTTTCCGTGTTCAGCTAAAGTCCGAGTCGAGCTCCGAGTTCGGTCGTAAGTCCAGAAGGAGAGCAAAAAAAAAATTTGGTCGTAAGTCTGGAACCGCCTCCGGAAAAAATTCTGGCTATACTAGTTTTCGACCCCGGGGATCACTTTTCTCCATCGGCCGTTATAGCGATATTTTTTTGGCGCCGGCGTGCTTTTCGGAGCAAAATAAAAAAATTCGAAAAACTTTTTTGGGGCTAACCTATTTTTAGACCCCGTAGATCAGTTCTAGACACTCGCCATCATAGTGATTTTCTGCATCTCGGTTCGCTTTTCAGGGTGCCATATCATCATACATTGCTTGTTGTGTCGCGTCGTGACATCGTTGGTGATCTAGGCTCGCGTCTCTAGTACGGTCTAGCCTAGGACTAGCACAGTACCGTCGTTGAGCATTCTTTCAACTTTTGCATTGCTGTTTTGATAATTGCTAACCCCCCTTGCCAAGCCTTCCCAGAGCTCCACAGATATTCTCCACGTGCGGTGTCTCGACTCCTGGTAATCGCTTGGTTCAATCTCTGGACCCACTGATCCTCGCGGTTGCACATCGCCTTTTCCTGTTGTTTGGTAAGAACTTGTAAGAGCTTCGTATATTGCTTGACGGATTACGCGTGACTTCCACCATATTTCCGTACTATATACATGTGCTTTGTAAGGACTAACCATGACAGATACTTCGCGGAACCCTGCCACAATGACGAACGAAGAACTACATGCCCACTTCTCCGCGCTCTTGGTCAGTCGCGCTGAAGATGTGGATACGCGCCTAGGGGAGTTTGACACCAAGCTCACCAACGCCGTGGACAAGATCGATGGACTCGAGAAATCCTTCAACGCCAAGCTTGACGTTCGGTTCAAGGAGCTTTTGAACAGATTGCCCGCACCCGCACCCACACATGGCGCACGACGCATTCCGATCACGGGTCGGACTGCTGGTTCGGCTGCCGCCGCACCCCCGGCGGCTACCGCTGCGGCTGACGCACCTCAGACTTCCGCCGCGGCTGCTGCTGCGACATTGGGGACAGACGACGGGTACTACTACGACCCCGACGACGACGATCTGTTTGACGAGGAGGTTGAACAACCTCCACAGGTACCTGCTGGCCGTCCCCGACATTACTACCGCAACGCTCGACCACCGGTACGTGATGATGATCATGTTGCAAAGCTTAAATTAAATATTCCATCTTTTGAGGGTAAATATAATCCTGATGCATATCTTACATGGGAGATGGAAGTAGAACAACGTTTTGCATGCTTAAAATATCCTGAGAATATGCGTGTTAGTGCTGCTACATGTGAATTTACTAAATTTGCTTCCCTTTGGTGGTCTGAGTATTGTCGTTTAAATCCTACTACTATTCCTAGTACTTGGACTGCTTTAAAAACATCTATGCGTGTTCGTTTTGTACCTCCCACTTATCAACGTGATTTACTAAAGAATTTGACACGTTTAGAGCAAGGGAAAAATTCTGTAGAAGAGTATTATCAGGAATTGCAAACGGGGATGGTTCGGTGTGGTCTTCTTGAATCTAATGAACAAATGCTTGCACGTTTCTTTGGTGGATTAAACAAGGACATTCATCATATATTAGATTATAAGGAATATAATTCTATCACTCGTTTGTTTCATCTTGCTTGCAAAGCTGAACGTGAAGTGCAGGATCGCCAAACACCATGGAGGAGGACTAATAATTCTGCAGGTCGCACATCCACTTGGACATCTCGACAATCAGTGTCTCCTCGTGATTCGCCACCAGCTACTACCACATCCAAGGCCACCACAAGATTTCCAGCTGCTCCTCCACCATCATCCAATGCTCCTGCTCGTAGTGCATCTTCTATGGCTTCCACGGGTAAGACAAAGGATATACAATGCCGCAAGTGCTGGGGTTTTGGTCATATTGAGAGACGATGCACAACACAACGCGTGTGATCTTTGGTGCGAGAAGATGGTCAATACGATTCAGCGAGTGACTTCGATGAAGATACACTAGCCCTTATTTCTGCTCGAGATGGAGACAATTCTGATGCTGATGAAGAGACAGAGGTAATGGGAGCTAAAGCTGCTAATCAATACAAGAGCTTAATTACACAACGTGTGTTGAGTGTGCAATTGAGCAAATCTGAGGAAGATCGACGCCACAACCTGTTCCAAACACGTGGTGTTGTCAAGGAAAGAGCTATACGGATCATCATTGATGGAGGGAGTTGTAATAATCTGGCCAGTGTTGACATGGTAGAGAAGCTTGCGCTTCCAACAAGACAACGCCCACATTCATATTACATCCTATGGTTTGAGAGTTCTCGCAAGATCAAGGTAACAAGAACGGTACGCGTGCATTTTACTATTGGTACATATTCTGATTTTGTTGATTGTGATGTTGTACCTATGCAAGCTTGTTCTTTGTTACTTGGTAGACCATGGCAATTTGATAGAGAATCATTCATAATGGCAAAACTAATCACTATTCTCTTATGCATGATGGAAAGAAAATTGGTCTAAAACCTATGACTCCCGAACAGATTTTAAAAGATGATCTTGCTAGAGCTAGTAGAGCTAAAACTGAGGAGAAAAATAAAAGTGAGAATTAGATTGTTGCTGCAGATTTTATACCACCAAAGAACACTAAATCTGATTCTACACATGCTACTGAAATTCGTTTGAAGAGTCCATGTATGCTTGCAAATAAAATTGATATTGCTGAACTAGATGTACACAATACTCAATGTTATGCAATTGTCTGCAAAGAGGTTTTGTTTTCATTTGAGGATATGCCTCCTTCTTTGCCACCTGCTGATGCAGCCCGTCCTACGACCGCTACTACATCTACTCCCACGAGCTACCCAAGTGGACCCATGACTCGCGCCAGAGCCAAACTCCTTCAAACTAAGGTGAACTCGCTCCTCTCCTTGTGTGACTTCGACACACCCTTGGATGGCTTGCTACTTCACACGCAAACTCTGTGCATCATCAGGTACGAAGAAACCACCGATCGTTGCCAGGGCATAAGCGGTACTCGGTTGGACGACCGTAGTAATGCCGCTCAAGCGGTCCTACCGCCTCCTACCGCCCGCCACAGGAAGCACCCCTCCACGCCCCAGAAGCAAGCGGTACTATCAGTCCTGCAACCGGTACTACCGGTGGCCGGTACTACCGGCCCCTACTACCGCTCGCCACAGGCGCCTCCGACGGAAGCTCCAGGCCCTCAAGCGGTACTACCATTCCGGAAGCGGTACTACCGGTTAGCACCGGTACTACCGGTTGCCGGACCGGTACTACCGGTCCTGCCAGACCCTGATCGCCTCAGTTCGGCCCTGTGCCTTGTAACCCAACCTATAATTTACCTTTTCATTCCGAAACTACCCCTGTTTTGTGGCTGGACTATATATAGCCCCCACCCTCTATTGTAAACGCTTAGACTTGGATAATAATAGGAAACCCTTTGAGGAACTTATATCTATTGGTCTCATGCTCCTACCAAGGAGCACCGGATTATCCACCCCCCTCTTGGATCTTGCCTAGTGCGTTCAAGTTGTACAAGGCCTTGGGTTCTCGGTTTCTCGCCCCCAAGTCGTCAAGATCTCACCAAGCACCTCATCCCCCGTGGTTGGCGTGGATAGCGAGCTTCGCCCAACACCGATCCTAGGGATTATGTTGGACCGGTTGCCACCGGCGTGAGGAGTAGGCGTGTATCGTGTTTTGGTGTGCGTGTGTTCGCGGATTTCATCTCCTTCCTCGATTTCATCCTCCGACCACCGCTTTCCCCTCGTTTCTCGTGGAATTCGTGAAAGATCGGGCCAACCCCAGGGTTACCCCCTAACATATTGGTATCAAGAGCACGGTTGATCACGAATTTCCCCCCAATTTTTCTTTTATCCGCCTTAAAATCGAAAATCCTACCAAAAAGAGCCCCAATTTGCCTTCGGATCGATCTCTGGATTTGGTGAGTTTTTCGTGGTTTTGGTCCATAGATCTGCTGCTTTGGGAGTCGATCTATAGCCCCTGTTGTTCCTAGCCCAGCCTTTCGGTCAGATTTCCCACGAATTTGAGGTTTTTGGAAAGATCATCGCGTTCCAGTCCTGTGCCAAGCGGTACTACCGGCTGTGCAAGCGGTACTACCGCAAGTAACCGGTACTACCGGTAGTACAAGCGGTACTACCGGTTGTCGCAAGCGGTACTACCGCTCGCCACTGGCCGTGCCTCCTGCCCTTTGACGCCTCGTTTTCATTCGCTGACCTTTTCCACCTCGCTTGTTCGTGTTTCGCGTGTTTGTCGCCATTTTCAAAACAGCTTCCGCATCAACGTCATACCGCGCTCAACGACACCGCGACACTCGAACATCTTCCCCCACCAACGGTTGCAAGTCGTCAACAATACCAAAGGTATAACTTGCACCACCTTGACAGCCCCATATCTTCCTTTGTGTGTATCTATCCTATGAGAGCAACTCATTTTGTGTTTGTCTAAGCATTGTGCACTTGCCTTCGGAAAAGTGAGAGTGTGAGGCCAAATACAAAAGCTAACATAGTAGCATAGCAAGGGAGAAAAAGAAAAGAAAAAGAATAAAAAAAACAAGGAAAAGAAAAAGATAGAATAGAAAGTTACATAGTCTCCCAATACAAAGAGAATACCAAGCTTGTAAGCCAACAAGAGAGAAGAAAGAGCGCACCGAGGCAAGTGCACAAATCTATTGCTTATCCTCTTTTGGCAAACGAGTTGTGGTCTCTCCTTGTGTTCGTTAGGACCTTTTGGCAAACCGAGCGTAGTCTTCGTTAGGACCTTTTGTGCTCATTTTCATAGTCGTGCTAACCCCATTTTTCTCCACGTGTGTGTTTTCCGTGCTTTTGTAGATCATATCCTTTTGCTTTTTGATCTTTCGTTCTTTACCACGTAGGACAATAACCTTTTGCTTGGATCGTTTCGTTTGGTTTCCCACAATCCTAACCTTCCACCAAAAGCTTTTGAGAGTTGTAGCATCTTTGTGTGTGAGTTTCTTGCCATTTCACTTTGCACGCTTTTCGATCATTGGTGTGGCAATTGGTTTGATATAATCTCCAAGGTGAGGTAAAAGGCTAACTCCCCACACCCTTTATCTCCATATACAACCCTGGTTGGCTTTGCATTATGGACAGGCATGGAGAGCCATCCCAACCACCACCACCTCCGGAGGATGATAACCAATTCATGACAAGATGGGACCATTGGAAGGTCCGAGGTGAATTCAACTACCGTTGTGAAGCTCTCGAGCGGCGCCAAGATGAACAATTTAGCGAGGCCCGTGTGGAGTTCAAGAACATCGACAACCGCTTCAAAGAAGTCCGTGGCCAAATGCATGCCATGCAACACAATCTCGGGCATCAAAATGAAGCTCTTGGTCGTGCACTCGCCTCAACGGATGAGAAGCTTCAACGCATCATTGATGGACTCGCAAGGCCACGCTCGCGCGAATCAAGCTCAGCTCGGCACTCCTCAAGTGAATCAAGTGCACCTCGCCGTCACGCTTCAAGGCACCGGGATGGACCCGTTCTTCAATCCATGAGCTCTTCGCAAGCGGTACCATCTCCGCGTCACGCCGCAACGTCAAGCTATGATGGTGACCTCTCCGCAAGACCTCCAAGGCGCGAAGCGAACCGGCCACAACCAAGGGCACTTGTGATTCAACAAGAGCAACCTCGCATGGACCACCAAGGCCATCGACGTCGACATGCCCCTTCAACAACAAGTGAAGCTTCCGAAGAGGACGAACAAGATCACCGTCGGCGGGAAGCACTCGAAGACCCTCCAAGGCATCATAATCGACATGATCGTCCACGTCGGCACCATGATGGTCATGACGAGACTCCCCTACACCAAGAAGAAGAAGAGCAGCCCATTGCGCATGCGGCCCGACGTCCTCCTCGCCATATGGCGCAAGCTAATGCTCCTCGGCATCAACCACGACAAGAACAAGAGAAAGCTCCCCAAGCTCGTCGTGAGGACCATCATACTCCCCCTCGTCCTCAACCGCGACAACAAAACGAGCAAGCTCCCCAAGCTCGTCGTCAACAACAAGTTCCACCACCAAACGCGGCACCTCAACAACCACAAGAGCAACGCAACAATCAACAAGCAAGACATGAGAACTCGGATGATGATGATAATGACCGCCCAAATCATGGCAACCGACGCAACCGGAACCGCAATGGAGAAGAAACTTTCGGCAAGCTCAAATTCACCATGCCCAAGTTCACCGGTTCCAATGAGCCCGAGGAATATCTCTCTTGGGAACTCAAGGTTGACAAGATCTTCCGCATGCACAACTATAGCAATGAGAAGATGATGGCCATGGCATCCCTCGAGTTTGATGAGTATGCCAACCTTTGGTGGGAACAAGTCCAACTCGCTCGCGAAGAAAAAGAAGAGCCTCCAATTGCAACTTGGCAAGACATGAAGGCCCATATGAGATCCCGCTTTGTTCCTTCACACTACATGCGTGACCTCTTCAACAAGCTTCAAACGCTTAGTCAAGGAACAAAGACCGTGGAAGAGTACTTCAAGCAAATGGAGCTCAACATGATCCGTGCCAACATTGAAGAGCGAGATGAGCAAACAATGGCACGCTTCCTCAATGGCTTGAACCATCCTATCAAGCGCATCACCGAGTTCCAAAGGTACAACAACATCGTTGAACTTGTGCACATTGCATCAAAGGCCGAACGTCAAGTGCAAGAGGACATCAAGTTCAACAATCCAAAGACGTACTTCACCTTCAAGCAAGCGTCAACCACTACTCCAACAACTCCAAGTGGAATCTCCTCAAGTACCACCAAGCTTCCCTTCAAGCCAACTCTCCCTCAAGGAAAACAGCCCCCAAGTGGCAAAAACACAAGGGATGATCAACCATTCAATGGTGAATGCTACAAGTGTGGAGGCAAAGGGCACAAGTCGAATGCATGTGGAAACAAGAAAGTTTTGTTCATCCATGACAACGGCGATGAAGAATACTTGAGTGAAGAAGAGTTTGATGCAAGGGTCAAGGAAGCCATGGCAAGGCAACACTTGGAAAAGGACCAAGAACTTCTTGTGTGTGAGCATGACACAAGTCCATCGCTTGTGGTCACAAGGGTCTTGACTACCCAAGCCAATGAAAGTGAAGACCAACGCTCGAACATCTTCCAAACTCGTGCCGGCATCAATGGGAAGTCCATCAAAGTTGTAATCGATGGTGGGAGTTGCCACAACCTTGCAAGCACGGAATTGTGTGAGAAACTCAACCTCACCCTCCTTCCGCATAGACACAACCCTACCATATCCAAGGGCTAAGTGACCAAGGATCCGTCAAGATCAAGCACACCGTCTCGGTGACATTCTCAATTGGGCACTACAAGGACACAGTGGAATGTGACGTGGTTCCAATGACGGTTTGTCACATGTTGCTCGGAAGACCGTGGCAATATGACAAGCGTGCTTTGCATAATGGTCACTCAAACACTTACACCTTCAAATGGCTTGATAAAACTTGTGTGTTGCAACCAATGACTCCTAGCCAAATAATTGCGGACAATGCAAAGGCTTTAGCGAGGGCGCAATACGCAAAAACACCTTGTGACAAGAGTGGTGAGCGAGAGAACCACACCATAGTGAGTGAGAGCTACAAGCCAAACTCGAGTGGAAAAACTAAGAGTGTTCTTCTTGCCACCAAAATTGAGATGAGAGAAGTGCGGAGCAACCCATCCATCTTGCACTACGTCCTCGCGTGCAAGGGACTAGCGCAAGGAACTAACGACTTGACAAATGTTCCTCCTTCTTTGATGGCTGTTTTGCAGGAATTCCAAGATGTATTTCCCGAAGAGCTTCCTCGTGGCCTTCCCCCTCTTCGTGGAATCGAGCATCGCATCGACCTCATACCCGGCGCACCACTCCCAACCGCGCCGTATCGCATTTAACCGGAAGAGGCGAAGGAGATCGAGTGTCAAATCAACCAACTCGTCTCAAAGGTTTGATCCAAGTAAGCACTAGCCCAGCGCGGTTCCCGTGATCCTAGTCCCGAAAACGGATGATACGTTGCGGTTATGCATGGACTGCCGTCCAATCAATGCTATCACCATGCGTTATCGACATCCTATACCGCGTCTTGATGACATGCTTGATGAGTTATGTGGAGCCACTATATTTTCGAAAATTGATATTCGTAGTGGCTACCATCAAATTCGCATGGCTGAAGGTGATGAGTGGAAAACCGCCTTCAAGACCAAGCTTGGTCTCTATGAATGGTTGGTTATGCCTTTTGGCTTATCCAATGCCCCATCTACCTTCATGCGCCTCATGAACCATATGTTGCGATCTCTCATTGGAAAGAGTGTAGTTGTTTACTTTGATGACATTCTTGTCTGTAGCAAGTCACTAGAGGAGCATGTTACTCATGTTAAGGAGGTCCTCCAAATCCTTCGTCATGAAAAGCTTTATGCTAATCTCGCCAAGTGCACTTTTGCAAGAGACAAGATTATTTTCCTTGGTTTTGTTGTGTCTTCTAATGGCATAGAAGTGGACGTCTCCAAAGTCAAGGACATACGAGATTGGCCCACCCCTACAAATGTTAGTGAACTTCGTAGTTTTCATGGGTTGGCTGGCTTTTACCGTCGCTTTGTGAAAGTTTTTTCTACAATTGCTTGCCCCCTCAACGAATTGACCAAGAAGAATGTCACGTTCGTTTGGGGAAAAGCACAACAAAAGGCTTTTGATGAGCTCAAAAAGAGGCTCACCGAAGCACCACTTCTTGCATTGCCGGATTTCACAAAAACCTTTGAGATTGAATGTGACGCTAGTGGTATTGGCATTGGTGGCGTCCTTATGCAAAATGGGCGTCCTATTGCTTACCATAGTGAGAAACTTAATGGCGCACACCTCAATTATCCCATTTATGACAAAGAACTTTTTGCATTGGTTCGTGTTCTTCAAGTGTGGCAACACTATCTTTGGCCCAAAGAATTTATCAACCATTCCGACCATGAGTCGTTGAAGTATCTTAAGGGCCAAGCCAACTTGAGTAAAAGACACGCAAAATGGGTTGAGTTTATGGAGTCTTTTCCTTACATTGTAAAATACAAGAAGGGCAAACAAAATGTGGTGGCGGACGCCTTGTCTCGCAAAAACACAAGCCTTCTTACACGACTCGAAGTCAATGTCTTGGGTCTTGAGGACATCAAATCTTTGTACGCGTCTGACTCTTTCTTTGGACCAATATTTGCACAATGTTCAATAGACAAAGGGATTGATGATTTCTATTTGCATAAGGGTTTTATTTTCAAACAAAACAAGATTTGCATTCTGAAATCGTCTCTCCAACTTTTGCTTCCTCAAGAGTCCCATGGTGGAGGCCTTATGGGTCACTTTGGCCGTGACAAGACATATGACATGCTCTCCACTCACTACTTTTGGCCAAAGATGAAGCGCGACGTGGAGCGCCACGTTCAACGATGCACTACATGTATCCAAGCTAAGTCCAAGTCCAACCCCTTTGGTCTTTATATGCCATTGCCTATTCCCGATGCACCTTGGTCGGACATTAGCATGGACTTTGTGTTAGGCTTGCCTAGATCAAAACATGGTCATCATTCAATATTTGTAGTCGTGGATCGCTTTTCAAAAATGGCACATTTCATTCCGTGCCATAAGACCGATGATGCTTCACATGTAGCAAATTTGTTTTTCAGGGAAATAATTCGGCTACACGGCGTGCCAAGAACAATCGTCTCCGACCGCGACGTAAAATTCATGAGCTACTTCTGGAAGACCCTCATGGCCAATCTCGGCATCAAGCTCCTCTTCTCGTCCGCCTCGCATCCTCAAACCGATGGACAAACCGAGGTCGTCAATCGAAGTCTTGGCACACTTCTCCGGGTCTTGATAAAGAAGAACCTTAAAGACTGGGACGAATGCATTCCACACGCCGAGTTCGCCTACAACCGTGCCAAGCACTCCACCACCATGAGGAGCCCGTTCATGATCGTCTATGGCTTCGAGCCTCTCACCGCGCTCGATATCCTTCCTGATAGGGCAAAGGTGTCCGATCTTTCGATGAGATGGCGATAATCGACGTTGTCAAGCGTGCCCAAGCAATGATGAAACCCCATGAAGACACACGAGCTACTATCGAGGCCAATCTCCTTCGGTTACCGATCAAGCGTGAACACGATCAAGAAAGAGAGGGTCTTAATTCGACCTCGTAGAACAAGTAAGAACCAATATTGCAATCAAGATATTGCGGATTAAGAGGAAAGCTTTATTGAAAGAGGTGGGATCACGAATAGGTGCGAAGTACAAGAGGCCTTCGAGGCGCCGAGCCTTGAGTTGCGACTATGGCTAACAATGTCTAAACAAAATCCGAGTCTAAAGGTTCATTATGGGCGATTTAAGGCGAAAAGGTGGGATTTCGCCAGCCAAGGAAGTGGTGGCGAATCCAACCCTAAAAGTCCTTTTCCTCAAATACGGACTCTAAAAAGTGGCTAACTAAAAACTCGAAAATTACATGGGCCTGGCCCAAAATAAAGGTGTCGAGCACCATATTATGCTATGGACGACCAGTAAAGTATTGATCTTGAATATTTCGTCCAAGCCTTCTTTTCTCCATTATGGTGGCCTCAAAGTTCGAAATCTTCATCCGTGGCCTTCTCTTGGATCATCACATGCTTGTCGCCATCTCCATGCATGGCCATGCTCCAATGCTTGTCCCTCTCATCCATGCTTGGTCCATCATTCCTAAGAGTAAGAAATGTATCGACTTAGGGCATCATATTCTCATGTATGTAAGGAATAGTTCCAAGAAACGAAAGTACCGATAGTTAAGTTTGCACGAGATCTTGTGATGGGTCCTTGTATGTGTGTTGTAGGGTACAACGGTTGTATCAATAGTAGGGATGTCCACATCATGCTCCCTTCTTGAATTGAAGTCGTCCTCGACGCAATCTCATCTTCCTCACCAAAGTAAGGCTTCAAATCTGCAATGTTAAATGTAGGACTAACTGTACCAAAGTCTGCAGCAACTCAAGTTTATATGCATTATCATTGATTCTTTCTAACACCTTAAAGGGACCAGAAGACGTGGCATTAACTTAGACTTGCGTAAATCAGAAAGCGATTCGCAAATGTAACCAAACAAGATCGCCAACATCAAACACAACATGCTTTCTCCCTTTATCCCAAAGAAGTTTATACTTAGCATTCATGTGTTCAATGTTATCTTTAGTAGTCTTATGCAAGTTTAATATCATTTCAGCGTTGTGTAGCATCCAAATTATGTTGCACGAAGAAGGTAAAGGCAATAAATCAATAGGTGCACGAGGAACAAAACCATACACAATCTCAAATGGGCACATCTTTGTGGTAGAATGCAATGAACGATTATAAGCAAATTCTATATGAGGTAAACACTCTTCCCACAATTTTAAGTTCTTCTTTAAAACAGCGTAACATAGTAGACAAAGTTCTATTTACTACTTGTTTGACCATCGGTTTGGGGATGACATGTAGTACTAAAGAGCAATTTAGTCCCCAACTTAGCCCATAAACATCTCCAAAAGTGGCTAAGAAATTTAGTATCACGATCGAGACAATAGTATTTGGCACACCATGCAAACGAACAATTTCACGAAAGAACAAATCAGCAATATGTGCAAGATCATCCGCTTTTATGACAAGGAATAAAGTGTGCCATCTTAGAGAACCGATCCACAACAACAAAATACTATCCCTCCCTTCGTGTTCGTGGCAATCCCAAAACAAAGTCCATAGAAATATCCTCCCAAGGAACACTAGGAATGGAAGAGGCATATATAAACCATGTGGATTAAGGCGAGACTTAGCTTTTTGACAAGTAGTGCAGTGCACAAATCTCTCAACATCTCGACGCATACGTGGCCAAAAGAAGTGTGCAAGAAGAACATCCTCCGTCTTCTTGACACCAAAGTGTCCCATCAATCCTCCTCCATGCGCCTCCTGTAATAACAAAAGACGAACAGCTATCTGAATGCATAGTTTGTTAGCACGGAACACAAATCCATCATTGAAGACGAACTTGTTCCAAGTTCTACCATCTCTACAATGCAACACATCTTTAAATTCAGCATCATGCACATATTGTTCTTTAATAGTTTCCAATCCAAATATTTTGAAGTCAAGTTGAGATAACAAAGCATAACGGCGTGACAAAGCATCGAATAATATTATCTTTACCCTTTTGTGTTTGATAACATAAGGAAAAGACTCAATAAATTCAACCCACTTTGCATGACGATTCAACTTAGCTTGACTACGAATATGCTTCAAAGATTCATGATCGAATGAATAACAAATTCCTTAGGCCATAGATAATGTTGCCAAGTTTCTAATGTCGAACCAACGCATATAATTCTTTATCATAAGTAGAATAGTTAGACTAGCCCCACTCAATTTCTCACTAAAATATGCAACAGTTTTCCCTCTTGTAATAACACCTCCCAAACCAATTCCACTAGCATCACATTCAAGCTCAAAAGTCTTAGTAAAATCGGAAGTTGTAGTAAGGGAGCATGTGTTAGCTTATCTTTCAATATGACGAAGGCACATTGTTGTGCATCGCCCAAACAAAGGGCACATCCTTCTTGGTAAGCTCATTCACGTAGGCAATTGATCCAAAGTCTTTGACAAAGCGCCTATAAAACCAATGAGGCCAAGAAAACTCCTCACTTGTGTGACCGTCTTGGGCTGCCAATTCTCAATAGCTTCAATCTTGGTGGATCCACTTCAATACCTCGTGATGTAACAACATAGCCAAGAACGCAACTCGATTGGTGCAAAAGGTGCACTTCTCAAGGTTACCAAACAAACGTGCATCACGTAAAGCATTGAAAACAAAGACGTAAATGGTCCAAATGTTCCTCTAAAGATTTGCTATAAATCAGAATATCATCAAAGTAGACTACAAAACGTCCAATGAAAGCACGTAAAACTTCGTTCATTAATCTCATGAAAGTGCTAGGTGCATTAGTTAAACCAAGCGGCATTACTAACCACTCATATAAACCGAACTTAGTTTTAAATGCTGTTTTCCATTCATCTCCTAATTTCATACGAATCGTGGTAACCACTCGAAATCAACTTTAGAAAACATGGTAGAGCCACTCAATTCATCAAGCATGTCATCTAAACGTGGAATAGGATGACGATATCGAATAGTAATATTATTGATAGCTCTACAATCAATACACATGCTTGAAGAACCATCTTTCTTAGGCACCAAAATAATAGGAACAAAGACAAGGGCTAAGGGACTCACGAATATGATCTCTCGAGTAGTTCCTGAATTTGGCGTTGTATCTCCTTTGTCTCCTCCGGATTGGTTCTATATGGCGCGGGTTGGGCAACGTGGCACCAGAATTAGATCAATTTGATGCTCAATTCCTCTAATAGGAGGTAGTCTGGTGGCAACTCGGGAAATACGTCCTCATATTCTCGCAAAAGGTTAGCAATAGCGGTGGCAAAGAAGGAGGCATATCCTCAAATGAAAACAAAACCTCTTTGCATACAATTGCATAACATTGAGTATTGTTTACATCTAGTTCAAGAATATCAATTTTATTTGCAAGCATACATGGACTCTTCAAACGAATTTCGTTAGCATGTGTAGAATCGATTTAGTGTTCTTTGGTGGTATAAAATCTGCAAAGAACAACTGATTCTCACTTTTATTTTTCTCCTCGCTTTTAGCTCTACTAGCTCTAGCAAGATCATCTTTTAAAATCTGTTCGGAGTCATAGGTTTTAGACCAATTTTCTTTCCATCATGCATAAGAGAATAGTGGTTAGTTTTGCCATGAACAGATTCTCTATCAAATTGCCATGGTCTACCAAGTAACAAAGAACAAGCTTGCATAGGTACAACATCACAATCAACAAAATCAGAATATGTACCAATAGTAAAATGCACGCTGCATCGTTCTTGTTACCTTGATCTTCGAGAACTCTCAAACCATTGGATGTAGTATGAATGTGGGCGTTGTCTTGTTGGAAGCAAGCTTCTCTACCATGTCAACACGCGATTATTACAACTCCCTCCATCAATGATGATCCGATAGCTCTTTCCTTGACAACACCACGTTTGGAACAGGTTGTGGCGTTGATCTTGCTCATTTGCTCAATTGCACACTCAACACATGTTGTGTAATTAAACTCTTGTATTGATCGGCTTCAGCTCCCATTACCTCGGCTCGTCATCATCATCGAATTGTCTCCATCTCGGCGTAAATAAGGGCTAGTGTATCTTCATCAAGTCACTCGGAATCGTATTCACCATCTTCTCGCACCATCATCACCGTTGTGTTGTGCAATGCCTCTCAATATGACCAAAACCCAAAGACTTGCATTGTATATCCTTAGTCTTACCCGTGGAAGCCATAGAAGATGCACTACGAAAGGAGCATTGGATGATGGTGGAGGAGCATTTGGAAATCTTGTGGTGGCCTTGGATGTGGTAGTAGTGGAGGCGAATCACGAGGAGGCTGATTGTCGGGATGTCCAAGTGGATGTGCGACCTTGAATTATTAGTCCTCCTCCATGGTGTTTGGCGATCTGCACTTCACGTTCACTTTGCAAGCAAGATGAAACAAACGAGTGATAGAATTATATTCCTTATAATCTAATATGTGCTGAATGTCCTTGTTTAATCCACCAAAGAAGCGTGCAAGCATTTGTTCATTAGATTCTACAAGACCACACCTAACCATCCCGCTTGCAATTCGATAATACTCTTCTACGAATTTTCCCTTGCTCTAAGCGTGTCGATTCTTTAGTAAATCACGTTGATAAGTGGGAGGAACAAAGCGAACACGCATAGCAGTTTTAAAGCAGTCCAAGTACTAGGAATAGTAGTAGGATTTAAACGACAATACTCGGACCACCAAAGGGAAGCAAATTTAGTAAATTCACATGTAGCAAGACTAACACGCATATTCTCGGATATTTTAAGCATGCAAAACGTTGTTCTACTTCCATCTCCCATGTAAGATATGCATCAGGATTATATTTACCCTCAAAAGATGGAATATTTAATTTAAGCTTTGCAACATGATCATCATCGATGCGTCTGGCAGCTTGCGGTAGTAATGTCGGGACGACCCGGTACGTGGAGGTTGTTCAACCTCCTCGTCAAACAGATCGTCGTCGCCGGGTCGTAGTAGTACCGTCCGTCATCCCCAATGTCGCAGCAGAGCCACGGCGGAAGTCCGAGGAACGTCGTCGCGGCAGAGCCGCTGCGCGGCGTGTGCATCAGTGTCCGAGCCGTGATCGGAATGCGCCGCACCATGTGGGTGCCGGGTGCGGGCAATCGGTTCAGAAGCTCCTTGAACCGAACGTCAAGCTTGGCGTTGAAGGATTTCTCGAGTCCATCGATCTTGTCCACGGCGTTGGTGAGCTTGGTGTCAAACTCCCCTAGGCGTGTCCACGTCTTCGCTGACCGACAGAGCGCGGAGAAGGGCATGTAGTTCTTCGTTCGTCATGGTGGCAGGGTACCGCGAAGTATCTGTCATGGTTAGTCCTTAAAAAGCACAGGTATATACTACGGGAATATGGTGGAAGTCACGCGTAATCCGTCAAGCAATATACGAAGCTCTTACAAGTTCTTACCAAACAGCAGGAAAATGGCGATGTGCAACTGCGAGGGTCGGGTCCAGATTGAACCAAGCGATTACCGTGAGTCGAAACACCGCACGTGAGAGTATCTGTGGAGCTGGAAGGCTTAGCAAAGGGTCAGCAATTATCAAAACAGCAATGCAAAAGTTGAAAGAATGCTCAACGACGGTATGTGCTTTGGTCCTAGGCTGAACCGTACTAGACGCGCGAGCCTAGATCAACGATGTCACGACGCGACACAACAAGCAATCGTATGATGATATAGCACCAAAAAGCGATCCGAGATGCGAAAATCACTATGATGGCGAGTGTCTAGAATCGATCTACGGGGTCTAAAAATAGGTTAGCCCCAAAAATTTTTTTTCGAATTTTTTTATTTTGCTCGGAAGCGGCGCCAAAAAATATCGCTATAACGGCCGGAGAAAAGTGATCCCGGGTCGAAAAATAGTATAGCCGTAAAATTTTTGGGGCGGTTCGCACTTTTTTTTTTTTTTGCTCTCCTACGGACTTACGACCGGACTCTTAGCTCGACACGGACTTTAGTGAACACGGAAACATCAAAGAAGGAAAGTCAAAAGAAATAACGAGAAACAGTAACTCTACTCGGACTCGTACCAATGTAAAAACTGATCGGATCATGTAGGAAGGCGGTGGCGGAGTATTAGGGTTTTATGGTGGCGGTATATGGCGGAATATGGTGGCAGGGTATATGGCGGAATATGGTGGCGGTATATGGCGGTGATCAAGTGTGGTGGTGACTAGTATGATCGAACTCGAAACTCTAAGGACGAGACACTAAGACCAAAGAACTCGACGCTGACGATGTAGACACAAATTCAACAATGCAAAACTGAAAAGATAATGCGAGGCGAGATTGGTTATGGGATGGATCTAAACGCTAACTGTGTTTTTGGCTTTTCGTATAGGGGTAAAAAGATCTAATCTATTTAAAACAGTAAAAATCTCACCGAGCAACCTGAAAAAATACCACTTGATAGGGCAAAGGTGTCCGTCTTTCGATGAGAGATAGATAATCGATTTGGTGGAGTTCGAGTTCGATCCGATCCGACTACGAAAGCACGCACAGCGCCAATGCAATCGCTAGGCCAATCTCCGGGAGGTTACCGATCCTGCGTGAACACGATCACCGGGACCTGAGGGTCTTAATTCCTACGAAATCGAGAACAAGTAAGAACCAATATTGCAATCAAGATATTGCGGATTAAGAGGAAAGCTTTATTGAAAGAGGTGGGATCTGAATAGGTGCAAGTACAAGAGGCCTCTGACGCCGAGCCTTGGCGGTGCGACTATGGCTAACAATGTCTAAACAAAATCCGAGTCTAAAGGTTCGGCTATGGGGCGTATTTAAGGGCGAAAAGGTGGGATTTCGGCCAGCCAAGGAAGTGGTGGCCGAATCCAACCCTAAAAGTCCTTTTCCCCTCAAATACGGACTCTAAAAAGTGGCTAACTAAAAAACTCATGAAATTACATGGGCCGGCCCAAAATAAAGGTGTCATGACCATATTATGCTATGGACGAATTAAGTAAGTATTGATCTTGAATATTTCGTCCAAGCCTTCTTTCTCCATTATGGTGGCCTCAAAGTTCTGAAATCTTCATCCGTGGCCTTCTCTTGGATCATCACATGCTTGCTGCCATCTCCATGCATGGCCATGCTCCAATGCTTGTCCCTCTCATCCATGCTTGGTCCATCATTCCTAAGAGTAAGAAATGTATCCGACTTAGCAAAGATCATATTCTCATGTATGTAAGGAATAGTTCCAAGAAACGAAAGTACCTGATAGTTAAGTTGTTTGGCACGAGATCTTGTGATGGGTCCTTGTATGTGTGTTGCTGTAGGTACAACGGTTGTATCAATAGTAGGGATGTCCACATCACTTCCACTTCCACTTCATGAACGTGCCAATATGGACGTTGTCAAGCGTGCCCAAGCAATGATGAAACCCCATGAAGACACACGAGCTACTATCGAGCAACAAGTCCTTCGCCAAGCATCAAGGCTAAACAAGACCAAGAAAGAGATGATCTTTGATGAGGGCAACCTTGTATGGATACACTTGAGTAAAGACCGCTTCCCCAAGGAACGCGACTCCAAGCTAAAGCCACGAGGCGATGGACCATTCAAGGTGCTAAAGAGGATCAACAACAATGCCTATGTGATCGATATACCAACATCGAAGTATCTTGTGAGCTCGACATTCAATGTCAAGGACCTCTCACCCTACCATGGCGAAGAGGAAGTTGTGACGGTTGAAGAGTCGAGGACGACTCTTTCCCAAGGGGGGGGAGCTGATGCAGCCCGTCCTACGACTGCTACTACATCTACTCCCACGAGCTACCCAAGTGGACCCATGACTCGCGCCCGAGCCAAACTCCTTCAAACTAAGGTGAACTCGCTCCTCTCCTTGTGTGACTTCGACACCCCCTTGGATGGCTTGCTACTTCACACGCAAACTCTGTGCATCATCAGGTACGAAGAAGCCACCAGTCGCTGCCAGACGCAAGCGGTACTACCGGTTGGGACGACCGGTACTACCGCTCCAAGCGGTCCTACCGCCTCCTCCTACCGCTCGCCACAGGAAGCACCACTCCACGCCCCAGAAGCAAGCGGTACTACCGGTCAAGAACCGTACCCGGTGGCACTGCCTTACTACCGCCGCCACAGGCGCCTCGTGCCAAGCTCCAGGCCTCAGCGGTACTACTGGCCTCGAAGTACTCTGGGTTACCACCGGGTACTACCGTCTGCCGGAACCCTGATCGCCTCAGTTCGGCCCTGTGCCTTGTAACCCAACCTATAATTTACCTTTTCATTCCGAAACTACCCCTGTTTTGTGGCTGGACTATATATAGCCCCCACCCTCTATTGTAAACGCTTAGACTTGGATAATAATAGATATTAAGGAAACCCTTTGAGGAACTTATATCTATTGGTCTCATGCTCCTACCAAGGAGCACCGGATTATCCACCCCCCTCTTGGATCTTGCCTAGTGCGTTCAAGTTGTACAAGGCCTTGGGTTCTCGGTTTCTCGCCCCCAAGTCATCAAGAACTCACCAAGCACCTCATCCCCCGTGGTTGGCGTGGATAGCGAGCTTCGCCCAACACCGATCCTAGGGATTATGTTGGACCGGTTGCCACCGGCGTGAGGAGTAGGCGTGTATCGTTATTTGGTGTGCGTGTGTTCGCGGATTTCATCTCCTTCCTCGATTTCATCCTCCGACCACCGCTTTCCCCTCGTTTCTCGTGGAATTCATGAAAGGTCGGGCCAACCCCAGGGTTACCCCCGAACACCCGCTATTGCTAACCTTTTGCAGGAATATGAGGACGTCTTTACCACTGAGCTGCCACCAGGACTACCTCCTATTAGAGGAATTGAGCACCAAATTGATCTAATTCCTGGTGCCACGTTGCCTAACCGCGCACCATATAGAACCAATCCAGAGGAGACAAAGGAGATACAACGCCAAATTCTAGAACTACTCGACAGAGATCATATTCGTGAGTCCCTTAGCCCCTGTGTTGTTCCTATTATTTTGGTACCTAAGAAAGATGGTTCTTCGCGCATGTGTACTGATTGTAGAGCTATCAATATTATTATTATTCGATATCGTCATCCTATTCCATGTCTAGATGACATGCTTGATGAATTGAGTGGCTCTACCATGTTTTCTAAAGGTTATTTGCGTAGTGGTTACCACCAGATTCGTATGAAATTAGGAGATGAATGGAAAACAACATTTAAAACTAAGTTCGGTTTATATGAGTGGTTAGTAATGCCGTTTGGTTTAACTAATGCACCTAGCACTTTCATGAAATTAATGAACGGAGTTTTACGTGCTTTCATTGGCCGTTTTGTGGTAGTCTACTTTGATGATATTCTGATTTATAGCAAATCTTTAGAGGATCATTTGGACCATTTACGTGCTGTTTTCAATGTTTTATGTGATGCACGTTTGTTTGGTAACCTTGAGAAGTGCACCTTTTGCACCAATCGAGTTGCGTTTCTTGGCTATGTTGTTACATCACAGGGTATTGAAGTGGATCCAGCCAAGATTGAAGCTATTGAGAATTGGCCGCAGCCCAAGACGGTCACACAAGTGAGGAGTTTTCTTGGCCTCGCTGGTTTTTATAGGCGCTTTGTCAAAGACTTTGGATCAATTGCCTGAATGAGCTTACCAAGAAGGATGTGCCCTTTGTTTGGGGCGATGCACAACAACAGGCCTTCGTCATATTGAAAGATAAGCTAACACATGCTCCCTTACTCCAACTTCCTGATTTTACTAAGACTTTTGAGCTTGAATGTGATGCTAGTGGAATTGGTTTGGGAGGGGTGTTATTACAAGAGGGAAAACCTGTTGCATATTTTAGTGAGAAATTGAGTGGGGATAGTCTGAACTATTCTACTTATGATAAAGAATTATATGCATTGGTTCGGACATTAGAAACTTGGCAACATATTCGTTATTCATTCTGATCATGAATCTTTGAAGCATATTCGTAGTCAAGCTAAGTTGAATCATCGTCATGCAAAGTGGGTTGAATTTATTGAGTCTTTTCCTTATGTTATCAAACACAAAAAGGGTAAAGATAATATTATTGCTGATGCTTTGTCGCGTCGTTATACTTTGTTATCTCAACTTGACTTCAAAATATTTGGATTAGAAACTATTAAGGAACAATATGTGCATGATGCTGAATTTAAAGATGTGTTGCAGAATTGTAGAGATGGTAGAACTTGGAACAAGTTCATCTTCAATGATGGATTTGTGTTCCGTGCTAACAAACTATGTATTCCAGATAGTTCTGTTGCCTTTTTGTTGTTACAGAGGCGCATGGAGGAGGATTGATGGGACACTTTGGTGTCAAGAAGATGGAGGATGTTCTTGCACACTTCTTTTGGCCACGTATCGTCGAGATGTTGAGAGATTTGTGGCACTGCACTACTTGTCAAAAAGCTAAGTCTCGCCTTAATCCACATGGTTTATATATGCCTCTTCCTGTTCCTAGTGTTCCTTGGGAGGATATTTCTAGGGACTTTGTTTTGGGATTACCACGAACACGTATGAGGGATAGTATTTTTGTTGTTGTGGATCGGTTTTCTAAGATGGCACACTTTATTCCTTGTCATAAAACGGATGATTCTGCGCATATTGCTGATTTGTTCTTTCGTGAAATTGTTCGTTTGCATGGTGTGCCAAATACTATTGTCTCTGATCGTGATACTAAATTTCTTAGCCACTTTTGGAGATGTTTTTGGGCTAAGTTGGGGACTAAATTGCTCTTTAGTACTACATGTCATCCCCAAACTCATGGTCAAACTGAAGTAGTAAATAGAACTTTGTCTACTATGTTGCGGGCTATTTTAAAGAAGAACTTAAAATTGTGGGAAGAGTATTTATCTCATATAGAATTTGATGCAGCCCGTCCTACGGACGCACCTCCATGTACAACACCTAGCCCTCCCAGTGGACCAATGACTCGCGCCCGAGCTAAGATCCTCCAAGCCAAGGTTAACTCGCTCCTTTCCTTGTGTGACTTCGACACACCCTTGGATAGTTTGCTACGTCATTCGCATACACTGTGTATCATCAGATACGAAGAGAAAGACCCAAGGGACGGAGGAACCGGAGCGGAAGCAACCAGTCGCTGCCAGACGCCAGCGGTACTACCGGTCCAGGCGACCGGTACTACCGGACCCAGCTACCGGACGCTCCAGAAGGAACTCCTCCACGCCCCAGACGACTACGGTACTACCGGCCCGGAATAGTACCGGTGGGCGGTACTACCGCCCCCTCCTACCGCCACATGGCGACTCCGGAAGCTCTAGGACATGAAGATTACACGCCCCAAAGCGGTACTCTGGGTTGCACCGGTACTACGGTTGCCCAACCATTACTACGGTCCCGACCGAACCGAACACATCTGTTCGCCCAGCCTGTACCCTTTCTATATTTTCCTATTTCGTTAAAACTACTGCTTATGTGGCTGACTATATAGCCCCCACCCTTTATTGTAAACCCTAGACTTGGATAATAATAGATTAAGGAAACCCTTTGAGGAACTTACATCTATTGGTCTCATGCTCCTACCAAGGAGCACCGGATTATCCACCCCCTCTTGGATCTTGCCTAGTGCGTTCAAGTTGTACAAGGCCTTGGGTTCTCGGTTTCTCGCCCCCAAGTCGTCAAGATCTCACCAAGCACCTCGTCCCCCGTTGTTGGCTTGGAGAGAGAGCTTCGCCCAACACCGATCCTAGAGATTATGTTGGACCGGTTGCCACCGGCGTGAGTCATCGGCGTGTATCGTGTTTTGTGTGCGTGAGTTCATCGGGTTCTTCGTGGCGTGTGTTTGTGGATTCCATCCCCTCCCCCCTTCCACCGCTTTACGCTTGATCCCCGCGGAGATTCCTGAAAGATCGGGCCACCCCAAGGGGTTACCCCGTAACATATTGGTATCAAGAGCACGGTTGATCACGAATTTTCCCCCAATTTTTCTTCTATCCCCTTAAAATCGAAAATCCCACCCAAAAAAAGCCCCAATTTGCCTTCGGATCGATCTTTGGATTTGGTGAGTTTTTCGTGGTTTTGGTCCATAGATCTGTTGCTTTTGGAGTCGATCTATAGCCCTGTTGTTCCTAGCCCAGCCTTTCGGTCAGATCACCATGAATTTGAGGATTTTGTCAAGTTGATTTCGTTCCTGTTCCGCGCCTGGCGGTACTACCTGCTATACGAGCGGTACTACCGCCAGTCACCGGTACTACCGGTCGCTCAAGCGGTACTACCGCTCGCCGGTACTACCGGACGTTGCCAGCGGTACTACCGCTCGCATCTGACCGTGTTTCTTTGTCCCTTTGACGCCTCAACTTCGTTTGCTGACTTTTCCACTTCACTTGTTCGTGTTTCGTGGGTTTGTCGCCATTTTCACAACAGCTTCCGCATCAAAGTCACCACGCGCTCAACGACACCGCAACACTCGAACATCACCCCCACCAACGGTTGCAAGTGGTCAACAATACCGAAGGTATAACTTGCACCACTTTGACAGCCCCATATCTTCCTTTGTGTGTAACTATCCTATGAGAGCAACTCATTTTGTGTTTGTCTAAGAATTGTGCACTTGCCATTGGAAAGTGAGAGTGTGAGGGCAAATACAAAAGTTAACATAGTATCATAGCAAGGGAGAAAAAGAAAAAGAATCAAAAAAAGGAAAAGAAAAAGATAAAATAGAAAGATACTGTTATGGGGTAACCCCTTGGGGTGGCCCGATCTTTCACGAATCTTTGCGGGAGTCGAGGGGAAATCGGTGGGAGAGGAGGAGGTGACGAAATCCACGAACACACGCAAGAAAAGATCCGATGAACTCACGCACACAAAACACGATACACGTCGATCCCTCATGCCGGTGGCAACCGGTCCAACATAATCTCTAGGATCGGTGTTGGGCGAAGCTCTCTCTCCACGCCAACAATGGGGGACGAGGTGCTTGGTGAGACCTTGACGACTTGGGGGCGATAAACCGAGAACCCAAGGCCTTGTACAACTTGAACGCACGAGGCAAGATCCAAGAGGGTGGTGGATAATCCGGTGCTCCTTGGTAGGAGCATGAGACCAATAGATTAAAAGATCCTCAAGGGGTGTCTTAATCTATAATTATCCAAGTCTAGGGTTTACATATGAGGGGTGGGGCTATATATAGGCCAACCACATAAACTGGGGTAGTTCTGGAATAAAACTGGAAGTTTGGGCGAAATTGGGGGTTACATGGGCCAGGCCCAAAAGGCTTTAACATGCCTGGCGACGGTCGGTCCGGAGACTCGGTCCAATCTCACCCGTCTCGGGAGGCCTGGCATCCCGGGCTCGAGTCTCCTGCCTGGGCCGGAGGAAGGTCGAGACTCGGTGTAGGAGACCGGAGACTCGTCACACCGGAGACTCGGTGTCGGCGCTCAATGGCTTCTTCTCTGTCCCGCTTCCTTGGTGGCTTGGTGTGGTAGTGTTGCTTCATATCTGAGGATACACAACGTAGATGCATGAAGTAGCAAGCCATCCAAAGGTAGGCCAAAATCACATGAGGAAAGGAGCGAGGTAACCTTGGCTTGTAGGAGCTTGGCACGGGCGCGAGTCATTGGTCCACTTGGGGGACTAGGTGTTGTAGATGGAGGTGCGTCCGTAGGACGGGCTGCATCAGCTCCCCCCCCTTGGGAAAGAGTCGTCCTCGACTCTTCAACCTTCTCAACTTCATCTTCGCCATGGTAGGGTGATAGGTCCTTGACATTGAATGTCGGGCTCACAAGATACTTGGATGTTGGGATATCTATGATGTAGGCGTTGTTGTTGATCCTCTTTAGCACTTTGAACGGTCCATCACCTCTTGGCTTGAGTTTGGAGTCGCGGTCCTTGGGGAAGCGGTCTTTACTCAAGTGTATCCACACAAGGTCGCCTTCTTAGAAGATCATCTCTTTCTTGTTCTTGTTTAGCCTTGATGCTTCGCGAAGGACTTGTTTCTCGATCGTAGCTCTTGTGTCTTCATGGAGTTTCTTCATTGTTTGGGCACGCTTAACCACATCCATATTGGCACGTTCATGAAGAGGTAGAGGAAGGATATCGAGCGCGGTGAGGGGCTCGAAGCCATAGACGATCATGAACGGGCTCCTCATGGTTGTGGAGTGCTTGGCCAGAGTGTGACCTTATCCCGGTGTTTGTCGGTTTGTTCATCGGGTTCTTAAAGGCGAGAAGGCGAGCATGAGAGCTTGGCCATGAGAGTCTTCAAGTAGCTCATGAATTTTACGTCGCGATCGGAGACGATTGTTCTTGGTACCGTGTAGCGAATTATTTCCAAAAAAAACAAATTTGCTACATGTGAAGCATCATCGGTCTTATGGCACGGAATGAAATGTGCCATTTTTGAAAAGCGATCCACTACTACAAATATAGAATCATGACCATGTTTAGATCTAGGCAAGCCTAACACAAAGTCCATGCTAATGTCCGACCAAGGTGCATGAGGAATAGGCAATGGCATATAAAGACCAAAGGGGTTGGACTTAGACTTAGCTTGGATACATGTAGTGCATCGTTGGACGTGGCGTTCCACGTCGCGCTTCATCTTTGGCCAAAAGTAGTGAGTGGAGAGCATGTCGTAAGTCTTGTCACGGCCAAAGTGACCCATAAGGCCTCCACCATGGGACTCTTGAAGAAGCAAAAGTTGGAGAGACGATTTCGGAATGCAAAGTTTGTTTTGTTTGAAAAGAAAACCCTTATGCAAATAGAAATCATCAATCCCTTTGTCTATTGAACATGTTGCAAAAATTGGTCCAAAGAAAGGGTCGGACGCGTACAAAGATTTGATGTCATCAAGACCCAAGACATTTACTTCGAGTCGTGTAAGAAGGCTTGTGTTTTTGCGAGACAAGGCATCCGCTACCACATTTTCTTTGCCCTTCTTGTATTTGACAATGTAAGGAAACGACTCCATGAACTCAACCCATTTTGCGTGCCTTTTACTCAAGTTGGCTTGGCCCTTAAGATACTTCAACGACTCATGGTCGGAATGGATGATAAATTCTTTGGGCCAAAGATAGTGTTGCCACACTTGAAGGACTCGAACCAAGGAAAAAAGTTCTTTGTCATAAATGGGATAGTTGAGGCGTGCGCCATCAAGTTTCTCACTATGGTAAGCAATAGGACGCCCATTTTGCATAAGGACGCCACCAATGCCAATACCACTAGCGTCACATTCAATCTCAAAGGTTTTTGTGAAATCCGGTAATGCAAGAAGTGGTACTTCGGTGATCCTCTTTTTGAGCTAATCAAAAGCCTTTTGTTGTGCTTTTCCCCAAACAAACGTGACATTTTTCTTGGTCAATTCGTTGAGGGGGCAAGCAACGGTAGAAAAGTCTTTCACAAAGCGACGGTAAAAGCCAGCCAACCCATGAAAACTTCGAAGTTCACTAACATTTGTAGGTATGGGCCAATCTCGTATGTCCTTGACTTTTGAGACATCAACTTCAATGCCATTGGAAGACACAACAAAACCAAGGAAAATCAGCTTGTCTTTTGCAAAAGTGCACTTTGGGAGATTAGCATAAAGCTTTTCATGACAAAGGATTTGAAGGACCTCCTTAACATGAGTAACATGCTCCTCTAGTGACTTGCTATAGACAAGGATGTCATCAAAGTAAACAACTACACTCTTCCCAATGAGAGATCGCAAAATATGGTTCATGAGGCGCATGAAGGTAGATGGGGCATTTGATAAGCCAAAAGGCATAACCAACCATTCATAGAGACCAAGCTTGGTCTTGAAGGCGGTTTTCCACTCATCACCTTCGGCCATGCGAATTTGATGGTAACCACTACGAAGATCAATTTTCGAAAATATAGTGGCTCCACATAACTCATTAAGCATGTCATCAAGACGCGGTATAGGATGTCGGTAACGCACGGTGATAGCAGTGATTGGACGGCAGTCCATGCATAACCGCAACGTATCATCCGTTTTTGGGACTAGAATCACGGGGACCGCACTTGGACTAGTGCTTACTTGGATAAAACCTTTGGAGACGAGTTGGTTGATTTGTCGTTCTATCTCCTTCGTATCTTTCGGGTTCGTGCGATACGCGGCGTGGTTTGGGAGTGGGGCGTCGGGTATGAGGTCGATGCGGTGCTCGATTCCACGAAGAGGAGGTAGTCCATGAGGAAACTCTTCGGGAAATACATCTTGGAATTCCTGTAAAACTGCCATCAAAGAAGGAGGAACATTTGTCAAGTCATTAGTTCCTTGCGCTAGTCCCTTGCATACAAGGACATAGTGCAAAATGGATGGGTTGTTCCGCACTTCTCTCATCTCACTTTTGGTGGCAAGAAGAACACTCTTAGTTTTTCCACTCGAGTTTGGCTTGTGGCACTCACTCACTATAGTGTGGTTCTCTCGCTCACCACTCTTCTCACAAGATGGTTTTGTGTATTGCGCCCTCGCTAAAGCCTTTGCATTGTCCGCAATTATTTGGCTAGGAGTCATTGGTTACAACACACAAGTTTTGTCAAGCCATTTGAAGGTATAAGTGTTTGAGTGACCATCATGCAAAGCACGCTTGTAAAATTTCCACGGCCTTCCTAAAAGCATATGGCAAACCGTCATTGGGACCACGTCACATTCTACCGTTTCCTTGTATGGTTCAATTGAGAATGTTACCGAGACGGTGTGTTTGATCTTGACGGATCCTTGGTCACTTAGCCATTGTATGTGGTAGGGGTGTTTATGCGGATGGAGGGTGAGGTTGAGCTTCTCACACAATTCCGTGCTTGCGAGATTGTGGCAACTCCCTCCATCGATGACAACTTTGATGGACCTCCCATTGATACCGGCACGAGTTTGGAAGATGTTTGATCATTGGTATTCATTCTCATTGGCTTGAGTAGTTAAGACCCTTGTGACCACAAGCGATGGACTTGCGTCATACTCACACATGAGTAGCTCTTGGTCCTCTTCCAAATGTTGCCTTGCCATGGCTTCCTTGACCCTTGCATCAAACTCATCTCACTCAAGTATTCTTCATCGCCGTTGTCATGGATGAACAAAAGTTTCTTGTTCCCACATGCGGCCGACTTGTGTCCTTTTCCTCCACACTTGTAGCACTCACCATTGAATGGTTGTTCATCTCTTGTGTACTTGCCACTTGGGGGCGGTTTTCCTTGAGGAAGTGTTGGCTTGAAGGGAAGCTTGGTTGTATTTGAGGAGCTTCCACTTGGTGTTGTCGAAGTAGTGGTTGGAGCTTTCTTGTATGTGAAGTATGTCTTTGGCTTGTTGAACTTGATGTCCTCTTGCACTTGACGTTCGGCCTTTGATGCAATGTGCACAAGCTCAACCATGTTGTTGTACCGTTGGAACTCGGTGATGCGCTTGATAGGATGGTTCAAGCCATTGAGGAAACGTGCCATTGTTTGTTCATCACGCTCTTCAATGTTGGCACGGATCATGTTGAGCTCCATTTGCTTGAAGTACTCTTCCACGGTCTTTGTTCCTTGACTAAGCGTTTGAAGCTTGTTGAAGAGGTCACGCGTGTAGTGTGAAGGAACAAATCGGGATCTCATATGAGCCTTCATATCTTGCCAAGTTGAGATTGGAGGCTCTTCTTTTGATTCACGAGCGAGTTGGACTTGTTCCCACCAAAGGTTGGCATATTCATCGAACTCGAGGGATGCCATGGCCATCATCTTCTCATTGCTAAAGTTGTGCATGCGAAAGATCTTGTCAACCTTGAGTTCCCATGAGAGGTATTCTTCGGGATCATTGGAACCGGTGAACTTGGGCATGGTGAACTTGAGCTTGCCGAAAGGTTCTTCTTCATTGCGGTTCCGGTTTTGACGGTTGCCATGATTGTGGCGGCCACCTTCATCATCCGAGCTCTCATGTTGTTCTTGTTGATGGTGGCGTTGCTCTTGCGGTTGGTGAGGTGCCGCGTTTGGTGGTGGAACTTGGTTTGGACGACGAGCTTGGGGAGCTTGCTCATGTTGTAGGCGCGGTTGAGGACGAGGAGGAGGTTGTTGGTCCTCACGGCGAACTTGGGGAGCTTGCTCTTGGTCTTGTCGAGGTTGATGCCGAGGAGCATTATCTTGCGCCATGTGGCGAGGAGGACGTCGAGCCGCATGCGCAATGGGCTGCTCTCTTTCTTCGTGATGTGGAGGAGGCTCGTCATGAAGATCATGTTGACGGCGATGACGTTCATGTCGAGGAGGACGCCTTGGTGGATCTTCGAGTGCTTCACGCCGCCGGCGAACTTGTTCTTCCACCTCGGATGCTTCGCTTGTTGTGGAAAGAACATGTCGATGGCGATGGTCTTGATGTTCCATGTGAGGTTGTTCTTGTTGAAGCACAAGTGCCCTTTGTTGTGGCCGGTCCACTTCACGTCTTGGAGGTCTTGCGGAGAGGTCACCATCATAGCTTGACGTTGCGGCGTGTCGCGGAGATGGTACCGCTTGAGAAGAGCTCATGGATTGAAGGACGGGTCCATCCCGGTGCCTTGAAGCGTGACAGCGAGGCGCACTTGATTCACTTGAGGAGTGGCATGATGATCTTGAGTCGCGCGAGCGTGGCCTTGCCAGCCCATCGATGAGGCGTTGAAGCTTTTCATCCGTCGAGGCGAGTGCACGACCAAGAGCTTCATTTTGATTACCAAGGTTGTGTTGCATGGCATGCATTTGTCCTCGGACTTCCTCGAAGCGGTTTTCGATGTCCTTGAACTCCACTCGGGCTTCGGTAAATTGTTCATCTTGTCGCCGCTCAAGGGCTTCACAACGGTAGTTGAATTCTCCTCGAAAATTCCAATCGTCCCATCTTGTCATGTATGGATTGTCGTCCTCCGTAGGTGGTGGTGGTGGTTGGGACGGCTCGCCATTCCTGTCCATGATGAAAAGCCGACAAGGGTTGTATATGGAGAGTAAGGGTGCGTAGAGTAAGCCTTTTACCTCACCTTGGAGATTATATCAAATCAATTGCCACACAAAGGAGCGAACAGTGTGCAAAGTGAAATGGCAAAGAAACTCACACGCAAAGGAGCTACAACTCTCAAAAGCTTTTGGTGGATGGGTAGGATTGTGGGAAAGCCAAAGAACCAACCGAACGCAAAGGATAGTCAAAAGTGGAGAAGATCCAACAAAACGCAAGTCAAAAGGAAATGGTCAACTCAAAAGGTGACGAGAACCTACGACTACACACACGTGGAGAAAAATGGGGTTAGCACGACTATGAAAGTGAGCACGAAATGGCCTAACGAAGACTACGCTCGGGTGTCGTGCAAACGCAAGGAGAGACGACAACTCGTTTGCCAAAAGAGGGGTAAGCAACGGATTTGTGCACTTGCC
Source organism: Avena longiglumis (assembly GCA_030063025.1). Lineage (NCBI taxonomy): Eukaryota > Viridiplantae > Streptophyta > Magnoliopsida > Poales > Poaceae > Avena > Avena longiglumis. The sequence continues at coordinate 248,956,523 of CP125978.1, read as the reverse complement.
TTGGTGCGCTTCTTCCTCTCTCTTTTGCTTACAAGCTTGATTCTCTCTTTGTATTGGGAGACTATGTATCTTTCTATTTTTTTTCTTTTTTTTGATTCTTTTTCTTTTTCTCCCTTGCTATGCTACTATGTTAACTTTTGTATTTGCCCTCACACTCTCACTTTCCAATGGCAAGTGCACAATGCTTAGACAAACACAAAATGAGTTGCTCTCATAGGATAGGTACACACAAAGGAAGATATGGTTACAAGGGTTGACACAAGTTATACCTTAGTTGATGGTGATGATCTTGTGTCGATGGAGCGGGGAAGAGTTTGGGGTCCGTGGTGTCGAAGAGCGCGGCGATGTTGCGGAAGCTATCTGTTAGCTGGTGACACGCACACGGAACACAAACAACACGTGGACAGATTAGCCAATGCAGGAAAAGAGGAAAAATGGACAAAACTGGCGTCCAGGGCCGGAGACTCCGGTCTCGGGCCGGAGACTCCGGTGTAGACCGGAGACTCCGGTGTGCAGGCCGGAGACTCCGGTGTGGGATGTCTGCTCGTGCTCTTGAGCGGAAATCCACGCCTAGAGTCCTCAAATCCGCGAAAATTTGGCCAAAATTGGGCTGGGAAACGCAGGCAACAGCTGAACCAACACCTTAGACAAGATTTGGTCAGATCAAAACCACCAAAAACACTCCAAAACGACAGATCGATCCAAAGGCAAATTGGGGCTGTTCTTTGGGAAATTTTCGAATTTATGGTGGATAGAAGAAAAATTGGGGGGAAATTCGTGATCAACCTTGCTCTTGATACCAAGATGTTATGGGGTAACCCCTTGGGGTGGCCCGATCTTTCACGAATCTCCGCGGGAGTCGAGGGGAAAGCGGTGGGAGAGGAGGAGGTGACGAAATCCACGAACACACGCACGCAAAGATCCCGATGAACTCACGCACACAAAACACGATACACGCCGATCCCTCACGCCGGTGGCAACCGGTCCAACATAATCTCTAGGATCGGTGTTGGGCGAAGCTCTCTCTCCACGCCAACAACGGGGGACGAGGTGCTTGGTGAGACCTTGACGACTTGGGGGCGAGAAACCGAGAACCCAAGGCCTTGTACAACTTGAACGCACGAGGCAAGATCCAAGAGGGTGGTGGATAATCCGGTGCTCCTTGGTAGGAGCATGAGACCAATAGATTAAAAGATCCTCAAGGGGTGTCTTAATCTATCATTATCCAAGTCTAGGGTTTACATATGAGGGGTGGGGCTATATATAGGCCAACCACATAAACAGTAGTTCGGAATAAAGCGGAAGTTTGGGCGAATTGGGGGTTACATGGGCGGGACCAAAAGGCTTTAACATGCCTGGCGGCGGTCGGTCCGGAGACTCGATCGGGTCCGAGACTCGGTCTGGGCCGGAGACTCGTCAATCTCGGACCCGTCTCGGGAGGGGCTTCACAGGCTCGGGCTCGAGTCTCGGTCTGGGCCGGAGGAAGGTCCGAGACTCGGTGTAGGAGGCAGGAGACTCGGTCTACCGGAGACTCTGGTGTCTGGCGCTCAATGACTTCTTCTCCTGTCCTTCCTTGGTTGCTTGGTGTGGTGGTGTTGCTTCATATCTGAGGATACACAACGTAGATGCATGAAGTAGCAAGCCATCCAAAGGTAGGCCAAAATCACATGAGGAAAGGAGCGAGTTAACCTTGGCTTGTAGGAGCTTGGCACGAGCGCGAGTCATTGGTCCACTTGGGGGACTACATGTTGTAGATGGAGGTGCGTCCGTAGGACGGCTGCATCAGATACATAGTCTCCCAATACAAAGAGAATACCAAGCTTATAAGCCAACAAGAGAGAGGAAAAGAGCGCACCAAGGCAAGTGCACAAATCTATTGCTTATCCTCTTTTGGCAAACGAGTTGTGGTCTCTCCTTGAGTTGGCATGACAACCGAGTGTAGTCTTCGTTAGGACCTTTTGTGATGAGGATACAATCATGGATCATGCTGATTTCAACTGTTTGAACTGGAAAGAAATATTGAGCCTCATTGAAAAATATCACAAGGTGAATTCATTCCTAGTTGGACATGATACTTTGATTTATAAGAACTTTATACTACCTAAATCATTGTGTTATTGTTTGACTAGATTTGGCATCTATCGGGCTAGCGCCCGGTGAGGAGGAAGGCGCCGAGAGATGGAAGACGCACTAGGAGGCAATAAGGAGAGAAGGCATGATAAAGAGATATGTGGCACGCCAGACACGTTTGAGGTGCACCGACATATGGCTGCAAGGCCAAGTAGTGAACCCATCTATGGGTCGGTATGTATCGATTTGAGTCGAACAAGTGTTTGGGCCAAGTTATGGCTGTTTTTAGGCCCGTTTAGGGGGGAGGACGCCCCAGCCATCATATAAACCCTGGCAGCCGTCGCAATTAGGGTAAGACCACGTTTAGATTAAACCAATACTTGTTTCGTTGAACTGCGCAAGTGTGTGAAGTTGCGAATACCATCTGGGTTGATATCTGTTGCGTTGGCAGCGGGGGAACAGCCGATGATTCACAGCATCCCACAAGTTATCTCCATTACCTCCACCATCATCTACGACGTGCTCAACGAGAAGATCGGGCCACCCCTTATCATCTTGGTATCAGATTCTCAGGTTTACTCGGTGAGAAATTCATCCCTATAGATTAGTTGTTTTAGTCCTATACAGAAAAAGCCACACAAAAATATTAGGGTTCATAGTGTATTGCCATAGCCTAGATAACACCGTTCGTGAGTTCTAGTTGTTGATCGTAGTATTTTTGTGTAACCTATCTTCTAAATCTGAGTCGTAGTTTTGTCTAGTTTTTGCCTAGTTTTCGTCTCAGTTTTCTCATAATAGGAGTTTTAGACTGTTTCTAGACTGTTCGTCGTGTTCTGAAGTTTTAGATCTAGTAGATCCGTTTTTATTTTGGTTGAATTAGAGTTGCTAGATCTATTTTAGAAGAAAGAAAGAAAGCAAAAAAAAAGTTAGATCCGATCGTATACTTCAATCTGTCGTACGTGAGCCTCCCGATCTGGCATGGCGAGATTTTGGCCGTTCTCTGTAGTGGCGAGACCATTTTTCAGGTCAATTTTTTTTTATTTTTTTTGTTACTGAGTCCATATAGCGTTCCTATCTTTGTGAGCCTTAGTAAGCCTTTCTTGGTGTCTAGAACTATCCCAGGAGACTAGCATGCTTAGTGCTCTTCGGGCTGCTTAGTTTAGCAATCTGGTTCCCGTTTTGTTGAGTCATTGCTAGCGTCTCTCCTTGTGCATTGCAACACGAGCATTACTCCGATATACCTTAATTTTGAGCTCCTTTTCAGAGTTGCAATTGCCTCATTTATCTCCACTGTGTGTGTTTCCGTGGGTCTTTGTCATACGGTCAGCACTAGGATTTATGAATTGGTGTTGTTAGGTATCCATACCAAGCTCCACTATATACCTCTAGTTGTCGTGTGATAATCTTTCCATCGATATTAAACCCGTCACATCCGTGCCGTTACGCTCATACAAGTTAGTAAGCTATCCTAATTCACTTTGGAGCAGTAAGATACATGTTTTCTTTCGGTTTGAGTGAGTTGTGAGAGTTCCACCACCAGATTTCCTTTTCTGTACTAATGTACTAATCATGACTTCTACTAGTGTTGATGAGATGCAGAAATCAAACGATGTTTACCATGACTATTTAGGTATTGTGGTCGGCATGGCATATGATGCCACTAAAGTCAAGTGGAGATTGGGCAGTTCTTCATCATCCACAGAATATACGTCTTGGGAATCTCACATGCTCAGTGGTTTTGCGAGATGTCGTACTTTCGATAGCAAGTTTAATGGCCATACAGAATATATTCTCGCTCACCGACGTGTCGATGCAAAGGTAACTCGTTGGTGGAAGGACGCTAGGACTGTGTATGGTGTCATAGGTAAAACATTCCTTTGGGAGGATTTCAAGTAATTTCTGCGTTCTAGGTTTTTGTACAACTACACATGGCCTATTCCAGAAATTTTGAGAGTGGATGTCAATGAGACATGTGAGGTGTCTACTAACATAATCATGTCTACTTCTAGTGTTGTAACTTGTGATATGCAGGTTTCTTTTGAAGAAAGGGAGTGTAACTACCTCGGTGAATTACGCTCCTAGATACAAGCCTGGATGAGTGGAAATGGTTGAAATAGTACGGTGGGGCCCAAAAGCCACTCACGGGTAGACCTTTCGGCCATCCCAACCATTTCCAGTCATCGGGACAAGTATGGAGGCGTGTCGGCGAAGGGATCAACTACATACACAAATGAGTATGTATGCAAGCCACCATACAATAGTACATCAGAGCCATTCCATCTAAAAAGAAAGGAAATATAGCAGCGCCATACGGCAAGATTCAAATGACCTAGATAGATATAATAGTTTAGGATATTTCCTCATACATCACACATCGAGTATCGGTGAGCGGCAAACAAGGTCCGAAATGCGGATAAGAAGCAAATCGGCATAAGATGCCCGAAATAAGCACATCCGCCCATACAGATCTCACGGATCCCGTTCGGAATCTCTACACCGAGCGATCGTTGCCCACATCATGACCTCCTCCACCCAAGATCCGTCTTGCGAGTGTACATTCATCTGAACCAATAATTTATCGTGTGAGACCCTAGAATTTTCGGCAAGTATTTATGCCTCTAAAGGGACACAACCAGGGTGACGCAATTGCAAAAGATAAACCCTAAGAGTTGTATAGATACTCGCTAACCATCCGCCTAACCAAAGATAGGCGGATGTCCGTGAAATAATGACATGATTATAACGTAATATCCACAGATCCATCCTCCTCCTCGCTACCAACGAGGAAGCGGACGAACAACCCCATCGGTTGGCAATTTTATTAACCATTCACCGAGTGTTGCACTATTTACTAGTCGATTACTTAGTCAAATTAAAAGCGGTACTTTAGTTATGCTTGTCTATGATCGGAACCGTGCTCCAAGTCGTCCATAACGCGGACACGGCTTTGAAAGTTTTACCTGCAGGTGCACAAATAGCAACACACACTCGATCAACCACGGAAAAACCGAATCAAAAGCCAACGAGGCCTTCACGACAAAGCAATCACAGATTCGAAATATTTGAGGGCTACCCCATTAAGCTACCATAGCGAAGTTAGTGACTTGAGACGGACTCAAGGTTTGCTTGATGGTCAGAAACGATCGGGAACCCGAAAATGTACTGGGCTTGTCGATACGCGAAATCACTCCGCTTACCTAAGCGATGACAGGTGCTCCTCGCACAATCGTAATAAAGCGATAAAGCATGGCATAAGTACAGGATAGTAAACAAAACCTCAAACTAGTTTGTGGCCCCAAGAAATAAGATGAATCAAGCTCGGCTCGGGGGTCCCATAAGCCTCCGGATATGGATAGCGAATAATCAAGGAACAGAATCAAGTACTCGGGTCCTCTGGGACACAAGTGAGCGAGAAAAACCAAATAGCAGATATTGCTCACGGGCCACTTTCATTAGTTATCCCATTACTACTCGGGTTAAGTTGTTTAGGTACCTCGTTATCCAACAGACACTCACATACCCTACACATGTGTTCTACGACTGCATGGCTCAAACAACTCCGTAGTAATGGCTCATGGGATGGAGGGACAAGCTTGGTGGGGTTTAAAAGTAAAGGCTATGCAATACTTGGGATTCAGTTTAATGCAATCGCGACTCAATGATGCAAGAATAAGATAGAGGCAATAGGTACTATATGTATGCAAGCATGTGGTAGTGCTTGCACAGCAACTCGATTGAAGCGAGAGGCGGATCTGGGTAGTGCTCCTGGTTCTCTTGATATATCCCCGCCATCGCCTATTCAAGAAGAACCAAACAAACAAGGGCCAACATAAATAAAGTGCGTAAGCATATGAATAAAATCACGAAGCAAACAATCATGCCATGATGAATGATGCACAAGTTGCATGGCAATAATGTAGCATGGCATGGGTGAGGGGTAGAATACAAGAAATAACATTTTTATTGAGTTTTGGTCACATTTTATTGTCATATTAGTTGCTGTATACTATATATTTATATGATTCATGCTGCAATTGAAGTCATGGATAGCATAAACAGAAAGGTCTCGTCGAGCTGATCATTTTAGACATATCATTTGTTAAATTTGGAGTTATAGAACCAAAATTATTAATTATTTAAGTCAACTAGTATAATCGTGCACGTGCAACGCACATTTTATAATTTGAATCCTTCACATAAAATACACGATCATATGAATGTACAATAATAAGTTAAAAATATATACTGTACTTAAAAACAACACGTGTGAGGACACACACCACAGTCCACGTGCCCCAAACACCACTCCCCACTCTCAGCTCAGCTTCCTCACTCTCTCGTCCACACAGCGCCTCTGCCCTCTCCAATGCCTCCCCGCCGTCGGCGCAAGGACCCTTCCCCTCCCCTGCTGCGCGCAGCTCCGGCGAGACTGAACCCTCCCCTGTGTCCTAGCCGTTGCCGCAATGAACTCCCCTTCCCCTGCCGCCCCCGCCGCCGTGACATCACCTCAGCGCATCCCCTCCGCCCCCATGGCACCGCCCCCGCCTCTTTCGGGCATCCCGTCCTGGCTCCACCGCATCTGACTACTACCGAGCCCACTGCCCATCCAACGATCTCCACTCTACCTGCGCCTCTACCTGGGTCATCAAGCGTTGACGCGCTAGGGTGAGCACCAAACAGAAGCCAACAGGTAGCAGATCTGCAGTTTTCTGTCTCAGCTACTCTGCTCTGTCCTTTGGCGGAAAGTTGGCAAAAGTCTGCAACCTGCACATACTATCCTATCTGATATTAATTTTATGTATTCATATTTCGTATATGAACTATACTGCAGTCTCTATCTATTGATCTGCGAAGTATACAATCTGTATTGGGAATGTTCTTATTAGGTATAGGTTAACTCCATGGTTCTATGATTAATAACTTCATGAGTGGGATATATTTGCGTACTGTTTCTTTTGTTTTGGAGTAGCTTTTTGATAAACAAATGTTCGATGGGGAAGTAAAAAAATTAAAAATTTCAGATAATGATTGGGAATACACATACCGTAGACATTCTAGTCCTTCTTTCAATGTTTTCATGTTTGTTTCCTCATGTAGATAAATTTTCTTGCAAGGCTCTTGATGATCTATCCACTTTCATGAATGTTTAAGGGTATGGTCAGTTGGAGAACATATGATACACCGCAGGTACATCTTCATAAATGTTTAAGGTTATATTAAAGATCTAAAATGCATGCAAGTTTAGGTCTTGTGGTCTCTTAGCTACACCGCAGGTACATCTTCCATGCTTAATCTAATTGTGATTGTTGAATGATCCTTTTCCTAGTTCAAACTTTGTGTGGTTGAGGTTGAGCCTTCTTAGCGAATATGTAAAATTTGGCTTCCCTCTTATTGGTCTCCTTGATCCTTTCCTTCAGAGTCCATGAGTAAAAAGCTAGCACTGAAAATTTAACATGAAGTTATGCTCTGTTCTTCGGTTATGTTTTTCTTTTGGTTTTTTAGGTGCTGGCCCGAGTGCACCTACTGACCACTTGAGGGAAATATTCTACATACTGGGACTTGATGACAATGTGTGCGAATAATGGTCCGAGTCACCTGTTTAGCTGTGTTTTTTTAACAGGTGATGTTGAGCTATATGTACCTCCTGTCTGTAGGAAGTTGTTGCTTTATTCGGGCACATACACTTGGAAGGTCTAAGTCTAAACAGAGTGGCTGGGGGTAAACCTGAAACAAAATACACATTATGTTTTAACCTTTCTGCGTATGTTCAGTAATTGTGTTTGTCTAGAATAATAGGTTAGACATATGCACTGCCTGCCGCTCCTTCAAAATTCAGTCAATTTGTTTCATATCTTCATGTAGCCAGCAAGCAATGAACATATTTAAATGCAATCCGACTTTAGTAAATCACATGATGTGACATATAATTATATAAACATGAACACCTTCGACAATACCAAGATTACTTCAAGTACCAACAAGTTCTCAAGTAGTCTAATGCATGTAGTACTTCTTGCCTGTTGACAAGGTTTTTTGTGTATTTAATTACCCTTTGCTTTCTATTTAACTACCCAGGTCAATATGAAATCTTCCTGATTCAATTTATTAGCCTTTTTAGAATAGGGAAAAAACTGTTAACTGAGCCTGATCGTGCGGTGATAATTGCATGTTATGCGTTTTGATGGGTGCGTAGTAGAGAGTAGAGATAGAGATGCGAATTTCACTAATTTGGGTATTTTGTTCCTCTAATTTGCAGGCATGGACAAGATCAGGTTCGAGAGCCTTACGGACAAGATCACGTGGAACTCAATAAATTTTGATGAAAAGACATGTCAAAGAGGTAATAGGAATACATCATCCCTACTAACAAATGCTATTTCATGTGATCTAATTTTGCCGAGGATTAGAATGATTATAACAGATGTCTTCACAATCTTTCACGTGTATGTGTGTGACGGGATGAGAAATGATATCTTCACAATTTGCCCGACGTACTTGTTCTTGAGTTTCCTGTGATAGAATCCAGAAATGATATCTGGGTATTGGTCATACTGATAACAAGGTATTTGTTCTTGAGTTTCCTCTGATGAATCCAGAAATGCTTTTATACATCTTATTTTGGATTACATGCCACAGTTTAGTTAGAGAATTTAAATCAGTTATAGAATTTATTTGCTGGGTTGTTCATTTGAAAAGCTATGTAACAAATCTGGTGTTTATAAACAAATTAATATATAGAGTTGTTGTGACTGACTATTAGTCACGGTAATGGTAAATATGTAGAATGTCATGATATGGTGGTGTTTCATATTCATTACCTAGCAATCTTCTAAAAGATTCTATTATCACCGTTTACGGATGGCGAATCGGAGTAGGCGATGGAGGGCACTGCACATCCGGTCGGCTTGGCGATAGGGCGGCGATGACAATGGCGGCAATGTCGTCGCCCAAGATGGCGTCGATGGCATTGCGGAAGTCGTCTTCGCGATGGAGTCGCCCAGAAGCGTTTGATGGCGGCAATGGCGGTGATGATGCTATGGTGCCGTCAGTGCGGCGATGGAGTCGTGGAGGCGTTTGATGGCGACAACGGCAATGGTGGCAAAAGCGATGATGGCGGACAGAAGGCGTTTGATGGCGAAGAAGCGGCGATTGCGGCGGCGGTGATGGCGGCACATGAATGCGTTTGATGGCGGCAGCGGTGATGGGCGATGATGGCGGCTATGGAGTAGGATGGTGCGACAATGGAGACATAGGAGGCGTTGGTTTAGGGATACCAGTCGGTCGGTGGGTGCGATTGTTTCCGTATGTCCTTTTTTCGCAAAGTGCGGGTGGGTTCTGTCTTGACGATGCAGCACAAAAGCTTATTGCTACATGCACCCAGGGTAGTAGTTAGGATACTGGATATCGTTCGATGGAGATATCGTATGGTTGTAAGTGGCTGTATATGTCTGTTCGTGTATATGTCTGTTCGGGTGTCTGTAGCAAAGTTCTTGTTCGTGGATTTATTAGTAGTAGAGATGGGCATTTTATGTAATTTTACTCAACTTGGAATTTTAAATGTGCAAAAGGTAATTTGAATAGCATATTTGAAATCCTTACATTTTTCTGATTCAAAAACATATATTATATGTTAAATTTGGATTTATAATTTTAAAGTTATTTGAAAACAGATTTAATTTTGAATTTGAATTAATTTGAATTAGATTTGAATAAAAACAGACAAACCAATAAACCTTTTGTTACTCACCCTTTTCTACCCACAGACAATGGCAGGTGGGGACATCTTGACTTCAGCCACACGCCATTGAGAAAGGGAGGGGCTGGGTTGATTGAAGCTTGTCGGGAGCCTTTTGCAAAATGGCGAGGCCTGAGCAGTGGGGCACGAGGGTCGAGTTGAGGAGCAAAAGGTGGGGGGTATCTGCAAGATGGCACACTCGTTTTCTTCGACATCGACGAACTGTCGCCGCCTTGACAATGGCCTTGTGTGGCGCGAGGCTCGAACCAGTCATTGGCTGTGTGCCGAGGCGCAACAGTCTTGATGGGGTGGGGTTCTTTGCAGTAAGTAGGCTAGATAGGGTTTCTGTGAATGGCAGCGTCAGCAATCGTGTGTATGCAGTCAGTGTTCGACAAACGCTGTCACGCCGACGAAGCAAGCAGGCGAGGCATGTCTAGGGGGTTTGTGGGCTCACCGTGAGGCGTTGGTGTAGGTGGAGCGGCTCGAGGTGGTCACGATCGTCGGCGGGCTGGCCTTGGCGGCTAGGGTTTGCGCGTCGGCTAGCCGGTGTCCAGCCTCTGGGCCTTCCTTCGCGTCATGCGAAGTGGTCTGAGGCTTCCTCGTATAAATCATGGCGGACGTTACGCCACCCGGCTAGGAGAGGGTGCAAGGGAAGACCGCGGTGGCCGCGTCGGTGGATGGTGGCGGTGGAAAGAGGAGAAAGAGAGGCGAGGGGCCTCGGGAGATCTGGGAGAGGCCAGAGGGTTGGGAGGGAGGTAGATAAGGACGGGGGTGAGGTGGTTGGCGTGGGGGAGGGGAAGGTGGCGTCGGCCACCTTTTTCCCATCTCTCTCACGTGCTCGCACGAGGGGCGAGCAGGTGGTGAGGCAGTGACACAGGGGAGGGCTGCAGGTGGGGTCGTCGAGGCCAGGGAGGCAGGCAGGCTTGGCTAGGCCACAGGTCAGAGAGAGAAGAGAGGGAGAAAGGAGAGAGGGTCGGCTCGGGCTTGGTTAGCTAGGGTAGGAGGGGAGAGGGGCATGGCTCGGCTAGGGTTTTGTTTGGGGTGGTTAGCTAGGTGGTATGGTGGGGGCCAGCTAGGTGAGAGAGAGAGAGGCCGAGAGAGGGGGGGGTTCGGGCTTGTGCATGCCCACATGATCATACATGGGTGGAAGATGGTTTAAGAGGGGTGGGTTTTGGGAGAGGATTAAGAGAGAGGGGTAGGTATGGTGATTAGGGGGGTGGTTTAGAGATGGCTAGAGAGGTAGAGAGATGAGGGGTGAGGTTGAGTGTTTGTCAAGACAAGGCAAGATCAAAATATATCAAGCCTAAAAGAAAGGATAGAGATAGAGATGAACCACTCAAAACTTCAAATAAAACCAAAGATGACCAAAGTTGGTGATGGTTGCATGGGACATGCATTATATTTAATGCACTCCCTAAGAGATTGGTACAAGCTTGCATGGGCCATGCATAAGCATTAAATGCCATGTTTCAATCTTGTGAAAACAAAACAATGATTCAGGGCATTCATACATATGCATTCCAGAAATATGGAACAAGCCAAGCAAAAGGATTTAGAATTGGATCCATCCAACCCACATGAGCTAGAAATAAAACCCAAAGAAAATTACAAGCTCATGGATAATGGGATGGTGGAATTGTAAGGTGGTAAAAGAAAGGGTGGTGGAGTCAGTAAAAGATATGCCCCCAACTCAACCTGGGCATTTAACAATATATCAAGAACCAAACACAATATCAAGAGGCAAATACAATTAATAATGCATATGAGATAAGAACCAAAACAAAAAGGGTTTTTGTATGATGCTCAAATGCAAGGTGACATGATGACATGAGCATGATGACATGATGATGCAACAGTTATATGTAGGGAGTAGCCATTATATTACTAAACCAAGTAGCATTACAGTTGTTAGACAAATGGGATGCTACAACTCTCCCCCACTAAACAGGAATCTCGATGCTACAACTCTCCCCCACTAAACAGGAATCTCGCCCCGAGATTCTAGGAAGAAGAAGAAGACACAAAGAGGGTAGGATAGTTGGCACGGAGCTCATCTTCACGCTCCCAAGTGGCTTCATCAACAGAATGGTGCGACCACTACACCTTGCAGAACTTGATGGACTTGTTGCGAGTCCTTCTTTCTGCGGTCTCAAGGATTTTTGTGGGGTGTTCTTGATAAGACAGGTCTTCTTGGAGATCGATTAGCTCATGATCTACGGTCCTGCCGGGATCTTTGAAGCACTTCTTGAGTTGAGAGATGTGGAAAACATCATGGACTTTGAGTTTTTCTGGGAGCTCAAGAGCATAAGCAACTTCTCCTCTTCTTCCACGAATTTTGAATGGACCGATGTATCTAGGAGCCAGCTTTCCTTTGATACCAAAGCGGTGCGTGCCTCTCATGGGAGTGACACGAAGGTAAACGAGATCACCAGGGGCATACACCATGTCCGTGTGCTTCCTGTCATAATTGCTCTTCTGGCGACTTTGAGCAATCTTCAGATTCTCAAGAATGATATGCACCTTCTCCTCCGCTTGAGTTACAATGTCAGGGCCAAACCAAATTCTTTCTCCTGCACCTGACCAACCAATCGGAGTTCTGCATTTGCGACCATAGAGAGCCTCGAATGGTGCCATCTTCAGACTTTTCTGGAAGCTGTTGTAAGAGAATTCAGCATAAGGAAGACATTCCTCCACTTCATGCCAAAGAGATGGCAAGCCTGAAGCATATCCTCCAGAATCGATTGATCCTTTCAACTTGTCCTTGCGATCGAGGGTGGTAAGTCTTTGAAGTTCAATTTTGTTCCCAAAGCATTTTGGAAACTCTCCCGAACTTGGAAGTGAAGATGCTCCCAGTGCGAATCGATCTCAAGCGGAACCCCATACGGAGAGACAATTACTTGATATAGAGCTCAACCTGAATTCGAAATTGTTTCCTTGACGGTAAGAAATGAGCCACTTTAGAAAGCACGTCGATGGCAACAAAGATTGCATTGTTGCCTTCTGCGACCTTGGAAAACCGGTGATGAAGTCCATCTCTACTTTCTCCCATTTCCATTCCGGGGTTTCAATGGCTGTAGAAGACGAAAGGTTTCGATGAACCGCTTTCACTCTGCGGACATCACACTCCGAGACATACTTGGCACAATATCGTTTCAAACCCGGCCACCAATATTGTGTTTTCAAGTCCATGTACATCTTTGTCTGCCGGGATGGATAGAAAGGACGAATCGTGCGCCTCCTTGAGAACTTGCTCTCTCAAACCGGGTAGTTGGAACAAACATCCGTGTTCAAAGAAAAGCGTGCCTTGATCATCGGCGTGGAAGGACTCATACTTGGAAGTTTGAGTTTGAGATGATCTTTTGGTGTCGGATCACCAAGTCGACGAGCGAATCTTTTCTTCCAAGAGAGGAGTAGCGGAAGGTTCGGAGATGCCCTTGTTCCACAATTTCAAGGTTGGTGACGGAATTCCTCGCACAAGAGAGGCCGTTGTTCTTCCATCATGAGGTTGTTGACATAAGCTGCGGCCGAGAGCATCGCCATGACATTAGCTTTGCGAGTGTAGTTGATGGTCAAATCAAAATCATTGATTGCTTCAATCCATCTCCTCCGCCAAGGTTGAGATCAGCCGAGTGAAGATATACTTCAAACTCTTGTGGTGAGAAAAGATCTCTAGCGGTTGCCAAGCAAGTAGTTCCTCCATAGCTTCAAAGCAAAGACAAGCTCTGTAGCTCGAGGTCATGTGTGGGATAGTTGATCTCATGCGTCTTCAACTGTCGAGAGGCATAAGCAACCACTTGTTTTTCTTGCATAAGGACCGCACCCAATCCTTGCAAAGAGGCGTCACAGAATATCTGGAAAGGCTTAGATGTATCCGGAGGAACCAAGACTGGCGTGGAAGTGAGCTTCTCTTTGAGTGTCTCAAAGCTTGCTTGACATGCAGGAGTCCAAAGGTATTTCTTGCCTTTCTTGAGGAGATCGGTAAGAGGCTTCGCTATCTTCGAAAAGTTCTGAACGAAGCGACAATAATAACTAGCCAAACCAAGGAAACTCCGCACTTCTTTGACATTAACAGGAGGAAGCCATTCAATAATTGTCCTCACCGTTTCCGGGTTGACTGCAATGCCCTTGGCAGAGATGACATGACCAAGATAGGTTACTTGAGGCAGCCAAAACTCACACTTTGAGAACTTTGCATACAAGCGGTTCTCACGAAGCTTGTTTAGGACACACCGAAGGTGTTCTTCATGCTATTCCTTTGACTTAGAATAGACTAGGATGTCATCTAGATAGACCACAACGAATTTATCAAGATACTCCATGAAAACCGAGTTCATAAGCCTCGAGAAGGTAGCAGGTGCGTTGGTGAGACCGAAAGACATGATCGTGTACTCATACAGGCCATAGCGGGTGGTGAAAGCTGTTTTAGGAACATCTTCCTTGCGAATCTTGATTTGGTGATAACCACTCCTCAAGTCCAGCTTAGAGAACACCACAGCGGCTAATGATCGAAGAGATCATTAATCCACGGAAGGGGATATTTATTCTTGATGGTTTTAGCATTGAGAGCCCGATAGTCAACACAAAGTCTATCGTCTCACGCTTCTTCACAAAGATTGTTGGGCTACCCCAAGAAGAATCTTGTGTTGAATGAAACCCAACTTCTCTTGTTCATCAAGTTGACGTTTGAGTTGACCAACTCTGCGGGACCCATTTTATAAGGCCGCTTGGAGATAGGAGCCATTCCAGGTTCAAGCTTAATTACAAACTCAACCTCACGATCCGAGGCATACGGCAACTCTTGGAAAGACATCGGGAACTCACAGACCGGAACACTCGAATAGCTTCCATAGCATCATCATTGAGCCGCCAAAGAGAAAAGCTGGATAGCAGAGTCAAACTTGGAGAATAAACTATATGGCCTTGAGAATCTTGAGAAACCGAGCATTCAGCACAATCAATCACAATTTGCATTTGTCATCAACCAATCCATGCCCAAGATGACATCAATGTCGAATTGCCTGAGAACAATTAAGGATGAGAACGAAGAGCCACCAATCTCAATTTGATTGCCATGGTGACTTTAGAAGCGCCATCTTTGCTCCGGAGAAAGGACCATTAACCGCTTGAGGAGAGGAACCAATGCTAACCCATTCTCATATGCAAACTTGATAGAAACAAAAGAATGCGATGCACGAATCAAACAAGACTCATGCAGAACCGAGTTAACGGATAGCATACCCATCACAACTCGGTGCATGCTCACTTGAGCGGCGTTGACACGATTGGCACGAGCAACGAGAGACCCGGCTTGGTGTTGATGTTGAGAGCCGAGGTGGTGGTGCACGAACCAAAGGAGAGCTTGCCGCAGATCTTGGAGGTGGAGGAAGAGCTTTGTTTTCAACAGACGATTCGATTCAGATGCCCAGGGTCTCCACACGTGAAACAAGCACCAGGTGGACGTGGAGCAACGTAGCCAGGGACTCCGCCAGGCGCTCCAGGGTAGTGGTGGTTGTAGCCCCTGGGAGCAGCAGTGATGGAGTTTGGTGGCCTTGACGCGTAGCTTGCAGGTCTTGGTGGAGCCGGGAGCGACGGTGGGGTGTTAGGAACCCAGACACGCCGCTTAGAAGGAGCTGACATAGCCGAAGAGCTTGGTGCATCACGGTTGTGTTTCTTTGACTCCTCAAACACTTGCCTACTTGCTTCCTCCTGCAGAGATGTATGCTGAAGTTCCAGGAAAGATGCCGGCCTTGCATATGTGATTGCATATTTAATCGATGCATTGAGCCCTTGCCTGAACCTATTTTGCTTCTTCTTGTCATCGGAGATCTCATCGCCACCATAACGAGAAAGATTCATGAAGTTCCTGATGTAGGTGTTGACATTATCGTTTCCTGCTGAGGTTGAGAAACTTCCTTCATCCTCTCCATGACAATTTCATGACATATCGCTCTTTGAATGCTCCGTGAACTGTTCCCAAGTAGGCTGAAAACCGTGCGGTTGCCTTGGTAATTCTCCCACCAGAGCTGCATCCCCTTCGAAGGTGAGTAGCACACTTTACCCACTCTTGCTCGGGAACATCAGCCTCGAGTAGCCTTGACATCTCACGCCAATCATCGCATCGTGGTCGATCGAAACATCAAATTGGCGAGGTTGAACTTGAAGCTTTTGATGTCTCCTCGCTTGGGAGGTGGAGGTAGTGGAGCAAACTCATTCCTCCGAACACTTTCACAAAGCGTCATTCTGCATTCTTTGTGCCAAGGCATTGCGATATTTGGCAATGCGGATCCCATTGTGGTATGTCCTCATCAGAACGGCGTGGTGGAGCCATCCTGTGATTGATATAAAACACAAGTCAGTACTATAATGGAGAATAATAATAATCCAAAATAGTACCAAGATGGAATTACTCAATATTAAAGGACACAATTTACTAAGATGATATTAAAATATCAACAAAGTTCAAAGCACCTAGAAGATATTAAGCATATAGCACACGAGTGAAAAGGAGTGTGGTACACAAATATATCAAAGAAAAATTTTCCACAATTTTCGGCATTAAAATACCAATAGATGCGGAAAATTACTTAACGAATCAAGATTAGTGACTCTACCAATCCAATATACGAAAGCGAATGATAAGAGTAGTGGTATGTTCGCGACTCCATCCCGCACTCAAATCATTACTCCGCACATGAATAAGTGGAACACATATCCTAACCCCTTCTTCTCACGACGAACCTAAAGATTGGTAACTACGGAAACGAACACCCCAAACAAGATAACGTCGGATAACAAAGAGTAAGACAGATCGCGTCGGTATACAACGAATCAGATAGATCGCGTCGGATTGCAAAGCCTGTCGATATGGAATGTACCAACAGTTGATAACCAAAAGGCCGATTAGATAACAACTTGGATGCAACAGATAGACAAGGAATTACACACACACACACACACAACCTATGGTACTACGGAAACCCAGAACACGTGAATCCTAGTTTGAATTTTTAAGAAGAGGATTGAAATCGTTACACTTCCTTACCAGAAAAGGGTGGGTGGGTGGGTAAGAAGAAAAGTGGAAGCAGTCCTACTCTCGCGTTTCGTTTTTCCCTAGTATACATAACTACCAAAAATATTTGCTAGACTGACAACGACCATTTGGCTGAGACCCTGAAGGGCGGGATGGCTCTGATACCAATTGTAACTACCTCGGTGAATTACGCTCCTAGATAAAAGCCTGGATGAGCGGAAATGGTTGAAGTAGTACGGTGGGGCCCAAAAGCCACTCACGGGTAGACCATTCGGCCGTCCCAACCATTTACAGTCATCGGGACAAATGCAGGCGGCGAATGTCGGCGAAGGGATCAACTACATACACAAATGAGTATGTATGCAAGCCACCATACAATAGTACATCAGAGCTGATGCAGCCCGTCCTTCGACCGCTACTACATCTACTCCCACGAGTTACCCAATTGGACCCATGACTCGTGCCCGAGCCAAACTCCTTCAAACTAAGGTGAACTCGCTCCTCTCCTTGTGTGACTTGACACCCTTGGATGGCTTGCTACTTCACACGCAAACTGTGCATCATCAGTGCAAGAAGCCACCGTTGCCGACATAGCGGTACTACCGGTTGGGACGACCGTACTACGCTCCGGCGGACCTACCGCCTCCTCCCTTCGCCACAGAAGCACCGCCCCATGCCCCAGGCATAAGCGGTACTACCGGTCCTATAATCGGTACTACGGTGGCAGTACTACCGCCTCCTCCGCCATCGACGCCTCCGGCGGAAGCTCCAGGCCCTCAAGCGGTACTACCGCTCGAGCGGTACTACTGGTCACCGGTACTACTGTCACGGACCGGTACTACCTGGTCCCCCTCGATCGCCTAAGTTCGGCCGTGCCTTGTAACCCAACCTATCTTTTATCTCTATTCGAAAAACTACCCTTTTTGTGGTTGGACTATATATAGCCCCACTCTCTATTGTAAACGTTTAGACTTGGATAATAATAGATATTAAGGAAACCCTTTGAGGACTTATATCTATTGGTCTCATGCTCCTACCAAGGAGCACGGATTATCCACCCACCTCTTGGATCTTGCTTAAGTGCGTTCAAGTTGTACAAGGCCTTGGGTTCTCGGTTTCGCCCCCAAGTCGTCAAGGTCTCACCAAGCACCTCGTCCCCGTTGTTGGCGTGGAGAGCGAGCTCACCAACACCGATCCTAGGGATTATGTTGGACGGTTGCCACCGGCGTGAGGAGTAGGCGTGTATCGTGTTTTGGTGTGTGTGTGTGGTTTTCATCGTTTTCCTCGATTTCATCCCACCGCCTTTTCCCCCTCGTTCCTCGTGGAATTCGTGAAAGATCGGGCCAACCCCAGGGTTACCCCATAACATATTGGTATCAAGAGCACGGTTGATCACGAATTTCCTCCAATTTTTCTTTTCTCCACCTTAAAAACGAAAATCCTACCAAAAAGAGCCCAATTTGCCTTCGGATCGATCTCTGGATTTGGTGAGTTTTTCGTGGTTTTGGTCCATAGATCTGTTGCTTTGGGAGTCGATCTATAGCCCCTCTTGTTTCTAGCTCAGCCTTTCGGTCAGTTTTTCCACGAATTTGAGGTTTTTGGCAAGTTCACCTCGTTCCAGGCCTGTGCCAAGCGGTACTGCCGGCTGCGCAAGCGGTACTACCGTTGTTAACCGGTACTACCGGTGTTGACCGGTACTACCGCTCACCGGTACTACCGCCCGTTACCAGCGGTACTACCGCTCGCCACTGCCCGTGCCTCCTGCCCTTTGACGCCTCGATTTCGTTCGCTGACCTTTTCCACCTCGCTTGTTCGTGTTTCGCGTGTTTGTCGCCATTTTCACAACAGCTTCCGCATCAACGTCATCCCGCGCTCAACGACACCGCGACACTCGAACATTTTTCCCCACCAACGGTTGCAAGTCGTCAACAATACCAAAGGTATAACTTGCACCACCTTGACAGCCCATATCTTCCTTTGTGTGTATCTATCCTATGAGAGCAACTCATTTTGTGTTTGTCTAAGCATTGTGCACTTGCCTTCGGAAAAGTGAGAGTGTGAGGCCAAATACAAAAGCTAACATAGTAGCATAGCAAGGGAGAAAAAGGAAAAAGAATCAAAACAAAAGAAAAAAGAGAAAAAGATACATAGTCCCCCCAATACAAAGAGAATACCAAGCTGGTAAGCCAAGAAAGAGAGAAGAAAGAGCGCTCCGCGGCAAGTGCACAAATCTATTGCTTACCCTCTTTTGGCAAACGAGTTGTGGTCTCTCCTTGTGTTGGCACGACAGCCGAGCGTAGTCTTCGTTAGGACCTTTTGTGCTCATTTTCATAGTCGTGCTAACCCGTTTCTCCACGTGTGTTTCCGTGTTTTGCTAGATCGTATCCTTTTGCTTTTGATCTTTGGTTCTTTACCACGAGGACAATAACCTTTGCTTGGATCGTTTCTTGGTTTTCCCCAACCTTACCTTCCACCAAAATCCTTTGAGAGTTTCTTGCCATTTCACTTTGCCTTTCGCTCATTTGTGTGGCAATTGGTTTGATATAATCTCCAAGGTGAGGTAAAGGCTAACTCTCCACACCCTTTCTCTCCATATACAACCATTGTTGGCTTTGCATCATGGATGTGCATGGAGAGCCATCCCAACCACCACCACCTCCAGGATGATAACCAATTCATGACAAGATGGGACCATTGGAAGATCCGAGGAGAATTCAACTATCGGTGTGAAGCTCTCGGCGGCGCCAAGATGAACAATTTAGCAAGGCCGTGTGGAATTCAAGAACATCGACAACCGCTCAAGAAGTCCGTACAAATGCATGCCATGCAACACAACCTCGGGCATCAAAATGAAGCTCTTGGTCGTGCCCCGCCTCAACGGATGAGAAGCTCCAACACATCATCGATGGACTCGCAAGGACACGCCGCGAATCAAGCTCATCTCGACACTCATCAAGTGAAACAAGTGCACCTCCGTCACGCTTCAAGGCACCGGATGGACCCGTTCTTCAATCCATAAGCTCTTCGCAGTGGTACCATCTCCGCGTCACGCGCGACATCAAGCTATGATGGTGACCTCTCCAAGACCTCCAAGACGTGAAGCAAATCGACCACAACCAAGGGCACTGGTGATTCAACAAGAGCAACCTCGCGCAGACCACCACGGCCATCGGCGTCGACGCTCCTTCAACAACAAGTGCAACTTCCGAAGAGGACGAACACGATCGTCGACGTGAAGCTCTCGAAGATCCTCCAAGGCGTCATCATAGACATGAGCGTCCTCGTCGCCAACATAATGGTCATGACGAGCCTCCCCTACACCAAGAAGAAGAGCAGCCCATGGCGCATACGGCTCGACGTCCTCCTCGCCACATGGCGCAAGCTACTGCTCCTCGCCATCAACCACGACAAGAGCAAGAGCAAGCTCCCCAAGCTCGTCGTGAGGACCAACAACCTCCTCCTCGTCCGCATCCGCGACAAGAAAACGAGCACGCTCCCCAAGCTCGTCGTCAACAACAAGTTCCTCCACCAAACGCGGCACCTCAACAACCACGCGAGCATCGCAACAATCACCAAGCAAGACATGAGAGCTCGGATGATGATGATGATGACCGCCAAAATCATGGCAACCGCCGCAACCGGAACCGCAATGGAGAAGAAACTTTCGGCAAGCTCAAATTCACCATGCCAAAGTTCACCGGTTCCAATGAGCCCGAAGAATATCTCTCTTGGGAACTCAAGGTCGACAAGATCTTCCGCATGCACAACTATAGCAATGAGAAGATGATGGCCATGGCATCCCTCGAGTTTGATGAGTATGCCAACCTTTGGTGGGAACAAGTCCAACTCGTCATGAGAAAAAAGAAGAGCCTCCAATTGCAACTTGGCAAGACATGAAGGCCCATATGAGATCCCGCTTTGTTCCTTCGCACTACACGCGTGACCTCTTCAACAAGCTTCAAACTCTTAGTCAAGGAACAAAGACCGTGGAAGAATATTTCAAGCAAATGGAGCTCAACATGATCCGTGCCAACATTGAGGAACGCGATGAGCAAACAATGGCACGCTTCCTCAATGGCTTGAACCATCCCATCAAATGCATCACCGAATTCCAAAAGTACAACAACATGGTTGAGCTTGTGCACATCGCATCCAAGGCCGAGCGCCAAGTGCAAGAGGACATCAAGTACAACAAGCCAAAGACGTACTTCACCTACAAGCAAGCGCCAACCACTACTCATACAACACCAAGTGGAAGCTCCCCAAGTACAACCAAGCTTCCCTTCAAGCCAACTATTCCCCAAGGAAAACAGCCCCCAAGTGGCAAACAAACACGGGATGATCAACCATTCAATGGTGAATGCTACAAGTGTGGAGGCAAAGGGCACAAGTCCAATGCTTGTGGAAACAAAAAAGTTTTGTTCATCCATGACAACGGCGATGAAGAATACTTGAGTGAAGAAGAGTTTGATGCAAGGGTCAAGGAAGCCATGGCAAGGCAACACTTGGAACAGGACCAAGAACTTCTTGTGTGTGAGCATGACGCAAGTCCATCGCTTGTGGTCACAAGGGTCTTGACTACCCAAGCCAATGAAAATGAAGACCAACGCTCAAACATCTTCCAAACTCGTGCCGGCATCAATGGGAAGTCCATCAAAGTTGTCATCGATGGAGGAAGTTGCCACAACCTCGCAAGCACGGAATTGTGTGAGAAACTCAACCTCACCCTTCACCCACATAGACACCCCTACCATATCCAATGGCTAAGTGACCAAGGATCCGTCAAGATCAAGCACACCGTCTCGGTGACGTTCTCCATTGGACACTACAAGGACACGGTGGAATGTGACGTGGTTCCAATGACGGTTTGTCACATGTTGCTCGGAAGGCCGTGGCAATATGACAAGTGTGCTTTGCATAATGGTCACTCAAACACCTACACTTTCAAATGGCTTGATAAAACTTGTGTGTTGCAACCAATGACTCCTAGCCAAATAATTGCGGACAATGCAAAGGCTTTAGCGAGGGTGACATACGCAAAAAAACATTGTGAGTAGAGTGGTGAGCGGGAGAACCAAACCATAGTGAGTGAGAGCTACAAGCCAAACTCGAGCGGAAAAACTAAGAGTGTTCTTCTTGCCACCAAAAGTGAGATGAGGGAAGTGAGGAACAACCCATCCATCTTGCACTACGTCCTCGTATGCAAGGGACTAGCGCAAGGAACTAATGACTTGACAAACATTCCTCCTTCTTTGATGGCTGTTTTGCAGGAATTCCAAGATGTATTTCCCGAAGAGCTTCCTCATGGCCTTCCTCCTTTTCGTGGAATCGAGCACCGTCGACCTCATACCGGCGCACCACTACCAAACGCAGCGCGTATCGCACAAAACCGGAAGAGACAAAGGAGATCGGCGTCAAATCAACCAACTCGTCTCCAAAGGTTTGATCCAAGTAAGCACTAGCCCAAGCGCGGTTCCGTGATCCTAGTCCCCAAAGCGGATGATACGTTGCGGTTATGCATGGATGCCGTCCAATCAATGCTATCACCGTGCGTTATCGACACCCTATCGCGTCTTGATGACATGCTTGATGAGTTATGTGGAGCCACTATATTTTGAAAATTGATCTTCGTAGTGGCTACCATCAAATTCGCATGGTGAAGGTGATGAGTGAAAACCGCCTTCAAGACCAAGCTTGGTCTATATGAATGGTTGGTTATGCCTTTTGGCTTATCCAATGCCCCATCTACCTTCATGCGCCTCATGAACCATATTTTGGTCACTCATTGGAAAGAGTGTAGTTGTTTACTTTGATGACATTCTTGTCTATAGCAAGTCACTAGAGGAGCATGTTACTCATGTTAAGGAGGTCTTACAAATCCTTCGTCATGAAAAGCTTTATGCTAACCTCCCCAAGTGCACTTTTGCAAGAGACAAGCTGATTTTCCTTGGTTTTGTCGTGTCTTCTAATGGCATTGAAGTTGATGTATCAAAAGTCAAGGACATACGAGATTGGCCCACCCTACAAATGTTAGTGAACTTCGTAGCTTTCATGGGTTGGTGGCTTTTACCGTCGCTTTGTGAAAGATTTTTCCACAATTGCTTGCCCCTCAACGAATTGACCAAGAAGAATGTCACGTGCTTGGGGAAAAGCACAACAAAAGGCTTTGATGAGCTCAAAAGAGGCTCACCAAGCACCACTTCTTGCATTGCCGGATTTCACAAAACCTTTGAGATTGAATGTGACGCTAGTGGTATTGGCATTGGTGGTCCTTATGCAAAATGGGCGTCCTATTGCTTACCATAGTGAGAAACTTGATGGCGCACGCCTCAATTATCCCATTTATGACAAAGAACTTTTTGCCTTGGTTCGTGTTCTTCAAGTGTGGCAACACTATCTTTGGCCCAAAGAATTTATAATCCATTCCGACCAAGAGTCGTTGAAGTACCTTAAGGGCCAAGCCAACTTGAGTAAAAGGCACGCAAAGTGGGTTGAGTTTATGGAGTCTTTTCCTTACATTGTAAAATACAAGAAGGGCAAAGAAAATGTGGTATGACGCTTGTCTCATAAAACCACAAGCCTTCTTACACGACTCAAGTCAATGTTTTGGGTCTAGAGGACATCAAATCTTTATGCAGCGTCCGATTCTTTCTTTGGACCAATATTTGCACAATGTTCAATAGACAAAGGGATTGACGATTTCTATTTGCACAAGGGTTTTCTTTTCAAACAAAACAAGCTTTGCATTCGAAATCCTCTCCAACTTTTGCTTCTTCAAGAGTCCCATGGTGGAGGCCTTGGGTCACTTTGCCGTGACAAGACATATGACATGCTCTCCACTCACTACTTTTGGCCAAAGATGAAGCGCGATGTGAGCGCCACGTTCAACGATGCACTACATGTATCCAAGCTAAGTCTAAGTCCAACCCTTTGGTCTTTATATGCCATTGCCTATTCCTCATGCACCTTGGTGGGACATTAGCATGGACTTTGTATTAGGCTTGCCTAGATCTAAACAGGTCACGATTCCATATTTGTAGTCGTGGATCGCTTTTCAAAATGGCACATTTCATTCCGTGCCATAAGACCGATGATGCTTCACATGTCGCAAATTTGTTTTTCGTGGAAATAATTCGCTACACGTGCCACGAACAATCCTCCGACCGTGACGTAAAATTCATGAGCTACTCGAAGACCCTCATGGCCAAGCTCGCATCAAGCTCCTATTCTTGTCCGCCGCATCCTCAAACCGATGGACAAACCAGGTAGTCAATCAAGTCTTGCACACTTCTCCGGTGTTGATAAACAAGAACCTTAAAGACTGGAGGAATGCATTCCACACGCCGAGTTCGCTTACAACCGCGCCAAGCACTCCACCACCATGAGGAGCCCGTTCATGATCGTCTATGGATTCGAGCCTCTCACCGCGCTCCGATATCCTTCCACTTCCACTTCATGAACGTGCAATATGGACGTTGTCAAGCGTGCCCAAGCAATGATGAGACTTCAGGAAGACGCACGAGCTACTATCGAGCAACAAGTCCTTCGCCAAGCATCAAGGCTAAACAAGACCAAGAAAGAGATGATCTTTGATGAAGGCGACCTTGTATGGATACACTTGAGTAAAGACCGCTTCCCAAGGAACGCGACTCCAATCTAAAGCCACGAGGCGATTTGACCATTCAAGGTGCTAAAAAGGATAAACAACAACGCCTATGTGATCGATATACCAACATCGAAGTATCTTGTGAGCTCGACATTCAATGTCAAGGACCTCTCACCCTACCATGGCGAAGAGGAAGTTGTGACGGTTGAAGAGTCGAGGACGGCTCTTTCCCAAGGGGGGGGAGCTGATGCAGCCCGTCCTTCGACCGCTACTACATCTACTCCCACGAGTTACCCAATTGGACCCATGACTCGTGCCCGAGCCAAACTCCTTCAAACTAAGGTGAACTCGCTCCTCTCCTTGTGTGACTTCGACACCCCCTTGGATGGCTTGCTACTTCACACGCAAACTCTATGCATCATCAGGTACGAAGAAGCCACCAGTCGCTGCCAGACGCAAGCGGTACTACCGGTTGGGACGACCGGTACTACCGCTCCGAGCGGACCTACCGCCTCCTCCTACCGCTCGCCACATGAAGCACCGCCCCATGCCCCAGACGCAAGCGGTACTACCGGTCCTATAACCAGATTACCGGTGGCAGTACTAGCCCCTCCTACCGCCATCGACGCCTCCGACGGAAGCTCCAGGCCTCAGCGGTACTACAGCCCGGAAGGCACTACCGTCTACCAGGTACTACGGTCACCGGTACTCAGATCACCGTCCCGCCTCACCGATCGCCTAAGTTCGCCCCAGGCCTTGTAACCCAACCTATCTTTTATCTCTATTCAAACTACCCTGTTTTGTGGTTGGACTATATAGCCCCCACCTCTATTGTAAACGCTTAGACTTGGATAATAATAGATATTAAGGAAACCCTTTGAGGACTTATATCTATTGGTCTCATGCTCCTACAAAGGAGCACCGGATTATCCACTCACCTCTTGGATCTTGCTTAAGTGCGTTCAAGTTGTACAAGGCCTTGGGTTCTCGGTTTCTCGCCCCCAAGTCGTCAAGGTCTCACCAAGCACCTCGTCCCCCGTTGTTGGCGTGGAAAGCGAGCTTCGCCCAACACCGATCCTAGGGATTATGTTGGACCGGTTGCCACCGGCGTGAGGAGTAAGCGTGTATCGTGTTTTGGTGTGTGTGTGTGTGTTTGTGGTTTTCATCGTTTTTCCTCGATTTCATCCCCCGACCGCCTTTTCCCCCTCGTTCCTCGTGGAATTCGTGAAGATCGGGCCAACCCCAGGGTTACCCCCTAACAAGAGCCATTCCATCTAAAAAGAAAGGAAATATAGCAGCGCCATACGGCAAGATTCAAATGACCTAGATAGATATAATAGTTTAGGATATTTCCTCATACATCACACATCAGAGTATCAGGCGGAAGCGGCAAACAAGGTCCGAGTACGGATAAGAAGCAAATCGGCATAAGATGCCCAGAAATAAGCACATCCCGCACACGATCTCACGGATCCCGTTCCTCGAATCTCTACACCAACGATCGTTGCCCACATCATCACCTCCTCCACCCAAAGATCCGCTCTTGCGAGTGTACATTCATCGATCCAATAATTTATCGTGAGACCCTAGGGTACTCGGCAAGTCTTTATGCCTCTAAAGGGACACAACCTGGGTGACGAATTGCAGCAAAAGATAAACCCTAATAGTTCTATAGATACGCTAACCATCCGCCTAACCAAAGATAGACGGATGTCCGTGAAATAATGACAACGATAATAGAATATCCACAGATCCATCCTCCTCCTCGCTACAACGAGGAAGCTTTAAACAACCCCATCAGTTGGCAATTTTATTAACCATTCACCGAGTGTTGCACTATTTACTAGTCCATTTAGTCAAATTAAAAGCGGTACTTTAGTTATGCTTGTCTATGATCGAGAACCGTGCTCCAAGTCGTCCATAACCGCGGACACGGCTTTGAAAGTTTTACCGTAGGGTGCACAAATAGCAACACACACTCGATCAACCTCTAAAACCGAATCAAAACCCAACGAGGCCTTCACGACAAAGAAATCACAGATTCGAAATATTTCGGGGCCACCCCATTAAGCTACCCGCAACGGTTAGTGACTTCGAGACGGACTCAAGGTTTGCCGGTGGTCAGTAAATGAGGGAACCCAAAATGTGATCGGCTTGTCGATGCCGCGAAACCACTCGCTTACCTAAATAAAGACAGTGCTCTCGCACAATCGTAATAAAGCAAGAAAGCATGGCATAAGTACAGATAGTAAACAAAACCTCAAACTAGTTTGTGGCCCCAAGAAATAAGATGAATCAAGCTCTAGCTCGGGGGTCCCATAAGCCTCCCGGATATGGATAGCGAATAATCAAGGAACAGGAATCAAGTACTCGGGGTCCCACGGACACAAGTGAGCAGAAAACCAAATAGCAGATATTGCTCACCGGGCCACTTTCATTAGTTATCCCATTACTACTCGTGTTAAGTTGTTTAGGTACCTCGTTATCCAACAGACACTCACATACCCTACACATGTCGTTTCTACGACTGCATGGCTCAAACAACTCCTGTAGTAATGGCTCATGGGATGGAGGGACAAGCTTGGTGGGGTTTAAAAGTAAAGGCCATGCAATACTTGGGATTCAGTTTAATGCAATCGCGACTCAATGATGCAAGAATAAGATAGAGGCAATAGGTAATGTATGTATGCAAGCATGTGGTAGTGCTTGCACGGCAACTCGCTTGAAGCGAGACGGATCTGGTAGTGCTCTGGTTCTTGATATATCCCCCGCCAGCCTATTCGAAGAAGAACCAAACAAACAAGGGCCAACATAAATAAAGTGCGCAAGCATATGAATAAAATGCGGCAAGCAAACAATCATGCCATGATGAATGATGCACAAGTTGCATGGCAATAATGTAGCATGGCATGGGTGAGGGGTAGAATACAAGAAATAACATTTTTATTGAGTTTTGGTCACAGTTTATTGTCATATTAGTTGCTGTATACTATATATTTATATGATTCATGCTGCAATTGAAGTCATGGATAGCATAAACAGAAAGGTCTCGTCGAGCTGATCATTTTAGACATATCATTTGTTAAATTCGGAGTTATAGAACCAAAGTTATTAATTATTTAAGTCAAGGGGCATTTTATGTAATTTTACTCAACTTGGAATTTTAAATGTGCAAAAGGTAATTTGAATAGCATATTTGAAATCCTTACATTTTTCTGATTCAAAAACATATATTATATGTTAAATTTGGATTTATAATTTTAAAGTTATTTGAAAACAGATTTAATTTTGAATTTGAATTAATTTGAATTAGATTTGAATAAAAACAGACAAACCAATAAACCTTTTGTTACTCACCCTTTTCTACCCACAGACAATGGCAGGTGGGGACATGCTGACTCAGCGCCACACGCCGCATGTGAAAAGGAGGGATCTGGTTGATTGAACGTTTGTCGGGAGCCTTTTGCAAAATGGCGAGGCACGCAGGTGGGGCCGAGGGTCGCGGGTTGAGGAGCAAAAGGTGGGGGGTATCTGCAAGATGGCACACTGTTTTTCTTCCCGACATCGACGAAAGCGCAGACGCCTTGACAATGGATGACATGGCGAGGCTCGAACCAGTCCATTGGCCTTGCGCTGAGGCAGAACCAAGGCGCGGTGGGGTGGGGTTGTCTGCAGTAAGGGGCTAGATAGGGTTTGCGGATGAGCGTCAGACGCCAGCGATCGGCGGCACAGCTGTTCGACAAACGCTCACGCTGTGAAACGAAGCAGGCAGGCATGTCTAGGGGTTTGTGGGCTCACCGTGAGGCGTTGGTAGGTGGAACGGCTCGAGGTGGTCACGATCGTCCGGGCGAGGCTGGCGCACGGCGGCTAGGGTTTACGCCGGCTCGCCGGTGTCCAGCTCCTGGGCTTCTCCTTGGCGTTATGCGCATGTGGTGCAGGGTCCTCGTGGCCTTCCTCACAATCATGGACGTCACGCCACCGGCTAGGGAGAGGGGTGCAAGGGGAAGACCGACGGTGGCCGGCGTCGGTGGATGGTGGCGGTGGAGAAAGAGGGAGAAGAGAGGAGGCGAGGCAGGGCCTCTGGGGAGATCTAGGAGAGGCCAGAGGGTTGGGAGGGAGGTAGATAAGGACGGGGGTGAGGTGGTTGGCGTGGGGGAGGGGAAGGTGGCGTCGGACACCTTTTTCCCATCTCTCTCACGTGCTCGCGCGGGGGCCAGGGCAGGCTACCGAGGCGGTGACCTGGGAGGGGCTGCTGTAGGGTCGTCGAGGCCGTGGAGGCAGTGTGCTCGTCTAGGCCACAGGTCAGAGAGAGAAGAGAGGGAGAATGGAGAGAGGGTCGGCTCGGGCTTGGTTGGCTAGGGGAGGGGGGGAGAGGGGCATGGCTGGGCTAGGGTTTTGTTTGGGGTGGTTAGCTAAGTGGTATGGTGGGGGCCAGCTAGGTGAGAGAGAGAGAGGCCGAGAGAGGGGGGTTTAGGGCTTGTGCATGCCCACATGATCATACATGGGTGGAAGATGGTTTAAGAGGGGGTGGGGTTTTGGGAGAGGATTAAGAGAGAGGGGGGTAGGGTATGGTGATTAGGGGGGTGGTTTAGAGATGGCTAGAGAGGTAGAGAGATGAGGGGTGAGGTTGAGTGTTTGTCAAGACAAGGCAAGATCAAAATATATCAAGCCTAAAAGAAAGGATAGAGATAGAGATGAACCACTCAAAACTTCAAATAAAACCAAAGATGACCAAAGTTGGTGATGGTTGCATGGGACATGCATTATATTTAATGCACTCCCTAAGAGATTGGTACAAGCTTGCATGGGCCATGCATAAGCATTAAATGCCATGTTTCAATCTTGTGAAAACAAAACAATGATTCAGGGCATTCATACATATGCATTCCAGAAATATGGAACAAGCCACAAAAAGGATTTAGAATTGATCCATCCAACCCACATGAGCTAGAAATAAAACCCAAAGAAAATTACAAGCTCATGGATAATGGGATGGTGGAATTGTAAGGTGGTAAAAGAAAGGGTGGTGGAGTCAGTAAAAGATATGCCCCCAACTCAACCTGGGCATTTAACAATATATCAAGAACCAAACACAATATCAAGAGGCAAATACAATTAATAATGCATATGAGATAAGAACCAAAACAAAAAGGGTTTTTGTACGATGCTCAAATGCAAGGTGACATGATGACATGATGATGCAACAGTTATATGTAGGGAGTAGCCATTATATTACTAAACCAAGTAGCATTACAGTTGTTAGACAAATGGGATGCTACAGGGAGCCGCCTATTTTACAACCTATATCACACGATCGGTATCATCACTTGAGAAAGCTGTTACAATACCTACTACATATAGGGAGGATGACATTGATAATGACACTGATTTGGGGCTACAACCAACCAATAAGGCATTCAGTGAGTCTATTCCTTTGCTGGTTGATTCTTGTAACTTTACAAGCACACAAATTTTAGCACCGAGTGATGCTTTGCAAAATCTAAATTTTAAGCATGTAGTACTGATTACACATGAGGAACGACTTGCTCGAATACCACCTACTGATATTGTGTATTCCATCATGCTAAATGAACCTATGAATATGAGTTGTGCTATGGATAGGATTTCTGAAATTCCATGTCTGAATTCTAGCACATATTCTCCTTATTTCATCTTTAATCTAATTGGTGAATATAGCATGGATGAAAATTTTCTTGTGGATCACATATGCATTACGTGTGATAGAATTGCTGAATTGAAACTTGCTGTGTTTAGCCATACATGCTATGTGTCAAGATATCTTTGTGGTGGGATAGATACTACAATTTGTGATACTATGAAAGTAAATTCTCATCTAGTTGATATAGTCCACCCAACAAAAGTAACTTTACCTATGTTGGATTGTTCCAATCTTTCTAGATTTGAATCAGATTTTTCATACACCTTATGTTTGTCCCACAACGTGTTGCATAAGTGTGCTACTACTATATACTTCACTAATATTTGCAACTTGACTTGCATATTACATACTGAACAAAATGATTATGTTCATAATAATCGGAGTAGCGTAGTTGAAGCATGGCCTGAATCAATTCGGTTTTCACATAGTTTGAATTGGTTTGATCTTGTTCTTCACAAATTTGATCATAGATCTTCTTTGAGAAAACTGAATTTAATATTGAACAACAAGACTATATATCTATTTGGTTTTCAACATGATCATGATTCTTTGTACTTCACTCATACCTGCAATTTAAGTTGCTTGATGAATAGTAGACATATTATGCACGTGAACAAAAATAATACAACAGGTTATGTATACATATACTCTGCGTATACGTTGTTCTTTTTGTTCCTTCCACTTTCAGCTTACCCAAAGCCGAGGACGGCTTTTCTTGAAGAAAGGGAGGATGATGAGGATACAATCATGGATCATGCTGATTTCAACTGTTTGAACTGGAAAGAAATATTGAGCCTCATTGAAAAATATCACAAGGTGAATTCATTCCTAGTTGGACATGATACTTTGATTTATAAGAACTTTATACTACCTAAATCATTGTGTTATTGTTTGACTAGATTTGGCGTCTATCGGGCTAGCGCCAGCGGGAGGAGAGGGAGGAAGGCGACCGAGAGATGGAAGACGCACTAGGAGACAATAAGGAGAGAAGGCATGATAAAGAGAGATATGTGGCGCGCCAGCACACGTTTGAGGTGCACCACAACATATGGCCTGCGCGCCAAGTAGACCGAACCCATCTATGGGTCGGTATGTATCAGTTTGAGTTGAACCGAGTCAGTTTGGGCCAAGTTATGGCTGTTTTTAGGCCCGTTTAGGGGGGAGGACGCCCCAGCCATCATATAAACCCTAGCAGCCGTCGCAATTAGGGTAAGACCACGTTTAGATTAAACCAATACTTGTTTCGTTGAACTTCTGCAAGCATTCATCTGAAATTATATGTTCCTCTTTGATTCGATCAGGAATATCCACCATACCTCCACTTTGATTCGATCTGGAGTTTGCTACTGAAAGTCTTCGTGTTTTCTGCTGTTCCATTGGGAATTGGTAGATTGCAAACCGCTTCAGGTCGGACTACGCAAGTGTGTGAAGTTGCGAATACCATCTGGGTTGAGATCTGTTGCGTTGGCAGCGGGGGAACAGCCGGTGATTCACAGCATCCCACAAGTTATCTCCATTACCTCCACCATCATCTACGACGTGCTCAACGAGAAGATCGGGCCACCCCTTATCATTTTGTTCTCATTTTCATAGTCATGCTAACCCCGTTTTTCTCCACGTTTGTGTTTTCCGTGTTTTTGTAGATCGTATCCTTTTGCTTTTGATCTTTGGTTCTTTACCACGTAGAACAATAACCTTTTGCTTGGATCGTTTCGTTTGGTTTTCCACAATCCTAACCTTCCTGATGTAGCCCGACCTACGGTCGTTACTACATCTTGGTCTCCAACTTACGCCAAGTCGTCATGGACTCCAAATGTGAATCCGTTCCTCTATGCGAGCCCCCTTCCTACCCTATTGAATGGTATGCTACTTCATACTCCGTCACATATGCATGATAGGTTCACATTGACAAGTATGGAGGCAAGGGAGGAATCCTGGAGCATCAAGCCCGACAAGACGGAGGCTTGGAAGAGGAGGCGGAAGAAGACAGATCGCCAAATGCTCTGTCGGCCAAGAAGATTACACGGACTGGCGCCCGTACTACCGCCAAGGCACTATCGCCTGCTACCGCCAACAACAGACGACACCAGTATAAGCCAAATGCTCTCACGGCGGTACTACTGCCCGGATCCGGTACCTGGGCCACGGCACTACCGGCCCCGCTACCACCAACAGACGGCTCAGTGAAGCTCCAGATCGCAAGAGGTACTACCGGTCCCAGAGTACTACGGGACCAAGCGGTACCGGTCCCAAGTCCGATTACCGCTCTGGCGATCACAGCGCACTAGTTGGGCCACCCCATGTATCCCCCTTTACTTACCAAACCCTAGTTTTATCCCCAAACTACCCTTGTTTAGTGGTTGGCCTATAAATAGAGCCTCCACCCCTCATGTATCCCTTAGGCATAGATGATATACTAAAGACAACCCCCATTGTGGAATCTCTAGTTTTGCCTCATCCCCTTTACCAAGGGGACCGACTATCGTCACCAACCTCGATTGGACTTTGCATCACGCATCCATCGTTGAACAAGGCCTTGGGTTCTCGGTTTCTCGCCCCCAAGTCGTCAAGACCCTCCTCAAGGTGTTCTTCCCTCTCCGATGTGGATTTGAGGGAGCACGTTGACCGATCTTTCCTTGCGAGGATTCTATCGGACCGGTGGCCGCCGTTCGGGAGCAATCGGCCTTGTATCGTGTGAGTTTTGCGTGTGTTCATCGTGTTCTTCGCCAGGTGTGTGTTCGCTTCCGCTACCTTCTCCCTTTCCCCTCGCTTTCCCATCGATTTGACCACGATATCCGTGAAGATCGGGCACCCAAGAGGTTAACCCCTCCATCATCTGGTATCAGCATCTTTTGGTTGCCACGGATTTCTCATCGATTTGGTCTTTTCCCATAAATTCGAAAATTCCAACAAAAATAGCCCCAATTCGTGTTTTGGATCAATCTGTGATTTGAGTGCGTTTTGCTAGGTTTTGATCCGTAGATTACTTGCTAAACTTGTTGATATACCTTCCTTTGCGTTCCCATAGCCTAATTCCTTGATTTTCCCCGTCGATTTGGTGTTTTTCTTGAAGATTTTCCGCCCAAATCGCCCCAAACTCGCGAAATCGCGTCAGATCTGGATTTCTCTGTCCCGAGCGGTACTACCGCTCCAAAAATACGGTACTACCGCCCACCGGTACTACCGGGCCCAAAATCCGGTACTACCGCCCAAGACAGAAAGAAAACAGCAAGTTCCAGATTTCAGCCTCTCACCGTTTTGAGCATAACTTTTGCATTCGAACTCGGATTTTGGTGTTCTTTAGCTCGTTTCGAAGAGGAGAAGGAGCTCTACATCATCATCCACGTTGTTCATGCTATCTACTCCATCCAAATTCCGTGAGCAAGGCGGAATCCAACAATAAAGGGTGAAGATCGTCGACGAAAGGTATAAACATTCCGCGACTTCTCCCCACTTGCATTTCTTTGTGAACCCCACTATCTTTGCGAGCAACAAACACCTATTGCTTGGGCTATGCACATTTGATACCTTGTAGAATTCCGAGCAAACGTGTGAGGGCTATCTCATATAGTAATCTTGTATAGTTGTTGGCACAAGGAAGAGGCAAGTGAAAAAGAAATAAAAAGAAAAAGAGTGATACAAAAAGAAAAAAAAGGAGAAAAAAGGAAAAGAGAAAAAGAAAGAATTATACATGTGCCTCATAGAATAGGAAGCGCAAGCTCGATGAACATCATATAGGTGGTACTTATTGTGCATATATTGTAGCCCACCAATTTTGTGCAATCGAACTAGCGTCTCTCCTTGTACTTGTGTGACACGAGCTTATAGTCTTCGCTAGGTAATCATTTGGTTCTTAGCTCACTTTCTCCGTCGCACAAGTCCCATTTATCCCACCGTGTGTGTTTCCTTGTACATATTTCCTATCTTGTGGATTAACTTGTTTTGCTTTGTGATCATTGTGGTTCTTTACTTGCCATTACAACATCTTGATTTCGGATTGGTTCTTGACATGCCATTTTCCATACCTATCCACCATAGGCCTTGTGTGTGTGTGTGTTTTTTGGTTAGTAGTTGGTTTTGGTGTTCCGCGTGAACTTCACTTTGCTTGGTTTATTGCTCTCAAGTGCACTTGCACGATACGATCTTCCAAGGTAAAGTAAGGTTTGACGTTGTATCCCTAACACCCTCTACCACTTCCATATACACCGCTTGGTCTTGTAAATCATGTCTAGGGACTACGGAACCGAGGATTATTTCTATGGAGAATCCACGATGAGCCAACATGCCTATGTCTCCACAAGCATGGATAACATGATGGAGCACTACACCAACAATGGCTCCACATGCTTGGGTGATATGGAGTACTACAACAACAACAACTCCCCAAGCATGGGCGACTTCAAGAACGACAACGACAAGCTCCTCAAGTCGCACCGGCCAAGACGGAGCCTACACCTCGAGTGCGCCAAGGTCCACCATGAAATGGACAAGTTCGAGAGCGACCTCCACAACTTCAAGAAGGACATGGACAATGACTTCGACAAAAACATGAGCATGGTCGCCAAGACTAATGATGCTTTGCGCTCATTAGAAAAACTTACAAGGAAGAGTGCCAAGGTCAAGAGCCATCGTCGTGAGCGTCATATGGATGACCAAGTGCGCCACCTACATCAACCATCGGCAAGGCACGCCAATGACCTCCGTCGACACCATCACAAGGCACCTTCAACTTCTTGTGCCACCACCAAAATGGCACCAAGAGCAAGCCTTCGTCCACGCCATCAAGCTTCAACGACTACGCTTGCATTTGAAGACCTCATGAACGAGGAAAATGAAGACCTCTACTTCGCCAAGTTGGATAGCATGAGCCTACCTCCACCACTACTACAAGATGGCCACAAGACGGTCGAGCATGGGATTTTCCCTTCGACCATGGAGGCGAGCAATGATGCCCATCTTATGGCATCCAACCTTGAAGGCGACAAGGTCAAGAATGGTGAGCATGGGATTTT
This sequence comes from Avena longiglumis, assembly GCA_030063025.1. Classification (NCBI taxonomy): domain Eukaryota; kingdom Viridiplantae; phylum Streptophyta; class Magnoliopsida; order Poales; family Poaceae; genus Avena; species Avena longiglumis. Next base: position 248,921,390 of record CP125978.1, on the reverse strand, counting down.
CCCTTCACCAAAGGAGGCACATGGAGTTGAGGAAACCGAGCCTACCCCCATATGCTTGAGTGATGATGTGGTACCAATCCTATGTGAGTATGAGAGCCACTTAGCCCACTTGAGTGAGAACAAGAGTGAGATGAGTGACTCCACCTTATGTGAGATTGAGTGCTTCCACTTGGAGGGCATGAGCGATACTCCTAGTGAGTTGAGAGTGGTAGTTGATAGGTCAAGTGACACCATTTCGAATTCTAACAACTTACCCTCTACCTCTAGTGTGTTCTCTTGTGTTATGCTAGGTTCCATGGATAAAGACGCGCCAAGCCATGAAGCAATGATGCCTCAATTGGAGAATATGTACATGGTGCACGAAGATGACGCGACGCCATGGCTACATGAAGAAGACGAAGTCGTCCACAAGGAGGCCACTACTTCCACAACACCCACTTCATATGAGAGGTATGAACAAGGTAACAATAAGGGTGTTGATGATGCCATGATCCCACTAGTGGACATGATGAATTGTGAGGATATGCATGCTATGGATGATACTTGTGACATTACATATGCTTCATCCACTTTCCCATGTGATGATTTGCCTTTGCATAATATTGATCATGTGGAATTGTTTGATTGTGATATCATTGCCATAAACATGCCATGCTATGCATCTTGTATGTATCCTCCAATTGCTTTGGACTTGCCTTGTCATGCTAGTCATTCAATTTCTCCCGTTGCTTGCGATAAGATGAATGCTTGCTATTTCACTTGTTTTGCTTGCAACAATATTGATCAAATGCCTTCTAATGAGATGGCCCCCATAGCTTTCTCAATTTTTGGAGATTTTGACGATGGCCATGATAAGCATGTTCCCCACTTGCATACTCACCATGCATATATTTCATACTTGAATGACATTAATGGTGATGTGCACAAGAAGAGATACGTCATGATGGATGATGTGTATCTCTACCTTGCACACACGTTCTTCCTTTTACATATGATGTGTGTAGGTACCCGCACGAGAATGTCAACCTCGGTTGAGCACGAGTTGACAAAAAGAGCTCTAGAGAGCATCCCACAAGTGAGTTCAAGATCGAACCCAGCTCTGTTACCTTTTGCATGCTTTGCATCTTTCATGTTGGCAAATTGCTCTTTCCTATGGTTTGATTGCAAGCATGTTAATGGTATTATCTTCCCTTGTGACATTCATGTTTCTTCGCTTTTAGATAATGATGCTTTGTGTGTTGCAACAAAAATGTTGAACTATTTACCTTCTCGATGTTTTGTGTGCAACCACAATTCCTTTAAGAACAAGTATTGTCATGAGAGCTTCCAAGAATCTCGTCTTGTTGTTGCAACAAACATAAGGACCACTTGCTCTTTCATTTGGTTTGTTTGCAAATATGTTGTTTTTGCTTCCGCTTGGGATACTCATTTTCCCATGATATTTGCTTTCGATGATTTGTGTGTGACATGCAACATGTTAAACAATTTCTCTTTCCAATGGTTGGTTTGCACACATATTGTTGTTGCTTTGGACATTCTTCCTCGTGTGTTTTTTCCAAATTCTCCTATTCTTGCATCAAAGATGTTGTTTGAAATTTGGATCCAATGCTTTGAATGCCCCACTAATACGTTATATGGAGTTTTTGAGTTCCCACATTTGGATGATGTTCAAACGATTTCCATGCACATTGACCTTGCATATGCATCCCGTTTGCTATACTTGAGTTGTGCTAATCGTGTTGTGAACAAGAATGGACATGCCCCAAATGACATGCTCCTCTATCACACACAAACATATGTTGCTTGGTCTTTGTTGTATGTAGGTACAAATGCATACACGTCAACCTCTATGGACTATATGTTGACAAGAAGAACCGAAGAGAGTTACCTATGGCTACCCTTCATCGAGCTATCTCTACAAGCTAAGGTGACTTCCTTCTACTTGAGGACTCATGCTATAATCTTCATGAATTGGCTACGCTTTGAGTGTTGCTTTGCTTTTGTTGTGAGCTTTGTAGGCTTCAAGGAAGGTGAAGGAACATTGAAGTGTTGTCAAGTCAATCTTCCCGAGGACAACTATATGGTGAACCCCAGGATCAAGAAGGTCTCTCGACCGCTTCTACTTTGTGATGAACATGTAGAGTCGAGGACGACTCTTTTTGAAGGGGGTGAGCTGATGTAGCTCGCCCTACGGTCGTTACTACATCTTGGTCTCCAACTTACGCCAAGTCGTCATGGACTCCAAAGGTGAATCCGTTCCTCTATGCGAGCCCCCTTCCTACCCTATTGAATGGTATGCTACTTCATACTCCGTCACATATGCATGATAAGTTCACATTGACAAGTACGGAGGCAAGGGAGGAAGCCTGGAGCATCAAGCCTGACAAGACGGAGGCTTGGAAGAGGAGGCGGAAGAAGACAGATCGCCAAATGCTCTCTGTCGCCAGTACACCGGACTGGCGACCAAGATTACTACGCCACCGCCTTGACAGACGACACCGGCGCAAGCCAAATGCTCTCATCATCACGGTACTATCGGCCCGGATCCGTACTACCGGCCACGACACTCACCGCCACCGCCACCAACAGACGGCTCCAAGTGAAGCTCCAGACTGCAAGCGGTACCCAGAGCGGTACTACCGGGTCCCAAGTCCCAGACTACTCTCTGGCAAAGGCTCACACAGCACTAGTTGGGCCACACCCCATGTATCCCCTTTACTTACCAAACCCTAGTTTTATCCCCAAACTACCCTTGTTTAGTGGTTGGCCTATAAATAGAGCCTCCACACCTCATGTATCCCTTAGGCATAGATGATAGACTAAAGAAAACCCCCATTGTGGAATCTCTAGTTTTGCCTCATCCCCTTTACCAAGGGGACCGACTATCGTCACCAACCTCGATTGGACTTTGCATCACGCATCCATCGTTGAACAAGGCCTTGGGTTCTCGGTTTCTCGCCCCCAAGTCGTCAAGACCCTCCTCAAGGTGTTCTTCCCTCTCTGATGTGGATTTGAGGGAGCACGTTGACCGATCTTTCCTTGCGAGGATTCTATCGGACCGGTGGCCGCCGTTCGGGAGCAATCGGCCTTGTATCGTGTGAGTTTTGCGTGTGTTCATCGTGTTCTTCGCCAGGTGTGTGTTCGCTTCCGCTACCTTCTCCCTTTCCCCTCGCTTTCCCATCGATTTGACCATGAGATCCGTGAAGATCGGGCACCCAAGAGGTTAACCCCTCCATCACTTCCACCAAAAGCTTTTGAGAGTTGTAGCATATTTATGTGTGAGTTTCTTGCCCATTTCACTTTGCACGCTGTTCGCTCATTTGTGTGGCAATTGGTTTGATATAATCTCCAAGGTGAGGTAAAAGGCTAACTCTACGCATCCTTATTCTCCATATACAACCCTTGTTGGCTTTGCATCATGGACAAGAATGGGGATCCATCCCAACAACCTCAACCTCCGGAGGACGACACACAATTCATGACAAGATGGGACCATTGGAAGGTTCGAGGAGAATTCAACTACCGTTGTGAAGCTCTTGAGCGGCGCCAAGATGAACAATTTAGCGAGGCCCGTGTGGAATTCAAGAACATCGACAACCGCTTCGAAGAAGTCCGTGGCCAAATGCATGCCATGCAACACAACCTCGGTCATCAGAATGAAGCTCTTGGTCGTGCACTCGCCTCAACGGATGAGAAGCTTCAACGCCTCATTGATGGACTAGCAAGGCCACGCTCTCACGAATCAAGCTCATTTCGACACTCCTCAAGTGAATCAAGTGCACCTCGCCGTCACGCTTCAAGGCACCGGGATGGACCCGTTCTTCAATCCATGAGCTCTTCTCAAGCGGTACCATCTCCGCGACACGCCGCAACGTCAAGCTATGATGGTGATCTCTCCGCAAGACCTCCACGACGTGACGCGAACCGGCCACAACCAAGGGCACTTGTGATTCAACAAGAACAACCTCGCATGGACCACCAAGCCCATCGCCGTCGACATGTCCTTTCAACAAGAAGTGAAGCACCCGAGGAGGACGAACAAGATCACCGTCGACGTGACGCACTCGTAGATCCTCCAAGGAATCATCATCGACAAGATCGTCCACGTCGGCAAAATGATGGTCATGACGAGCCTCCTCTACACCAAGAAAAAGAAGAGCAGCCCATTGCGCATGCGGCTCGACGTCCTCCTCGCCACAGGGCGCAAGACAATGCTCCTCGGCATCAACCGCGTCAAGAACAAGAGCAAGCTCCCCAAGCTCGTCGTGAGGACAATCAACCTCCTCCTCGTCCTCAACCGCGCCAACAAAACGAGCAAGCTCCCCAAGCTCGTCGTCAAAACCAAGTTCCACCACCAAACGCGGCACCTCAACAACCGCAAGAGCAACGCAACCATCACGAAGCAAGACATGAGAGCTCGGATGATGATGATGACCGCCCAAATCACGGCAACCGCCGCAACCGGAACCGCAATGGAGAAGAAACTTTCGGCAAGCTCAAATTCACCATGCCCAAGTTCACCGGTTCCAATGAACCCGAGGAATATCTCTCGTGGGAACTCAAGGTCGACAAGATCTTCCGCATGCACAACTATAGCAATGAGAAGATGATGGCCATGGCATCCCTCGAGTTTGATGAGTATGCCAACCTTTGGTGGGAACAAGTCCAACTCCCTCGAGAAGCAAAAGAAGATCCTTCAATCTCAACTTGGCAAGATATGAAGGCCCATATGAGATCCCGCTTTGTTCCTTCGCACTACACGTGTGACCTCTTCAACAAGATTCAAACGCTTAGTCAAGGGACAAAGACCGTGGAAGAGTACTTCAAGCAAATGGAGCTCAACATGATCCGTGCCAACATTGAAGAGCGAGATGAACAAACAACGGCACGCTTCCTCAATGGCTTGAACCATCCCATCAAGCGCATCACCGAGTTCCAAAAGTACAACAATATGGTTGAGCTTGTGCACATCGCATCAAAGGCCAAGCGTCAAGTGCAAGAGGACATCAAGTACAAAAAGCCAAAGACGTACTTCACCTACAAACAAGCACCAACCACTACTCCAACAACACCAAGTGGAAGCTCCTCAAGTACCACCAAGCCCCCCTTCAAGCCAACTCTCCCTCAAGGAAAACATCCCCAAAGTGGCAAACACACAAGGGATGATCAACCATTCAATGGTGAATGCTACAAGTGTGGAGGCAAAGGGCACAAGTCGAATGCATGTGGAAACAAGAAAGTTTTGTTCATTCATGACAACGGCGATGAAGAATACTTGAGTGAAGAAGAGTTTGATGTAAGTGTCAAGGAAGCCATAGCAAGGCAACATTTGGAAGAGGACCAAGAACTTCTTGTGTGTGAGCATGACGCAAGTCCATCGCTTGTGGTCACAAGGGTCTTAACTACCCAAGTCAATGAGAATGAAGACCAACGCTCGAACATCTTCCAAACTCGTGCCGGCATCAATGGGAAGTCCATCAAAGTTGTCATCGATGGAGAGAGTTGCCACAATCTTGCAAGCACGGAATTGTGTGAGAAAATCAACCTCACCCTCCATCCGCAAAAACACCCCTACCATATCCAATGGCTAAGTGAACAAGGATCCGTCAAGATCAAGCACACTGTTTCGGTAACGTTCTCAATAGGGCCCTACAAGGACACGGTGGAATGTGACGTGGTCCCAATGACGGTTTGCCATATGTTGCTCGGAAGGCCGTGGCAATATGGCAAGCGTGCTTTGCATTATGGTCACTCAAACACTTATACCTTCAAATGGCTTGATAAAACTTGTGTGTTGCAACCAATGACTCCTAGCCAAATAATTGCGGACAATGCAAAGGCTTTAGCGAGGGCGCAATACACAAAAACACCTTGTGAGAAGAGTGGTGATCGGGAGAACCACACCATAGTGAGTGAGAGCTACAAGCCATACTCGAGTGGAAAAACTAAGAGTGTTCTTCTTGCCACCAAAAGTGAGATGAGAGAAGTGCGGAACAACCCATCCATCTTGCACTATGTCCTTCTTTGCAAGGGATTAGCGCAAGGAACTAATGACTTGACAAATGTTCCTCCTTCTTTGATGGCTATTTTGCAGGAATTCCAAGATGTATTTCCCGAAGAGCTTCCTCATGGACTACCTCCTCTTCGTGGAATCGAGCACCGCATCGACCTCATACCCGGCGCACCCCTCCCAAACCGCGCCAGATCGCATTTAACCGGAAGAGACAAAGGAGATCGAACGTCAAATCAACCAACTCGTCTCCAAAGGTTTGATCCAAGTAAGCACTAGCCCAAGCGCAGTCCCCGTGATTCTAGTTCCAAAAACGGATGATACGTTGCGGTTATGCATGGACTGCCGTCCAATCAATGCTATCACCGTGCGTTATCGACATCCTATACCGCGTCTTGATGACATGCTCGATGAGTTATGTGGAGCCACTATATTTTCGAAAATTGATCTTCGTAGTGGTTACCATCAAATTCGCATGGCCGAGGGTGATGAGTGGAAAACCGCCTTCAAGACCAAGCTTGGTCTCTATGAATGGTTGGTTATGCCTTTTGGCTTATCTAATGCCCCATCTACCTTCATGCGCCTAATGAACCATATTTTGAGATCTCTCATTGGGAAGAGTGTAGTTGTTTACTTTGATGACAACCTTGTCTATAGCAAGTCACTAGAGGAGAATGTTATTCATGTTAAGGAGGTCCTTCAAATCCTTCGTCATGAAAAGCTTTATGCTAATCTCCCAAAGTGCACTTTTGCAAAAGACAAGCTGATTTTCCTTGGTTTTATTGTGTCTTCTAATGGCATTGAAGTTGATGTCTCAAAAGTCAAGGACATACGAGATTGGCCCATCCCTACAAATGTTAGTGAAATTCATAGTTTTCATGGGTTGGCTTGCTTTTACCGTCGCTTTGTGAAAGATTTTTCTACCATTGCTTGCCCCCTCAACGAATTGACCAAGAAAAATGTCACGTTCGTTTGGGGAAAAGCACAACAAAAGGCTTTTGATGAGCTTAAAAAGAGGCTCACCGAAGCACCACTTCTTGCATTACCGGATTTCACAAAAACCTTTGAAATTGAATGTGACGCTAGTGGTATTGGCATTGGTGGCGTCCTTATGCAAAATGGACGTCCTATTGCATACCATAGTGAGAAACTTGATGGCGCACGCCTAAACTACCCCATTTATGACAAAGAGCTTTTTTGCCTTGGTTCGTGTCCTTCAAGTGTGGCAACACTATCTTTGGCCCAAAGAATTTATCATCCATTCCGACCATGAGTCGTTGAAGTATCTTAAGGGCCAACCCAATTTGAGTAAACGGCACGCAAAATGGGTTGAGTTCATGGAGTCTTTTCCTTACATTGTCAAATACAAGAAGGGCAAAGAAAATGTGGTAGCGGACGCCTTGTCTCGCAAACACACAAACCTTCTTACACGACTCGAAGTAAATGTCTTGGGTCCTTATGACATAAAATCTTTGTACGCGTCCGACACTTTCTTTGGACCAATTTTTGCAAAATGTTCAATAGACAAAGGGATTGATGATTTCTATTTGCATAAGGGTTTTCTTTTCAAACAAAACAAGCTTTGCATTCCGAAGTTGTCTCTCCAAATTTTGCTTCTTCAAGAGTCCCATGGTGGAGGCCTTATGGGTCACTTTGGCCGTGACAAGACGTATGACATGCTCTCCACTCACTACTTTTGGCCAAAGATGAAGCGCGACGTGGAGCGCCACGTCCAACGATGCACTACATGTATCCAAGCTAAGTCTAAGTCCAACCCCTTTGGTCTTTATATGCCATTGCCTATTCCTCATACACCTTGGTCGGACATTAGCATGGATTTTGTATTAGGCTTGCCTAGATCTAAACATGGCCATGATTCTATATTTGTGGTCGTGGATCGCTTTTCAAAAATGGCACATTTTATTCCGTTCCATAAGACCGATGATGCTTCACATGTAGCCAATTTGTTTTTCAGGGAAATAATTAGGCTGCACGGTGTACCAAGAACAATCGTCTCCGACCGCGACGTCAAATTCATGAGCTACTTCTGGAAGACTCTCATGGCCAAGCTCGGCATCAAGCTCCTCTTCTCGTCCGCCTCGCATCCTCAAACAGATGGACAAACCGAGGTCGTCAATCGAAGCCTTGGAACACTCCTCCAGGTGTTGATAAAGAAGAACCTTAAAGACTGGAAGGAATGTATTCCACATGCCGAGTTCGCCTACAACCGCGCCAAGCACTCCACCACCATGAGGAGCCCGTTCATGATCGTCTATGGTTTCGAGCCTCTCACCGCGCTCGATATCCTTCCACTTCCACTTCATGAACGTGCCAATATGGACGTTGTCAAGCGCGCCCACACAATGAAGAAACTCCATGAAGACACAAGAGCTACGATCGAGCAACAAGTCCTTCGCCAAGCATCAAGACTAAACAAGAACAAGAAAGAGATGATCTTCGAAGAAGGCGATCTTGTGTGGATACACTTGAGTAAAGACCGCTTCCCAAAGGAACGCGACTCCAAACTCAAGCCAAGAGGTTATGGACCATTCAAGGTGCTAAAGAGGATCAACAACAATGCCTATATTATCGATATCCCAACATCAAAGTATCTTGTGAGCTCGACATTCAATGTCAAGGACCTATCACCCTACCATGGAGACGATAAAGTTGAGAAGGTTGAAGAGTAGAGGACGACTCTTCCCCAAGGGGGGAGCTGATGCAGCCCGTCCTACGGACGCACCTCCATCTACAACACCTAGCCCTCCCAGTGGACCAATGACTCGCGCCCGAGCTAAGCTCCTCCAAGCCAAGGTTAACTCGCTCCTTTCCTTGTGACTGACACACCCTTGGATGGTTTGCTTCATACGCATACACCGTGTATCATCGAAGCGAAGAAAGACCCAAGGACGGAGGAACCGGCGGAAGCAACCGATTCTTGCTAGACGCCAGGTACTACCGGCTACCAGTACTACGGACCACGGACGCTCCAGAAGGAACTCCTCCACGCCCCAGACGACTACGGTACTACCGGCCCGGAAACCGGCACTACCGGTGGGCGGTACTACCACCCCCTCCTACCGCTCGCTACAGGCGACTCCGACGGAAGCTCCAGGACCACGAGCGGTATTACCGCCCCCAAAGCGGTACTACCGGTTGCGACCGATACTACCAGTTGCCCAACCGGTACTACCGGTCCTGACTGAACCTGAACACATCTGTTCGGCCCAGCGCCCTGTACCCCTTTCTATATTTTCCTATTTTGTTCCGAAACTATCCCTGTTTATGTGGCTGGACTATATATAGCCCCCACCCTTTATTGTAAACCCTAGACTTGGATAATAATAGATTAAGGAAACCCTTTGAGGAACTTACATCTATTGGTCTCATGCTCCTACCAAGGAGCACCGGATTATCCACCCCCCTCTTGGATCTTGCCTAGTGCGTTCAAGTTGTACAAGGCCTTGGGTTCTCGGTTTCTCGCCCCCAAGTCGTCAAGATCTCACCAAGCACCTCATCCCCCGTTGTTGGCGTGGAGAGAGAGCTTCGCCCAACACCGATCCTAGAGATTATGTTGGACCGGTTGCCACCGGCGTGAGTCATCGGCGTGTATCGTGTTTTGTGTGCGTGAGTTCATCGGGTTCTTCGTGGCATGTGTTCGTGGATTCCATCCCCTTCCCCCTTCTACCGCTTTACCCTCGATCCCTGTGGAGATTCGTGAAAGATCGGGCCACCCCAAGGGTTTACCCCATAACAGAATTTGCTTATAATCGTTCGCTGCATTCTACCACAAAGATGTGCCCATTTGAGATTGTGTATGGTTTTGTTCCTCGTGCACCTATTGATTTAATGCCTTTACCTTCTTCGATGCAACATAATTTGGATGCTACACAACGCGCTGAAATGATATTAAACTTGCATAAGACTACTAAAGATAACATTGAACACATGAATGCTAAGTATAAACTTGCTGGGATAAAGGGAGAAAGCATGTTGTGTTTGATGTTGGCGATCTTGTTTGGTTACATTTGCGTAAAGATCGTTTTCCTGATTTACACAAGTCTAAGTTAATGCCACGTGATGCTGGTCCCTTTAAGGTGTTAGAGAAAATAAATGATAATGCATATAAACTTGAGTTGCCTGCAGACTTTGGTACGGTTAGTCCTACGTTTAACATTGCAGATTTGAAGCCTTACTTTGGTGAGGAAGATAAGATTGCATTGAGGACGACTTCAATTCAAGAAGGGGATCATGATGTGGACATCCCTTTTATTGATACAACCGTTGTACCTATAGCAACACACATACAAGGACCCATCACAAGATCTCGTGCCAAACAACTTAACTATCAGGTACTTTCGTTTCTTGGAACTATTCCTCACATACATGAGATTATGATGCTGCCTAAATCAGATGTATTTATTACTCTTAGGAATGATGGACCAAGCATGGATGAGAGGGACAAGCATTGGAGCATGGCCATGCATGGAGATGGCAGCAAGCATGTGATGATCCAAGAGAAGGCCACAGATGAAAATTTCAAAACTTTGAGGCCACCATAATAAAGAAAGAAGGCTTGGACGAAATATTCAAGATCAGTACTTTACGAATTCGTCCATAGCTTAATATGGTGCTGCGACACCTTTTATTTTGGGCCAGGCCCATGCAATTTTCGCAGGATTTTAATTAGCCACTTTTTAGAGTCCGTATTTGAGGGGAAATGGACTTTTAGGGTTGGATTTGGCCACCACTTCCATGGCTGGCCGAAACCCCACCTTTTCGCCCTTAAATACTCCCCATAGCCGTCCCCCTAGACTCGGATTTTGTTTAGACATTAAGTTAGCCATAGTCGCAACTTCGCCAAGGCTCGAGCGTCGCAGAGGCCTATTGTACTTCGCACCTATTCAGGATCCCACCTCTTCAATAAAGCTTTCCTCTTAATCCGCAATATCTTGATTGCAATATTGGTTCTTGTTCTCGATTTCAGGTAGGAATTAAGACCCTCGTTGGTCAGGCTGCTCGTGTTCCCGCAGGATCAGTAACCTCCAGGAGATTGGCCTAGCGATTGCATTGGCGCTCGTGCTCGCACGTGTAGTCGGATCGTCAAGCCCGAACTCCACCATATCGATTATCTTCATCTCATCAAAAGATCGGACACCTTTGCCCTATCAGCCGGAGACTCCAGTGTTGGGTCCGGAGACTCCGGTCTGGGTCGGTGACTCCGGTCAATCTCCGGACCCGTCTTTGGAGGGGGCATCTTGATGCAGCCCGTCCTACGACTGCTACTACATCTACTCCCACGAGCTCCCCAAGTGGACCCATGACTCACGCCCGAGCCAAACTCCTTCAAGCTAAGGTGAACTCGCTCCTCTCCTTGTGTGACTTCGACACACCCTTGGATGGCTTGCTACTTCATACCCATACACTATGCATCATCAGGTACGAAGAGAAGGACCCAAGGAACGGAGGGAAAGCAACCTGTCGCTGCCAGACGCCAGCGGTACTACCGGTTGAGACAACCGGTACTACCGCTCCAAGCGGCCCTACCAGCCCCAGCTACCGGACACTCCAGGAAGCACCACCCCACGCCCCAGACGCAAGCGGTACTCAAATGGCCGGTACTACGGACAATGGATTACCGCCCCTCCTAACGCTCGCCACAGGCGCCTCGGACGGAAGCTCCAGGCCCTCAAGCAGTACTACCGCTCCCGGAGCGGTACTACCGATTGCAACCGATACTACCGGTTGATGGACCGGTACTACCGGCCCTGACTGAATCTGCACGCTTGAGTTCGGCCCTGTGCCTTGTAACCCTACCTATAATTTACCTTTTCGTTCCGAAACTACCCCTGTTTTGTGGCTGGACTATATATAGCCCCCACCCTCCATTGTAAACCCTAGACTTGGATAATAATAGATATTAAGGAAACCCTTTGACGAATTATATATATTGGTCTCATGCTCCTACCAAGGAGCACCGGATTATCCACCCCCCTCTTGGATCTTGCCTAGTGCGTTCAAGTTGTACAAGGCCTTGGGTTCTCGGTTTCTCGCCCCCAAGTCGTCAAGATCTCACCAAGCACCTCATCCCCCGTTGTTGGCATGGAGAGCAAGCTTCGCCCAACACCGATCCTAGAGATTATGTTGGACCGGTTGCCACCGGCGTGAGGAGTAGGCGTGTATCGTGTTTTGGTGTGTGTGTTCGTGGTTTTCATCGTTTTCCTCGATTTCATCCCCGACCACCTCTTTCCCCTCGTTTCTCGTGGAATTCGTGAAAGATCGGGCCAACCCCAGGGTTACCCCCTAACACATCTGGCTGTCCCGAGCTTGGTTCTTGGGGCCGGACCGGAGGAGGTCCGGAGACTCCGGTGTAGGGGACCGGATACTCTGGTCTACACCGGAGACTCCGGTGTGCCGAGCTCCAGCAGCTTCTTCTCCTGGTCCTTCTTCCTTGGGGGCTTGGTGTGGTGATGTTGCTTCATAGCTGAGTATACATAACGTAGTTGCATGAAGTAGCAAGCCATCCAAAGGTAGTGATGTAGCCCGACCTACGTTCGTTACCACATCTTGGTCTCCAACTTACGCCAAGTCGTCATGGACTCCAAAGGTGAATCCGTTCCTCTATGCGAGCCCCCTTCCTACCCTATTGAATGGTATGCTACTTCATACTCCGTCACATATGCATGATAGGTTCACATTGACAAGTACGGAGGCAAGGGACGAAGCCCGGAGCATCAAGCCCGACAAGACGGAGGCTTGGAAGAGGAGGCGAAAGAAGACAGATCGCCAAATGCTCTCTGTCTCCAGCGGTACTATCTGAGATCTGGGCGACTGCAGACTACCGGCCAGTGACTACCACTACTACCAATTCTGACGACGCATGTAAGTCCGGGACTGCAAGCGGTACTACCGGATCTGGACCCGGTGTGATGTGGACATCCCTACTATTGATACAACCGTTGTACCTATAGCAACACACATACAAGGACCCATCACAAGATCTTGTGCCAAACAACTTAACTATCAGGTACTTTCGTTTCTTGGAACTATTCCTCACATACATGAGAATATGATGCTGCCTAAATCAGATATATTTCTTACTCTTAGGAATGATGGACCAAGCATGGATGAGAGGGACAAGCATTGGAGCATGGCCATGCATAGAGATGGCAGCAAGCATGTGATGATCCAAGAGAAGGCCACGGATGAAGATTTCAGAACTTTGAGGCCACCATAATGAAGAAAGAAGGCTTGGACGAAATATTCAAGATCAATACTTTACGAATTCGTCCATAGCTTAATATGGTGCTGCGACACCTTTATTTGGGCCAGGCCCATGTAATTTTCGCAGGATTTTAATTAGCCACTTGTTAGAGTCCGTATTTGACGGGAAAAGGACTTTTAGGGTTGGATTCGGACACCACTTCCATGGCTGGCCGAAACCCCACCTTTTCGCCCTTAAATACTCCCCATAGCCGACCCCCTAGATTCGGATTTTGTTTAGACATTAAGTTAGCTATAGTCGCAACTTCGCCAAGGCTCGAGCGTCGCAGATGCCTATTGTACTTCGCACCTATTCAGGATCCCACCTCTTCAATAAAGCTTTCCTCTTAATCCGCAATATCTTGATTGCAATATTGGTTCTTACTTGTTCTCGATTTCAGGTAGGAATTAAGACCATCGCTGGTCGTCGATCGTTCCCGAGGATCGGTAACCTCCGGAGATTGGCCTAGCGATTGCATTGGCGCTCGTGCTCGACGCGTAGTCGGATCGTCAAGCCCGAACTCCACCAAATCGATTATCTTCATCTCATCGAAGATCGGACACCTTTGCCCTATCAAGTGGTATCGATTTCAGGTTGCTATGAGATTTTACTGTTTTCAGAGATTAGATCTGCTTTTACCTATAACCCACAAAAAGCCAAAAACATGCTTAGAGTTTAGATCCATCCCATAACCAATCTACGCCTCGCATTATCTTTTCAGTTTTGCATTGTTGAATTTGTGTCTACATCGTCGGCCGAGTTCTTGGTCTTAGTGTCTCGTCCCTTAGAGTTTCGAGTTCTGATCATAGTAATCACCGCCACACTCGCCGATCACCACCACCATATTCCGCCGCCATATACCCAGCCACCATAAACCCTAATACTCCGCCACCGCCTTCCTACCGCGACACAGATCCGATCAGTTTTCCTACCGCGGTACGAGTCCGAGTAGAGTTACTGTTTCCTAGTTATTTCTTTTGACTTTCCTTCTTTTTTTGTTTCCGTGTCTAGCTAAAGTCCGTGTCGCGCTAAGAGTCCGGTCGTAAGTCCAGAAGGAGAGCAAAAAAAAAATCTGGCTATACTAGTTTTCGGCTTTGGGGATCACTTTTCTCCATCGGCCGTTATAGCGATATTTTTTTGGCGCCTGCGCGCTTTCCGGAGCAAAATAAAAAAATTTCGAAAATGTTTTTTGGGGCTAACCTATTTTTAGACCCCGTAGATCAGTTCAAGACACTCCCCATCATAGTGATTTTCTGTATCTCGGTTCGCTTTTCAGGGTGCCATATCATCATACAGTGCTTGTTGTGTCGCGTCGTGACATCGTTGGTGATCTAGGCTCGCGTCTCTAGTACGGTCTAGCCTAGGACCAGCACAGTACCGTCGTTGAGCATTCTTTCAACTTTTGCATTGCTGTTTTGATAATTGCTAACCCCCTTTGCTAAGACTTCCCAGAGCTCCACAGATACTCTCCACGTGCGGTGTTTCGACTCCTGGTAATCGCTTGGTTCAATCTCTGGACCCACTGATCCTCGCGGTTGCACATTGCCTTTTCCTGCTGTTTGGTAAGAACTTGTAAGAGCTTCGTATATTGCTTGACGGATTACGCGTGCCTCCCACCATATTTCCGTAGTTTATACCTGTGCTTTTTAAGGACTAACCATGACAGATACTTCGCGGAACCTTGCCACAATGACGAACGAAGAACTAAATGCTCACTTCTCCGCGCTCTTGGTCAGTCGCGCTGAAGACGTGGATACGCGTCTAGGGGAGTTTGACACCAAGCTCACCAACGCCGTGGACAAGATCGATGGACTCGAGAAATCCTTCAATGTCAAGCTTGACGTTCGGTTCAAGGAGCTTTTGAACAGATTGCCGCAAGCACCAGCGCCCACATGGCGCTGGCGCATCCCGATCATGGCCTGATCTGGTCGACTTACCGCCGCACCAGCGGCTACCGCCGTGACCTTTCTCAGACTTCACTGCTTTCGGCCGCGACATTGGGGACGACGGTACTACTACTGACGACAAATGACGATTTATCTGTTGACGAGGAGGTTGAACAACCTCCACAGTACCTGGCCGTCCCCGACATTACTACCGCAACGCTCGACCACCGATAAGTTATGATGATCATGTTGCAAAGCTTAAATTAAATATTCCATCTTTTGAGGGTAAATATAATCCTGATGCATATCTTACATGGGAGATGGAAGTAGAACAACGTTTTGCATGCTTAAAATATCCTGAGAATATGCGTGTTAGTGCTGCTACATGTGAATTTACTAAATTTGCTTCCCTTTGGTGGTCTGAGTATTGTCGTTTAAATCCTACTACTATTCCTAGTACTTGGACTGCTTTAAAAACTGCTATGCGTGTTCTTTTTGTACCTCCCACTTATCAACGTGATTTACTAAAGAATCTGACACGTTTAGAGCAAGGGAAAAATTCTGTAGAAGAGTATTATCAGGAATTGCAAACGGGGATGGTTCGGTGTGGTCTTGTTGAATCTAATGAACAAATGCTTGCACGTTTCTTTGGTGGATTAAACAAGGACATGCAGCACATATTAGATTATAAGGAATATAATTCTATCACTCGTTTGTTTCATCTTGCTTGCAAAGCTGAACGTGAAGTGCAGGATCGCCAAACACCATGGAGGAAGACTAATAATTCTGCAGGTCGCACATCCACTTGGACATCCCGACAATTAGTGCCTCCTCGTGATTCGCCACCAGCTACTACCACATCCAAGGCCACCACAAGATTTCCAGATGCTCCTCCACCATCATCCAATGCTCCTGCTCGTAGTGCATCTTCTATGGCTTCGACGCGTAAGACAAATGATATACAATGCCGCAAGTGCTGGGGTTTTTGTCATATTGAGAGACAGTGCACAACACAACATGTAATGATGGTGCGAGAAGATGGTCAATACGATTCAGCGAGTGACTTCGATGAAGATACACTAGCCCTTATTTCTGCTCGAGATGGAGACAATTTTGATGTTGATGAAGAGACAGAGGTAATGGGAGCTGAAGCTGCTGATCAATACAAGAGCTTAATTACACAACGTGTGCTGAGTGCGCAATTGAGCAAATCTGAGCAAGATCAACGCCACAACCTGTTCCAGACACGTCGTATTGTCAAGGACAGGGATATACGGATCATCATTGATGGAGGGAGTTGTAATAATCTGGCCAGTGTTGACATGGTAGAGAAGCTTGCGCTTCTAACAAGACAACGCCCACATTCATATTACATCCAATGGTTTGAGAGTTCTCGCAAGATCAAGGTAACAAGAACGGTACGCGTGCATTTTACTATTGGTACATATTCTGATTTTGTTGATTGTGATGTTGTACCTATGCAAGCTTGTTCTTTGTTACTTGGTAGACCATGGCAATTTGATAGAGAATCTGTTCATAATGGCAATCACTATTCTCTTATGCATGATGGAAAGAAAATTGGTCTAAAACCTATGACTCCCGAACATATTTTAAAAGATGATCTTGCTAGATCTAGTAGAGCTAAAACTGAGGAGAAAAATAAAAGTGAGAATCAGATTGTTGCTGTAGATTTTATACCACCAAAGAACACTAAATCTGATTCTACACATGCTACTGAAATTCGTTTGAATAGTCCATGTATGCTTGCAAATAAAATTAATATTGCTGAACTAGATGTACACAATACTCAATGTTATGCAATTTTGTGCAAATAGGTTTTGTTTTCATTTGAGGATATGCCTCCTTCTTTGCCACCCGCTATTGCTAACCTTTTGTAGAAATATGAGGACGTCTTTCCCGCTGAGCTGCCACCAGGACTACCTCCTATTAGAGGAATTGAGCACCAAATTGATCTAATTCCTGGTGCCACGTTGCCCAACCGCGCACCATATAGAACCAATCCAGAGGAGACAAAGGAGATACAACGCCAAATTTAGGAACTACTCGACAGAGATCATATTCGTGAGTCCCTTAGCCCCTGTGTTGTTCCTATTATTTTGGTACCTAAGAAAGATGGTTCTTCGCGCATGTGTACTGATTGTAGAGCTATCAATAATATTACTATTCGATATCGTCATCCTATTCCACGTTTAGATGACATGCTTGATGAATTGAGTGGCTCTACCATGTTTTCTAAAGTTGATTTGCGTAGTGGTTACCACCGGATTCGTATGAAATTAGGAGATGAATGGAAAACAGCATTTAAAACTAAATTCGGTTTATATGAGTGGTTAGTAATGTCGTTTGGTTTAACTAATGCACCTAGCACTTTCATGAGATTAATGAACGAAGTTTTACGTGCTTTCATTGGACGTTTTGTGGTAGTCTACTTTGATGATATTCTGATTTATAGCAAATCTTTAGAGGATCATTCGGACCATTTACGTGCTGTTTTTAATGCTTTACGTGATGCACATTTGTTTGGTAACCTTGAGAAGTGCACCTTTTGCACCAATAGAGTTGCGTTTCTTGGCTATGTTGTTACATCACAGGGTATTGAAGTGGATCCATCCAAGATTGAAGCTATTGAGAATTGGCCGCAGCCCAAAACGGTCACACAAGTGAGGAGTTTTCTTGGCCTCGCTGGTTTTTATAGGCGCTTTGTCAAAGACTTTGGATCAATTGCCGCGCCGCTGAATGAGCTTACCAAGAAGGATGTGCCCTTTGGTTGGGGCGATGCACAACAACATGCCTTCGTCATATTGAAAGATAAGCTAACACATGCTCCCTTACTCCAACTTCCTGATTTTACTAAGACTTTTGAGCTTGAATGTGATGCTAGTGGAATTGGTTTGGGAGGGATGTTATTACAAGAGGGAAAACCTGTTGCATATTTTAGTGAGAAATTGAGTGGGGCTAGTCTGAACTATTCTACTTATGATAACAAATTATATGCGTTGGTTCGGACATTAGAAACTTGGCAACATTATCTATGGCCTAAGGAATTTGTTATTCATTCTGATCATGAATCTTTGAAGCATATTCGTAGTCAAGCTAAGTTGAATCGTCGTCATGCAAAGTGGGTTGAATTTATTGAGTCTTTTCCTTATGTTATCAAACACAAAAAAGGGTAAAGAGAATATTATTGCTGATGCTTTGTCGCGCCGTTATACTTTGTTATCTGTAACACCCTCAGAATCGGCCCTATGCAAGTTTTAGCGATTCCCGCCAAACCCGCATAGAAACGATTCAAAGGTGCCCACCAGGCACTTGCGTGCGGGTGGAAAACGAAGTAATAACATTACACAACAGTCCTCGATGGGACCCACATAACAGATATATATATAACAGCGACTCAATGAGTCAAGAATACAGAGATAATATACAAAGATCCAAATCACCTTGAAAATGATAGAGCGTCCGACTACGGACAAGATGCAAATGGGGCTAAGAGCCCTGAAGAATAACCAATGGCGTCCATAACCCTGCCTGTGCCAAGTGGAAGGGTAACCCCGCTAACGACGCCGATCTCAAAACCCGCTTAAACAAAAGGGGTGCCAAAGGCAAAGGAAAAAGAGAGCGGTCGATCGAGGCCAAGACACGCGAGGCTAGAATCGGCGGTCCTCGCCTACATAGGTATGGTGGATCAAGCGGCAGCAGCAAAGATGCACTAAACAACCTATAGAGACTCGATATAACTGCCGGCTACCGAGAGGGATAAGAAAGACCTATCGAATCCAACCCGATACTACCACCAAACATAACCATCCCGGTATTTCCTCGAGACCAAACGAGGAAGTCAACCGAGGAACTCACACAGTTGGCAGTTTTATTTATTCAGTTATCGTTGCAGTAATTACTAGTCAGGTATAGATAGTCATCCTGATGTAATAAGCAGTGGGCACTTTTAGTTAACCATTCCGTTGTAGTTGCAACACTTACTAGTCCGATACAATTATCATGAGATCTCCCCAAACCCAGCAGTTGTTGGTACTTTTATTTATCCATTCCGTTGTGGTTGAAGCTGATTACTAGTCATATCGGATACAAGTCAAATTATAATAGTAAACTTTAGTTATAGTTGTCTATGATCGAGACCTGTGCTCCAAGTCGTCCATAACCATGACACGGCTTCTCGAAAAGATTTAACCTCAGGGTGCACCAAAGTTTCCACGCACCTACACCCTTGTTGTCGGATCGTAGGTACAAGATCACAAAACATACACCCAACGGTATGTCGACGGGGTTTCGGACACGACGTTTCCCATACCCAAAGCAAGCACGGGGGGCCACCCCACTAAGTACACCCGCAACTAAGTCGGCCGGGCTCCGAGACGAACTCGTGGTTTGGTAGCCATCAGAACGATGGGAACCCGAAACTCGGGCTTGTCGATACACAAAACGGGTCACGATCCTAACAAGACAGTGCTCTCGCACAATCGTAAATAAAGCAAAGAAACATGGCATAAGTACAGAATAGTAATAAAGCCCCAAACTAATTGTGGCCCTAGTACAAACTTGGAATCGTACTAAATCGATGGGGTGCCCATACATCCCACATGTGGTTAGCGCCGATCTCTAATAGGTGTCAAGAACTCGGGTCCCACGGACACCAAAGGCGGTCGAAACCAAATATTATCTATCACCCACCGGTGCCTCGCATTTATCTAATGCAATTTTAGTTATTAAACAAGAATTAAAGTAAACGATAATTAAAGCCATGAGCATCTCCAACCTTAAACATACGGCAATACTCCAACAACTGTGGTACTTGACGACATGCAACAAAGACTAGAGAGCCGACTACGACGCGCAGTCCAACTATCTACCAAACAATGTAATAGGATGTGTCCAAGGCAATATAAGGCTGCAAGGGATATCACGGCACGAAACTAGAGCAACGCAACAAAGATAGCAATAGATCAACAGAGGGAATAAAGACTATAAAAGTAAGATAGGTAGAAAAGGGGAGGTGCTCACTTTCAAACATTGCGAAGGTTCATTCAAGATCGGGTCGACATCGCATCAACTCAACGGCCTTATCCGAAGAACCAAAACACTAGAATAAACACCGGATGCAATATTTAATACTACGGCAAAAGATCGGCATGATGCATGTATGATGCATGGCATGGTAAATATGTGCAATTAGGTTATTGCTATTAACCGGGGTCCCGACATTTAAATATATGGTTCAAGTTATTTAGATACCCGCCAATTTAAATGTTGTCTTAACATGGCAATACATAGTATCGGTTCGCTAGGCAAATTTAAATGGAGCCAATATTAGACTAGATTCGCCCACATATGGCCTCCATGTTTAATTTAGGTGAATCGGCATAAGGCCCCCAAACCAAACAAATATGCATGCATGAACATTTATTATGCAACAGGTTTTATGTATAGCTTTTATAAAATAGGGACTCGGGAAAAGGGTTCACACATTAGGGTTCGGTGAGCTTGGGGTTCGGAGGGGTTCCGGGGTCGGTCTCCCCGGGATCGGTCTTCGGATCTAGCGTTGGATTGGGCTTCGGTTTCCATGTGGTTCTTCTTGGCGTCCGGGATGACGATCTTGGCGTTCTGCGTCAGTGTCCTTACCGTCCGCGTTCTAGAGCATCGCATCCGGGAAGTAGTACTTGTCGCACATGTGGTCTTCGGGTCCAGGATCGGCTTCGGATCCAAGAAGGAGAACTTGGCGATTCCGAGGGTCTTGGTGAGGTACTCGTCAGACTTGTTCGATGGAGGACACTGAAATCAGATAAATCGCCACTGATCTTTCTTCATGATGCGGCGGCCACCGAGATCTACACACCCCACCTTCTCCTGATCATCACCAAAACATGGCACATGGGGCAACCCGCTGGTACTACAGGAACCCTGGACTAGCACCAAAACACCACGGCAGCAGCAGCATAACATGCAGAGGACATGCGCCCAGACAAAGAGCACTGCAGAGGAGAGGCGCGACCCGGACAAGGGTGCTGGCGGTGCACGGAATCGCAGACGGGAGGAGGCCGACGAGGACAGACGACGCGGGCGCAGCGGCGACCGTAGGTGGTGTCGGAGCGACCTCGCAGAGGGCGATGCGACAAGGGCACCGTGGCGGTGGTAACAAATGACAGAGGCGGCGCGCCGAGGAAGCGGAGCGAGCGGGGCAGAGGAGCTTCGGCCAGAGCGACGGAGAGAGGCGCTGGCTACATGGCAGCCGGGCGAAGGCAAGGAGATGCGCTCGTGGCTTGCAGAAGAGAAGGGGCCGGCGGCCGGGCGCGCAGCGGCGGCTGGACGGAGGGGCTCCGATGGCGAGACCGCAATCAGCGCGAGAGGGAGGCCAGGGAGCTCCCCGGGGCGGCGTGAGGCGGACCACGGCGGCCTCAAGGGGTCGCGGCCGGAGAAGCTTGAGGCCGGTGGCGGCGTGGCCGGGCGGAGGAGGGCGCCGCGAGGGGAGGAGGGCGGCGGCCGGAGGGGAGGAAGAAGGGGGCGGAGGTGGAGGCGGCGAGCGTTGAGGCCGGCGGCTGCGGAGCGCCGCAGGGAAGTCTCGAGGAAGGCGGCGGTGGCGAGCTGGCATCGGCCGACGCTGGGGACGCGGTGGTGATGCAAGGAGAGGAGCGGGTGGGGGGAGAGAGGAGAAGGGGGCCGGGTGGGCCCGGTGGGAAGGAGGTGGTTGGGCGAGGGCGGTGTGTGTGTGGTGGCGTTGGGGATCTGGGGCAGAGTGGGTGAGGTGGCAGTGGGGGAGAGAGAGGTGTGAGGGTAAGATGAGGTGGCAGCGTGTGATTGGGTGGAGTGAGGTGGAGGTGAGGTGTCGCCAAGTGATTGGAGGTGAGGTGGTCAAGGGGGTAGAATAGGTTGGGGTAGTTTTAGGATTAGATATTTGCCTAGGATTTTCTTTTTGGGGGTTAGTAGGTAGTCTGGTCTGTAGGGCCTCCGCCGACCGATCGACCGCCCCCTAACAAAACTTTTTATTGTTAATTTTATTTCTAAAACATTTTGTAAATACTTTTTAGACAAATGAAAGATCTGAACAGACCGAGGTTTTACATTTGAAATGAAGATGGGGAATATCTAGAAAACAAAGAAGGGCTTTTCGAGAATAGTTTTAGGCAAACAGGTGCATGCTGATGTCATGATGATGCAATGCACAAAAACAACGCGATTTTCTAGTAGTGGTTTTTGCGGGATGCCACAATTCGACACCATTAACAATGGATCTCGCCCTCGAGATCCGCCTCATGGTACAGGGAAGAAGGCCGACGATCTGAATCTTCTCGCATCGTGTAGATCCTCGCGACACCACTAACAAGAGGTCGTTGTCCGTGATCGTCGAGAGAACACTCCGGGAACAAAAGGTCGAAGGTAGAGGTATCAACAAATAAAGCCACCTCTAGCTTCGATGGAAAGAGGGAACCGATGCATTCTCATCCACTTCAATGTACACAAGCGAATAGAGTGAGTAGTCGGCATGGGGGCCAGTCCATCACGCACCCAAACTATTACTCTGCACAATCAGTAGAAAAACGTGCAACCATTCTCGGAATCAGACTGAAGATCTCGATGATCGAGGTTCAGGAACAAAGGAGTGGTGCAGACTCTGCATCGGATCTGGCGTAGATGATATCGTCGCGTCAGAAAGCACCGGAAGGCACAAGAAGGAACAAAGAGAAGTCCACCGGACGAAGGATTCCTCGGGTAGCATGAAGACCAGATGTAGCAACACCGTTACCAAAGGAGGAAGCGAAACCCTGAAGGTACGACGAAAACCCAACCACGAGAATTCCTGGACTCGAAGAAAGAGAAGAGAGCGGATTCAAAACGCGTAGAGATAAGAGGAGAATAGCAGAGGGTAAGGAGTAAAAGCAGACCTAACGTAACTATCCAACCGATTTTGCAAAATAGTTTTGACACTCTACTCGCCGTTAGCTAGGTTATCCACAGTCGGACTTGTGGGTATCGCAACCGCCGAGCTCGATACCACTCAGACACCCTCGATCGGCCCTATGCAAGTTTTAGCGATTCCCGCCAAAACCCGCATAAACGATTCAAAGGTGTCACCAGCACTTATGCGGGTGGAAAACGGTAATAACATTACACAACAGTCCTCGATGGAACCCACATAACAGATATATATAACGACTCAATGAGTCAAGAATACGAGATAATATACAAAGATCCAAATCACCTTGAAAATGATAGAGCGTCCGACTACGGACAAGATGCAAATGGGGCTAAGAGCCCCAAGAATAACCAATGGCGCCCATAACCGCCTGCCCAAGCCGGAAGGGTAACCCCGCTAACGACGCCGATCTCAAAACCCGCTTAAACAAAAGGGGTGCCGACAAAGGGCAAAGGAAAAGAGAGAGCGGTCAAGATCGAGGCCAAGACAGGCGAGGCTAGAATTGGTGTCCTCGCCATAGGTATGGTGGATCAAGCGGCAAAGATGCATTAAACAACCTATAGAGACTCGATATAAGCCGGCTACCGAGAGGGATAAGAAAGACCTATCGAATCCAACCCGATACTACCACCAAACATACCCATCTCCGTATTTCCTCGAGACCAAACGAGGAAGTCAACCGAGGAACTCACACAGTTGGCAGTTTTATTTATTCAGTTATCGTTGCAGTAATTACTAGTCAGGTATAGATAGTCATCCTGATGTAATAAGCAGTGGGCACTTTTAGTTAACCATTCCGTTGTAGTTGCAACACTTACTAGTCAGATACAATTATCATGAGATCTCCCCAAACCCAGCAGTTGTTGGTACTTTTATTTAGCCATTCCGTTGTGGTTGAAGCTGATTACTAGTCATATCGGATACAAGTCAAATTATAACAGTAAACTTTAGTTATAGTTGTCTATGATCGAGACCTGTGCTCCAAGTCGTCCATAACCGCAAACACGGCTTCTCGAAAAGATTTAACCCTGCAGGGGTGCACCAAAGTTTCCACACGCACCTACACCCTTGTTGTCAGATCAGGTAGGTACAAGATCACAAAACATACACCCAACGGTATGTCGACGGGGTTTCGGACACGACGTTTCCCAGACCCAAAGCAAGCACGGGGGGCCACCCCACTAAGTACACCCGCAACGAAGTCGGCCGGGCTCCGAGACGGACTCAGGGTTTGTGTAGCCGGCTGTAAACGACTGGGAACCCGAAACTCTCGGGCTTGTCGATACAGCGAAAACGGGTCACGATCCTAACAAAGACAGTGGTGCTCCTCGACAATCGTAAATAAAAGTAAAACATGGCATAAGTATTGATAGTAATAAAGCCCCAAACTAATTGTGGCCCCCAAGATGACTTGGAATCGGTACTAAATCGATGGGGTGCCCATACATACCACATGTGGTTAGCGCTCGATCTTGAACAGTGTCAAGAACTGGGTCACGGACACCAAAGTGAGCGGTCGAACCAAATATTATCTATCACCCACCGGTGCCTCCGCATTTATCTCGCAATTTTAGTTATTAAACAGTAATTAAAGTAAACGATAATTAAAGCCATGAGCATCTCCAACCTTAAACATACGGCAATACTCCAACAACTGTGGTACTTGACGACACGCAACAACACTAGAGCCAGCGACTACGACGCGCAGGTCCAACTATCTACCAAACAACAGGTAATAGGATGTGTCCAAGGCAATATAAGGCTGCAAGGGATATCACGGGTACGAAAACTAGAGCAACGCAACACAGATAGCAATAGATCAACAGGAGGGAATAAAGACTATAAAAGTAAGATAGGTAGAAAAGGGGGGAGGTGCTCGCCTGAAACATTGCCGAAGGTTCATTCGAAGATCGGGTCGACACTCGCATCAACTCAACGGCCTTATCCGCGAAGAACCAAAACACTAGAATAAACACCGGATGCAATATTTAATACTACGGCAAAAGATCGGGCATGATGCATGGCATGGTAAATATGCGGTGCAATTAGGCCATATTAAGCGGAACCTGGGGTCCCGACATTTAAATATATGGTTCAAGTTATTTAGATACCCGCCAATTTAAATGTTATCTTAACATGGCAAAACATAGTATCGGTTCGCTAGGCAAATTTAAATGGAGCCAATATTAGACTAGATTCGCCCACATATGGCCTCCATGTTTAATTTAGGTGAATCGGCATAAGGCCCCCAAACCAAACAAATATGCATGCATGAACATTTATTATGCAACAGGTTTTATGTATAGCTTTTATAAAATAGGGGCTCGGGAAAAGGGTTCACACATTAGGGTTCGGCGAGCTTGGGGTTCGGAGGGGTTCCGGGGTCGGTCTCGCCGGGATCGGTCTTCGGATCTAGCTTTGGATTGGGCTTCGGTTTCCAGGTGGTTGTTCTTGGCGTCCGGTATGACGATATTGGCGTTCTGCGTCGGTGTCCTTACCGTCCGCGTTCTCGAGCATCGCATCCGGGAAGGAGTACTTGTCGCACATGTGGTCTTCGGGTCCAGGATCGGCTTCGGATCCAAGAAGGAGAACTTGGCGATTCCGAGGGTCTTGGTGAGGTACTCGTCAGACTTGTTCGATGGAGGACACTGAAATCAGATAAATCGCCACTGATCCATCTTCACACGGTCGCCGTTGCAATCATCTACACACCCCACCTTCTCCTGATCATCACCAAAACATGGCACATGGGGCAACCCGCTGGTACTAGAGGAACCCTGGACTAGCACCAAAACACCACGGCAGCAGCAGCATAACATGCAGAGGACATGCGGCCCCCGGTACAGTAGCACGGGCAGAGGAGGCGCGCGACAAGCGGACAAGGGTGCTGGCGGTGCACGGAATCGCAGACGGGAGGAGGCCGACGAGGACAGACGACGCGGGCGCAGCGGCGACCGTAGGTGGTGTCAGAGCGACCTCGCAGAGGGCGATGCGACAAGGGCACCGTGGCCAGCGGTGGTCGGAACAGCGACAGATGGGCGAGGAAGCGGCGAAGCGAGGAGCTTCGCCGAGCGACGGAGAGGCGGCGTTGCCGGGCGAGCCGGGCGGCAAGGAGATGCGCTCGTGGCTTGCAGAAGAGAAGGGCCGGCCGCGAGCTGCGGCGGGATTTGAGGGCTCCGATGGCGAGACCGCACGCGCCGAGAGAGGAGGCTGTGAGCTCCCCGGGCGTGGAGGCGGACCACGCGGCCTGGGGTCGCGCGAGAAGCTTGAGGCCGTGGCGGCGTGGCAGGCGGAGGAGGGCGCCATGAGGGAGGAGGCGGCGGCCGAGGGGAGGAAGAAGGGCGGAGGTGGAGGCGGCGAAGGCCGAGGCTGAGCGCCGCAGGAAGTCTCGAGGAAGGCGGTGGCGAGTCAAGCCAAGGCGCAGGTCGAGTGCGTGGTGATGCAGGGATAGGAGCGGGGTCGGGGGGAGAGAGGAGAAGGGGTGGTGGGGCCGGGTCCAGGGGAAGGAGGTGGTTGGGCGAGGGCGGTGGTGTGTGTGTGTGGTGGCGTTGGGGATCTGGGGGCAGAGTGGGTGAGGTGGCAGTGGGGGAGAGAGAGGTGTGAGGGTAAGATGAGGTGGCAGCGTGTGTTTGGGTGGAGTGAGGTGGATGGGTGAGGTGTCGCCAAGTGATTGGAGGTGGTGAGGTGGCTGAAGGGTGGGTAGAATAGGTTGGGGTAGTTTTAGGATTAGATATTTGCCTAGGATTTTCTTTTGGGCCGGTTAGTAGGTAGTCTGGTCCTGTTGGGCCTCTGGCCTGACCGATCGGACTGCCTCCCCGAACAAAACTTTTTATTGTTAATTTTATTTCTAAAACATTTTGTAAATACTTTTTAGACAAATGAAAGATCTGAACACACCGAGGTTTTACATTTGAAATGAAGATGGGGAATATCTAGAAAACAAAGAAGGGCTTTTCGAGAATAGTTTTAGGCAAACAGATGCATGCTGATGTCATGATGATGCAATGCACAAAAACAACGCGATTTTCTAGTAGTGGTTTTTGCGGGATGCCACATTATCTCAACTTGACTTCAAAATATTTGGATTAGAAACTATTAAGGAACAATATGTGCATGATGCTGAATTTAAAGATGTGTTGCAGAATTGTAGAGATGGTAGAACTTGGAACAAGTTCGTCTTCAATGATGGATTTGTGTTCCGTGCTAACAAACTATGCATTCCAGATAGTTCTGTTCGTCTTTTGTTGTTACAGGAGGCGCATGGAGGAGGATTGATGGGACACTTTGGTGTAAAGAAGACGGAGGATATTCTTGATGCACACTTCTTTTGGCCACGTATGCGTCGAGATGTGAGAGATTTGTGGCACGCTGCACTACTTGTCAAAAAGCTAAGTCTCGCCTTAATCCACATGGTTTATATATGCCTCTTCCTGTTCCTAGTGTTCCTTGGGAGGATATTTCTATGGACTTTGTTTTGGGATTTCCACGAACACAGAAGGGGAGGGATAGTATTTTTGTTGTTGTGGATCGGTTTTCTAAGATGGCACATTTTATTCCTTGTCATAAAACGGATGATGCTGCGCATATTGCTGATTTGTTCTTTCATGAAATTGTTCGTTTGCATGGTGTGCCAAATACTATTGTCTCTGATCGTGATACTAAATTTCTTAGCCACTTTTGGAGATGTTTATGGGCTAAGTTGGGGACTAAATTGCTCTTTAGTACTCCCTCCGGCCCATATTAATTGACTTTGATTTGTTAAATTTTGGATGAACCTATATACTAAATAGTGTCTAGATTCATCCAAATTTTGACAAATCGAAGTCAATTAATATGGGTCGGAGGGAGTACTACATGTCATCCCCAAACTGATGGTCAAACTGAAGTAGTAAATAGAACTTTGTCTACTATGTTGCGGACTGTTTTAAAGAAGAACTTAAAATTGTGGGAAGAGTGTTTACCTCATATAGAATTTGCTTATAATCGTTCGCTGCATTCTACCACAAAGATGTGCCCATTTGAGATTGTGTATGGTTTTGTTCCTCGTGGACCTATTGATTTATTGCCTTTACCTTCTTCGGTGCAACATAATTTGGATACTACACAACGCGTTGAAATGATATTAAACTTGCATAAGACTACTAAAGATAACATTGAACACATTAATGCTAAGTATAAACTTGTTGGGGATAAAGGGAGAAAGCATGTTGTGTTTGATGTTGGCGATCTTGTTTGGTTACATTTGCGTAAAGATCGTTTTCCTGATTTACGCAAGTCTAAGTTAATGCCACGTGCAGCTGGTCCCTTTAAGGTGTTAGAGAAAATAAATGATAATGCATATAAACTTGAGTTGCCTGTAGACTTTGGTATGGTTAGTCCTACGTTTAACATTGCAGATTTGAAGCCTTACTTTGGTGAGGAAGATGAGATTGCGTCGAGGACGACTTCAATTCAAGAAGGGGAGCATGATGTGGACATCCCTACTATTGATACAACCATTATACCTACAGCAACACACATACAAGGACCCATCACAAGATTTCGTGCCAAACAACTTAACTATCAGGTACTTTCGTTTCTTGGAACTATTCCTCACATACATGAGAATATGATGCTGCCTAAATCAGATATATTTCTTACTCTTAGGAATGATGGACCAAGCATGGATGAGAAGGACAAGCATTGGAGCATGGCCATGCATGGAGATGGCAGCAAGCATGTGAAGATCCAAGAGAAGGCCACGGATGAAGATTTAAGAACTTTGAGGCCACCATAATGAAGAAAGAAGGCTTGGACGAAATATTCAAGATCAATACTTTACGAATTCGTCCATAGCTTAATATGGTCCTACGACACCTTTATTTTAGGCCAGGCCCATGTAATTTTCGCAGGATTTTAATTAGCCACTTTTTAGAGTCCGTATTTGAGGGGAAAAGGACTTTTAGGGTTGGATTCAGCCACCACTTCCATGGCTAGCCGAAACCCCACCTTTTCGCCCTTAAATACTCCCCATAGCCGACCCCCTAGAATCAGATTTTGTTTAGACATTAAGTTAGCCATAGTCGCAACTTCTCCAAGGCTCGAGCGTCGTAGAGGCCTCTTGTACTTCGCACCTATTCAGGATCCCACCTCTTCAATAAAGCTTTCCTCTTAATCTGCAATAGCTTGATTGCAATATTGGTTCTTACTTGTTCTCGATTTCAGGTAGGAATTAAGACCCTCGCTGGTCAGGATGATCGTGTTCCCGCAGGATCGGTAACCTCCAGGAGATTGGCCTAGCGATTGCATTGGCGCTCGTGCTCGCACGTGTCGTCGGATCGTCAAGCCCGAACTCCACCAAATCGATTATCTTCATCTCATCAAAATATCGGACACCTTTGCCCTATCACGGTACTACCGGTCAGCGGTACTACCGGACCCAAGTCCGGTTCTACCGGTCTTGTGAGCCTGCGCGCACCTGTTGGGCCTTCGGCCCATGTACCCCTCTAGCTCGTCCAAACCCTAGTTTTATCCCTAAACTACCCATGTTTATGTTGTTGGCCTATAATAGAGCCCCCACCCCTCATGTATCCCTTAGGCATAGATGATAGACTAAAGACAACCCCCTTGTGTGGAATCTCTAGTTTTGCCTCATCCCCTTACAAGGGGACCGACTATCGTCACCAACCTCGATTGGACTTTGCATCACACATCCATCGTTGAACAAGGCCTTGGAGTTCGATGTCTCGTCTCCAAGTTGTCAAGACCCTCCCCAAAGTGTTCTTCCCTCTCCGATGTGGATTTGAGGGAGCACGTTGACCAATCTTTCCTTGTGAGTTTTGCATGTGTTCATCGTGTTCTTCGCGAGGTGTGTGTTCGCTTCCGCTACCTTCTCCCTTTCCCCTCGCTTTCCCATCGATTTGACCACGAGATCCGTGAAGATCGGGCCACCCAGGAGGTTAACCCCTCCATCATCCGTATCGCAGACTTTTGGTTGCCATGATTTCTCATCGATTTGGTCTTTTCCCCATAAATTCGAAAATTCCACCAAAAATAGCCCCAATTCGTGTTTTGGATCGATATGTGATTTGAGTGCGTTTTGGTAGGTTTTGATCCGTGGATTGCTTGCTAAACTTGTTGATCTACCTTCCTTTGCGTTCCCATGGCCTAATTCCTTGATTTCCCCCTTCGATTTGGTGCTTTTCTTAAAGATTTTCCGCCCAAATCACCCCAAAATCGAAAACGTCAAACCGGGAGTTTCGGACCTGGGTACTAGGCTTAAAATCCGTACTACCGCCCTTTTCCCAGTACTGGGCCCAAAATCCGTACTATCACCCAAAGATGTAATGAAAAGCAAGTTCCAGATTTCAGCCTCTCACCGTTTTGAGCATAACTTTTGCATTCGAACTCGGATTTTGGTGTTATTTAGCTCGTTTCGAAGAGGAGAAGGAGCTCTACATCATCATCCACGTTTTTCATGCTATCTACTCCATCCAAATTCCGTGAGCAAGGCGGAATCCAACAATAAAGGGTGAAGATCGTCGACGAAAGGTATAAACATTCCGCGACTTTTCCCCACTTGCATTCCTTTGTGAACCCCACTATCTTTGCGAGCAACGAACACCTATTGAGACTAGTTCCTCTTATGATGCTTGGGCTATGCACATTTGATACCTTGTAGATTCCGAGCAAAAAATTGTGAGCGCTATCTCATATAGTTATCTTGTATAGTTGTTGGCACAAGGAAGAGGCAAGTGAAAAATAGAAAGAAAAAGAAAAAAATAAAAATGGAAAGAGAAAAAGAAAGAAATATACATGTGCCTCATAGAATAGGAAGCGCAAGCTCGATGAATGTCATATAGGTGGTACTTATTGTGCATATCTTGTAGCCCACCAATTTTGTGCAATCGAACTAGCGTCTCTCCTTGTACTTGTCTGACACGAGCTTATAGTCTTCGCTAGGTAATCATTTGGTTCTTAGCTCACTTTCTCCGTCGCACAAGTCCCATTTATCCCATCGTGTGTGTTTCCTTGTACATATTTCCTATCTTGTGGATTGACTTGTTTTGCTCTGTGAACATTGTGGTTCTTTACTTGCCATTACAACATCTTGATTTCGGATTGGTTCTTGACATGCCACTTTCCATACCTATCCACCATAGGCCTTGTGTGTGTGTGTGTGTTTTTTGGTTAGTAGTTGGTTTTGGTGTTCCGCGTGAACTTCACTTTGCTTGGTTTATTGCTCTCAAGTGTGGACACTTGCACGATACGATCTTCCAAGTTAAAGTAAGTTTTGGCGTTGTATCCCTAACACCCTCTACCACTTCCATATACAACACTTGGTCTTGTGAAGCATGTCTAGGGACTCCGGAACCGAGGATTATTTCTATGAAGAATCTACGATGAGCCACCATGCCTATGTCTCCACAAGCATGGATAACATGATGGAGCACTACACCAACAATGGCTCCACATGCTTGGGTGATATGGAGTACTACAACAACAATGACTCCCCAAGCATGGACGACTTCAAGAACGACAACGCCAAGCTCCTCACGTCGCACCGACCAAGACGATGCCTCCAACTCGAGTGCGCCAAGGTCTATCATCAAATGGACAAGTTCCAAAGTGACCTCCACAACTTCAAGAATGACATGGACAACGACTTCGAAAAACATGAGGATGGTCGCCAAGACTAATGATGCTTTGCGCTCATTAGAAAAACTTACAAGGAAGAGTGCCAAGGACAAGGGTTATCGTCGCGAGCGTCATGTGGATGACCAAGTGCGACACCTACACCAACCATCGGCAAGGCACGCCAATGACCTCCATCGACACCGTCACAAGGCACCTTCAACTACTAGTGCCACCACCAAAATGGCACCAAGAGCAAGCCTTCATTCACGCCATCAAGCTTCAACGACTATGCTTGCATTCGAAGACCTCATGAACGAGGAAAATGAAGACCTCTACTTCGCCAAGTTGGATAGCATGAGCCTACCTCCACCACTACTACAAGATGGCCACAAGACGGTCGAGCATGGGATTTTCCCTTCGACCATGGAGGCGAGCAATGATGCCCATCTTATGGCATCCAACCTTGAAGGCGACAAGGTCAAGAATGGTTAGCATGGGATTTTCCCTTCACCAAAGGAGGCGCTTGGAGTTGAGGAACCCAAGCCTACCCCTATAAGCTTGAGTGATGATGTGGTACCAATCCCATGTGAGTATGAGAGCTACTTAGCCCACTTGAGTGACAACAAGAGTGAGATGAGTGACTCCACCTTATGTGAGATTGAGTGCTTCCACTTTGAGGGCATGAGTGATACACCGAGTGAGTTGAGAGTGGTAGTTGATAGGTCAAGTGAGACCATTCCTATTTCTAACAACTTACCCTCTACCTCTAGTGTGTTCTCTTATGTTGTGATAGGTTCCATGGATGAAGAAGCGCCAAGCTATGAAGCAATGATGCCTCAATTGGAGAAGATGTACATGGTGCACGAAGATGATGCTACGCCATGGCTACATAAAGAAGACGAAGTCGTCCACAAGGAGGCCACTACTTCCACAACACCCACTTCATATGAGAGGTATGAACAAGGTAACAATAAGGGTGTTGATGATGCCATGATCCCACTAGTGGACATGATGAATTGTGAGGATATGCATGATATGGATGATACTTGTGACATTACATATGCTTCATTCATATTCCCATGTGATGCTTTGCCTTTGCATAATATTGCTCATGTGGAATTGTTTGATTGCAATACCATTTCCATAAACATGCCATGCTATGCATCTTGTGTGTATCCTCCAATTGCTTCGGACTTGCTTTGTCGTGCTAGTCATTCAATTTCTCCCGTTGCTTGCAATAAGATGAATGCTTGCTATTTCACTTGTTTTGCTTGCAACAATGTTGACCACATGCGTTATAATGAGATGGCCCCCATAGCTTTCTGATGAGGATACAATCATGGATCATGCTGATTTCAACTGTTTGAACTAGAAAGAAATATTGAGCCTCATTGAAAAATATCACAAGGTGAATTCATTCCTAGTTGGACATGATACTTTGATTTATAAGAACTTTATACTACCTAAATCATTGTGTTATTGTTTGACTAGATTTGGCATCTATCGGGCTAGCGCCAGCGGGAGGAGAGGGAGGAAGGCGACCGAGAGATGGAAGACGCACTAGGAGACACTAAGGAGAGAAGGCATGATAAAGAGAGATATGTGGCGCGCCAGGACACGTTTGAGGTGCACCACGACATATGGCCTGCGCGCCAAGTAGACCGAAACCATCTATGGGTCGGTATGTATCAGTTTGAGTTGAACCGAGTCAGTTTGGGCCAAGTTATGGCTGTTTTTAGGCCTGTTTAGGGGGGAGGACGCCCCAGCCCTCATATATACCCCGGCAGCCGCCGCAATTAGGGTGAGAACACGTTTAGATTAAACCAATACTTGTTTCATTGAACTGCTGCAAGCATTCATCTGAAATTATATGTTCGTCTTTGATTCGATCAGGAATATCTACCATACCTCCACTTTGATTCGATCTGGAGTTTGCTACTGAAAGTCTTCGTGTTTTCTGCTGATCCATTGGGAATTGGTAGATTGCAAACCGCTTCGTGGTCGCGCCACGATGCAAGTGTGTGAAGTTACCATCCGGGTTGAGATCTCATTGCATTGGCGGGGGAAATAGGTGATTCACAAAGATCCCACAAGTTATCTCCATTACCTCCACCATCATCTACGACGTGCTCAACGAGAAGATCGGGCCACCCCTTATCATCTTGGTATCAGATTCTCAGGTTTACTCGGTGAGCAATTCATCCCCATAGATTAGTTGTTTTAGTCCTATACAGAAAAAGCCACACAAAAATATTAGGGTTCATAGTGTATTGCCATAGCCTAGAGTTCTAGTTGCTGATCGTAGTATTTTTGTGTAACCTTTCTTCTAAATCTGAGTCGTAGTTTTTGTCTAGTTTTTGCCTAGTTTTCGTCTAAGTTTGTCTCATAATCGGAGTTTTAGACTGTTTCTAGACTGTTCGTCTTGTTCTGAAGTTTTAGATCTAGTAGATCCGTTTTTATTTTGGTTGAATTAGAGTTGCTAGATCTATTTTAGAAGAAAGAAAGCAAAAAAATTCCCGATCCAATCTCTACGTGATACACAGCTCGCGTGAAAAAAAAAATCGCGGTCCTGCTCGCTCCCTGGACCTCAGAAACGTCTGTGCTTAGGCGTCACGGTTGAGCGAGCCCAAAAAAAAAATCGCGGTCGCTCGCTCACTAGACCTCAGAAACGTCTGTGCTTAGGCGTCACGGTTGAGCGAGCCCCAAAAAAAAAACGATGTGCCTCGCTGAACCTCGCATCAGTGGTCGTGACGTGAGCCTCCCGCCATGGCGAGATTTTGGTCGTTTCTCTGCCGTGGCAGAGACCATTTTTCAGGTCAACTTTTTTTTTATTTTTTTATTTTTATTACTGAGTCCACATAGCGTTCCTCTCTTTGTGAGCCTTAGTAAGCCTCTCTTGGTGTCTAGAACTATCCTACAAGACTAGCGTGCTTAGTGCTCTTCGGGCTGCTTAGTTTAGCAATCTGGTGCCCGTTTTGTTGAGTCATTGCTAGCGTCTCTCCTTGTGCATTGCAACACGAGCATTACTCCGATATACCTTAATTTTGAGCTCCTTTTTAGAGTTGCAATTGCCCCATTTATCTCCACTGTGTGTGTTTCCGTGGGTCTTTGTCATACGGTCAGCACTAGGATTTATGAATTGGTGTTGTTAGGTACCCATACCAAGATCCACTATATACCCCTAGTTGTTGTGTGATAGTCTTTTCCTCGGTATTCGCTTCGTCACATCCGTGCACGTTCTGCTCATACAAGTTGGTAAGCTATCCTAATTCACTTTGGAACGGTAAGATACATGTTTTCTTTCAGTTTCGAGTGAGTTGTGAGAGTTCCACCACCAGATTTCCTTTTCTGTACTAATGTACTAATCATGACTTCTACTAGTGTTGATGAGATGCAGAAATCAAACGATTTTACCATGACTATTTAGGTATTGTGGTCGGCATGGCATATGATGCCACTAAAGTCAAGTGGAGATTGGACAGTTCTTCAGCATCCACAGAATATACGTCTTGGGAATCTCACATGTTCAGTGGTTTTGCGAGATGTCGTACTTTCGATAGCAAGTTTAATGGCCATACAGAATATATTCTCGCTCGCCGACGTGTCGATGCAAAGGTAACTCGTTGGTGGAAGGACGCTAGGACTGTGTATGGTGTCATAGGTAAAACATTCCTTTGGGAGGATTTGAAGCAATTTCTGTGTTCTAGGTTTTTGTACAACTACACATGGCCTATTCCAGAAATTTTGAGAGTGGACGTCAATGAGACATGTGAGGTGTCTACTAACATAATCATGTCTACTTCTAGTGTTGTAACTTGTGATATGCAGGTTTCTTTTGAAGAAAGGGAGTCGCCTATTTTACAACCTATATCACACGATCGGGTATCATCACTTGAGAAAGCTGTTCCAATCACTACTACATATAGGGAGGATGACATTGATAATGGCACTGATTTGGGGCTACAACCAACCAATAAGGCATTCAGTGAGTCTATTCCTTTGCTGGTTGATTCTTGTAACTTTACAAGAACAAAAATTTCAGCACCGAGTGATGCTTTGCAAAATCTGAATTTTAAGCATGTAGTACTGATTACACATGAGCAAAGACTTGCTCGAATACCACCTACTGATATTGTGTATTCCATCATGCTAAATGAACCTATGAATCTGATTTGTGCTATGGATAGGATTTCAGAAATTCCATGTCTGAATTCTAGCACATATTCTCCTTATTTCATCTTTAATCTCATTGGTGAATATAGCATGGATGAAAAATTTCTTGTGGATCACATATGCATTACGTGTGATAGAATTGTTGAATTGAAACTTGCTGTGTTTAGCCATACATGCTATGTGTCAAGATATCTTTGTGGTGGGATAGATACTACAATTTGTGATACTATGAAAGTAAATTCTCATCTAGTTGATATAGTCCACCCAACAAAAGTAACTTTACCTATGTTGGATTGTTCTAATCTTTCTAGATTTGAATCAGATTTTTCATACACCTTGTGTTTGTCCCACAACGTGTTGCATAAGTTTGCTACTACTATATACTTCACTAATATTTGCAAATTGAGTTTCATATTACATACTGAACAAAATGATTATGTTCATAATAATCGGAGTAGCGTAGTTGAAGCATGGCCTGAATCAATTCGGTTTTCACATAGTTTGAATTGGTTTGATCTTGTTCATCACAAATTTGATCATAGATCTTCTTTGAGAAAACTGAATTTAATATTGAACAACAAGACTATATATCTATTTGGTTTTCAACATGATCATGATTCTTTGTACTTCACTTATACCTGCAATTTAAGTTGCTTGATGAATAGTAGACATATTATTCACGTGAACAAAAATGATGCAACAGGTTATGTATACATATACTTTGCGTATACGTTGTTCTTTTTGTTCCTTCCACTTTCAGCTTACCCAAAGCCGAGGACGGCTTTTCTTGAAGAAAGGGAGGATGATGAGGATACAATCATGGATCATGCTGATTTCAACTGTTTGAACTGGAAAGAAATATTGAGCCTCATTGAAAAATATCACAAGGTGAATTCATTCCTAGTTGGACATGATACTTTGATTTATAAGAACTTTATACTACCTAAATGATTGTGTTATTGTTTGACTAGATTTGGCATCTATCGAAGCGCCACGGGAGGAGAGGAGGAAGGCGATCGAGAGATGGAAGACGCACTAGGAGGCAATAAGGAGAGAAGGCATGATAAAGAGATATGTGGCGCCAGACACGCTTGAGGTGCACCACGACATATGGCTCAAGACGCCAAGTAGACCGAACCCATCTATGGGTCGGTATGTATCGATTGAGTCAAACCGAGTCGATTTGGGCCAAGTTATGGCTGTTTTAGGCCGTTTAGGGGAGGACGCCCAGCCCTCATATATACCCGAGCCGCCACAATTAGGTGAGACCATGTTTAGATTAAACCAATACTTGTTTCGTTGATGCTGCAAGCATTCATCCGAAATTATATGTTCCTCTTTGATTCGATCAGAATATCTACCATACCTCCACTTTGATTCGATCTGGAGTTTGCTCGAAAGTCTTCGTTTTATCTTTGTTCCATTGGGAATTGGTAGATTGCAAACCGCTTCGTGGTCAGCGGCTACGTGCGCAAGTGTGTGAAGTTGCGAATACCATCTGGGTTGAGATCTGTTGCATTGGCAGCGGGGAACAGCCGGTGATTCACAGCATCCCACAAGTTATCTCCATTACCTCCACCATCATCTACGACGTGCTCAACGAGAATATCGGGCCACCCCTTATCACTTTCTCAATTTTTGGAGAGTTTGATGATTGCCATGATAAGCATGTTCCCCACTTGCATACTCACCATGCATCTATTTCATACTTAATTGACATTAATGGTGATGTGCACAAGAAGAGATATGTCATGATGGATGATGTGTATCTCTACCATGCACACACGTTCTTCCTTTTGTGTTTGATGTGTGTAGGTACCCGCATTATCATGTCAACCTTGGTTGAGCACGAGTTGACAAAAAGAGCTCTTGAGAGCATCCCACAAGTGAGTTCAAGATCGAACCCAACTCTGATACCTTTTGCATGCTTTGCATCTTTCATGTTGGCAAATTTCTCTTTCCTATGGTTTGCTTGCAAGCATGTTAATGGTATTATCTTCCCTTGTGAAATTCATGTTTCTTCGCTTTTAGATAATGATGCTTTGTGTGTTGCAACAAAAATGTTGAACAATTTACCTTTCCGATGTTTTGTGTGCAACCACAATTCCATTAAGGACATGTATTGTCATGAGAGCGTCCAAGAATCTCGTCTTGTTGTTGCAACAAACATAAGGACCACTTGCTCTTTCATTTGGTTTGTTTGCAAACACGTTACTTTGGCTTCCGCTTGGTATACTCATATTCCCATGATATTTGATATCGATGATTTGTGTGTGACATCCAACATGTCGAACAATTTCTCTTTCCAATGGTTGGTTGGCACACATAATGATGTTGTTTTGGATATTCTTCCTTTTGTGTTTTTGCCAAATGCTCCTAACTTTGCATCAAATATGTTGATCAAATTTCTATTCGATTGCTTTGAGTGCCCCACTACTATGTTATATGGAGTTTTTGAGTTTCCACATTTGGATGATGTTCAAACGATTTCCATGCACATTGACCTTGCATATGCATCCCGTTTGCTATACTTGAGTTATGCTAATCGTGTTGTGCACAAGAATGGACATGCCACAAATGACATGCTCCTCTATCACACAAACATATGTTGCTTGGTCTTTGTTGTATGAAGGTACAAATGCATACACGTCAACCTCTATGGACTATATGTTGACAAGAAGAACCGAAGAGAGTTACCTATGGCTACCCTTCATCGAGCTATCTCTACAAGATAAGGTGACTTCCTTCTACTTGAGGACTCATGCAATAATGTTCATGAATTGGCTACGCTTTGAGTGTTGCTTTGCTTTTGTTGTGAGCTTTGTAGGCTTCAAGGAAGGTGAAGGAACATTGAAGAGTTGTCAAGTCAATCTTCCCGAGGACGACTATATGATGAACCCCAGGATCAAGAAGGTCTCTCGACCGCTTCTACTTTGTGATGAACATGTAGAGTCGAGGACGAATCTTTTTGAAGGGGGGAGCTGATGTAGCCCGACCTACGGTCGTTACCACATCTTGGTCTCCAACATACGCCAAGTCGTCATGGACTCCAAAGGTGAATTCGTTCCTCTATGCGAGCCCCCTTCCTACCCTATTGAATGGTATGCTACTTCATACTCCGTCACATATGCATGATAGGTTCACATTGAAAAGTACGGAGGCAAGGGAGGAAGCTTGAGCATCAAGCCCGACAAGACGGAGGCTTGAAGAGGAGGCGGAAGAAGACAGATCGCCAAATGCTCTCTGTCTCCGGTACTACTGGATCTGGCGACCAGATTACTGCCAGCAGATTACCGCCCACTACCGCCCATCAGACGACGCAACAGAAGTCCCAGATCGGTACTACTGGGATCTGGACCGAGATTACCGGTCAGTACTATCGAACCCAAGTCGGTTCTACGGTCCTGTGCACAAGACCTGTTGGGCCTTCGGCCCATGTACCCCTCTAGCTCGTCCAAACCCTAGTTTTATCCCTAAACTACCCCTGTTTATGTGGTTGGCCTATAAATAGAGCCCCCACCCCTCATGTATCCCTTAGGCATAGATG
Source organism: Avena longiglumis (assembly GCA_030063025.1). NCBI lineage: Eukaryota > Viridiplantae > Streptophyta > Magnoliopsida > Poales > Poaceae > Avena > Avena longiglumis. The sequence goes on along the minus strand of CP125978.1, from coordinate 248,881,946 downwards.
ATAGACTAAAGACAAACCCCTTGTGTGGAATCTCTAGTTTTGCCTCATCCCCTGATAGGGCAAAGGTGTCCGATCTTTCGATGAGATGGCGATAATCGATTTGGTGGAGTTCGGGCTTAACGATCCGACTACACGTGCGAGCACGAGCGCCAATGCAATCGCTAGGCCAATCTCCTGGAGGTTACCAATCCTGCGTGAACACGATCAGCCTGACCAGCGAGGGTCTTAATTCCTACCTGAAATCGAGAACAAGTAAGAACCAATATTGCAATCAAGATATTGCGGATTAAGAGGAAAGCTTTATTGAAGAGGTGGGATCCTGAATAGCGCTGGCAGTACAAGAGGCCTCTGACGCTCGAGCCTTGGCGGTTGCTATGATGGCTAACTTAATGTCTAAACAAAATCCGAGTCTAGAGGGTCGAAGGGGCGATGGCTTAAAAGGTGGGGTTTCGGCCAGCCATGGAAGTGGTGGCTGAATCCAACCCGAAAAGTCCTTTTCCCCTTAAATACGGACTCTAAAAAGTGGCTAATTAAAATCCTGCGAAAATTACATGGGCCTGGCCCAAAATAAAGGTGTCGCAGCACCATATTAAGCTATGGACGAATTCGTAAAGTATTGATCTTGAATATTTCGTCCAAGCCTTCTTTCTTCATTATGGTGGCCTCAAAGTTCTGAAATCTTCATCCGTGGCCTTCTCTTGGATCATCACATGCTTGCTGCCATCTCCATACATGGCCATGCTCCAATGCTTGTCCCTCTCATCCATGCTTGGTCCATCATTCCTAAGAGTAAGAAATATATCTGATTTAGGCAGCATTATATTCTCATGTATGTGAGGAATAGTTCCAAGAAACGAAAGTACCTGATAGTTAAGTTTGGCACGAGATCTTGTGATGGGTCCTTGTATGTGTGTTCTCAGAGGGTATAATGGTTGTATCAATAGTAGGGATGTCCACATCATGCTCCCTTCTTGAATTGAAGTCGCCCTCGACGCAATCTCATCTTCCTCACCAAAGTAAGGCTTCAAATCTGCAATGTTAAATGTAGGACTAACTGTACCAAAGTCTGCAGAAACTCAAGTTTATATGCATTATCATTGATTTTCTCTAACACCTTAAAGGGACCAGAAGACGCGTGGCATTAACTTAGACTTATAAATCAGAAAATGATCTTTACACAAATGTAACCAAACAAGATCGCCAACATCAAACACAACATGCTTTCTCCCTTTATCCCAAAGAAGTTTATACTTAGCATTCATGTGTTCAATGTTATCTTTAGTAGTCTTATGCAAGTTTAATATCATTTCGGCGTTGTGTAGCATCCAAATTATGTTGCAATCAAGAAGGTAAAGGCAATAAATCAATAGGTGCACGAGGAACAAAACCATACACAATCTCAAATGGGAACATCTTTGTGGTAGAATGCAATGAACGATTATAAGCAAATTCTATATGAGGTAAACACTCTTCCCACAATTTTAAGTTCTTCTTTAAAACAGCCCGTAACATAGTAGACAAAGTTCTATTTACTACTTCAGTTTGACCATCAGTTTGGGGATGACATGTAGTACTAAAGAGCAATTTAGTCCCCAACTTAGCCCATAAACATCTCCAAAAGTGGCTAAGAAATTTAATATCACGATCAGAGACAATAGTATTTGGCACACCATGCAAACGAACAATTTCACAAAAGAACAAATCAGCAATATGCGCAGCATCATCCGTTTTATGACAAGTAATAAAGTGTGCCATCTTAGAAAACCGATCCACAACAATAAAAATACTATCAGACTTGGATAATAATAGATTAAGGACACCCCTTTGAGGATCTTTCAATCTATTGGTCTCATGCTCCTACCAAGGGGCACCCTATTATCCACCCTCCTCTTGGATCTTGCCTAGTGCATTCAAGTTGTACAAGGCCTTGGGTTCTCGGTTTCTCGCCCCAAAGTCGTCAAGGTATCACCAAGCATCTCGCCCCCGTTGTTGGTTGTGGAAAGAGAGCTTCGCCCAACACCGATCCTAGAGATTATGTTGGACCGGTTGCCACCGGCGTGAGTTATCGGCGTGTATCATGATTTGTGTGCGTGCGTTCGTGGTTTTCATCCCCTCTCTCCCCGTCCACCGCTTTACCCTCGTTTCCTGTGAAGATTCGTGAAAGATCGGGCCACCCCAAGGGGTTACCCCATAACAGCCGACAAGGGTTGTGTATGGAGAAAGAGGATGCGGCGAGTTAGCCGTTTACCTCACCTTGGAGATTATATCAAACCAATTGCCACACTTGAGAACTAATGGCATGCAAAGTGAAATCGCAAAGAAACTCACACACCAATACGCTACAACTCTCAAAAGCTTTTGGTGGAAGGTTAGGATTGTGGAAAACCAAACGAAACGATCCAAGCAAAAGGTTATTGTTCTAAGTGGTAAAGAACCAAAGATCAAAAGCAAAAGGATACGATCTACAAAACACGGAAAAACGCACACGTGGAGAAAAACGGGGTTATCACGACTATGAAAATGAGCACAAAAGGTCCTAACGAAGACTACGCTCAGTTGTCGTGCCAACTCAAGGAGAGACCAAAACTCGTTTGCCAAAAGAGGATAAGCAACAGATTTGTGCACTTGCCTTGGTGTGCTCTTTCCTCTCTCTTTTTGGCTTACAAGCTTGGTATTCTCTTGTATTGGGAGACTATGTATCTTTTCTATTTTTCTTTTGTCTTTTTTTTATTCTTTTTCTCCCTCTTTTTATACTACTATGTTAACTTTTGTATTTGGCCTCACACTATCACTTTCCAAAGGCAAGTGCACAATGCTTAGACAAACACAAAATGAGTTGATCTCATAGGATAGATACACACAAAGGAAGATATGGGCTGTCAAAGTGGCGCAAGTTATACCTTTGGTATTGTTGACGACTTGCAACCGTTGGTGGGGATGATGTTTGAGTGTCGCAGTGAAGTTGAGCGCGTGGTGACTTTGATGCGGAAGTTGTTGTTAAAATGGTGACAAACACGCGAAACACGAACAGGTGAAGTGGAATAGACGAAGTTGAGGCGTCAAAAGAAAAAGAAACACGGTCAGAGACGCGCAGTAGTATCGCTTGCACGACCTGGTACCGGAGAGCGGTAGTATCACAATGCGACCGTAGTACCGGTGACTTCATGGTAGTACCGCTTACGATCGGTAGTACCGCCAAAGCGGAACTAGAACGAGATCAACTTGACAAAATCCTCAAATTCGTGGGTAATCAATCGAAAGGTGGGCTAGGGACATAAAAAGGCTATAGATCGACTCCAAAAGCAACAGATCTATGGACCAAAACCACGAAAAACTCACCAAATCCAAAGATCGATCCGAAGGCAAATTGGGGCTCTTTTTGGTGGGATTTTCGATTTTAAGGGAATAGAAGAAAAATTGGGGGGAAATTCGTGATCAACCTTGCTCTGATACCAATATGTTAGGGGGTAACCCCTTGGGGTGGCCCGATATTTCACGAATCTCCACGGGAAACGAGGAGAAGGCGGTGGAAGGGGGAAGAAGGGATGAAAACCACGAACACACGCACACAAATCACGATACACGCCGATAACTCACGCCAGTGGCAACCAGTCCAACATAATCCCTAGGATCGGTGTTGGGCGAAGCTCTCTCTCCACGACCAACAACGGGGGCGAGATGCTTGGTGAGATCTTGACGACTTGGGGGCGAGAAATCGAGAACCCAAGGCCTTGTACAACTTGAACGCACTAGGCAAGATCCAAGAGGTTGTGGATAATAGGGTGCCCCTTGGTAGGAGCATGAGATCAATAGATGAAAGATCCACAAAGGGGTGTCCTCAATCTATTATTATCCAAGTCTAGGGTTTACAATAGAGGGTGGGGGCTATATATAGGCCAGCCACATAAACAGGGGTAGTTTCATAACGAAATGGTAAAATATAGAAAGGGGTACAGTTGGGCCGAATCCGATGCGTTCGATTCGGGCCAGACGGTAGTACCGGCAACCGTAGTACCGGCCGCAACCGTAGTATCGCTCAGGTGTAGTACGCTGGCGATCTGGAGCTTCCGCCGGAGTCGCTCAGAAGCGGTAGGAAGGGCGGTAGTATCGCCCACCGGTAGTACCGGTTCCTGGGCCGGTAGTACCGTAGTCGTCTGGGCCTTGGTTGGGTTCCTCCTAGAGCGTCCGATAGCTGGGGCCGGTTGTGCCGCTTAAACCGGTAGCACCGGCCGTGGGGTCCGGTAGTACCGCTTGAGTCTGGCAGAGACTGGTTGCTTCCGCTCCGGTTCCTCCGTCCCATGGGTCCTTGATGTGGACATCCCTTCTATTGATACAACCGTTGTACCTACAGTAACACACATACAAGGACCCATCACAAGATCTCGTGCCAAACAACTTAACTATCAGGTACTTTCGTGATGTGGACATCCCTACTATTGATACAACTGTTGTACCTGCAGCAACACACATACAAGGACCAATCACAAGATCTCGTGCCAAACAACTTAACTATCAGGTACTTCCGTTTCTTGGAACTATTCCTCACATACATGAGAATATGATGCTGCCTAAATCAGATATATTTCTTACTCTTAGGAATGATGGACCAAGCATGGATGAGAGGGACAAGCATTGGAGCATGGCCATGCATGGAGATGGCAGCAGGCATGTGATGATCCAAGAGAAGGCCACGGATGAAGATTTCAGAACTTTGAAGCCACCATAATGAAGAAAGAAGGCTTGGACGAAATATTCAAGATCAATACTTTACGAATTCGTCCATAGCTTAATATGGTGTCATGACACCTTTATTTTGGGCCAGGCCCATGTAATTTTGCAGGATTTTAATTAGCCACTTTTTAGAGTCCAGATTTGAGGAAAAGGACTTTTAGGTTGGATTCGCCACCACTTCCATGGCTGGCAAACCCCACCTTTTCGCCTCTTAAATACTCCCCATAGCCGACCCCTAGACTCGGATTTTGTTTAAACATTAAGTTAGCCATAGTCGCAACTTCGCCAAGGCTCGGCGTCAGAGGCCTCTTGTACTTCACACCTATTCGGATCCCACCTCTAATAAATCTTTCCTCTTAATCCGCAATATCTTGATTGCAATATTGGTTCTTACTTGTTCTCGATTTCGTAGGAATTAAGACCCTCGGCCGGTCAGCCGATCGTGTTCACGCAGGATCGGTAACCTCCGTGAGATTGGCCTAGTGATTGCATTGGCGCTCGTGTTTCTCGCGTAGTCGGATCGTCAAGCCGAACTCCACCAAATCGATTATCGCCATCTCATCGAAAGATCGAACACCTTTGCCCTATCAAGTGGTATCGATTTCAGTTGCTTTGAGATTTTACTGTTTTTATAGATTAGATCTGTTTTACCTATAACCCACGAAAAAGCCAAAACACGCTTAGAGTTTAGATCCATCCCATAACCAATCTACGCCGCATTATCTTTTCAGTTTTTGCATTGTTGAATTTGTGTCTACATCGTCGGCCGAGTTCTTTGGTCTTAGTGTCTCATCCCTTAGAGTTTCGAGTTCTGATCATACTAGTCACCGCCACACTCGCCGATCACCGCCACCATATTCCGCCACCATATTCCGCCGCCATATACCCAGCCACCATAAACCCTAATACTCCGCCACCGCCTTCCTACCGCGACACAGATCCGATCAGTTTCCTGCCGCGGTACGAGTCCGAGTAGAGTTACTGTTTCCTAGTTATTTCTTTTGACTTTCCTTCTTTGTTGTTTCCGTGTTCAGCTAAAGTCCGTGTCGCGCTAAGAGTCCGGTCGTAAGTCCAGAAGGAGAGCAAAAAAAAAAGTTCTGGCTATACTATTTCTCGACCCCGGGGATCACTTTTCTCCATCGGCCGTTATAGCAAATTTTTTTGGCGTCTGCGCGCTTTCCGGAGCAAAATAAAAAATTTCGAATTTTTTTTTTGGGGCTAACCTATTTTTTAGACCCCGTAGATCAATTCTAGACACTCGCCATCATAGTGATTTTTCACCTCTCGGTTCGCTTTTCATGGTGCCATATCATCATACAGTGCTTGTTGTGTCGCGTCGTGATATTGTTGGTGATCTAGGCTCGCGTCTCTAGTACGGTCTAGCCTAGGACCAGCACAGTACCTTCGTTGAGCATTCTTTCAACTTTTGCATTGCTGTTTTGATAATTGCTAACCCCCTTTGCTAAGCCTTCCCAGAGCTCCACATATACTCTCCACGTGCGGTGTTTCGACTCCTGGTTATCGCTTGGTTCAATCTCTGGACCCACTGATCCTCGTGGTTGCACATCTCCTTTTCCTGCTGTTTGGTAAGAACTTGTAAGAGCTTCGTATATTGCTTGACGGATTACGCGTGACTTCCACCATATTTCCGTACTATATACCTGTGCTTTTTAAGGACTAACCATGACAGATTTCATGAACCTCGCCACAATGACGAACGAAGAACTACATGCCCACTTCTCCGCTCTTGGTCGAATTGCAAATGTGGATGGTTCAAGGTGGTCTTGTTGAATCTAATGAACAAATGCTTGCACGCTTTTGGTGGATTAAACAAGGACATTCAGACATATTAGATTATAAGGAATATAATTCTATCACTGCTTGTTTCATCTTGCTTGCAAAGTTGAACGTGAAGTGCGATCGCCAAACACCATGGAGGAGGACTAATAATTCTGCAGTCGCACATCCTCTTGGACATCCCGACAATCAGCCTCCTCGTGATTCGCCACCACTACTACCACATCCAAGGCCACCACAAGATTTCCATGCTCCTCCACCATCATCCAATGCTCTTGCTCGTAGTGCATCTTCTATGGCTTCCACGGTAAGACAAAGGATATCCAATGCCGCAAGTGCCGGGTTTTGGTCATATTGAGAGACAAAGGCACAACACAACGTGTGATGATGGTGCGAGAAGATGGTCAATACGATTCATGAGTGACTTCGATGAAGATACACTAGCCCTTATTTCGCCGAGATGGAGACAATTGATGTCGATGAAGAGCCGAGGTAATGGGAGTCAAGCCGATCAATACAAGAGCTTAATTACACAACGTGTTGAGTGTGCAATTGAGCAAATCTGAGCAAGATCAACGCCACAACCTGTTCCAAACACGTGGTGTTGTCAAGGAAAGAGCTATACGGATCATCATCGATGGAGGGAGTTGTCATAATCTGGCCAGTGTTGACATGGTAGAGAAGCTTGCGCTTCCAACAAGACAACGCCCACATTCATATTACATCCAATGGTTTGAGAGTTCTCGCAAGATCAAGGTAACAAGAACGGTACACGTGCATTTTACTATTGGTACATATTCTGATTTTGTTGATTGTGATGTTGTACCTATGCAAGCTTGTTCTTTGTTACTTGGTAGACCATGGCAATTTGATAGAGAATCTGTTCATAATGGCAAAACTAATCACTATTCTCTTATGCATGGTGGAAAGAAAATTGGTCTAAAACCTATGACTCCCGAACAATTTTTAAAAGATGATCTTGCTAGAGCTAGTAGAGCTAAAACTGAGGAGAAAAATAAAAGTGAGAATCAGATTGTTGCTGCAGATTTTATACCACCAAAGAACACTAAATCTGATTCTACACATGCTACTGAAATTCGTTTGAAGAGTCCATGTATGCTTGCAAATAAAATTGATATTGCTGAACTAGATGTAAACAATACTCAATGTTATGCAATTGTCTACAAAGAGGTTTTGTTTTCATTTGAGAATATGCCTCCTTCTTTGCCACCCGCTGTTAGTAACCTTTTGTAGGAATATGAGGACGTCTTTCCCGCTGAGTTGCCACCAGGATTACCTCCTATTAGAGGAATTGAGCATCAAATTGATCTAATTCCTGGTGCCACGTTGCCCAACCGCGCGCCATATAGAACCAATCCAGAGGAGACAAAGGAGATACAACGCCAAATTCAGGAACTACTCGACAGAGATCATATTCGTGAGTCCCTTAGCCCTTGTGTTGTTCCTATTATTTTGGTACCTAAGAAAGATGGTTCTTCGCGCATGTGTACTGATTGTAGAGCTATCAATAATATTACTATTCGATATCGTCATCCTATTCCACGTTTAGATGACATGCATGATGAATTGAGTGGCTCTACCATGTTTTCTAAAGTTGATTTGCGTAGTGGTTACCACCAGATTCGTATGAAATTAGGAGATGAATGGAAAACAGCATTTAAAACTAAGTTCGGTTTATATGAGTGGTTAGTCATGCCGTTTGGTTTAACTAATGCACCTAGCACTTTCATGAGATTAATTAACGAAGTTTTACGTGCTTTCATTGGACGTTTTGTGGTAGTCTACTTTGATGATATTCTGATTTATAGCAAATCTTTAGAGGATCATTTGGACCATTTACGTGTTGTTTTCAATGCTTTACGTGATGCACGTTTGTTTGGTAACCTTGAGAAGTGCACCTTTTGCACCAATCGAGTTGCGTTTCTTGGCTATGTTGTTACATCACAGGGTATTGGAGTGGATCCAGCCAAGATTGAAGCTATTGAGAATTGGCCGCAGCCAAGAGTCACACAAGTGAGGAGTTTTCTTGGCCTCATTGGTTTTTATAGGCGCTTTGTCAAAGACTTTGGATCAATTGCCATGCTGAATGAGCTTACCAAGAAGGATGTGCCCTTTGTTTGGGGCGATGCACAACAACAGGCCTTCGTCATATTGAAAGATAAGCTAACACATGCTCCCTTACTCCAACTTCCTGATTTTACTAAGACTTTTGAGCTTGAATGTGATGCTAGTGTAATTGGTTTGGGAGGGGTGTTATTACAAGAGAGAAAACCTGTTGCATATTTTAGTGAGAAATTGAGTGGGGCTAGTCTGAACTATTCTACTTATGATAAAGAATTATATGCGTTGGTTCGGACATTAGAAACTTGGCAACATTATCTATGGCCTAAGGAATTTGTTATTCATTCTGATCATGAATCTTTGAAGCATATTCATAGTCAAGCTAAGTTGCGTCGTCATGCAAAGTGGGTTGAATTTATTGAGTCTTTTCCTTATGTTATCAAACACAAAAAGGGTAAAGATAATATTATTGCTGATGCTTTGTCGTGCCGTTATGCTTTGTTATCTCAACTTGACTTCAAAATATTTGGATTGGAAACTATTAAGGAACAATATGTGCATGATGCTGAATTTAAAGAGGTGTTGCATAATTGTAGAGATGGTAGAACTTGGAACAAGTTCGTCTTCAATGATGGATTTGTGTTCCGTGCTAACAGACTATGCATTTCAGATAGTTTTGTTCGTCTTTTGTTGTTACAGGAGGCGCATGGAGGAGGATTGATGGGACACTTTGGTGTCAAGAAGACGGAGGATGTTCTTGCTGCACACTTATTTTTGCCACGTATGCGTCGAGATGTTGAGAGATTTGTGGCACGCTGCATTACTTGTCAAAAATCTAAGTCTCGCCTTAATCCACATGGTTTATATATGCCTCTTCCTGTTCCTAGTGTTCCTTGGGAGGATATTTCTATGGACTTTGTTTTGAGATTGCCACGAACACAAAAGGGGAGGGATAGTATTTTTGTTGTTGTGGATCGGTTTTCTAAGATGCCACACTTTATTCCTTGTCATAAAACGGATGATGCTGCGCATATTGCTGATTTGTTCTTTCGTGAAATTGTTCGTTTGCATGGTATGCCAAATACTATTGTCTCTGATCGTGATAGTAAATTTCTTAGCCACTTTTGGAGATGTTTATGGGCTAAGTTGGGGACTAAATTGCTCTTTAGTACTACATGTCATCCCCAAACTGATGGTCAAAATGAAGTAGTAAATAGAACTTTGTCTACTATGTTATGGGCTGTTTTAAAGAAGAACTTCAAATTGTGGGAAGAGTGTTTACCTCATATAGTATTTGCTTATAATCGTTCATTGCATTCTACCACAAAGATGTGCCCATTTGAGATTGTGTATGGTTTTGTTCCTCGTGCACCTATTGATTCATTGCCTTTACCTTCTTCGGTGCAACATAATTTGGATGCTACACAACGCGCTGAAATGATATTAAACTTGCATAAGACTACGAAAGATAAGATTGAACACATGAATGCTAAGTATAAACTTGCTGGGGATAAAGGGAGAAAGCATGTTGTGTTTGATGTTGGCGATCTTGTTTGGTTACATTTGCGTAAAGATCGTTTTTCTGATTTACGCAAGTCTAAGTTAATGCCACGTGTTGCTGGTTCCTTTAAGGTGTTAGAGAAAATCAATGATAATGCATACAAACTTGAGTTGCCTGCAGACTTTGGTACGGTTAGTCCTACATTTAACATTGCAGATTTGAAGCCTTACTTTGGTGAGGAAGATGAGATTGTGTCGAGGACGACTTCAATTCAAGAAGGGGAGCATGATGTGGACATCCCTACTATTGATACAACCGTTGTACCTGCAACAACACACATACAAGGACCAATCACAAGATCTCGTGCCAAACAACTTAACTATCAGGTACTTTCGTTTCTTGGAACTATTCCTCACATACATGAGAATATGATGCTGCCTAAATCATATCTATTTCTTACTATTCGGAAGGACGGACCAAGCATGGATGAGAGGGACAAGCATTGGAGCATGGCCATGCATGGAGATGGCAGCAGGCATGTGATGATCCAAGAGAAGGACACGAATGAAGATTTCAGAACTTTGAAGCCACCATAATGAAGAAAGAAGGCTTAGACGAAATATTCAAGATCAATACTTTACGAATTCGTCCATAGCTTAATACGGTGTCATGACACCTTTATTTTGGGCCGCCCATGTAATTTTCATGGATTTTAATTAGCCACTTTTTAGAGTCTCAGATTTGAGGAAAAGGACTTTTAGGGTTGGATTCGGCCACCACTTCCATGGCTGGCCGAAACCCCACCTTTTCGCCCTTAAATACTCCCCATAGCCGACCCCCTAGACTCGGATTTTGTTTAGACATTAAGTTAGCCATAGTCGCAACTTCGCCAAGGCTCGAGCGTCGCAGTGGCCTCTTGTACTTCGCACCTATTCAGGATCCCACCTCTTCAATAAAGCTTTCCTCTTAATCCGCAATATCTTGATTGCAATATTGGTTCTTACTTGTTCTCGATTTAAGGTAGGAATTAAGACCCTCGCTGGTCAGGCTGATCATGTTCACGCAGGATCGGTAACCTCCAGGAGATTGGCCTAGCGATTGCATTGGCGCTCATGCTCGCACGTGTAGTCGGATCGTCAAGCCCGAACTCCACCAAATCGACTATCGCCATCTCATCGAAAGATCGGACACCTTTGCCCTATCACTTAGTAAAATCAGGAAGTTGGAGTAAGGGGCATGTGTTAGCTTATCTTTAAATATGACGAAGGCTTGTTGTTGTGCATCGCCCCAAACAAAGGGCACATCCTTCTTGGTAAGCTGTGGCGCCCCGCAAAACCACTACCAGAAAATCGCGTTGTTTCTGTGCATTGCGTCATCATGACCACATGCTCATGTCATCATGCCACCTTGCATTTGAGCATCGTCATGTCATCTTGCATTTGTTTGCATAAAACTATCTTCGTAAAATCTGTTTTTGTCTTCTAAACGCCCCATCTTCATTCAAACACAAAACCCGGGTCTCCGGATTATTTTGCTTTGTCTACCAACGGTTTTCAAAAGCCCCGTTTTAAATAAATAAAAATTTTAAATTGTTTTTAGGAGGCCGCCCGCCAGGCCTGAAAGCCCGGCCGGCCACCTCCAAACCCTAGTCTAAAAATATCTAGTCCTAATCCTACCCAGCCCCCTCCACATCACCCCGGCCAACCCCGTCCCGCCACCTCACCACTTCCTCAACTCCCTCCACTCCATGCCGCCACATCAGCCTCCTGGCCCACCTCCTCTCCACACCCCAGCCACCTACCCCCTCCTTCCTCTTTTTTTCCTTCCTCCCCGCGGGCCCACCTCCTGCCTTTTCCCGCCCCAGGTCGCCACCACTCGACGACAACTGCCGCCCCATCGAACCCTGGCCCCACCCCGGCCCCACTGCCCCCGCTCCACGCCCGCAATCCCCCACGCACCCGGCCCGCCCCAGCCCCCTCGCCTGTGACCGAACCGCCCAGGTCCCCCACCCCTTCCTCGCGATCTTCCTCTCCCCATCGCTCTCCTCGCCGCCACGGGCCCCTGCGCACCACTGCCTCCGGATCCCCAACCCCGCCGCAGCTTCCCTCTCCTCCTTGCTCCGCCGCCGCTCCTCCCCTCTGCCGGCGCGGCCCCGCCTCCTTCCTCCTCTGCCTCGTCCCGTCGACCCTGCGACCTGCGTGCCCCAACAACCGACCAACCCCGCTGCCATCTCCTCGATCCCCGCTCCCCTTCACCCCCACAGCCGTTCAGGCCACCCGCCTCTGCAGCTCCCTGGCGCTGCCAGCGCGTTCGTCGCCTCAAATCCGGTAGCTTCGAGGCAGCGCCCTGGCCGGAACCCCGACCTTGCCTTCTCTGCATGGTCAGCACCCCGTGCCGCCACCGCCAAGTTCCTCCCCGCCTCGAGCGCCTCCTCGCTGACTTCCTCGAGCTCCCGTCGTCGGCGTACCGCATCCGGTGCCTCCGCAGGTCCGCACCGCCATGGCCGCCTTGCCTCTGCCTCGCAGCGCTTCTGCCGGGAGCCGCTCGTCTGTGGCCTCACGGGCGTCCTCGTCCCCATTCGGGTCGTCTGCGTCATGATCCCCATAGACCCATGGTGCTCTTCTACCAGTGGCCATGACCCTGTGGTGGCATTTCTGCTCGGCGTCCTCGTACCTGAGCTCGTCCTTGATGTGCTTGGCTCTCTGCCCGTTTGTTGGTGTGCCGGTGGAGCAATTGGAGTATTATTTGTGCTGCTAGACAATGAAGGCCGTGATGCCATCGAATCCTACTTCCGTGAGTGCAGCCAAGACCGTCTCCAGCGACCTCCTGTGTGGTGGTACCCGTCAAGATCTCCGTCACCGAACCCTCGAGGCCTTCCACACGGAGCACCGAGAACTCCTTCCCGGACCCGAAGACCATCGGTCAAGTTCACCACCGACAAAAGACGGACGACAAGACTCCAACCGAAGATCGGATGTGATGGTGTCGGAATGACAAGTTCTACTTCACGGGCACCGAGCGTCAAGATCGCCTTCATGGGAAACCGCAAGACATCCTTCCCGGGATTTGAAGACCGAACCCTCGGCATGCCAAGATCTTCTCCTCGGAACGCCATGATCTCCTTCACAGATCCGAAGACCCTAAATCTCGGAGTTCGAACCTCATTTCCCGTCGAACCGATCCCAGACGAACCCTGTCGAACCCCGAACCCCCGGAACCAAGATCTTCCGAACCCAGATGTGTGAACCTTTTCCCGAGCCCTATTTTATAAATGCTAGATATAAAACTTGTTGCATATTAATTGTTCATCTCGCATGCATATCATGTGGGTTGGGGGCATTATGCCGATTCACCTCATAATTAAATATGGAGTGTTTATGCGGGATATACTTGTATTATACCGCCTCCATTTAAATTGGTGTAGCGAATCGATGCCATGTTTCACCCTGTTATTACAACATTTAAATTGCGGGGTATCTAAACAACATGAACCATGTAATAAATTGTCGGGACCCCGGTCCCACTTAATATGGCCTAAATGCATCGCACCTTTGCCATGTCATACATCATACATTCATCATGCCCGATTTTCTACCGTAGTATTAAATAGTCCATCCGGTGTTTGTGCTAGTGTTTTGCTTCTTCACGGACTAGGCCGATGAGTTGATGCGAGAGTCGACCCGATCTTCGGATGAACCTTCGGCAATGTTTTTCAGGCGAGCAATCTCCCCCTTTCTACCTATTTTACTTTTATAGTATTTATTCCCTCCTGTTGATCTATTGCTATCTGTGTTGCGATGCTCTAGTTTCCGTACTCGTGATATCCCTTGCGGCCTTATATTGCCTTGGACACATCCTATTACCTGTTGTTTGGTAGATAGTTGGACCTGCGCGTCGTAGTCGCTTGCTCAAGTGCTGTTGCGTGTCGTCAAGTACCACAGTTGTTGGAGTTTTGCCGCATGTTTAATGTTGGAGATGATCATGGCTTTAATTACCGTTTAATAACTAAAATTGAAAGTAGGTAAATGCAGAGGCACCGGTGGGTAATAGACAATATTTGGTTTTTAACAGCTCACTGGTGTCCCGTAGGACCCCGAGTTCTTGACACCTGTTCCGAGATCGAGCCCGCTAACCACAGGTGGGGTGTGTGGGCACCCCCATCGATTAGTACCTGATTTCAAAGTATTGAACTGGGGGCCACAAAGTAGTTTGGAGCTTTATTACTATTCTGTACTTATGCCATGCTTTACTGCTTTATTTAAGATTGTGCGAGCACTGTCTTTGTTTAGGTAAGCGGAGTGTTTTCGGTATCGACAAGCCCAGTCCACACTTTCGGGTTCGGTCATTTCTGACCAGCGCAAACCGTGGGTCGTTCGAGCCGCCAACTTGCGGGTAGCTTAGTGGGGTGGCCCCCATGTACTTGCTTTGGGTGGAAGCGTCATGACTTAGGCCCGCCGACATACCGATGGGTGTATGTTAACGATCGGCAAAAGGGTCAAGTGCGTGTGGATACTTTGGTGCACCCCTGCAGGGTTAAATCTTTTCGAAAAGCCGTGTCCGCGGTTATGGACGACTTGGAGCACAGTTCTCGATCATAGACAACTATAACTAAAGTTTACTGGTATAGTTTGACTTGTATCCGATATGACTAGTAATCAGCTTCACTGCAACGGAATGGCTAAATAAAAGTACCAACAACTGCTGGGTTTGGGGATATCTCATGCTAACTGTATCTGACTAGTAAGTGTTGCAACTACAACGGAATGGTTAACTAAAAGTGCCCACTGCTTATTATATCAGGATAACTATCTATACCTGACTAGTAATTGCTGCAACAATAACCGAATAAATAAAAACTGCCAACGGTGTGAGTTCCTCGGTTGACTTCCTCGTTTGGTCTCGAGGGGGAAATACCAGGATGGGTATGTTTGGTGGTAGCATCAGGTTGGTTCCGAATAGGTCCTTCTTATCCCTCTCTGGTAGACGCCAGTTGTATCGAGTCTCTATAGGTTGTTTAGTGCATGCTGCGCTGCCGCTTCAGTCCACCATACCTATGTAGGCGAGGACCGCCGAATTCTAGCCTCCCGTGTGGCCTCGATCTTGACCGCTCTCTCTTTTTTCCTTTGCCCTTTCGGCACCCTTTTGTTTAAGCAGGTTTTGAGATCGGCGTCGTTAGCGAGGTTACCCTTCCGGCTTGGCACAGGCGGGTTATGGGCGCCATTGGTTATTCTTGGGGCTCTTAGCTCAATTTGCATCTTGTCCGTACTTTCGACGCTGTATTTTTCAAGGTGATTCGGATCTTTGTATTGTGTATGTATTCTTGACTCTTTGAGTCATTGTTGTATATATCTGCTACTGGTTCCATCGTGGACTATTGTGGAATGATATTACTGTCTTCCACCCGCACACAAGTGCTGGTGGGCACCTTTGAATCGTTCTTCTATGGTTTGGGAATCGCTGAAACTTGCATAGGGTCGAGGGTGTTATAGAGTGGTATCAAAGCTCAGCTTGATACCCCACAAGTCCAAATCAGAGGATAACCTAGCTAAAGGTCAGTAGAGTGTCAAAACTATTTTTGCAAAATCGGTTGGATAGTTACGATTAGGTATGATTTTACTCCTTACCCCTCTGCTGCTCTCCTCTCACCTCTGCGTGTTTTGAATCCGCTCTTCTCTCTCTTGAGTCCGGATTTCTCGTGGTTGGGTTCCATCATTACCTTGGTTCGCTTCCTCCTTTGGTAGCGGTGTTGCCACATCTGTCTTCATGCTATCCGAGGAACCCTTCGTGCGTGGACTTCTCTTTGTTCCTTCTCGTGCCTTCCGGTGTTTTCCGATGACGACATCATCTACGCTAGATCCGATCAGTCGCATCACTCCTTTGTTTCTGAACCTCGATTGTCGAGATCTTCAGTCTGATTCCGAGAATGGTTGCACGCTTTTCTACTGATTGTGCAGAGTAATAGTTTGGGTGCGTGATGGACTGGCCCCCATGCCGACTACTCACTCTATTCGCTTGTGTACATTTAAGTGGATGAGAATGCAATGGTTCTCTCGTTCTATCGAAGCTAGAGGTGGCTTTATTTGTTGATACCTCTACCTTCGACCTTTTGTCCCCGGAGTGTTCCCTCGACGATCACGGACAACGACCTCTTGTTAGTGGTGTCGCGAGGATCTACACGATGCGAGAAGATTCAGATCGCCGCCCTTCTTCCCGGTACCATGAGGCGGATCTCGAGGGCGAGATCCATTGTTAGTGGTGTCGAATTGTGGCGCCCCGCAAAACAACTACCAGAAAATCGCGTTGTTTCTGTGCATTGCATCATCATGACCGCATGCTCATGTCATCATGCCACCTTGCATTTGAGCATCGTCATGTCATCTTGCATTTGTTTGCATAAAACTATCTTCGAAAAATCTGTTTTTGTCTTCTAAACGCCCCGTCTTCATTCAAACACAAAACCCGGGTCTCCGGATTATTTGCTTTGTCTACCAACGGTTTTCAAAAGCCCCGTTTTAAATAAATAAAAATTTTAAATTGTTTTTAGGAGGCAGCCCGCCAGGCCCGAAAGCCCGGCCGGCCACCTCCAAACCCTAGTCTAAAAATATCTAGTCCTAATCCTACCTACACCTAATCCTACCCAGCCCCCTCCACATCACCCCGCCAACCCGTCCGCCACCTCACCACTTCCTCAACTCCCTCCACTCCCATGCCGCCACATCACCTCCTGCCCACCTCCTCTCCACGCCCCACCACCTACCCCTCCTCCTCTTTTTTTTCCTTCCTCCCATGAGGGCCCTCCCCTTTTTCCTTCCCAGTCGCCACCAGGCGACAGCTGCCGCCCCATCGAACCTGGCCCACCCCTGCCCCACCCCGATCCACGCCATGATCCGCCACGCACCCACCCGCCCCGCCCGCCCACTCGCACGACGCCGAACCGCCCAGGTCCCCCACCCCTTCCTCGCGATCTTCCTCCCCCCATCGCCCTCCTCGCCGCCACGGACCCCTGCGCCACCGCGGCCTCCGGATCCCTAACCCCGCCGCTTCCCTCCTCCTTGCCCGCCGCTCCTCCCCTGCAGCCGGCGGCGCCCCTCCTTCCTCCTCTGCCTCGCCCCGTCGACCCTGCGACCTGCGTGCCCCAACAACCGACCAACCCCGCCGCCATCTCCTCGATCCCTGCTCCCCTTCACCCCCACAGCCGTTCAGGCCACCCGCCTCTGCAGCTCCCTGGCGCCGCGTCCGTCGCCTCACCGTCACAGTGGTTCGCCGAGGCCGCTGCCTCCTGGGAACCCGACCTCGCCTTCTCTGCATGGTCAGCACCCCGTGCCGCCACCGCCAAGTTCCGCCCCGCCTCGAGCGCCTCCTCGCCGACATCCTCGAGCTCCCGTCGCCGGCCTCGCCCCGTCCCCCATCCGGTGCCTCCGCGGGTCCGCACCGCCATGGCCGCCTTGCCTCTGCCTCACAGCGCTTCTGCCGGGAGCCGCTCGTCTGTGGCCTCACGGGCGTCCTCGTCCCCATTTGGGTCGTCTGCGTCATGATCCCCATAGACCCATGGTGCTCTTCTACCAGTGGCCATGACCCTGTGGTGGCATTTCTGCTCGGCGTCCTCGTACCTGAGCTCGTCCTTGATGTGCTTGGCTCTCTGCCCGTTTGTTGGTGTCTTGGGTGGAGCAATTGGAGTATTATTGTCTTTGCTAGACAATGAAGGCCGTGATGCCATCGAATCCTACTTCTGTGAGTGCATCCAAGACCGTCTCCAGCGACCTCCTGTGTGGTGGTACCCGTCAAGATCTCCGTCACCGAACCCTCGAGGCCTTCCACACGGAGCACCGAGAACTCCTTCCCGGACCCGAAGACCATCGGTCAAGTTCACCACCGACAAAAGACGGACGACAAGACTCCAACCGAAGATCGGATGTGATGGTGTCGGAACGACAAGTTCTACTTCACGGGCACCGAGCGTCAAGATCGCCTTCACGGGAAACCGCAAGACATCCTTCCCGGGATTTCAAGACCGAACCCTCGGCACGCCAAGATCTTCTCCTCGGAACGCAATGATCTCCTTCACAGATCCGAAGACCCTAAATCTCGGAGTCCGAACCTCGTTTCCCGTTGAACCGATCCTCGACGAACCCTGTCGAACCCCGAACCCCCGGAACCAAGATCTTCCGAACCCAGATGTGTGAACCTTTTCCCGAGCCCTATTTTATAAATGCTAGATATAAAACTTGTTGCATATTAATTGTTCATCTCGCATGCATATCATGTGGGTTGGGGGCATTATGCCGATTCGCCTCATAATTAAATATGGAGTGTTTATGCGGGATATACTTGTATTATACCGCCTCCATTTAAATTGGTGTAGCGAATCGATGCCATGTTTCACCCTGTTATTACAACATTTAAATTGCGGGGTATCTAAACAACATGAACCATGTAATAAAATGTCGGGACCCCGGTCCCACTTAATATGGCCTAAATGCATCGCACCTTTGCCATGTCATACATCATACATTCATCATGCCCGATTTTCTACCGTAGTATTAAATAGTCCATCCGGTGTTTGTGCTAGTGTTTTGCTTCTTCACGGACTAGGCCGATGAGTTGATGAGAGAGTCGACCCGATCTTCGGATGAACCTTCGACAATGTTTTTCAGGCGAGCAATATCCCCCTTTCTACCTATTTTACTTTTATAGTATTTATTCCCTCCTGTTGATCTATTGCTATCTGTGTTGCGATGCTCTAGTTTCGTGCGTGATATCCCTTGCGCCTTATATTGCCTTGGACACATCCTATTACTGTTGTTTGGTAGATAGTTGGACTGCAGCGTCATAGTCGCTTGCTCAAGTCTTTATGCGTGTCGTCAAGTACCACAGTTGTTGGAGTATTGCCGCATGTTTAATGTTGGAGATGATCATGGCTTTAATTACTGTTTAATAACTAAAATTGAAAGTAGGTAAATGCAGAGGCACCGGTGGGTAATAGACAATATTTGGTTTTTAACCGCTCACTGGTGTCCCGTAGGACCCCGAGTTCTTAACACCTGTTCCGAGATCGAGCCCGCTAACCATAGTTGGGGTGTGTGGGCACCCCCATCGATTAGTACCTGATTTCAAAGTATTGAACTGGGGGCCACAAAGTAGTTTGGAGCTTTATTACTATTCTGTACTTATGCCATGCTTTACTGCTTTATTTAAGATTGTGCGAGAGCACTTTGTCTTTATAGGTGGCGGAGTGTTTTGCGGTATCGACAAGCGATCACACATTCGGGTTCCCGATCGTTTCTGACCAGCAGCGCAAACCACAGGTCCGTTCGAGCCGCCAACCGTTGCGGGTAGGGTAGCTTAGTGGGTGGTGGCCCCATGTACTTGCTTGGAGTGCAGGAAGCGTCATGACTTAGGCCCCGCCGACATACCGATGGGTGTATGTTAGCGATCGGCAAAAGGGGGAAGTGCGTGTGGATACTTTGGTGCACCCCTGCAGGGTTAAATCTTTTCGAAAAGCCGTGTCCACGGTTATGGACGACTTGGAGCACAGTTCTCGATCATAGACAGCTATAACTAAAGTTTACTGCTATAGTTTGACTTGTATCCGATATGACTAGTAATCAGCTTCACTGCAACGGAATGGCTAAATAAAAGTACCAACAAGCTGTTTGGGTTTGGGATATCTCATGCTAATTGTATCTGACTAGTAAGTGTTGCAACTACAACGGAATGGTTAACTAAAAGTGCCCATTGCTTATTATATCAGGATAACTATCTATACCTGACTAGTAATTGCTGCAACGATAACCGAATAAATAAAAACTGTCAACAGTGTGAGTTCCTCGGTTGACTTCCTCGTTTGGTCTCGAGGGGGAAATACCAGGATGGGTATGTTTGGTGGTAGCATCAGGTTGGTTCCGAATAGGTCCTTCTTATCCCTCTCTGGTAGACGCCAGTTGTATCGAGTCTCTATAGGTTGTTTAGTGCATCTTTGCTGCCGCTTGATCCACCATACCTATGTGGCGGACCGCAATTCTAGCCTCGGTGTCTTGGCCTCGATCGACCGCTCTCTCTTTTTCCTTTGCCCTTTGTCGGCACCCCTTTTGTTTAAGCAGGTTTTGAGATCGACGTCGTTAGCAGGGTTACCCTTCCGGCTTGGCCTGGGCAGGGTTATGGACGCCATTGGTTATTCTTCAGGGCTCTTAGCTCAATTTGCATCTTGTCCGTACTCGGACACTGTATTGTTTTCAAGGTGATTCGGATCTTTGTATTGTGTATCTGTATTCTTGACTCTTTGAGTCATTGTTGTATATATCTGTTCTGTGGGTTCCATCGTGGACTATTGTGTAATGATATTACTTCGTCTTCCACCCGCAAGCAAGTGCCTGGTGGGCACCTTTGAATCGTTTCTATGCGGGTTTGGCGGGAATCGCTGAAACTTGCATAGGGTCGATTCTGAGGGTGTTACATAAGCTCATTCAGCGGCGCGGCAATTGATCCAAAGTCTTTGACAAAGCGCCTATAAAAACCAGCGAGGCCAAGAAAACTCCTCACTTGTGTGACCGTCTTGGGCTGCGGCCAATTCTCAATAGCTTTAATCTTGGCTGGATCCACTTCAATACCCTGTGATGTAACAACATAGCCAAGCATAACTCGATTGGTGCAAAAGGTGCACTTCTCAAGGTTACCAAACAAACGTGCATCACGTAAAGCATTAAAAACAACACGTAAATGGTCCAAATGATCCTCTAAAGATTTGCTATAAATCAGAATATCATCAAAGTAGACCACCACAAAACGTCCAATGAAAGCATGTAAAACTTCGTCCATTAATCTCATGAAAGTGCTAGGTGCATTAGTTAAACCAAACGGCATTACTAACCACTCATATAAATCGAACTTAGTTTTAAATGATGTTTTCCATTCATCTCCTAATTTCATACGAATCTGGTGGTAACCACTACGCAAATCAACTTTAGAAAACATGGTAGAGCCACTCAATTCATCAAGCATGTCATCTAAACGTGGAATAGGATGACGATATCGAATAGTAATATTATTGATAGCTCTACAATCAGTACACATGCACGAAGAACCATCTTTCTTAGGTACCAAAATAATAGGAGCACAGGGCTAAGGGACTCACGAATATGATCTCTGCCGAGTAGTTCCGAATTTGGTGTTGTATCTCCTTTGTCTCCTCTGGATTGGTTCTATATGGGCGGCGGTTGGGCAACGTGGCACCAGGAATTAGATCAATTTGGTGCTCAATTCCTCTAATAGGAGGTAGTCACGGTGGCTCAACGGAAAGACGTCCTCATATTCTGCAAAAGGTTAGCAATAGCGGGTGGCAAAGAAGGAGGCATATCCTCAAATGAAAACAAAACCTCTTCTGAGACAATTGCATAACATTGAGTATTGGTTACATCTAGTTTAGCAATATCAATTTTATTTGCAAGCATACATGGACTCTTCAAGCAATTTCAGTAGCATGTGTAGAATCAGATTTAGTGTTCTTTGGTGGTATAAAATCTGCGACAACAATCGATTCTCATTTTATTTTTCTCCTCGGTTTAGATCTACTAGCTCTAGCAAGATCATCTTTTAAAATATGTTCGAGTCATAGGTTTTAGACCAATTTTCTTTCCATCATGCATAAGAGAATAGTGATTAGTTTTGCCATTATGAGCAGATTCTCTATCAAATTGCCATGGTCTACCAAGTAACAAAGAACAAGCTTGCATAGGTACAACATCACAATCAACAAAATCAGAATATGTACCAATAGTAAAATGCACGCGTCGTTCTTGTTACCTTGATCTTGAGAACTCTCAAACCATTGGATGTAATATGAATGTGGCGTTGTCTTGTTGGGCAAGCTTTTCTACCATGTCAACGGCGATTATTACAACTCCCTCCATCAATGATGATCCGTATAGCTCTTTCCTTGACAACACCACGTGTTTGGAACAGGTTGTGGCGTTGATCTTGCTCGATTTGCTCAATTGCACACTCAACACATGTTGTGTAATTAAGCTCATGTATTGATCGGCAGCTTGACTCCCATTACCTCTGTCTCTTCATCAAGATCGAATTGTCTCCATCTCGAAAGCGAAATAAGGGCTAGTGTATCTTCATCAAAGTCACTTGCCGAATCGTCTTGACCATCTTCGCACCATCATCACCGTTGTGTTGTGCTTGTCTCTCAATATGACCAAAACCCCAGCACTTGCGGCATTGTATATCCTTTGTCTTACCGTGGAAGCCATAGAAGATGCACTACGACGGGAGCATTGGATGATGGAGGAGGAGCATTTGGAAATCTTGTGGTGGTCTTGGATGTGGTAGTAGTGGTGGTGGCGAATCACGAGGAGGCGCTGATTGTCGGGATGTCCATGTGGATGTGCGACTGCAGAATTATTAGTCCTCCTCCATGGTGTTTGGCGATCAGCACTTCACGTTCACTTTGCAAGCAAGATGAAACAAACAGTGATAGAATTATATTCCTTATAATCTAAGATGTCTGAATATCCTTGTTTCATCCACCAAAGAAACGCAAGCATTTGTTCATTAGATTCAACAAGACCACACCGAACCATTCCGTTTGCAATTCTGATAATACTCTTCTACGAATTTTTCCTTGCTCTAAGCGTGTCGATTCTTTAGTAAATCACGTTGATAAGTAGGAGGTACAAAGCGAACCGCATAGCAGTTTTAAAGCGGTCAAGTACTAGGAATAGTAGTAGGATTTAGCGACAATACTCGGACCACCAAAGGGAAGCAAATTTAGTAAATTCACATGTCGCAGCACTAACACGCATATTCTCAAGATATTTTAAGCATGCAAAACGTTGTTCTACTTCCATCTCCCATGTAAGATATGCATCAGGATTATATTTTCCCTCAAAGATGGAATATTTAATTTAAGCTTTGCAACATGATCATCATCACGTCTTAGGTAGTCGGCGTGGCGGTAGTAATGTCGGGCGGCCAGCGGTACTGTGGAGGTTGTTCAACCTCCTCGTCAAATAGATCGTCGTCGGGGTCGTAGTAGTACCGTCGTAAATCCCCAATGTCGCAAAGACGGCCTTGGCGGAAGTCTAAGGAGCGTCGCAGCTTGTGATGGCTAGAAGTCTTGGCGAACCAGCCGATCTCACCCGTGATCGGAATGCGCGTCGCCATGTGTGGTCTTGTGCGGGCAATCGGTTCAGAAGCTCCTTGAACCGAACGTCAAGCTTGGCGTTGAAGGATTTCTCTAGTCCATCGATCTTGTCCATGGCGTTGGTGAGCTTGGTGTTAAACTCTCCGAGGCGCGTATCCACGTCTTGTGCGGCCGACCAAAAGCGGAGAAGTGGGCATGTAGTTCTTCCTTCGTCATTGTGGCGGGGTTCCGAAGTATCTGTCATGGTTAGTCCTTAAAAAGCACGGTATATAATGCGGAAATATGGTGGAAGTCACGCGTAATCCGTCAAGCAATATCTGAAGCTCTTACAAGTTCTTACCAAACAGCGGGAAAAGCGATGTGCAACCGAGGATCGGTGGGTCGAGATTGAACCAAGCGATTACGAGTCGAGACACCGCACGTGGAGAGTATCTGTGAGAGCTCGGGAAAGGCTTAGCAAGGGGGTTAGCAATTATCAAAACAGCAATGCAAAAGTTGAAAGAATGCTCAGACGGTACTATCTTGGTCCTAGGCTACCGTACTAGAGACGCGAGCCTAGATCACCAACGATGTCACGACGACACAACAAGCTTTGTATGATGATATGGCACCAAAAAAGCGAACCGAGATCTGAAAATCACTATGATGGTGAGTGTCTAGGCGATCTGACGGGTCTAAAAATAGGTTAGCCCCAAAAAAAAATTCGAATTTTTTTTATTTTGCTCCGGAAAGCATGCAGGCGCCAAAAAAATATCGCTATAACGGCCGATGGAGAAACGTGATCCCCGGGGTCGAAAAAGGTATAGCCAGAAAAAAAATTCGGAGGCAGTTCTGGACTCTTTTTTTTTTTTGCTCTCCTTCTGGACTTACGACCGGACTCTTAACTCGACACGGACTTTAGCTTAACACGGAAACAACAAAGAAGGAAAGTAAAAAGAAATAACTAGGAAACAATAACTCTACTCGGACTCGTACCACGGCAGGCAACTGATCGGATCTGTGTCACGGTAGGAAGGCGGTGGCGGAGTATTAGGGTTTATGGTGGCAGAATATGGTGGCGGAATATGGTGGCGATGATCGGCGAGTGTGGCGGTGACTACTATGATCAGAACTCAAAACTCTATGGGACGAGACACTAAGACCAGCAACTCGACGCGACGATTTAGACACAAATTCAACAATGCAAAAACTGAAAAGATAATGCGAGGCGTAGATTGGTTATGAGATGGATCTAAACTCTAACTGTGTTTTTGGCTTTTTCGTGGGTGATAGGTAAACAACAAATCTAATCTACGAAAACAGTAAAATCTCACCGAGCAACCTGAAATCTGATACCACTTGATAGGGCAAAGGTGTCCGATCTTTCGATGAGATGGCGATAATCGATTTGGTGGAGTTCAGGCTTGACGATCCGACTACACGTGCGAGCACGAGCGCCAATGCAATCGCTAGGCCAATCTCCTGGAGGTTACCGATCCTGCGTGAACACGATCAACCTGACCAGCGAGGGTCTTAAATCCTACCTGAAATCGAGAACAAGTATGAACCAATATTGCAATCAAGATATTGCGGATTAAGAGGAAAGCTTTATTGAAGAGGTGGGATCCTGAATAGGCGCGACGTACAAGAGGCCTCTGCGACGCTCGATCCTTGGAGAAGTTGCTATGATGGCTAACTTAATGTCTAAACAAAATCCAAGTCAAGAGGGTCGGCTATGGGGCGTATTTAAGGGCAAAAAGGCGGGGTTTCGGCCAGCCATGGATGTGGTGGCCGAATCAAACCCTAAAAGTCCTTTTCCCCTCAAATACAGACTCTAAAAAGTGAATAATTAAAATCCTGCAAAAATTACATGGGCCTGGCCCAAAATAAAGGTGTCGCAGCACCATATTAAGCTATGGACGAATTCGTAAAGTATTGATCTTGAATATTTCGTCCAAGCCTTGTTTCTTCATTATGGTGGCCTCAAAGTTCTGAAATCTTCATCCGTGACCTTCTCTTGGATCATCACATGCTTGCTGCCATCTCCTGCATGGCCATGCTCCAATGCTTGTCCCTCTCATCCATGCTTGGTCCATCATTCCTAAGAGTAAGAAATATATCTGATTTAGGCAGCATCATATTCTCATGTATGTGAGGAATAGTTCCAAGAAACGAAAGTACCTGATAGTTAAGTTGTTTGGCACGAGATCTTGTGATGGGTCCCTGTATGTGTGTTGATGTAGGTACAACGGTTGTATCAATAGTAGGGATGTCCACATCAGGTAACCTCCAGGAGATTGGCCTAGCGATTGCATTGGCGCCCGTGCTCGCACGTGTAGTCGGATCGTCAAGCCCGAACTCCACCAAATCGATTATCAACTTCTCATCGAAAGATCGAACACCTTTGCCCTATCAAGTGGTATCAGATTTCAGGTTGCTCGGTGAGATTTTACTGTTTTCGTAGATTAGATATGTTTTTACCTATAAACCACGAAAAAGCCAAAAACACAGTTAGAGTTTAGATCCATCCCATAACCAATCTACGCCTCGCATTATCTTTTCAGTTTTTGCATTGTTGAATTTGTGTCTACATCATCGCGTCGAGTTGCTGGTCTTAGTGTCTCGTCCCTTAGAGTTTCGAGTTCTGATCATAGTAATCATCGCCACACTCGCCGATCACCGCCACCATATTCCGCCGCCATATACCCTGCCACCATAAAACCTAATACTCCGCCACCGCCTTCCTACCGCGACACAGATCCATCACTTTTCCTGCCGCGGTACGAGTCCGAGTAGAGTTATTGTTTCCTAGTTATTTCTTTTTACTTTCCTTCTTTGTTGTTTCCGGTTTCAGCTAAAGTCCGAGTCGAGCTCCCAGTTCGGTCGTAAGTCCAGAAGGAGAGCAAAAAAAAGTCTGGAACCGCCTCCGAAAAAAATTTCTGGCTATACTAGTTTTCGGCGCAGTTCCGAAAAAAAGTCTATCACTTTTCTCCATCGGCCGTTCTAGCGATATTTTTTTGGCGCCTGCACGCTTTCCGGAGAAAAATAAAAAATTTCGAAATTTTTTTTGGGGCTAACCTATTTTTAGACCCCGTAGATCATGATGGAGGGGTTAACCTCTTGGGTGCCCGATCTTCACGGATCTCGTGGTCAAATCGATGGTAAAGCGAGGGGAAAGGGAGAAGGTAGCGGAAGCGAACACACACCTCGCGAAGAACACGATGAACACACGCAAAACTCACACGACACAAGGCCGATTGCTCCCGAACGGCGGCCGTCGGTCCAATAGAATCCTCGCAAGGAAAGATCGGTCAACGTGCTCCCTCAAATCCACATCGGAGAGGGAAGAACACCTTGGGGAGGGTCTTGACAACTTGGAGACGAGACAATGAACTCCAAGGCCTTGTTCAACGATGGATGCGTGATGCAAATTCCAATCGAGGTTGGTGACAATAGTCGGTCCCCTTGGTAAAGGGGATGAGGCAAAACTCGAGATTCCACAATGGGGGTTATCTTTAGTCTATCATCTATGCCTCAGGGATACATGAGGGGTGGGGGCTCTATTTATAGGCCAACCACAAAAACAAGGGTAGTTTGGGGATAAACTAGGCGAATAGGTAGGTAAGGGGGATACATGGGCTGTGGCCCAACTGGTGCGCGCAGGCAGACATGACCGGTAGTACCGGACTTAGGACCGGTAGTACCGGTCATCACCGGTAGTACCGCTCTGGGACCGGTAGTACCGCTTGCAGTCTTGGAGCATCCGTTGGAGCCGTCGATGGCGGTAGAAGGCGGTAGTACCGTGGCCAGTAATCTGCAGTTCCGACAACCGGTAGTACCGCTTGGACACAGCGATTTGCCTGTCTTCTTAGTCTCCTCTTCCAAGCCTCCGTCTTGTAGGGCTTGATGTTCCGGGCTTCCTCCCTTGCCTCCGTACTGGTCGGTGTGAACCTATCATACATATGTGACCGAGTATGAAGTAGCATACCATTCACTAGGGTAGGAAGTGGGCTTGCATAGAGGAACAGATTCACCTTTGGAGTCCATGACGACTTGGCGTAAGTTGAATACCTTGATGTAGTAACGACCGTAGGTCGGGCTACATCATCTCCCCTCCCTTCAAAAAGAGTCGTCCTCGACTCTCCATGTTCATCACGAAGTAGAAGAGGTCGAAGGACATCCTTGATCCTGGGGTTCACCATATAGTCGTCCTCAGGAAGATTGAATTGACAACACTTCAATGTTCCTTCACCTTCCTTGAAGCCTACAAAGCTCACAACAAAAGCAAAGCAACACTCAAAGCGTAGCCAATTCATGAAGATTATTGCATGAGTCCTCAAGTAGAAGGAAGTCACCTTAGCGTGTAGAGATAGCTCGATGAAGGGTAGCCATAGGTAACTCTCTTCGATTCTTCTTGTCAACATATAGTCCATAGAGGTTGACGTGTATGCATTTGTACCTTCATACAACAAAGACCAAGCAACATATGTTTGTGTGTGATAGAGGAGCATGTCATTTGTGGCATGTCCATTCTTGTTCACAACACAATTAGCACAACTCAAGTATAGCAAACAGGTTGCATATGCAAGGTCAATGTGCATGGAAATCGTTTGAACATCATCCAAATGTGGAAACTCAAAAACTCCATATAACGTAGTAGTGGGGCATTCAAAGCATTGGATCCAAATTTCAAACAACATCTTTGATGCAAGAATAGGAGAATTTGGCAAAAAGAAACAAGGAAGCATATCCAAAACAAACGTTTTATGTTTGCAAACAAAGCAAATGAAAGAGCAAGTGGTCCTTATGTTTGTTGCAACAACAAGACGGGATTCTTGGAAGCTCTCATGACAATTCATGCTCTTAATGGAATTGTGGTTGTACCCAAAACATCGGAAAGAGAAAATGTTCAACATTTTTGTTACAACACACAAAACATCATTATCTAGATGCGAAGAAACATGAATTTCACAAGGGGAGATAATACCATTAACATGCTTGCAATCAAACCATAGGAAAGAGCAATTTGCCAACATGAAAGATGCAAAGCATGCAAAAGGTATCAGAGTTGGGTTCGATCTTGAACTCACTTGTGGGATGCTCTCTAGAGCTCTTTTTGTCAACTCGTGCCCAACCGAGGTTGACATTCTCGTGCGGGTACCTACACACATCATACACAAAAGGAAGAACGTGTGTGCATGGTAGAGATACACATCATCCATCATGACGTATCTCTTCTTGTGCACATCACCATTAATGTCATTCAAGTATGAAATAGATGCATGGTCACTATGCAAGTGGGGAACATGCTTATCATGGCAATCATCAAACTCTCCAAAAAATGAGAAAGCTATGGGGGCCATCTCATTATAACGCATGTGGTCAACATTGTTGCAAGCAAAACAAGTGAAATAGCAAGCATTCATCTTATTGCAAGCAACGGGAGAAATTGAATGACTAGAATGACAACGCATGTCCAAAGCAATTGGAGGATACACACAAGATGCATAGCATGGCATGTTTATGGCAATGATATCGCAATCAAACAATTCCACATGATCAATATTATGCAAAGGCAAATCATCACATGGGAAAGTGGATGAAGCATATGTAATGTCACAAGTATCATCCATAGCATGCATATCCTCACAATTCATCATGTCCACTAGTGGGATCATGTCATGATCAACACCCTTATTATTACCTTGGTCATACCTCTCATATGAAGTGGGTGTTGTGGAAGTAGTGGCCTCCTTGTGGATGACTTCGTTTTCTTGATGTAGCCATGGCGTAGCATCATCTTCGTGCACCATGTACATCTTCTCCAATTGAGGCATCATTGCTTCATGGCTTGGCGCGTCTTCATCCATGGAACCTAGCATAACACAAGAGAACACACTAGAGGTAGAGGGTAAGTTGTTAGAAATCGAAATGGTCTCACTTGACCTATCAACTACCACTCTCAACTCACTAGGAGTATCGCTCATGCCCTCCAAGTGGAAGCACTCAATCTCACATAAGGTGGAGTCACTCAACTCACTCTTGTTCTCACTCAAGTGGGCTAAGTGGCTCTCATACTCACATGGGATTGGTACCACATCATCACTCAAGCATATGGGGGTAGGCTCGGTTTCCTCAACTCCATGCGCCTCCTTTGGTGAAGGGAAAATCCCATGCTCACCATTCTTGACCTTGTCGCCTTCAAGGTTGGATGCCATAAGGTGGGCATCATTGCTCTCCTCCATGGTCGAAGGGAAAATCCCATGCTCGACCGTCTTGTGGCCATCTCGTAGTAGTGGTGGAGGTAGGCTCATGCTATCCAACTTGGCGAAGTAGAGGTCTACATTTTCCTCGTTGGCGAGGTTGTGGAAGTCAAGCGTAGGCATTGAACCTTGATGGCGAGGAGGAAGGCTTACTCTTGGTGCCATTGTGGTGGTGGCACGAGTAGTTGAAGGTGCCCTATGATGGTGTCGACGGAGGTCATTGGCGTGCCTTGCCGATGGTTGATGTAGGTGGTGCACTTGGTCGTCCACATGACACTCGCGACGATGATCAGTTGATGTGGACATCCCTACTATTGATACAACCGTTGTACCTACAGCAACGCACATACAAGGACCCATCACAAGATCTCGTTCCAAACAACTTAACTATCAGGTACTTTCGTTTCTTGGAACTATTCCTCACATACATGAGAATATGATGCTGCCTAAATCAGATATATTTCTTACTCTTAGGAATGATGGACCAAGCATGGATGAGAGGGACAAGCATTGGAGCATGGCCATGCATGGAGATGGCAGCAAGCATGCGATGATCCAAGAGAAGGCCACTAATGAAGATTTTAGAACTTTGAGGCCACCATAATGAAGAAAGAAGGCTTGGACGAAATATTCAAGATCAATACTTTACGAATTCGTCCATAGCTTAATATGGTGTTGCGACACCTTTATTTTGGGCCAGGGCCATGTAATTTTCGCAGGATTTTAATTAGCCACTTTTTAGAGTCCATATTTGAGGGGAAAAGGACTTTTAGGGTTGGATTCGGCCACCACTTCCATGGCTGGCCGAAACCCCACCTTTCGCCTCTTAAATCGCCCATAGCCGACCCTCTAGACTCGGATTTTGTTTAGACATTAAGTTAGCCATAGTCGCAACCGCCAAGGCTCGGCGTCAGAGGCCTCTTGTACTTCGCACCTATTTAGGATCCCACCTCTTCAATAAAGCTTTCCTCTTAATCCGCAATATCTTGATTGCAATATTGGTTCTTACTTGTTCTCGATTTCAGGTAGGAATTAAGACCCTAGCTGGTCAGGTTGTTCGTGTTCACGCAGGATCGGTAACCTCCAGGAGATTGGCCTAGCGATTGCATTGGCGCTCGTCCTCGCACGTGTAGTCGGATCGTCAAGCCCGAACTCCACCAAATCGATTATCGCCATCTCATCGAAAGATCGGACACCTTTGCCCTATCATCACTTGCCTTGGCACTCTTCTTGTGCTTGTGGTGCCTTCTTGAGCTTGCTTGAGCATTATGGTTGGTGCTCATCACGAATTCTTTGTCTTGGTGGCGAAGATGCCTTAGACGATTTCTTGTATCCTCCTTATGGTGGCGATGCTCGTGAGAGGATGTTTGTCGATGACGATTCTTGTTTCTTGGCGCCTCTTGATGTATATGATGTTTGGACGCCACTCTTCTTTGGGTAGGAGGTGGATCTTGGCGCCTTGGAGGTGATGTAGCTTGGCGCCTTGGCGATGGTGTAGCTTGACGCCTTGGAGGTGACGGAGCTTGGCGCCTTGGAGATGGTGGCACTTGACGCCATCTAGGTGGTGGCACTTGTCGCCTTGGAGGTGGATCATCGAAGTAGGTGGTGCCCTTTGGTGTGGCACGCTTGGCCTTGAAGGTCATGGAATCTTGATGATGCGCCTCCTCTTGCTTGGCGTAGTAGGCTTCCATCTCCACGCGGTGGAGGAATTCTTCATGGCTCGTGGATGAGCCATCAAACTCGATGAAGTTCTCCGTGTCCTCCATGCTTGGCGAGGCGTCATCGATGTCGCACTCGAAGTCGTCCATGCTTGGGGAGTAGTTGTTGGTGTAGTACTCCATATCACCCAGGCATCTGGAGCCATTGTCGGTGTGGTGCTCCATAGGCGCCATGCATGAGGAGCCATTGTCGACGTAGAGCTCCATGTCTTCCGTGCATGTGGAGTCGTCGTAGGTGTAGTGCTCCGGGTCCTCAAAGCATGCGGAGCCATTGTCGGTGTTGTGCTCGGTCATGTCCTTTATACTTGTGGAGTCATAGTCATGGTGGATCATCATGGATTCTTCATAGATATCATCCTTGGTTCCGGAGTCCCTAGACATGATGCACAAGACCAAGTGGTGTATATGGAAGTGGTAGTGGGAGTTAGGGATACAACGTCAAACCTTACTTTACCTTGGAAGATCGTATCGTACAAGTGGCCACACTTGAGAGCAATAAACCAAGCAAAGTGAAGTTCACGCGGAACACCAAAACCAACTACGAACCAAAAAATACACACACACAAGGCCTATGGTGGATAGGTATGGAAAGTGGCATGTCAAGAACCAATCCGAAATCAAGATGTTGTAATGGCAACTAAAGAACCACAATGATCACAAAGCAAACAAGTCAATCCACAAGATAGGAAATATATACAAGGAAACACACACGGTGGGATAAATGGGACTTGTGCGATAGAGAAAGTGAGCTAAGAACCAAATGATTACCTAGCGAAGACTATAAGCTCGTGTCACACAAGTACAAGGAGAGACGCTAGTTCGATTGCACAAAATTGGTGGGCTACAAGATATGCACAATAAGTACCACCTATATGATGTTCATCGAGCTTGCGCTTCCTATTCTATGAGGCACATGTATATTTCTTTCTTTTTCTTTTCTTTTTTCTATTTTCTATATATTTTTCTCTTTTTCTCTTTTTTTTTCTTTTCACTTGCCTCTTCCTTGTGCCAACAACTATACAAGATAACTATATGAGATAGCGCTCACAATGTTTGCTCGGAATCTACAAGGTATCAAATGTGCATAACCCAAGCAATCATAAGAGGAACTAGTCTCAATAGGTGTTTGTTGCTCGCAAAGATAGTGGGGTTCACAAAGGAATGCAAGTGGGGAGAATTCGCGGAATGTTTATACCTTTCGTCGACGATCTTCACCCTTTATTGTTGGATTCCGCCTTGCTCACGGAATTTGGATGGAGTAGATAGCATGAACCATGTGGATGATGATGTAGAGCTCCTTCTCCTCTTCGAAACGAGCTAAAGAACACCAAAATCCGAGTTCGAAGGAAAAAGTTATGCTCAAAACGGTGAGAGGCTGAAATCTGGGAACCTGCTGTTTTTGATCAGTATAGGGCGGTAGTACCGGATTTTTGAGCCCGGTAGTACCGGTTAAGTGCGGTAGTACCAGATTTTGGACCCGGTAGTACCGCTTGGACCTGGGACGCCCAGATTTTACGCGTTTTAGCGATTTTGGGGTGATTTGGGCGGAAAATCTTCAAGAAAAGCACCAAATCGAAGGGGGAAATCAAGGAATTAGGCCATGGGAACGCAAAGGAAGGTAGATCAACAAGTTTAGCAAGTAATCCACGGATCAAAACCTACCAAAACGCACTCCAATCACAGATCGATCCAAAACACGAATTGGGGATATTTTTGGTGAAATTTTCGAATTTATGGGCAAAAGACCAAATCGATGAGAAATCCGTGGCAACCAAAAGCTGCTGATACCAGATGATGGAGGGGTTAACCTCTTGGATGCCCGATCTTCACGGATCTCGTGGTCAAATCGATGGGAAAGCGAGGGGAAAGGGAGAAGGTAGCGGAAGCGAACACACACCTCGCGAAGAACACGATGAACACACGCAAAACTCACACGATACAAGGCCGATTGCTCCCGAACGGCGGCCACCGGTCCGATAGAATCCTCGCAAGGAAAGATCGGTCAACGTGCTCCCTCAAATCCACATCGGAGAGGGAAGAACACCTTGGGGAGGGTCTTGACAACTTGGAGACGAGACAATGAACTCCAAGGCCTTGTCCAACGATGGATGCGTGATGCAAAGTCCAATCGAGGTTGGTGACGATAGTCGGTCCCCTTGGTAAAGGGGATGAGGCAAAACTAGAGATTCCACAATGGGGGTTGTCTTTAGTCTATCATCTATGCCTCAGGGATACATGAGGGGTGGGGGCTCTATTTATAGGCCAACCACAAAAAAGGGTAGTTTGGGGACAAACTAGGCGAATAGGTAGGTAAGGGGGATACATGGGCTGTGGCCCAACTGGTGCGCGCAGGCAGACATGACCGGTAATCTGGGACTTAGGACCGTAGTACTGGTCATCACTGAGTACCGCCTGGGACCGGTAGTACCGCTTGCGATCTTGGAGCATCCGTGGAGCCATCCGTGGAAGCGAGAAGGGGCTAGTAGTCACCGACCGTAGTAGTACCGGATTCAGCACGGTACCGCTTGGACTGGCGATTCACACTGTCTTCTTCCGTCTCCTCTTCCAAGCCTCCATCTTGTCGGGCTTGATGTTCCGGGCTTCCTCCCTTGCCTCCGTACTGGTCGGTGTGAACCTATCATACATATGTGACCGAGTATGAAGTAGCATACCATTCACTAGGGTAGGAAGTGGGCTTGCATAGAGGAACAGATTCACCTTTGGAGTCCATGACAACTTGGCGTAAGTTGGAGACCTTGATGTAGTAACGACCGTAGGTCGGGCTACATCAGATCAGTTCTAGACACTCGCCATCATAGTGTTTTTCCACCTCTCGGTTCGCTTTTCAGGGTGCCATATCATCATACATTGCTTGTTGTGTCGCGTCGTGACATCGTTGGTGATCTAGGATCGCGTCTCTAGTACGGTCTAGCCTCGGACCAGCACAGTACCGTCGTTGAGCATTCTTTCAACTTTTGCATTGCTGTTTTGATAATTGCTAACCCCCCTTGCTAAGCCTTCCCAGAGATCCACAGATATTCTCCACGTGCGGTGTTTCGACTCCTGGTAATCGCTTGGTTCAATCTCTGGACCCACTGATCCTCGCGGTTGCACATCGCCTTTTCCTGCTGTTTGGTAAGAACTTGTAAGAGCTTCGTATATTGCTTGATGGATTACGCGTGCCTTCCACCATATTTCCCTAGTATATACCTATGCTTTTTAAGGACTAACCATGACAGATACTTCGCGGAACCCTGCCACAATGACGAACGAAGAACTACATGCCCACTTCTCCGCGCTCTTGGTCAATCGCTCTGAAGACGTGTATACGCGCCTAGGGGAGTTTGACACCAAGCTCACCAACGCCGTGGACAAGATCGATGGACTCGAGAAATCCTTCAACGCCAAGCTTGACGTTCGGTTCAAGGAGCTTTTGAACAGATTTCGCACCGCACTCCGCCCACATGGCGACGGCGCATCCCGATCACGAATCGGCGCTGGTTCGGTTGCCACCGACTTCTGGCTACGGTGACGCACGACTCGAGACTTCCGCTGCTGCGACATTGGGGATGCAGACGGTACTACTACGACCCGACGACGACGATCTGTTTGACGAGGAGGTTGAACAACCTCCACGGTACCTGTCCGCCCCGACATTACTACCGCCACGCTCGACCACCGGTACGTGATGATGATCATGTTGCAAAGCTTAAATTGAATATTCCATCTTTTGAGGGTAAATATAATCCTGATGTATATCTTACATGGGAGATGGAAGTAGAACAACGTTTTGCATGCTTAAAATATCCTGAGAATATGTGTGTTAGTGCTGCTACATGCGAATTTACTAAATTTGCTTCCCTTTGGTGGTCTGAGTATTGTCGTTTAAATCCTACTACTATTCCTAGTACTTGGACTGCTTTAAAAACTGCTATGCGTGTTCGTTTTGTACCTCCCACTTATCAACGTGATTTATTAAAGAATCTGACACGTTTAGAGCAAGGGAAATTTTTTGTAGAAGAGTATTATCAGGAATTGCAAACGGGGATGGTTCGGTGTGGTCTTGTTGAATCGAATTAACAAATGCTTGCACGTTTCTTTGGTGGATTAAACAAGGACATTCAGGACATATTAGATTATAAGGAATATAATTCTATCACTCGTTTGTTTCATCTTGCTTGCAAAGCTGAACGTGAAGTGCAGGATCGCCAAACACCATGGAGGAGGACTAATAATTCTGCAGGTCGCACATCCACTTGGACATCCCGACAATCAGCGCCTCCTCGTGATTCGCCACCAGCTACTACCACATCCAAGGCCACCACAAGATTTCCAGCTGCTCCTCCACCATCATCCAATGTGATGCAGCCCGTCCCACGAACGCTACTACATCTACTATATCTACTCCCACAAGCTCCCCAAGTGAACCCATGACTCGCGCCCGAGCCAAACTCCTACTGATGTGGACATCCCTACTATTGATACAACTGTGGTACCTACAGCAACACACATACAAGGACCCATCACAAGATCTCGTGCCAAACAACTGAACTATCAGGTACTTTCGTTTCTTGGAACTATTCCTTACATACATGAGAATATGATGCTGCCTAAATCAGATATATTTCTTACTCTTAGGAATGATGGACCAAGCATGGATGAGAGGGACAAGCATTGGAGCATGGCCATGCATGGAGATGGCAGCAAGCATGTGATGATCCAAGAGAAGGCCACGGATGAAGATTTCAGAACTTTGAGGCCACCATAATGAAGAAAGAAGGCTTGGACGAAATATTCAAGATCAATACTACTTAATTCTCATAGCTTAATATGGTGCTGCGACACCTTTATTTTGGGCCAGGCCCGTGTAATTTTCGCAGGATTTTAATTAGCCACTTTTTAGAGTCCGTATTTGAGGGGAAAAGGACTTTTAGGGTTGGATTCGGCCACCACTTCCATGGCTGGCCGAAACCCCACCTTTTCGCCCTTAAATACGCCCCATAGTCGAACCTCTAGACTCGGATTTTGTTTAGACATTAAGTTAGCCATAGTCGCAACTTCGCCAAGGCTCGAGCGTCGCAGAGGCCTCTTGTACTTCGCACCTATTCAGGATCCCACCTCTTCAATAAAGCTTTCCTCTTAATCCGCAATATCTTGATTCCAATATTGGCTCTTACTTGTTCTCGATTTCAGGTAGGAATTAAGACCCTCGCTGGTCAGGCTGATCGTGTTCACGCAGGATCGGTAACCTCCAGGAGATTGGCCTAGTGATTGCATTGGCGCTCGTGCTCGCACGTGTAGTCGGATCGTCAAGCCCGAACTCCACCAAATCGAATATCGCCATCTCATCGAAAGATCGGACACCTTTGCCCTATCACCTACAAGCTAAGGTGAACTCTCTCCTCTCCTTTTGTGACTTCGATACACCCTTGGATGGCCTGCTACTTCATACGCATACACTATGCATCATCAAGTACGAAGAGAAGGACCCATGGGACGGAGGAACCGGAGCGGAAGCAACCAGTCGCTGCCAGACTCAGCCGGTACTACCGGTTAAGACGACCGGTACTATCGGTACAAGCGGTACTACCGGACGCGCCAGGAAGAGCCACTCCACGCCGCAGACGCCAGCGGTACTACCGGCCCAGGATCCGGTACTACCGGTGGCCGGTACTACCGCCCCCTCCTACCGCCACGCTAAAGCGACTCCGGAAGCTCCAGTTCCCGCTGCGGTACTACCGCTCCGAGCGGTACTACGATTGTTGACCGGTACTACGGTCCCCGAGAACTGAGCCTCGCCTGCCCACGCCTGTACCCCTTTCTATATTTTCCCATTCCGTTCCGAAACTACCCCTGTTTAAGTGGTTGGCCTATATATAGCCCCCACCCTCTATTGTAAACCCTAGACTTGGATAATAATAGATATTAAGGAAACCCTTTGAGGAACTTATATCTATTGGTCTCATGCTCCTACCAAGGAGCACCGGATTATCCACCCCCCTCTTGGATCTTGCCTAGTGCGTTCAAGTTGTACAAGGCCTTGGGTTCTCGGTTTCTCGCCCCCAAGTCGTCAAGATCTCACCAAGCACCTCGTCCCCCGTTGTTGGCGTGGAGAGCGAGCTTCGCCCAACACCGATCCTAGGGATTATGTTGGACCGGTTGCCACCGGCGTGAGGGATAGGCGTGTATCGTGTTTTGGTGTGCGTGTGTTCGTGGTTTTCATCCCTTTCCTCCCCCGACCACCGCTTTTCCCCTCGTTTCTCGTGGAATTCGTGAAAGATCGGGCCAACCCAAGCGACTGGTTGCTTCCGCTCCGGTTCCTCCGTCCCATGGGTCCTTCTCTTCGTACCTGATGATGCATAGTGTATGCGTATGAAGTAGCAGGCCATCCAAGGGTGTATCGAAGTCACACAAGGAGAGGAGCGAGTTCACCTTAGCTTGTAGGAGTTTGGCTCGGGCGCGAGTCATGGGTCCACTTGGGGAGCTTGTGGGAGTAGATGTAGTAGATGTAGTAGCGTTCGTGGGACGGGCTGCATCACATTGGATGACGGTGGAGGAGCAGTTGGAAACCTGGTGGTGGCCTTGGATGTGGTAGTAGCTGGTGGCGAATCACGAGAAAGAGGCGCTGATTGTCGGGATGTCCAAGTGGATGTGCGACCTGCAGAATTATTAGTCCTCCTCCATGGTGTTTGGCGATCCTGCACTTCACGTTCAGCTTGGCAAGCAAGATGAAACAAACGAGTGATAGAATTATATTCCTTATAATCTAAGATGTGTTGAATGTCCTTGTTTAATCCACCAAAGAAACGTGCAAGCATTTGTTCATTAGATTCAACAAGACCACACCGAACCATCCCCGTTTGCAATTCCTGATAATACTCTGCTACATAATTTTTTCCTTGCTCTAAACGTGTCAGATTCTTTAGTATATCACGTTGATAAGTAGGAGGTACAAAACGAACACGCATAGCAGTTTTTAAAGCAGTCCAAGTACTAGGAATAGTAGTAGGATTTAAACGACAATACTCAGACCACCAAAGGGAAGCAAATTTAGTAAATTCACATGTAGCAGCACTAACACGCATATTCTCAGGATATTTTAAGCATGCAAAGCGTTGTTCTACTTCCATCTCCCATGTAAGATATGCATCAGGATTATATTTACCCTCAAAAGATGGAATATTTAATTTAAGCTCTGCAACATGATCATCATCACGTACCGGTGGTCGAGCGTTGCGGTAGTAATGTCGGGGGCGACCGGTAAGTACCGTGGAGGTTGTTCAACCTCCTCGTCAAACAGATCGTCGTCGTCGGGTCGTAGTAGTACCCGTCTCAATGTCGCAGCAGCACAAGGCGGAAGTCACCGCAGCAGAGTCATTGGCGGCAAAGACGGAACCGCAGTCGACCCGTGATCGGAATGCGCCAGGCGCCATGTGTGGGTGCGGAAAGGGCAATCGGTTCAAAAGATCCTTGAACCGAACGTCAAGCTTGGCGTTGAAGGATTTCGAGTCCATCGATCTTGTCCACGACGTTGGTGAGCTTGGTGTCAAACTCCCCAAAGGCGTATCACGTCTTCGCATGACCGACCAAGAGCGCGGAGAAGTGGGCATGTAGTTCTTTGTTCTTCATTGTGGCAGGGTTCCGCGAAGTATCTGTCATGGTTAGTCCTTAAAAAGCACAGGTATATAGTACGGAAATAGGGTGAAAGTCACGCGTAATCCGTCAAGCAATATACGAGGCTCTTACAAGTTCTGACCAAACAGCAGGAAAAGGCGATGTGCAACCACGAGGATCTGTGGGTCTAGAGATTGAACCAAGTGATTACTAGGAGTCGAAACACCGCACGTGGAGAGTATCTGTGGAGCTCTGGGAAGGCTTAGCAAAGGGGTTAGCAATTATCAAAACAGCAATGCGAAAGTTGAAAGAATGCTCAACGACGGTACTGTGCTGGTCCTAGGCTAGACCGGACTAGAGACGCGAGCCTAGATCACCAACGATGTCACGACGCGACTGTATGATGATATGGCACCCTAAAAAGCGAACCGAGATGCAGAAAATCACTATGATGGCGAGTGTCTAGAACTGATCTACGAGGTCTAAAAATAGGTTAGCCCCAAAAAAAATTTCGAAATTTTTTATTTTGCTCGGAAGCGCCAGGCGTAAAAATATCGCTATAACGGCCGATGGAGAAAAGTGATCCCCGGGGTCGAAAAATAGTATAGCCAGAAAAAATTTTCGGAGGCGGTTCCAGACACGGACTTACGACAGGAGGCGGTTCGAGAAAAAAATTTCGGAGGCGGTTCCAGAATTTTTTTTTTTTGCTCTCCTTCTGGACTTACGACCGGACTCTTAGCTCGACACGGACTTTAGCTGAACACGGAAACAACAAAGAAGGAAAGTAAAAAGAAATAACAAAGAAACAATAACTCTACTCGGACTCGTACCACTGTGAAACGGTCGGATCTGTGT
Source organism: Avena longiglumis (assembly GCA_030063025.1). Classification (NCBI taxonomy): domain Eukaryota; kingdom Viridiplantae; phylum Streptophyta; class Magnoliopsida; order Poales; family Poaceae; genus Avena; species Avena longiglumis. The sequence continues at coordinate 248,842,259 of CP125978.1, read as the reverse complement.
CGCGGTAGGAAGGCGGTGGTGGAGTATTAGGGTTTATGGTGGCAGGGTATATGGCGGCGGAATATGGTGGCGGAATATGGTGGCGGTGATCGGCGAGTGTAGCGGTGACTACTATGATCAGAACTCGAAACTCTAAGGGACGAGACACTACGACCAGCAACGCGACGCGACGATGTAGACACAAATTCAACAATGCAAAAACTGAAAAGATAATGCGAGGCATAGATTGGTTATGGGATGGATCTAAAATCTAACTGTGTTTTTGGATTTTTCGTGGGTTTATAGGTAAAAACAGATCTAATCTACTAAAACAATAAAATCTCACCGAGCAACCTGAAATCTGATACCACTTGATAGGGCTAAGGTGTCTGATCTTTCGATGAGATGGCGATAATCGATTTGGTGGAGTTCGGGCTTGACGATCCGACTACACGTGCGAGCACGAGCGCCAATGCAATCGCTAGGCCAATCTCCTGGAGGTTACCGATCCTGCGTGAACACGATCAGCCTGACCAGCGAGGGTCTTAATTCCTACCTGAAATCGAGAACAAGTAAGAACCAATATTGCAATCAAGATATTGCGGATTAAGAGGAAAGCTTTATTGAAGAGGTGGGATCCTGAATATGTGCGAAGTACAAGAGGCCTCTGCGACGCTCGAGCCTTGGCGAAGTTGCGACTAGGGCTAACTTAATGTCTAAACAAAATCCGAGTCTAGGGGGTCGGCTATGGGGAGTATTTAAGGGCGAAAAGGTGGGGTTTCGGCCAGCCATGGAAGTGGTGGCCGAATCCAACCCTAAAAGTCCTTTTCCCCTCAAATACGGACTCTAAAAAGTAGCTAATTAAAATCCTGCGAAAATTACATGGGCCTGGCCCAAAATAAAGGTGTCACAGCACCATATTAAGCTATGGACGAATTCGTAAAGTATTGATCTTGAATATTTCGTCCAAGCCTTCTTTCTTCATTATGGTGGCCTCAAAGTTCTGAAATCTTCATCCGTGGCCTTCTCTTGGATCATCACATGGTTGCTGCCATCTCCATGCATGGCCATGCTCCAATGCTTATCCCTCTCATCCATGCTTGGTCCATCATTCCTAAGAGTAATAAATATATCTGATTTAGGCAGCATCATATTCTCATGTATGTGAGGAATGGTTCCAAGAAACGAAAGTACCTGATAGTTAAGTTGTTTGGCACGAGATCTTGTGATGGGTCCTTGTATGTGTGTTGCTGTAGGTACAACGGTTGTATCAATAGTAGGGATGTCCACATCACCAAGGGTTACCCCATAACATATTGGTATCAAGAGCACGGTTGATCACGAATTTCCCCCCAATTTTTCTTTATCCCCATTAAAATCGAAAATCCCACCAAAAAGAGCCCCAATTTGCCTTCGGATCGATCTTTGGATTTGGTGAGTTTTTCGTGGTTTTGGTCCATAGATCTGTTGCTTTTGGAGTCGATCTATAGCCCCTGTTGTTCCTAGCCCAGCCTTTCGGTCAGATCTCCCCGAATTTGAGGATTTTGGTCAAGTTAAGTTCGTCCTGTCCCGCAACTGGCGGTACTACCGGCCGTGGAAGCGGTACTACCGCAAGTCACCGGTACTACCGGTCGCACAAGCGGTACTACCGCTCGCCGGTACTACCGGTTGTTACCAGCGGTACTACCGCTCGCCTCGGACCGTGCTTCCTTGCCCTTTGACGCCTCATTTTCGTTTGCTGACTTTTTCCACTTCGCTTGTTCGTGTTTCGCGTGTTTGTCGCCATTTTCACAACAGCTTCCGCATCAAGGTCACCACGCGCTCAATGACATCGCGACACTCGAACATTCCCCCCCCCACCAACGGTTGCAAGTCGTCAACAATACTGAAGGTATAACTTGCACCACTTTGACAGCCCCATATCTTCCTTTGTGTGTAACTATCCTATGAGAGCAACTCATTTTGTGTTTGTCTAAGCATTGTGCACTTGCCTTTGGAAAGTGAGAGTGTGAGGCCAAATACAAAAGCTAACATAGTAGCATAGCAAGGGAGAAAAAGAGAAAGAATCAAAAAAAAAATATACATAGTCTCCCAATACAAAGAGAATACCAAGCTTGTAAGCCCACAATAGAGAGAAGAAAGAGCGCACCGAGGCAAGTGCACAAATCTATTGCTTACCCTCTTTTGGCAAACGAGTTGTGGTCTCTCCTTGTGTTGGCACGACAACCGAGCGTAGTCTTCGTTAGGACCTTTTGTGCTCATTTTCATAGTCGTGCTAACACCGTTTTTCTCCACATGTGTGTTTTCCGTGTTTTGTATATTGTATCCTTTCGCTTTTGATCTTTGGTTCTTTACCACGTAGAACAATAACCTTTTGCTTCGATCGTTTCGTTTGGTTTTCCACAATCCTAACCTTCCACCAAAAAGCTTTTGAGAGTTGTAGCATATTTGTGTGTGAGTTTCTTGCCATTTCACTTTGCACCCTGTTCGCTCATTTGTGTGGCAATTGGTTTGATATAATCTCCAAGGTGAGGTAAAAGGCTAACTCTCCGCACCCTTTCTCTCCATATACAACCCTTGTTGGCTTTGCATCATGGACAGGCATGGAGAGCCATCCCAACCACCACAACCTCCGGAGGATGACACACAATTCATGACAAGATGGGACCATTGGAAGGTCCGAGGAGAATTCAACTACCGTTGTGAAGCTCTTGAGCGGCGCCAAGATGAACAATTTAGCGAGGCCCGTGTGGAATTCAAGAACATCGACAACCGCTTCGAAGAAGTCCGTGGCCAAATGCATGCCATGCAACATAACCTCGGTCATCAAAATGAAGCTCTTGGTCGTGCACTCGCCTCAATGGATGAGAAGCTTCAACGCCTCATTGATGGACTAGCAAGGCCACGCTCGCGCGAATCAAGCTCATCTCGGCACTCCTCAAGTGAATCAAGTGCACCTCGCCGTCACGCTTCAAGGCACCGGGATGGACCCGTTCTTCAATCCATGAGCTCTTCGCAAGCGGTACCATCTCCGCGTCACGCCGCAATGTCAAGCTATGATGGTGACCTCTCCGCAAGACCTCCAAGACGTGAAGAGAACCGGCCACAACCAAGGGCACTTGTGATTCAACAAGAACAACCTCACATGGACCACCAAGGCCATCGCTGTCGACATGTCCTTTCAACAACAAGTGAAGCATCCGAAGAGGACGAGCAAGATCACCGTCGACGTGAAGCACTCGAAGATCCTCCAAGGCGTCATCATCGACATGATCGTCCACGTCGGCAACATGATGGTCATGGCGAGCCTCCTCTACATCAAGAGGAAGAAGAGCAGCCCATTGCGCATGTGGGCTGTGGCTCGACGTCCTCCTCGCCACAGGGCGCAAGACAATGCTCCTCGGCACCACCCACGACAAGAACAAGAGCAAGCTCCCCAAGCTCGTCGTGAGGACCATCAACCTCCTCCTCGTCCTCAACCGCGCCAACAAAACGAGCAAGCTCCCCAAGCTCGTCGCCAAAACCAAGTTCCACCACCAAACGCGGCACCTCAACAACCGCAAGAGCAACGCAACCATCACCAAGCAAGGCATGAGAGCTCGGATGATGATGATGACCGCCCAAATCATGGCAACCGCCGCAACTGGAACCGCAATGGAGAAGAAACTTTCGGCAAGATCAAATTCACCATGCCCAAGTTCACCGGTTCAAATGAGCCCGGGGAATATCTCTCTTGGGAACTCAAGGTCAACAAGATCTTCCGCATGCACAACTATAGCAATGAGAAGATGATGGCCATGGCATCCCTCGAGTTTGATGAGTATGCCAACCTTTGGTGGGAACAAGTCCAACTCGCTCGCGAAGCAAAAGAAGAGCCTCCAATCGCAACTTGGCAAGATATGAAGGCTCATATGAGATCCCGCTTTGTTCCTTCACACTACACGCGTGACCTTTTCAACAAGCTTCAAACGCTTAGTCAAGGGACAAAGACCGTGGAAGAGTACTTCAAGCAAATGGAGCTCAACATGATCCGTGCCAACATTGAAGAGCGAGATGAACAAACAATGTCACGCTTCCTCAATGGCTTGAACCATCCCATCAAGCGCATCACCGAGTTCCAAAAGTACAACAACATGGTTGAGCTTGTGCACATCGCATCAAAGGCCGAGCGTCAAGTGCAAGAGGACATCAAGTACAACAAGCCAAAGACGTACTTCACCTACAAGCAAGCGCCAACCACTACTCCAACAACACCAAGTGGAAGCTCCTCAAGTACCACCAAGCTTCCCTTCAAGCCAACTCTCCCTCAAGGAAAACAAACCCCAAGTGGCAAACACACAAGGGATGATCAACCAATCAATGGTGAATGCTACAAGTGTGGAGGCAAAGGACACAAGTCAAATACATGTGGGAACAAGAAAGTTTTGTTCATCCATGACAACGGCGATGAAGAATACTTGAGTGAAGAAGAGTTTGATGCAAGGGTCAAGGAAGCCATGGCAAGGCAACATTTGGAAGAGGACCTGTGTGTGAGCATGACACAAGTCCATCGCTTGTGGTCACAAGGGTCTTGACTACCCAAGTCAACGAAAATGAAGACCAACGCTCGAACATCTTCCAAACTCGTGCCGGCATCAATGGTAAGTCCATTAAAGTTGTCATCGATGGAGGGAGTTGCCACAACCTTGCAAGCACGGAATTGTGTGAGAAACTCAACCTCACCCTCCATCCGCATAAACACCCCTACCATATCCAATGGCTAAGTGACCAAGGATCCGTCAAGATCAAGCACACCGTCTCGGTGACGTTCTCAATTGGGCACTACAAGGACACGGTGGAATGTGACGTGGTCCCAATGACGGTTTGTCATATGTTGCTCGGAAGACCGTGGCAATATGACAAGCGTGCTTTGCATAATGGTCACTCAAACACTTACACCTTCAAATGGCTTGATAAAACTTGTGTGTTGCAACCAATGACTCCTAGCCAAATAATTGCGGACAATGCAAAGGCTTTAGCGAGGGCGCAATACACAAAAACACCTTGTGAGAAGAGTGGTGAGCGAGAGAACCACACCATAGTGAGTGAGAGCTACAAGCCCAACTCGAGTGAAAAAACTAAGAGTGTTCTTCTTGCCACCAAAAGTGAGATGAGAGAAGTGCGGAACAACCCATCCATCTTGCACTATGTCCTTGTATGCAAGGGACTAGCGCAAGGAACTAACGACTTGACAAATGTTCCTCCTTCTTTGATGGCTATTTTGCAGGAATTCCAAGATGTATTTCCCGAAGAGCTTCCTCATGGACTTCCTCCTCTTCGTGGAATCAAGCACCGCATCGACCTCATACCCGGTGCCCCATTCCCAAACCGCGCTGCGTATCGAACAAACCCGGAAGAGACGAAGGAGATAGAACGCCAGATCAACCAACTCGTCTCCAAAGGTTTGATCCAAGTAAGCACTAGCCCAAGCGCGGTCCCCGTGATTCTAGTTCCAAAAACGGATGATACGTTGCGGTTATGCATGGACTGCCGTCCAATCAATGCTATCACCGTGTGTTATCGACATCCTATACCGCGTCTTGATGACATGCTTGATGAGTTATGTGGAGCCACTATATTTTTGAAAATTGATCTTCGTAGTGGTTACCACCAAATTCGTATGGCTGAAGGTGATGAGTGGAAAACCGCCTTCAAGACCAAGCTTGGTCTCTATGAATGGTTGGTTATGCCTTTTGGCTTATGCCCCATCTACCTTCATGCGCCTCATGAACCATATTTTGAGATCTCTCATTGGGAAGAGTGTAGTTGTTTACTTTGATGACATCCTTGTCTATAGCAAGTCACTAGAGGAGCATGTTACTCATGTTAAGGAGGTCCTTCAAATCCTTCGTCATGAAAAGCTTTATGCTAATCTCCCAAAGTGCACTTTTGCAAAAGACAAGCTGATTTTCCTTGGTTTTGTTGTGTCTTCTAATGGCATTGAAGTTGATGTCTCAAAAGTCAAGGACATACGGGATTGGCCCATCCCTACAAATGTTAGTGAACTTCGTAGTTTTCATGGGTTGGCAGGCTTTTACCGTCGCTTTGTGAAAGCCTTTTCTACCATCGCTTGCCCCCTCAATGAATTGACCAAGAAAAATGTCACGTTCGTTTGGGGAAAAGCACAACAAAAGGCTTTTGATGAGCTCAAAAAGAGGCTCACCGAAGCACCACTTCTTGCATTGCCGGATCTCACAAAAACCTTTGAGATTGAATGTGACGCTAGTGGTATTGGCATTGGTGGCGTCATTATGCAAAATGGGCGTCCTATTGCTTACCATAGTGAGAAACTTGATGGCGCACGCCTAAACTATCCCATTTATGACAAAGAACTGTTTGCCTTGGTTCGAGTCCTTCAAGTGTGGCAACACTATCTTTGGCCCAAAGAATTTATCATCCATTCCGACCATGAGTCGTTGAAGTATCTTAAGGGCCAAGGCAATTTGAGTAAAAGCCACGCAAAATGGGTTGAGTTCATGGAGTCTTTTCCTTACATTGTCAAATACAAGAAGGGCAAAGAAAATGTGGTAGCGGACGCCTTGTCTCGCAAAAAAACAAGCCTTCTTACACGACTCGAAGTAAATATCTTGGGTCTTGATGACATCAAATCTTTGTATGCGTCCGACCCCTTCTTTGGACCAATTTTTGCAAAATGTTCAATAGACAGAGGGATTGATGATTTCTATTTGCATAAGGGTTTTCTTTTCAAACAAAACAAGCTTTGCATTCCGAAATCGTCTCTCCAACTTTTGCTTCTTCAAGAGTCCCATGGTGGAGGCCTTATGGGTCACTTTGGCCGTGACAAGACATATGACATGCTATCCACTCACTACATTTGGCCAAAGATGAAGCGCGACGTGGAGCGCCACGTCCAACGATGCACTACATGTATCCAAGCTAAGTCTAAGTCCAACCCCTTTGGTCTTTATATGCCATTGCCTATTCCTCATGCACCTTGGTCGGACATTAGCATGGACTTTGTGTTAGGCTTGCCTAGATCTAAACATGGACATGATTCTATATTTGTAGTAGTGGATCGTTTTTCCAAAATGGCACATTTCATTTCGTGCCATAAGACCAATGATGCTTCACATGTAGCAAATTTGTTTTTCAGGGAAATAATTCGGCTACACGGCGTGCCACGAACAATCGTCTCCGACCGCGATGTAAAATTCATGAGCTACTTCTGGAAGACTCTCATGGCCAAGCTCGGCATCAAGCTACTCTTCTCGTCCGCCTCGCATCCTCAAACCGATGGACAAACCGAGGTCGTCAATCGAAGTCTTGGCACACTCCTCCGGGTGTTGATAAAGAAGAACCTTAAGGACTGGGAGGAATGTATTCCACATGCCGAGTTCGCCTACAACCGCGCCAAGCACTCCACCACCATGAGGAGCCCATTCATGATCGTCTATGGCTTCGAGCCCCTCACCGCGCTCGATATCCTCCCACTTCCACTTCATGAACGTGCCAATATGGATGTTGTCAAGCGTGCCCAAACAATGAAGAAACTCCATGAAGACACACGAGCTACTATCGAGCAACAAGTCCTTCGCCAAGCATCAAGGCTAAACAAGAACTAGAAAGAGATAATCTTCGAAGAGGGCGACCTTGTTTGGATACACTTGAGTAAAGACCGCTTCCCCAAGGAACGCGACTCCAAGCTAAAACCAAGAGGTGATGGACCATTCAAAGTGCTAAAGAGGATCAACAACAACGCCTATATCATTGATATCCCAACATCAAAGTATCTTGTGAGCTCGACATTCAATGTCAAGGACCTATCACCCTACCATGGAGAAGATGAAATTGAGAAGGTTGAAGAGTCGAGGACGACTCTTTCCCAAGGGGGGAGCTGATGCAGCCCGTCCCACGAACGCTACTACATCTACTACATCTACTCCCACAAGCTCCCCAAGTGGACCCATGACTCGCGCCCGAGCCAAACTCCTACAAGCTAAGGTGAACTCGCTCCTCTCCTTGTGTGACTTCGATACACCCTTGGATGGCCTGCTACTTCATACGCATACACTATGCATCATCAGGTACGGAGAGAAGGACCCATGGGACGGAGGAACCGGAGTGGAAGCAACCAGTCGCTGCCAGACTCAACCGGTACTACCGGTTAAGACGACCGGTACTACCGGTACTACGGACCTGGCGCCAGAAGAGCCACTCCAGACGCCAAGCATTATCGCCCAGAGCCGGTACCAGGTGGCAGTACTACGCCTCCCACCGCTTCTGACAGGCGACTCCGGAAGCTCCAGGCCGCTGCGGTACTACCGCTCCCGAGCGGTACTACTGGTTGCGACCACGGTTCTGACCGGTACTACCGGCCCGACCGAACCAAAACGCCTCGATTCTCGCCCAAATACCCCTTTCTATATTTTCCCATTCCGTTCCGAAACTACCCATGTTTAAGTGGTTGGCCTATATATAGCCCCCACCCTATATTGTAAACCCTAGACTTGGATAATAATAGATATTAAGGAAACCCTTTGAGGAACTTATATCTATTGGTCTAATGCTCCTACCAAGGAGCACCGGATTCTCCACCCCCCTCTTGGATCTTGCCTAGTGCGTTCAAGTTGTACAAGGCCTTGGGTTCTCGGTTTCTCGCCCCCAAGTCATCAAGATCTCACCAAGCACCTCGTCCCCCGTTGTTGGCGTGGAGAGCGAGCTTCGCCCAACACCGATCGTAGGGATTATGTTGGACCGGTTGCCACCGGCGTGAGGGATAGGCGTGTATCGTGTTTTGGTGTGTGTGTGTGTTCGTGGTTTTCATCCCTTTCCTCCCCCGACCACCGCTTTTCCCCTCGTTTCTCGTGGAATTCGTGGAAGATCGGGCCAACCCAAGGGTTACCCCATAACACAATGCTCCTGCTCGTAGTGCATCTTCTATGGCTTCCACGGGTAAGACAAAGGATATACAATGCCGCAAGTGCTGGGGTGTTGGTCATATTGAGAGACAATGAACAACACAACGTGTGATGATAGTGCGAGAAGATGGTAAATACGATTCAGCGAGTGACTTCGATGAAGATACACTAGCCCTTATTTCCGCTCGAGATGGTGACAATTCTGATGCTGATGAAGAGACAGAGGTAATGGGAGCTGAAGCTGCTGATCAATACAAGAGATTAATTACACAACGTGTGTTGAGTGTGCAATTGAGCAAATCTGAGCAAGATCAACGCCACAACCTGTTCCAAACACGTGGTGTTGTCAAGGAAAGAGCTATACGGATCATCATTGATGGAGGGAGTTGTAATAATCTGGCCAGTGTTGACATGGTAGAGAAGCTTGCGCTTCCAACAAGACAACGCCCACATTCATATTACATCCAATGGTTTGAGAGTTCTCGCAAGATCAAGGTAACAAGAACGGTACGCGTGCATTTTACTATTGGTACATATTCTGATTTTGTTGATTGTGATGTTGTACCTATGCAAGCTTGTTCTTTGTTACTTGGTAGACCATGGCAATTTGATAGAGAATCTGTTCATAATGGCAAAACTAATCACTATTCTCTTATGCATGATGGAAAGAAAATTGGTCTAAAACCTATGACTCCTGAACAGATTTTAAAAGATGATCTTGCTAGAGCTAGTAGAGCTAAAACTGAGGAGAAAATTAAAAGTGAGAATCAGATTGTTGCTGCAGATTTTATACTACCAAAGAACACTAAATCTGATTCTACACATGCTACTGAAATTCGTTTGAAGAGTCCATGTATGCTTGCAAATAAAATTGATATTGCTGAACTAGATTGTTAGGGGGGTAACCCGGGGGTTGGCCCGATCTTTCACGAATTCCACGAGCAACGAGGGGGAAAGAGGTGGTCGGGTATGAAATCGGGGGAAGGCGATGGAAACCACGAACACACACACACCAAAACACGATACACGCCTACTCCTCACGCCGGTGGCAACCGGTCCAACATAATCCCTAGGATCGGTGTTGGGCGAAGCTCGCTCTCCACGCCAACAACGGGGGATGAGGTGCTTGGTGAGACCTTGACGACTTGGGGGCGAGAAACCGAGATCCCAAGGCCTTGTACAACTTGAACGCACTAGGCAAGATCCAAGAGGGGGTGGATAATCCAGTGCTCCTTGGTAGGAGCATGAGACCAATAGATATAAGTCCTCAAAGGGTTTCCTTAATATCTATTATTATCCAAGTCTAAGCGCTTACAATGGAGGGTGGGGGCTATATATAGTCCAGCCACAAAACAGGGGTAGTTTCGGAATGAAAAGGTAAATTATAGGTAAGGTTACAAGGCACAGGGCCGAACTTAGGCGATCAGGGTCAGGCAGGACCGGTAGTACCGGTCTGGCAACCGGTAGTACCGCTTCCGGAGCGGTAGTACCGCTTGAGGGCCTGGAGCTTCCGTCGGAGGCGCCTGTGGCGAGCGGTAGGAGGGGGCGGTAGTACCGCTCTCCGGTAGTACCGGTTACTGGACCGGTAGTACCGCTTGCGTCTGGGGCGTGGAGTGGTGCTACGTGGCGGTAGGAGGAGGCGGTAGGACCGCTTGGAGCGGTAGTACCGGTCGTCTCAACCGGTAGTACCGCTTGCGTCTGGCAGCGACTGGTTGCTTCTCCTCCGTTCCTTGGGTCCTTCTCTTCGTACCTGATGATGCACAGTGTATGCGTGTGACGTAGCAAGCCATCCAAGGGTGTGTCGAAGTCACACAAGGAGAGGAGCGAGTTCACCTTAGCTTGAAGGAGTTTGGCTCGGGCGCGAGTCATGGGTCCACTTGGGGAGCTCGTGGGAGTAGATGTAGTAGCGGTCGTAGGACGGGCTGCATCAGCTCCCCCCCTTGGGAAAGAGTCGTCCTCGACTCTTCAACCGTCACAACTTCCTCTTCGCCATGGTAGGGTGAGAGGTCCTTGACATTGAATGTCGAGCTCACAAGATACTTTGATGTTGGTATATCGATCACATAGGCGTTGTTGTTGATCCACTTTAGCACCTTGAATGGTCCATCGCCTCTTGGCTTTATCTTGGAGTCGCGTTCCTTGGGGAAGCGGTCTTTACTCAAGTGTATCCACACAAGGTCGCCCTCATCAAAGATCATCTCTTTCTTGGTCTTGTTTAGACTTGAAGCTTGGCGAAGGACTTGTTGCTCGATAGTAGCTCGTGTGTCTTCATGGAGTTTCATCATTGTTTGGGCGCGCTTGACAACGTCCATATTGGCACGTTCATGAAGTGGTAGTGGAAGGATATCGAGCGCGGTGAGAGGCTCGAAGCCGTGAAGCGATCATGAACGGGCTCCTCATGGTGGTGGAGTGCTTGGCGGTTGTAGGCGAACTTCGGCGTGGAATGCATTCCTCCAGTCTTTAAGGTTCTTCTTTATCAACACCGGAGGAGTGTGCGAGACTTCGATTAGCGACCTCGGTTTGTCCATCGGTTTGAGGATGCGAGGCGACGAAGAGGAGCTTGATGCCGAGCTTGGCCATGAGGGTCTTCGAAGTAGCTCATGAATTTTACGTCATCGGACGATTGTTCTGGCACACCGTGTAGCCGAATTATTTCCCTGAAAAACAAATTTGCTACATGTGAAGCATCATCGGTCTTATGGCACGGAATGAAATGTGCCATTTTTGAAAAGCGATCCACTACTACAAATATGGAATCATTGCCATGTTTAGATCTAGGCAAGCCTAACACAAAGTCCATGCTAATGTCCGACCAAGGTACATGAGGAATAGGCAATGGCATATAAAGACCAAAGGGGTTGGACTTAGACTTAGCTTGGATACATGTAGTGCATCGTTGAACGTGGCGCTCCACGTCGCGCTTCATCTTTGGCGAAAAGTAGTGAGTGGAGAGCATGTCATACGTCTTGTCACGGCCAAAGTGACCCATAAGGCCTCCACCATGGGACTCTTGAAGAAGCAAAAGTTGGAGAGACGATTTCGGAATGCAAAGCTTGTTTTGTTTGAAAAGAAACCCCTTCTACAAATAGAAATCATCAATCCCTTTGTCTATTGAACATTGTGCAAATATTGGTCCAAAGAAGGAGTCGGACGCGTACAAAGATTTGATGTCATCAAGACCCAAGACATTGACGTCGAGTCGTGTAAGAAGGCTTGTGTTTTTGCGAGACAAGGCGTCTGCTACCACATTTTCTTTGCCCTTCTTGTATTTGACAATGTAAGGAAAAGACTCCATAAACTCAACCCATTTTGCATGCCTTTTACTCAAGTTGGCTTGGCCCTTAAGATACTTCAACGACTCATGGTCGGAATGGATGATAAATTCTTTGGGCCAAAGATAGTGTTGCCACACTTGAAGAACACGAACCAAGGCAAAAAGTTCTTTGTCATAAATGGGATAATTGAGGCGTGCGCCATCAAGTTTCTCACTATGGTAAGCAATAGGACGCCCATTTTGCATAAGGACGCCACCAATGCCAATACCACTAGCGTCACATTCAATCTCAAATGTTTTTGTGAAATCCGGCAATGCAAGAAGTGGTGCTTCTGTGAGCCTCTTTTTGAGCTCATCAAAAGCCTTTTGTTGTGCTTTTCCCCAAACGAACGTGACATTTTTCTTGGTCAATTCGTTAAGGGGGCAAGCAATTATCTTTCACAAAGCGACGGTAAAAGCCAGCCAACCCATGAAAACTACGAAGTTCACTAACATTTGTAGGGATGGGCCAATCTCGTATGTCCTTGACTTTTGAGACATCAACTTCAATGCCATTAGAAGACACAACAAAACCAAGGAAAATCAGCTTGTCTCTTGCAAAAGTGCACTTGGGGAGGTTAGCATAAAGCTTTTCATGACGAAGGATTTGTAGGACCTCCTTAACATGAGTAACATGCTCCTCTAGTGACTTGCTATAGACAAGAATGTCATCAAAGTAAACAACTACACTCTTTCCAATGAGAGATCGCAAAATATGGTTCATGAGACGCATGAAGGTAGATGGGGCATTGGATAAGCCAAAAGGCATAACCAACCATTCATAGAGACCAAGCTTGGTCTTGAAGGCGGTTTTCCACTCATCACCTTTAGCCATGCGAATTTGATGGTAGCCACTACGAAGATCAATTTTCGAAAATATAGTGGCTCCACATAACTCATCAAGCATGTCATCAAGACGCGGTATAGGATGTCGATAACGCACGGTGATAGCATTGATTGGACGGCAGTCCATGCATAACCGCAACGTATCATCCGTTTTCGGGACTAGGATCACGGGAACCGCGCTTGGGCTAGTGCTTACTTGGATCAAACCTTTGGAGACGAGTTGGTTGATTTGACGCTCGATCTCCTTCGTCTCTTCCGGGTTCGTGCGATACGCGGCGCGGTTTGGGAGTGGAGCGCCGGGTATGAGGTCGATGCGGTGCTCGATTCCACGAAGAGGAGGAAGGCCATGAGGAAGCTCTTCGGGAAATACATCTTGGAATTCCTGCAAAACAGCTATCAAAGAAGGAGGAACATTTGTCAAGTCGTTAGTTCCTTGCGCTAGTCCCTTGCATACAAGGACGTAGTGCAAGATGGATGGGTTGTTCCGCACTTCTCTCATCTCACTTTTGGTGGCAAGAAGAACACTCTTAGTTTTTCCACTCGAGTTTGGCTTGTAGCTCTCACTCACTATGGTGTGGTTCTCTCGCTCACCACTCTTCTCACAAGGTGTTTTTGTGTATTGCGCCCTCGCTAAAGCCTTTGCATTGTCCGCAATTATTTGGCTAGGAGTCATTGGTTGCAATACACAAGTTTTATCAAGCCATTTGAAGGTGTAAGTGTTTGAGTGACCATTATGCAAAGCACGCTTGTCATATTGCCACGGCCTTCCAAGCAACATGTGACAAACCGTCATTGGAACCACGTCACATTCCACCGTGTCCTTGTAGTGCCCAATGGAGAACGTCACCGAGGCGGTGTGCTTGATCTTTGGATCCTTGGTCACTTAGCCATTGGATATGGTAGGGGTGTCTATGCGGATGAAGGGTGAGGTTGAGTTTCTCACACTGCTTGCGAGGTTGTGGCAACTCCTCCATCGATGACAACTTTGATGGACTTCCCATTGATGCCAGCACGAGTTTGGAAGATGTTCGAGCGTTGGTCTTCATTTTCATTGGCTTGGGTGGTCAAGACCCTTGTGACCACAAGCGATGGACTTGCGTCATGCTCACACACAAGAAGTTCTTGGTCCTCTTCCAAATGTTGCCTTGCCATGGCTTCCTTGACCCTTGCATCAAACTCGTCTTCACTCAAGTATTCTTCATCGCCGTTGTCATGGATGAACAAAACTTTCTTGTTTCCACATGCATTCGACTTGTGCCCTTTGCCTCCACACTTGTAGCATTCACCATTGAATGGTTGATCATCCCTTGTGTTTGCTACTTGGGGCTATTTTCCTTGGGGAATAGTTGGCTTGAAGGAAGCTTGGTTGTGGGGAGCTTCCACTTGGTGTTGTTGGAGTAGTGGTTGGCGCTTGCTTCTAGGTGAAGTACGTCTTGGGCTTGTTGTACGTGATGTCCTCTTGCACTTGGCGCTCGGCCTTGGATGCGATGTGCACAAGCTCAACCATGTTGTTGTACTTTTGGAACTCGGTGATGCGCTTGATGGGATGGTTCAAGCCATTGAGGAAGCGTACCATTGTTTGCTCATCTCGCTCTTCAATGTTGGCACGGATCATGTTGAGCTCCATTTGCTTGAAGTACTCTTCCACGGTCTTTGTCCCTTGACTAAGCGTTTGAAGCTTGTTGAAGAGGTCACGCGTGTAGTGTGAAGGAACAAAGCGGGATCTCATATGAGCCTTCATATCTTGCCAAGTTGCGATTGGAGGCTCTTCTTTGCGAGTTGGACTTGTTCCCACCAAAGGTTGGCATACTCATCAAACTCAAGGGATGCCATGGCCATCATCTTCTCATTGCTATAATTGTGCATGCGGAAGATCTTGTCCTTGAGTTCCCAAGAGATATTCCTCGGGCTCATTGGAACCGGTGAACTTGGGCATGGTGAATTTGAGCTTGCGAAAGTTTCTTCTCCATTCGGTTTCGGTTTGCGGCGGTTTCCATGATTTGGGCGGTCATCATCATCATCGAGCTCTCTTGTCTTGCTTGGTGATTGTTGCGGTTGTTGAGGTGCCGCGTTTGGTGGTGGAACTTGTTGGTGGCGACGAGCTTGGGGAGCTTGCTCGTTTTGTTGATGTGGTTGAGGACGAGGAGGAGGTTGATAGTCCTCACGACGAGCTTGGGGAGTTTGCTCTTGTTTTTGTCATGGTTGATGTCGAGGAACATTGTCTTGCATGTGGCGAGGAGGACGTCGAGCCTCATGCGCAATGGGCGCTCTTCTTCTTGGTGTAGAGGCTCGCCATGACCATCATGTTGCCGATCATGTCGATGATGGCGTCTTGGGGATCTTGAGTGCTTCCCGTCGACGGTGATCTTGTTCGTCCTCTTGAGCTTCACTTGTTGTTGAAGGGGCATGTCGGCGATGGCCTTGGTGGTCCATGCGAGGTTGCTCTTGTTGAATCACAAGTGCCCTTGGTTGTGGCGGTTAAGCTTGGAGAGGTCACCATCGTAGCTAGATGGTGAAGAGCTCATGGATTGAAGAACGGGTCCATCCGGTGCCTTGCGAGGTGCACTTGATTCACTTGAGGAGTGCGAGATGAGCTTGATTCGCCGAGTATGGCCTTGCGAGTCCATCAATGATGCGTTGAAGCTTCTCATCCGTTGAGTGCGACCAAGAGCTTCATTTTGATGACCGAGGTTGTGTTGCATGGCATGCATTTGGCCACGGACTTCTTTGAAGTGGTTGTCGATGTTCTTGAATTCCACGGGCCTCACTAAATTGTTCATCTTGGCGCCGAGAGCTTCACAGCGATAGTTGAATTCTCCTCGGATCTTCCAATGGTCCCATCTTGTCATGAATTGGTTATCATCCTCCGGAGGTGGTGGTGGTTGGGATGGCTCTCCATGCACATCCATGATGCAAAGCCAACAATGGTTGTATATGGAGAGAAAGGGTGTGGAGAGTTAGCCTTTACCTCACTTTGGAGATTATATCAAACCAATTGCCACACAAATGAGCGTGCAAAGTGAAATGACAAGAAACTCTCAAAGGCTTTTGGTGGAAGGTTAAGGTTGTGGAAAACCAAGCGAAGCGATCCAAGAAAAGGTTATTGTCCTCGTGGTAAAGAACCAAAGATCAAAAGCAAAAGGATCGATCTACAAAAACACGGAAAACACACGTGGCGAAAACGACTATGAAAATGAGCACAAAGGTCCTAACGAAGACTACGCTCGGATGTCGTGCCAACACAAGGAGAGACCACAACTCGTTTGCCAAAGAGGATAAGCAATAGATTTGTGCACTTGCCTGCTCTTTCTTCTCTCTTGTTGGCTTACAAGCTTGGTATTCTCTTTGTATTGGGAGACTATGTAACTTTCTATTCTAACTTTTCTTTTCCTTGTTTTTTTCTTTTTTCTTTTCTTTTTCTCCTTGCTTTTCTACTATGTTAGCTTTTGTATTTGGCCTCACACTCTCACTTTTCCGAAGGCAAGTGCACAATGTAG
Organism: Avena longiglumis; assembly: GCA_030063025.1. NCBI lineage: Eukaryota > Viridiplantae > Streptophyta > Magnoliopsida > Poales > Poaceae > Avena > Avena longiglumis. The sequence continues at coordinate 248,825,706 of CP125978.1, read as the reverse complement.
ACAAACACAAAATGAGTTGCTCTCATAGGATAAATACACACAAAGGAAGATATGGTGGCAAGGTGGTGCAAGTTATACCTTTGGTATTGTTGACGACTTGCAACCATTGGTGGGGAAGATGTTCGAGTGTCGCGGTGTCATTGAGCGGGATGGCGTTGATAAGCTGTTGTGAAAATGGCGACAAACACGAAAACATGAACAAGCGAGATGGGAAAGGGCGGTAGTACGGTCACTGGCATAGGCGGAACAAGGTGAACTTGCCAAAAACCTCAAATTTGAAAATTGAGCTAGAAACAATAGGGGCTATAGATCGACTCCCAAAGATCTATGGACCAAAACCGAAAAACTCACCAAATCCAGAGATCGATCCGAAGGCAAATTGGGGCTCTTTTTGGTAGGATTTTCGTTTTTAAGGCGGATAAAAGAAAAATTGGGGGAAATTCGTGATCAACCGTGCTCTTGATACCAATATGTTAGGGGGGTAACCCGGGGGTTGGCCCGATCTTTCACGAATTCCACGAGCAACGAGGGGGAAAGAGGTGGTCGGGTATGAAATCGGGGGAAGGCGATGGAAACCATGAACACACACACACACCAAAACACGATACACGCCTACTCCTCACGCCGGTGGCAACCGGTCCAACATAATTCCTAGGATCGGTGTTGGGCGAAGCTCGCTCTCCACGCCAACAACGGGGGATGAGGTGCTTGGTGAGACCTTGACGACTTGGGGGCGAGAAACCGAGATCCCAAGGCCTTGTACAACTTGAACGCACTAGGCAAGATCCAAGAGGGGGGTGGATAATCCAGTGCTCCTTGGTAGGAGCATGAGACCAATAGATATAAGTCCTCAAAGGGTTTCCTTAATATCTATTATTATCCAAGTCTAAGCGCTTACAATGGAGGGTGGGGGCTATATATAGTCCAGCCACAAAACAGGGGTAGTTTCGGAATGAAAAGGTAAATTATAGGTAAGGTTACAAGGCACAAGGCCTAACTTAGGCGATCAGGGTCAGGCAGGACCCGGTGGTCTGGTCGGCAACCGTAGTACCGGTGGTAACCGGTAGTACCGCTTCCGGAGCGGTAGTACCGCTCGAGGGCTTGGAGCTTCCGTCGGAGGTGCCTGTGGCGAGCGGTAGGAGGGGGCGGTAGTACCTCTCTCCGGTAGTACCGGTTACTGGACCGGTAGTACCGCTTGCGTCTGGGGCGTGGAGTGGTGCTTTCTGTGGCGAGCGGTAGCAGGAGGCGGTAGGACCGCTTGGAGAGGTAGTACCGGTCGTCTCAACCGGTAGTACCGCATGCATCTGGCAGCGACTGGTTGCTTCTCCTCCGTTCCTTGGGTCCTTCTCTTCGTACCTAATGATGCACAGTGTATGTGTGTGACGTAGCAATCCATCCAAGGGTGTGTCGAAGTCACACAAGGAGAGGAGCGAGTTCACCTTAGCTTGAAGGAGTTTGGCTCGGGCGCGAGTCATGGGTCCACTTGGGGAGCTCGTGGGAGTAGATGTAGTAGCGGTCGTAGGACGGGCTGCATCATAGATGTAAACAATACTCAATGTTATGCAATTGTCTACAAAGAGGTTTTGTTTTCATTTGAGGATATGCCTCCTTCTTTGCCACCCGCTATTGCTAACCTTTTGCAGGAATATGAGGACGTCTTTCCCGCTAGGCTGCCACCAGGACTACCTCCTATTAGAGGAATTGAGCACCAAATTGATCTAATTCCTGGTTCCACGTTTCCCAACCGCGCGCCATATAGAACCAATCCAGAGGAGACAAAGGAGATACAACGCCAAATTCAGGAACTACTCGACAGAGATCATATTCGTGAGTCCCTTAGCCCCTGTGTTGTTCCTATTATTTTGATACCTAAGAAAGATGGTTCTTCGCGCATGTGTACTGATTGTAGAGCTATCAATAATATTACTATTCGATATCGTCATCCTATTCCACGTTTAGATGACATGCTTGATGAATTGAGTGGCTCTACCATGTTTTCTAAAGTTGATTTGCGTAGTGGTTACCAGTTCGTATGAAATTAGGAGATGAATGGAAAACAGCATTTAAAACTAAGTTCGGTTTATATGAGTGGTTAGTAATGCCGTTTGGTTTAACTAATGCACCTAGCACTTTCATGAGATTAATGAACGAAGTTTTACGTGCTTTCATTGGACGTTTTGTGGTAGTCTACTTTGATGATATTCTGATTTATAGCAAATCTTTAGAGGATCATTTGGACCATTTAAGTGCTGTTTTCAATGCTTTATGTGATGCACGTTTGTTTGGTAACCTTGAGAAGTGCACCTTTTGCACCAATCGAGTTGCGTTTCTTGGCTATGTTGTTACATCACAGGGTATTGAAGTGGATCCGCCAAGATTGAAGCTATTGAGAATTGGCCGCAGCCCAAGACGGTCACACAAGTGAGGAGTTTTCTTGGCCTCGCTGGTTTTTATAGGCACTTTGTCAAAGACTTTGGATCAATTGCCGGGCCGCTGAATGAGCTTACCAAGAAGGATGTGCCCTTTGTTTGGGGCGATGCACAACAACAGGCCTTCGTCATATTGAAAGATAAGCTAACACATGCTCCCTTACTCCAACTTCCTGATTTTACTAAGACTTTTGAGCTTGAATGTGATGCTAGTGGAATTGGTTTGGGAGGAGTGTCATGTGGACATCTCTACTGTTGATACAACCGTTGTACCTACAACAACACACATACAAGGACCCATCACAAGATCTCGTGCCAAACAACTTAACTATCAGGTACTTTCGTTTCTTGGAACTATTCCTCACATACATGAGAATATGATGCTGCCTAAATCAGATATATTTCTTACTCTTAGGAATGATAGACCAAGCATGGATGAGAGGGACAAGCATTGGAGCATGGCCATGCATGGAGATGGCAGCAAGCATGTGATGATCCAAGAGAAGACCACGGATGAAGATTTCAGAACTTTGAGGCCACCATAATGAAGAAAGAAGGCTTGGACGAAATATTCAAGATCAATACTTTACGAATTCGTCCATAGCTTAATATGGTGCTGCGACACCTTTATTTTGGGCCAGGCCCATGTAATTTTCGCAGGATTTTAATTAGCCACTTTTTAGAGTCCGTATTTGAGGGGAAAAGGACTTTTAGGGTTGGATTCGCCACCACTTCCATGGCTGGCGAAACCACCTTTTCGCCTTAAATACTCCCCATAAACCCCCTAGACTCGGATTTTGTTTAGACATTAAGTTAGCCATAGTCGCAACCGCCAAGGCTCGGCGTCGCAGGCCTCTTGTACTTCACACCTATTCAGGATCCCACCTCTTCAATAAAGCTTTCCTCTTAATCCGCAATATCTTGATTGCAATATTGGTTCTTACTTGTTCTCGATTTCAAGAGGAATTAAGACCCTCATTGGTCGGTGATCGTGTTCAGGCAGGATCGGTAACCTCCAGGAGATTGGCCTAGCGATTGCATTGGCGCTCGTGCTCGCACGTGTAGTCGGATCGTCAAGCCCGAACTCCACCAAATCGATTATCGCCATCTCATCGAAAGATCGGACACCTTTGCCCTATCAAGTGGTATCAGATTTCAGGTTGCTCGGTGAGATTTTACTGTTTTCGTAGATTAGATCTGTTTTTACCTATAAACCCACGAAAAAGCCAAAAACGCAGTTAGAGTTTAGCTCCATCCCATAACCAATCTACGCCTCGCATTATCTTTTCAGTTTTTGCATTGTTGAATTTGTGTCTACATCGTCGCGTCGAGTTGCTGGTCTTAGTGTCTCGTCCCTTAGAGTTTCGAGTTCTGATCATAGTAGTCACCGCCACACTCGCCGATCACCGCCACCATATTCCACCACCATATTCCGCCGCCATATACCCTGCCACCATAAACCCTAATACTCCGCCACCGCCTTCCTACCGCGACACAGATCCGATCAGTTCCCTGCCGTGGTACGAGTCCGAGTAGAGTTATTGTTTCCTCGTTATTTCTTTTTACTTTCCTCAAATGAAAAAAAAGTCTGGAACCGCCTCCGAAAAAAATTTCTGGCTATACTAGTTTTCGGCTTTGGGGATCACTTTTCTCCATCGGCCGTTATAGCGATATTTTTTTGGCGCTTGCGCGCTTTCCAGAGCAAAATAAAAAATTTCGAAATTTTTTTTTGGGGCTAACCTCTTTTTAGACCCCGTAGATCAGTTCTAGACACTTGCCATCATAGTGCTTTTCTGCATCTCGGTTCGCTTTTCAGGGTGCCATATTATCATACAGTACTTGTTGTGTCGCGTCGTGACATCGTTGCTGATCTAGGCTCGCGTCTCTAGTACGGTCTAGCCTAGGACCAGCACAGTACCGTCGTTGAGCATTCTTTCAACTTTTGCATTGTTGTTTTGATAATTGCTAACCCCCCTTGCTAAGCTTTCCCAGAGCTCCATAGATATTCTCCATGTGTGGTCTATCGACTCCTGGTAATCGCTTGGTTCAATCTCTGGACCCACTGATCCTCGCAGTTGCACATCGACTTTTCCTGCTGTTTGGTAAGAACTTGTAAGAGCTTCGTATATTGCTTGACGGATTACGCGTGACTTCCACTATATTCCTGTAGTATATACCTGTGCTTTTTAAGGACTAACCATGACAGATACTTCGCGGAACCCTGCCACCATGACGAACGAAGAACTACATGCCCACTTCTCCGCGCTCTTGGTCAGTCACGCTGAAGACGTGGATACGCGCCTAGGGGAGTTTGACACCAAGCTCACCAACGCCGTGGACAAGATCGATGGACTCGAGAAATCCTTCAACGCCAAGCTTGACATTTGGTTCAAGGAGCTTTTGAACCGATTGCCCGCACCCACACCCGCACCCACACATGGCGCACGGCGCATTCCGATCACAGGTCGGACTGCTGGTGCGGCTGCCGCCGCACCAGACTGCGGCTGGGCCGACTCCTCGACTTCCGCGGTGCTTCTGCGACATTGAGACGGGGCGACGGGTACTACTACGACCCGACGACGACGATCTGTTTGACGAGGAGGTTGAACAACCTCCACATGTACCTGCTGGCCGTCCCCGACATTACTACCGCCACGCTCGCCCACCGGTACGTGATGATGATCATGTTGTGATGGAGGGGTTAACCTCTTGGGTGCCCGATCTTCACGGATCTCGTGGTCAAATCGATGGGAAAGCGAGGGGAAAGGGAGAAGGTAGCGGAAGCGAACACACACCTCGCGAAGAACACGATGAACACACGCAAAACTCACACGATACAAGGCCGATTGCTCCCGAACGGCGGCCACCGGTCCGATAGAATCCTCGCAAGGAAAGATCGGTCAACGTGCTCCCTCAAATCCACATCGGAGAGGGAAGAACACCTAGGGGAGGGTCTTGAGAACTTGGAGATGAGACATCGAACTCCAAGGCCTTGTTCAACGATGGATGCGTGATGCAAAGTCCAATCAAGGTTGGTGACGATAGTCGGTCCCCTTGGTAAAGGGGATGAGGCAAAACTAGAGATTCCACAATGGGGGTTGCCTTTAGTCTATCATCTATGCCTAAGGGATACATGAGGGGTGGAGGCTCTATTTATAGGCCAACCACATAAACAAGGGTAGTTTGGGGATAAACTAGGCGAATAGGTAAGTAAAGGGGATACATGGGCTGTGGCCCAACTAGTGCGCTTGTGCAACCTCGCCAGAGCGGTAGTACTGGGACTTGGGACAGTAGTACCGCTTGGTCCGTAGTGCTCTGGGACCGGTCGCACGCTTGAGTCTGGGCGTCAGCTGGAGCCGTCTGTAGCGAGCGGTATCTGGGGACGGTAGTACCGCTGATCGGTAGTACCAGGTCTAGATCCGGTAGTACCGCCGGAGACAGAGAGTATTTGGCTTCTGTTGGCGTCGTCTATTGGTGGCGGTAGCAGGAGGCGGTAGTGCCGTCGGGCGGTAGTACCGGTGCTGTAGTCACCGTGGCGAGAGCATTGGCGATCTGTCTTCTTCCGCCTCCTCTTCCAAGCCTCCGTCTTGTCGGGCTTGATGCTCCGGGCTTCCTTCCTTGCCTCCGTATTTGTCAATGTGAACCTATCATGCTTATGTGACGGAGTATGAAGTAGCATACCATTCAATAGGGTAGGAAGGGGGCTCGCATAGAGGAACGGATTCACCTTTGGAGTCCATGACGACTTGGCTAAGTTGGAGACCACGATGTAGTAACGACCGTAGGTCGGGCTACATCAGCTCCCCCCCTTCAAAAAGAGTCGTCCTCGACTCTACATGCTCATCACAAAGTAGAAGCGGTCGAAGGACATCCTTGATCCTGGGGTTCACCATATAGTCGTCCTCGGGAAGAGTGACTTGACAACACTTCAATGTTCCTTCACCTTCCTTGAAGCCTACAAAGCTCACAACAAAAGCAATGCAACACTCAAAGCGTAGCCAATTCACGAATATTATAGCATGAGTCCTCAAGTAGAAGGAAGTCACCTTAGCTTGTAGATATAGCTCAAAGAAGTGTAGCCATAGGTAACTCTCTTCGGTTCTTCTTGTCAACATATAGTCCATAGAGGTTGACGTGTATGCACTTGTACCTTCACACAACAAAGACCAAGCAACATATGTTTGTGTGTGATAGAGGAGCATGTCATTTTTGGCATGTCCATTCTTGTTCACAACACGATTAGCACAAATCAAGTAGAGCAAATGGGATGCATATGCATGGCCAATGTGCATGGAAATCGTTTGAACATCATCCAAATGTGGAAACTCAAAAACTCCATATAACATAGTAGTGGGGCACTCAAAGCATTGGATCCAAATTTCAAACAACATCTTTGATGAAAGAATAGGAGAATTTGGCAAAAACACACAAGGAAGCATATCCAAAATAAAAGTATTATGTTTATAAACAAACCAAATGAAAGAGCAAGTGGTCGTTATGTTTGTTGCAACAACAAGACGAGATTCTTGGAAGCTCTCATGACAATACATGTTCTTAAAGGAATTGTGGTTGCACACAAAACATCGGAAAGGTAAATTGTTTAACATTTTTGTTGCAACACACAAAGCATCATTATCTAAAGGCAAAGAAACATGCATGTAACAAGGGAAGATAATACCATTAACATGCTTGCAATCAAACCATAGGGAAGAGCAATTTGCCAACATGAAAGATGCAAAGCATGCAAAAGGTATCAGAGCTGGGTTCGATCTTGAACTCACTTGTTGGATGCTCTCAAGAGCTCTTTTGTCAACTCTTGCTCAACCGAGGTTGACATTCTCGTGCGGGTACCTACACACATCATATGTAAAAGGAAGAACGTGTGTGCATGGTAGAGATACACATCATCCATCATGACGTATCTCTTCTTGTGCACATCACCATTAATGTCATTCAAGTATGAAATAGATGCATGGTGAGTATGCAAGTGGGAAACATGCTTATCATGGCCATCATCAAAATCTCCAAAAATTGAGAAAGCTATGGGGACCATTAATTTCAATCAATATTGTTGCAAGCAAAACAAGTGAAATAGCAAGCAGTCATCTTATCGCAAGCAACGGGAGAAATTGAATGACTAGCATGACAAGGCAAGTCCAAAGCAATTGGAGGATACACACAAGATGCATAGCATGGCATGTTTCTGGCAAAGATATCGCAATCAAACAATTCCACATGATCAATATTATGCAAAGGCAAATCATCACATGGGAAAGTGGATGAAGCATATGTAATGTCACAAGTATCATCCATAGCATGCATATCCTCACAATTCATCATGTCCACTAGTGGGATCATGGCATCATCAACACCCTTATTGTTACCTTTTTCATACCTCTCATATGAAGTGGGTGTTGTGGAAGTAGTGGTCTCCTTGTGGACGACTTCGTCTTCTTGATGTAGCCATGGCATAGCATCATTTCCGTGCACCATGTACATCTTCTCCAATTGAGGCATCATTGCTTCATGGCTTGGGGAGTCGTCCTCCATGGAACCTAGCACAACACAAGAGAACACACTAGAGGTAGAGGGTAAGTTGTTAGAAATCGAAATGGTCTCACTTGACCTATCAACTACCACTCTCAACTCACTAGTAGTATCGCTCATGCCCTCCAAGTGGAAGCACTCAATCTCACATAAGGTGGAGTCACTCGTCTCACTCTTGTTCTCACTCAAGTGGGCTAAGTGGCTCTCATACTCACATGGGATTGGTACCACATCATCACTCAAGCATATGGGGATAGGCTCGGTTTCCTCAACTCCATGCGCCTCCTTTGGTGAAGGGAAAATCCCATGCTCACCATTCTTGACCTTGTCGCCTTCAAAGTTGGATGCCATAAGATGGGCATCATTGCTCGCCTCCATGGTCGAAGGTAAAATCCCATGCTCGACCGTCTTGTGGCCATCTCGTAGTAGTGGTGGAGGTAGGCTCATGCTATCCAACTTGGCGAAGTAGAGGTCTTCATTTTCCTCGTTCATGAGGTCTTCAAATGCAAGAGTAGTCGTTGAAGCTTCATGGCGTGCACGAAGGCTTGCTCTTGGTGCCATTTTGGTGGTGGCACTAGAAGTTGAAGGTGCCTTGTGATGGTGTCGACGGAGGTCATTGGCGTGCCTTGCCGATGGTTGATGTAGGTGGCGCACTTGGTCATCCATATGACGCTCACGATGATGGCCCTTGACCTTGGCACTCTTCCTTGTAAGTTTTTCTAATGAGCGCAAAGCATCATTAGTCTTGGCGACCATCCTCATGTTTTTGTCGAAGTCGTTGTCCATGTCCTTCTTGAAGTTGTGGAGGTCGCTTTGGAACTTGTCCATTTGATGATGGACCTTGGCGCACTCGAGTTGGAGGCTCCGTCTTGGTCGGTGCGACGTGAGGAGCTTCGCGTTGTCGTTCTTGAAGTCGTCCATGCTTGGGGAGTCATTGTTGTTGTAGTACTCCATATCACCCAAGCATGTGGAGCCATTGTTGGTGTAGTGCTCCATCATGTTATCCATGCTTGTGGAGACATAGGCATGGTGGCTCATCGTGGATTCTTCATAGAAATTAACCTCGGTCTCGGAGTCCCTAGACATGCTTCACAAGACCAAGTGTTGTATATGGAAGTGGTAGAGGGTGTTAGGGATACAACGTCAAACCTTACTTTACCTTGGAAGATCGTATCGTGCAAGTGTCCACACTTGAGAGCAATAAACCAAGCAAAGTGAAGTTCACGCGGAACACCAAAACCAACTACCAACAAAAAACACACACACACAAGGCCTATGGTGGATAGGTATGGAAAATGGCATGTCAAGAACCAATCCGAGATCAAGATGTTGTAATGGCAAGTAAAGAACCACAATGATCACCAAGCAAACAAGTCAATCCACAAGATAGGAAATATGTACAAGGAAACACACACGGTGAGATAAATGGGACTTGTGCGACGGAGAAAGTGAGCTAAGAACCAAATGATTACCTAGCGAAGACTATAAGCTCGTGTCACACAAGTACAAGGAGAGACGCTAGTTCGATTGCACAAAATTTGGTGGGCTACAAGATATGCACAATAAGTACCACCTATATGATGTTCATCGAGCTTGCGCTTCCTTTTCTATGAGGCACATGTATATTTCTTTATTTTTCTCTTTTTCTTTTTTTTCTATTTTTTTTTCTTTTTCCTTTTCTTTTTCACTTGCCTCTTCCTTGTGCCAACAACTATACAAGATAAGTATATGAGAAAGCGCTCACAATGTTTGCTCGGAATCTACAAGGTATCAAATGTGCATATCCCAAGCAATCATAAGATAAAATAGTCACAATAGGTGTTTGTTGCTCACAAATATAGTGGGGTTCACAAAGGAATGCTAGTGGGGAGAAGTCGCGGAATGTTTATACCTTTCGTCGACGATCTTCACCCTTTATTGTTGGATTCCACCTTGCTCACGGAATTTGGATGGAGTAGATAGCATGAACCACGTGGTTGATGATGTAGAGCTCCTTCTCCTCTTCGAAACGAGCTAAAGAACACCAAAATCCGAGTTCGGATGCAAAAGTTATGCTCAAAACGGTGAGAGGCTGAAATCTAGAACTTGCTGTTTTCTTTCTGTCTTGGGCGGTAGTACCGTATTTTGGGCCCGATAGTACCGGTGGGCGGTATCAGTATTTTGGAGCGGTAGTACCGCTGACGAGAAAACAGATCTGGCGATTTCGCGAGTTTGAAGCGTTGGGCGGAAAATCTTCAAGAAAACACCAAATCGACGGGGAAATCAAGGAATTAGGCTATGGGAGCAAGGAAGGTAGATCAACAAGTTTAGCAAGTAATCCACAGATCAAAACCTACCAAAACGCACTCAAATCAGATCGATCCAAAACATGAATTGGGGCTATTTTGGTGGAATTTTAAATTTATGGGAAAAGACCAAATCGATGAGAAATCCGTGGCAACCAAAAGCTCGATACCAGATGATGGAGGGTTAACCTCTTGGGTGCCCGATCTTCACGGATCTTGTGGTCAAATATATGGGAAAGCGAGGGGAAAGGGAGAAGGTAGCGGAAGCGAACACACACCTCGCGAAGAACACGATGAACACACGCAAAAATCACACGATACAAGGCCGATTGCTCCCGAACAGCGGCCACCGGTCCGATAGAATCCTCGCAAGGAAAGATCGGTCAACGTGCTCCCTCAAATCCACATCGGAGAGGGAAGAACGCCTTGGGGAGGGTCTTGAAAACTTGGAGACGAGACATCGAACTCCAAGGCCTTATTCAACGATGGATGCATGATGCAAAGTCCAATCGAGGTTGGTGACGATAGTCGGTCCCCTTGGTGAAGGGGATGAGGCAAAACTAGAGATTCCACAATGGGGGTTGTCTTTAGTCTATCATCTATGCCTAAGGAATACATGAGGGGTGGAGGCTCTATTTATAGGCCAACCACATAAACAAGGGTAGTTTTGGGATAAACTAGGCGAATAGGTAAGTAAAGGGGGATACATGGGCTGTGGCCCAACTAGTGCTGTGAACCGCCAGAGCGGTAATCTGGGACTTGGGACCGGTAGTATCGCTTGGTCCGGTAGTGCCGCTCTGGGACCGGTAGTACCGCTTGCGCTCTGGAGGCGTCGGTGGAGCCGTCATGAAGCGGTATCGGGACAGTAATCCGCTGATCGGTAATCCGGTCCAGATCCGGTAGTACCGCCGGAGACAGAGAGTATTTGGCTTCTGTTGGCGTCGTCTGTTGGTGGCGGTAGCAGGAGGCGGTAGTGCCGCCGGGCGGTAGTACCGGTCGCCAGGTCCGGTAGTACCGCTGGCGACAGAGAGCATTTGGCGATCTGTCTTCTTCCGCCTCCTCTTCCAAGCCTCCGTCTTGTCGGGCTTGATGCTCCGGGCTTCCTCCCTTGCCTCCGTATTTGTCAATGTGAACCTATCATGCATATGTGACGGAGTATGAAGTAGCATACCATTCAATAGGGTAGGAAGGGGGCTCGCATAGAGGAACGGATTCACCTTTGGAGTCCATGACGACTTGGCGTAAGTTGGAGACCACGATGTAGTAACGATCGTAGGTCGGGCTACATCATGTTGCAAAGCTTAAATTAAATATTCCATCTTTTGAGGGTAAATATAATCCTGATGCATATCTTACATGGGAGATGGAAGTAGAACAACGTTTTGCATGCTTAAAATATCCTGAGAATATGCGTGTTAGTGCTGCTACATGTGAATTTACTAAATTTGCTTCCCTTTGGTGGTCTGAGTATTGTCGTTTAAATCCTACTACTATTCCTAGTACTTGGACTGCTTTAAAAACTGCTATGCGTGTTCGTTTTGTACCTCCCACTTATCAACGTGATTTACTAAAGAATCTGACACGTTTAGAGCAAGGGAAAAATTCTGTAGAAGAGTATTATCAGGAATTACAAACGGGGATGGTTAGATGTGGTCTTGTTGAATCTAATGAACAAATGCTTGCACGTTTCTTTGGTGTATTAAACAAGGACATTCAGCACATATTAGATTATAAGGAATATAATTCTATCACTCGTTTGTTTCATCTTGCTTGCAAAGCTGAACGTGAAGTGCAGGATCGCCAAACACCATGGAGGAGGAATAATAATTCTGCAGGTCTCACATCCTCTTGGACATCCCGACAATTAGCGCCTCCTCGTGATTCGCCACCAGCTACTACCACATCCAAGGCCACCTCAAGATTTCCAGCTGCTGCTCCACCATCATCCAATGCTCCTGCTCGTAGTGCATCTTCTATGGCTTCCACGGGTAAGACAAAGGATATACAATGCCGCAAGTGCTGGGGCTTTGGTCATATTGAGAGACAGTGCACCACACAACGTGTGATGATGGTGCGAGAAGATGGTCAATACGATTCAGCGAGTGACTTCGATGAAGATACACTAGCCCTTATTTTCTGCTCGAGATGGAGACAATTCGATCTTGATGAAGAGCCGAGGTAATGGGAGCAAGAAGCCGATCAATACAAGAGCTTAATTACACAACGTGTGTTGAGTGTGCAATTGAGCAAATCGAGAAAGATCAACGCCACAACTGTTCCAAACACGTGGTGTTGTCAAGGAAAGAGCTACGGATCATCATTGATGGAGGGAGTTGTAATAATCCGGTGTTGACATGGTAGAGAAGCTTGCGCTTCAACAAGACAACGCCCACATTCATATTACATCCAATGGTTTGAGAGTTCTCAAGATCAAGGTAACAAGAACTGCACGCGTGCATTTTACTATTGGTACATATTCTGATTTTGTTGATTGTGATGTTGTACCTATGCAAGCTTGTTCTTTGTTACTTGGTAGACCATGGCAATTTGATAGAGAATCATTCATAATGGCAAAACTAATCACTATTCTCTTATGCATGATGGAAAGAAAATTGGTCTAAAACCTATGACTCCCGACAGTTTAAAAGATGATCTTGCTAGAGCTAGTAGAGCTAAACCGAGGAGAAAAATAAAAGTGAGAATCAGTTATTGTCTGCAGATTTTATACCACCAAAGAACACTAAATCTGATTCTACACATGCTACTGAAATTCGTTTGAAGAGTCCATGTATGCTTGCAAATAAAATTGATATTGCTGAACTAGATGTAAACAATACTCAATGTTATGCAATTGTCTGCAAAGAGATTCTGTTTTCATTTGAGGATATGCCTCCTTCTTTGCCACCCGCTGTTGCTAACCTTTTGCAGGAATATGAGGACGTCTTTCCTGCTGAGTTGCCACCAGGACTACCTCCTATTAGAGGAATTGAGCATCAAATTGATCTAATTCCTGGTGCCACGTTGCCCAACCGCGCGCCATATAGAACCAATCCAAAGGAGACAAAGGAGATACAACGCCAAATTCAGGAACTACTCGACAGAGATCATATTCGTGAGTCCCTTAGCCCTTGTGTTGTTCCTATTATTTTGGTACCTAAGAAAGATGGCTCTTCGCGCATGTGTACTGATTGTAGAGCTATCAATAATATTACTATTCGATATCGTCATCCTATTCCACATTTAGATGACATGCTTGATGAATTGAGTGGATCTACCATGTTTTCTAAAGTTGATTTGCGTAGTGGTTACCACCAGATTCGTTTGAAATTAGGAGATGAATGGAAAACAACATTTAAAACTAAGTTCGGTTTATATGAGTGGTTAGTAATGCCGTTTGGTTTAACTAATGCACCTAGCACTTTCATGAGATTAATGAACGAAGTTTTACGTGCTTTCATTGGACGTTTTGTGGTAGTCTACTTTGATGATATTCTGATTTATAGCAAATCTTTAGAGGATCATTTGGACCATCTACGTGCTGTTTTTAATGTTTTACGTGATGCACGTTTGTTTGGTAACCTTGAGAAGTGCACCTTTTGCACCAATCGAGTTGCGTTTCTTAGCTATGTTGTTACATCACAGGGTATTGAAGTGGATCCATCCAAGATTGAAGCTATTGAGAATTGGCCGCAGCCCAAGACGGTCACACAAGTGAGGAGTTTTCTTGGCCTCGCTGGTTTTTATAGGCGCTTTGTCAAAGACTTTGGATCAATTGCCACGCCGCTGAATGAGCTTACCAAGAAGGATGTGCCCTTTGTTTGGGGCGATGCACAACAACAGGCCTTCGTCATATTGAAAGATAAGCTAACACATGCTCCCTTACTCCAACTTCCTGATTTTACTAAGAGTTTTGAGCTTGAATGTGATGCTAGTGGAATTGGTTTGGGAGGGGTATTATTACAAGAAGGAAAACCTGTTGCATATTTTAGTGAGAAATTGAGTGGGGCTAGTCTAAACTATTCTACTTATGATAAAGAATTATATGCGTTGGTTCGGACATTAGAAACTTGGCAACATTATCTATGGCCTAAAGAGTTTGTTATTCATTCTGATCATGAATCTTTGAAGCATATTTGTAGTCAAGCTAAGTTGAATCGTCGTCATGCAAAGTGTGTTGAATTTATTGAGTCTTTTCCTTATGTTATCAAACACAAAAAGGGTAAAGATAATATTATTGATGATGCTTTGTCACGCCGTTATGCTTTGTTATCTCAACTTGACTTCAAAATATTTGGATTGGAAACTATTAAGGAACAATATGTGCATGATGATGAATTTAAAGATGTGTTGCAGAATTGTAGAGATGGTAGAACTTGGAACAAGTTCGTCTTCAATGATGGATTTGTGTTCCGTGCTAACAAACTATGCATTCCAGATAGCTCTGTTCGTCTTTTGTTGTTACAGGAGGCGCATGGAGGAGGATTGATGGGACACTTTGGTGTCAAGAAGACAGAGGATGTTCTTGCTGCACCCTTCTTTTGGCCACGTATGCGTCGAGATGTTGAGAGATTTGTGGCACGCTGCACTACTTGTCAAAAAGCTAAGTCTCGCCTTAATCCACATGGTTTATATATGCCTCTTCCTGTTCCTAGTGTTCCTTGGGAGGACATTTCTATGGACTTTGTTTTGGGATTGCCACGAACACAGAAGGGGAGGGATAGTATTTTTGTTGTTGTGGATCGGTTTTCTAAGTTGGCACAATTTATTCCTTGTCATAAAACGGATGATGATGCGCATATTGCTGATTTGTTCTTTCGTGAAATTGTTCGTTTGCATGGTGTGACAAATACATTGTCTCTGATCGTGATACTAAATTTCTTAGCCACTTTTGGAGATGTTTATGGGCTAAGTTGGGGACTAAATTGCTCTTTAGTACTACATTTCATCCCCAAACTGATGGTCAAACTGAAGTAGTAAATAGAACTTTGTCTACTATGTTACGGGCTGTTTTAAAGAAGAACTTAAAATTGTGGGAAGAGTGTTTACCTCATATAGAATTTGCTTATAATCGTTCGTTGCATTCTACCACAAAGATGTGCCCATTTGAGATTGTGTATGGTTTTGTTCCTCGTGCACCTATTGATTAATTGCCATTACGTTCTTAGGTGCAACATAATTTGGATGCTACACAACGCGCTGAAATGATATTAAACTTGCATAAGACTACTAAAGATAACATTGAACACATGAATGCTAAGTATAAACTTGATAGGGATAAAGGGAGAAAGCATGTTGTGTTTGATGTTGGCGATCTTGTTTGGTTACATTTGCGTAAAGATCGTTTTCCTGATTTACGCAAGTCTAAGTTAATGCCACGCGCTGCTGGTCCCTTTAAGGTGTTAGATAAAATCAATGATAATGCATATAAACTTGAGTTGCCTGAAGACTTTGGTACGGTTAGTCCTACATTTAACATTGCAGATTTGAAGCCTTACTTTGGTGAGGAAGATGAGATTGCGTCGAGGACGACTTTAGTTCAAGAAGGGGAGCATGATGTGGACATCCCTACTATTGATACAACCGTTGTACCTACAGCAACACACATACAAGGACCCATCACAAGATCTCGTGCCAAACGACTTAACTATCAGGTACTTTCGTTTCTTGGAACTATTCCTCACATACATGAGAATATGATGCTGCCTAAATCAGATATATTTCTTACTCTTAGGAATGATGGACCAAACATGGATGAGAGGGACAAGCATTGGAGCATGGCCATGCATGGAGATGGCAGCAAGCAAGTGATGATCCAAGATAAGGCCACGGATGAAGATTTCAGAACTTTGAGGACACCATAATGAAGAAAGAAGGCTTGGACGAAATATTCAAGATCAATACTTTACGAATTCGTCCATAGCTTAATATGGTGCTGCGACACCTTTTATTTTGGGCTAGGCCCATGTAATTTTCGCAGGATTTTAATTACCCACTTTTTAGAGTCCGTATTTGAGGGGAAAAGGACTTTTAGGGTTGGATTCGGCCACCACTTCCATGGCTGGCCGAAACCCCACCTTTACGCCCTTAAATACTCCCCATAGCCAACCCCCTAGACTCGGATTTTGTTTAGACATTAAGTTAGCCATCATAGCAACTTCGCCAAGGCTCGAGCGTCATAGAGGCCTCTTGTACTTCGCACCTATTCAGGATCCCACCTTTTCAATAAAGCTTCCCTCTTAATCCGCAATATCTTAATTGCAATATTAGTTCTTACTTTTTCTCGATTTCAGGTAGGAATTAAGACCCTCGTTGGTCAGGCTGATCGTGTTCACGCAGGATCGGTAACCTCCAGGAGATTGGCCTAGCGATTGCATTGGCACCCGTGCTCGCACGTGTAGTCGGATCGTCAAGCCCGAACTCCACCAAATCGATTATCAACTTCTCATCGAAAGATCGGACACCTTTGCCCTATCAGTCCTTCTCTTCGTACCTGATGATGCACAGTGTATGCGTATGAAGTAGCAAGCTGATGTAGCCCGACCTACGGTCATTACCACATCTTGGTCTCGAACTTACGCCAAGTCGTCATGGACTCCAAAGGTGAATCCGTTCCTCTATGCGAGCCCCCTTCCTACCCTATTGAATGGTATGCTACTTCATACTCCGTCACATATGCATGATAGGTTCACATTGACAAGTACGGAGGCAAGGGAGGAAGCCCGGAGCATCAAGCCCGACAAGACGGAGGCTTGGAAGAGGAGGCGGAAGAAGACAGATCGCCAAATGCTCTCTATCTCCTGCGATACTACGGATCGCGAGGTACTACCGCCATCGGTACTACCGCCCACTACCGCCCCATACAGACGATGCCAGAAGTCCCAGATCGCAAGCGGTACTACGGATCTGGACCGTTACTCCGGTCAACGTACTCTGGGACCCAAGTCCGGTACTACCGGTCCTGTGTGCCTGCGCGCACCTGTTGGGCCTTCGGCCCATGTACCCCTCTAGCTCGTCCAAACCCTAGTTTTATTCCTAAACTACCCCTATTTATGTGGTTGCCCTATAAATAGATCCCCCACCCCTCATGTATCCGTTAGGCATAGATGATAGACTAAAGATAACCCCCATTATGGAATCTCTAGTTTTGCCTCATCCCCTTTACCAAGGGGACCGACTATCGTCACCAACCTCGATTGGACTTTGCATCACGCATCCATCGTTGAACAAGGCCTTGGAGTTCGATGTCTCGTCTCCAAGTTGTCAAGACCCTCCCCAAGGTGTTCTTCCCTCTCCGATGTGGATTTGAGGGAGCACGTTGACCGATCTTTCCTTGCGAGGATTCTATCGGACCGGTGGCCCCCTTCGGGAGCAATCGGCCTTGTATCGTGTGAGTTTTGCGTGTGTTCATCGTGTTCTTCGCGAGGTGTGTGTTCGCTTACGCTACCTTCTCCCTTTCCCCTCGCTTTCTGTAACACCCTCAAAATCGGCCCTATGCAAGTTTCAGCGCTTCCCGCCAAACCCGCATAGAAACGATTCAAAGGTGCCCACCAGGCACTTGCGTGCGGGTGGAAAGCAAAGTAATATCATTACACAATAGTCCTCGATGGAACCCACAAAACATATATATACAACAACGACTCAAAGAGTCAAGAATACGATTCTGAGACAAAGATCCAAATCACCTTGAAAACAATACACGTCCGAGTGCGGACAAGATGCAAATTGAGCTAAGAGCCGAAGAATAACCAATGGCGTCCATAACTGCCCGAGCCAAGCGGAAGGGTAACCACGCTAACGACGCCGATCTCAAACCTGCTTACACAAAGGGGTGCCGACAAAGGCAAAGGAAAAGAGAGCGGTCAAGATCTTGAGGCGATTGCAGCGAGACTAGAATTCGGTCCTCGCCTACATAGGTATGGTGGTGAGCGGCGGCAACATGCACTAAACAACCTATAGAGACTCGATACAACTAGCGGCTATCAGAGAGGGGTAAGAAAGACCTATTCGGAACCAACCTGATACTACCACCAAACATACCCATCCTGGTGTTTCCCCCTCGAGACCAAACGAGGAAGTCAACCGAGGAACTCACACCGTTGGCAATTTTATTCATTCCGTTATAGTTGCGGCAATTACTAGTCAAATAAAGATGGCATGAGTCATCCTGATATAATAAGCAGTGGGCAGTTTTAGTTAAACATTCCGTTGTAGTTGCAACACTTACTAGTCAGATACGATTAGCATGAGACATCCCCAAACCCAGCAGTTGTTGGTACTTTTATTTAGCCATTCCGTTGTAGTGAAGCTGATTACTAGTCATATCGGATACAAGTCAAATTATAACAATAAACTTTAGTTATAGTTGTCTATGATCGAGAACTGTGCTCCAAGTCGTCCATAACCGCGGACACGGCTTCTCGAAAAGATTTAACCCTGCAGGGGTGCACCAAAGTTTCCACACGCACCTACACCCTTGTCGTCGGATCAGGTAGGTACAAGATCACAAAACATACACCCAACGGTATGTCGACGGGGTTCGGACACGACGCTTCCTGGACCCAAAGCAAGCACGGGGCCACCCACTAAGCTACCATAGCGAAGTTGGCGGCTCAAACGGACCTGTGGTTTGCGTCGTGGTGTAAACGATCGGGAACCGAAAGTGTGACTGGCTTGTCGATACCAAAAACTCCGCTTCCCTAAACAAGACAGGTGCATTCCTCGCACAATTTTAAATTAAGCAAGAAAGCATGGCATAAGCAGGATAGTAATAAAGCTTCAAACTACTTTGTGGCCCCCAAAGATTACTTGGAATCGGTACTAAATCGATGGGGTGCCCATACACCCCACCGTGGTTAGCGCTCGATCTCTAAGCAGTGTCAAGAACTCGGGGTCCTCGGGACACCGGTGCTGATTAAAAACCAAATAGTGTCTATTACCCACCGGTGCCTCTACATTTACCTACTTCAATTTTAGTTATTAAACAATAATTAAAGCCATGATCATCTCCAACATTAAACATGCGGCAACACTCCAACAAGCGTGGTAATCGACGCATAGCGACACTTGAGCAAGCGACTATGACGCGCAAGTCCAACTAGCTACCAAACAACAGGTAATAGGATGTGTCCAAGGCAATATAAGGCTGCAAGGGATATCATGGGTACGACAACTAGAGCATCGCAACACAGATAGCAATAGATCAACAGGAGGGAATAAATACTATAAAAGTAAGATAGGTAGAAAGGGGGAGATGCTCACCTGAAAAACATTGCCGAAGGTTCATCCGAAGGTCGGGTCGACACTCGCATCAACTCATCGGCCTAATCCGTGAAGAAGCAAAGCACTAAAAGAAACACCGGATGCACTATTTAATACTACGGTAGAAAATCAGGCATGATGCATGTATGATGTATGACATGGCAAAGGTGCGATGCTATTAGGCAAGATTAAGCGGAACCGGGGTCCCGACAAATATTTAGGTGGTTCATGTTGTTTAGCTACCCAGCATTTTAAATGTTGTCTTAACATGGCAAAAGATAGCACCGGTTCGCTACACCAATTGAAATGGAGTCCGGAATAAGACAAAGTTATTCCGCATATCGACTGCCTATTTAATTATGCGGTGAATCGGCATAAGGCCCCCAACCCACAGACAGGTATGCATGCATGAACAAATTAATATGCGACAGTTTATAATGTCATATTATAAAAATAAGGGTCTTGGAAAGGGAATCACATATTGGGTATCGGCGATCATGGGGTTCACCGAGGGTTCGGGTTTGGGGTCTTCGGCTCCGTGAGGGCGACCTTGGCGCTCCGCGGGCTTCAGACGCCGGGATGGAGAACTTGGTGGTTCCGTGAAGAAGACCGGCTTCGATTATCGGTGTCGGACTCGGGTTGCTTGTTAACAAGGAGGCCCTGACACATCAAACTTGAATCAACTATCTTCGGAAGGTCATGACGTTCCACGGTACACCGCTCGACTTGTCTTTGACAGCAACATCTCCACATGTTGGGGCTAGGACATTGAATATCCTGTCCACGACAGGCCACCAATGCCAACGTACATGATGCTCACGATACACTGATACGGAACGGGATGCTCCCATTCAGCAATAGAAGCACAAAGCGGCGACATCACGGGGAAGCAGAGGAGCACCCGTAGGCTCGTCTCGAAGTAGCAGGACGCGAGCGGGCCCGCGTCCAGAGAGGAACGGCGCAGGGCGAGGACTGCTTGTTGCTGAGGACGCATGCGGCAGCGAACAACGATCGAGGACGGCTCGCTGGGGAGGCCGACGAACAGAGGGAGGGGAGGACCCTGGCGGTGGCGGGATCCTGCAAAGGAGGTCGGACGCTGCAGGGGAGTTTGCGGGAGGAAGGGGGTCGCGGGAAGGAAGCTGCGGGTGAGGGAGAGGGGGCGCTCGGGTCGCGGGGAGCTCGACGGGCGGCTGCAGAGGGGCACCGGCGGGCTCGGGCGGTGCTCCTGCCGATGGGGAAGGGCGACAGAGGGTCGGCCGGATCTGGCTCGAGGAGCTTGAGGGGGGCGGCTTGCTGGCGGAGGCGAGCTCGGGCAGCGGCGTCGGGTGCTGAGGGAGGCCGACGCGCCATGGGGAGGCGATGGATGGCGGCGGGGATGCGGGCGCTCAGGGCGGGGAGGAACGAGGCGAGGCCACAACGGCCAGAGGTGGTGAGGCGCACGCACGGCGGCGCTGCATCGAGCGAGGAGGGAGAGGTACGCGAGGAGAGAGGGGGGTGCGGGGAAGGCCCAGCGGCGGCCGGCGGCGCTAGAGAGGAAGGTGGAGGCGGGGGAGCGGGGCGGGCGAGAGGAGGGAGGAGAGAGTAAGGGCACCGGGGCATGGGGCGAGCGGCAGGTGGGGCCAGGCGCGGGGTGCGAGGCGGGGTAGGTGGGGAACGTGGGGCTAGGGCGCACGTGGGAGGCGTGTCCAGGTGGGGACGGTCGGGCTGGCTAGGGTGAGGCGGCGCTGGCGGGTGAGGTGGCGGCTGGTGGTTGGCTGGAGTGAGGTGGAGGTGTGAGGTGGAGGGAGGGGATTGGTCAGGGTGAGGTGGAGGGGGCTGGGTAGAATAGGATTGTGTAGAGTTTTTGGTAGAAAAGGTTAGGGTAGATTCTGGGTAGGTAGGATTTTATCTGGAGGTGGCCGGCTAGGCTTTCGGGCCTGGCTGACTGCCTCCCAAAAATAATAATGTAAATAATTTATTTATTTAAAACGGGGCGTTTGAAATCTGTTTGAAGACGAAACAAAATACTTCGGAGACCCGGGTTTTAATTTGAGATCAAGACGGGCGTTTAGAAAACAAAACAGACTTTTCGAAAATAGTTTAGACAAACAGATGCATGATGACATGACGATGCTCAAATGCAAGGTGGCATGATGACATGAGCATGCGGTCATGATGATGCAATGCACAAAAACAACGCGATTTTCTAGTAGTGGTTTTTGCGGGGCGCCACAATTCGACACCACTAACAATGGATCTCGCCCTCGAGATCCGCCTCATGGTACCGGGAAGAAGGGCGGCGATCTGAATCTTCTCGCATCGTGTAGATCCTCGCGACACCACTAACAAGAGGTCGTTGTCCATGATCGTCGAGGGAACACTCCGGGAACAAAAGGTCGAAGGTAGAGGTATCAACAAATAAAGCCACCTCTAACTCCGATAGAAAGAGAGAACCGATGCATTCTCATCCACTTAAATGTACACAAGCGAATAGAGTGAGTAGTCGGCATGGGGGCCAATCCATCACGCACCCAAACTATTACTCTGCACAATCAGTAGAAAAGCGTGCAACCATTCTCGGAATCAGACTGAAGATCTCGACAATCGAGGTTCAGAAACAAAGGAGTGATGCAGACTCTGCATCGGATCTGGCGTAGATGATGTCGTCGCGTCAGAAAACACCGGAAGGCACAAGAAGGAACAAAGATAAGTCCACCAGACGAAGGATTCCTCGGATAGCATGAAGACCAGATGTAGCAACACCGTTACCAAAGGAGGAAACGAAACCCTGAAGGTACGATGGAACCCAACCACGAGAAATCCTGGACTCGAAGAGAGAGAAGAGAGCGGATTCAAATCACGCAGAGGTGAGAGGAGAGCAGCAGAGGGGTAAGGAGTAAAATCAGACCTAATCAGAACTATCCAACCGATTTTGCAAAAATAGTTTTGACACTCTACTTCGGCCGTTAGCTAGGTTATCCTACGGTGGACTTGTGGGTATCAAGCGCCGAGCTCTGATACCACTCTGTAACACCCTCAGAATCGACCCTATGCAAGTTTCAGCGCTTCCCGCCAAACCCGCATAGAAACGATTCAAAGGTGCCCACCAGGCACTTGCGTGCGGGTGGAAAGCAAAGTAATATCATTACACAATAGTCCTCGATGGAACCCACAAAACATATATATACAACAGCGACTCAAAGAGTCAAGAATACAGATTTACAGTACAAAGATCCAAATCACCTTGAAAACAATACAGCGTCCGAAATGCGGACAAGATGCAAATTGAGCTAAGAGCCACGAAGAATAACCAATGGCGTCCATAACCTGCGAGGCCAAGCCGGAAGGGTAACCCCGCTAACGACGCCGATCTCAAAACACTTACACAAAGGGGTGCCGACAAAGGGCAAAGAAAAGAGAGCGGTCAAGATCGATGCCAAGACACGGCGAGACTAGAATTCGGTCCTCGCCTACATAGGTATGGTGGATGAGCGGCAGTAAAGACATGCACTAAACAACCTATAGAGACTCGATACAACTAGCGGCTATCAGAGAGGGGTAAGAAAGACCTATTCGGAACCAACCTGATACTACCACCAAACATACCCATCCTGGTGTTTCCCCCTCGAGACGAAACGAGGAAGTCAACCGAGGAACTCACACCGTTGGCAGTTTTATTCATTCCGTTATAGTGGCGGCAATTACTAGTCAAATAAAGATGGCATGAGTCATCCTGATATAATAAGCATTGGGCAGTTTTAGTTAAACATTCCGTTGTAGTTGCAACACTTACTAGTCAGATACGATTAGCGTGAGACATCCCCAAACCCAGCAGTTGTTGGTACTTTTATTTAGCCATTCCGTTGTAGTGAAGCTGATTACTAGTCATATCGGATACAAGTCAAATTATAAAAATAAACTTTCGTTATAGTTGTCTATGATCGAGAACTGTGCTCCAAGTCGTCCATAACCGCGGACACGGCTTCTCGAAAAGATTTAACCCTGCAGGGGTGCACCAAAGTTTCCACACGCACCTACACCCTTGTCGTCGGATCAGGTAGGTACAAGATCACAAAACATACACCCAACGGTATGTCGACGGGGTTTTGGACACGCTTCCCACTCCAAAAGCAAGCACGGGGAGGCACCCACTAAGCTACCATAACGAAGTTGGCGGCTCAACGGACCGGTTTGCGCTGGTCAGTAACGACTGGGAACCCGAAGTGTGGGCTTGTCGATACTGCGAAAACACTCCGCTTCCCTAACGATGCAGTGCATTCCTCGCAATTTTAAATTAAGCAATAAAGCATGGCATAAGTACAGGATAGTAATAAAGCTCCAAACTACTTTGTGGCTCCAAAGACAAGACTTGGAATCGGTACTAAATCGATGGGGTGCCCATACACCCCACCGTGGTAAGCGCTCGATCTCTAAGCAGTGTCAAGAACTCGGGGTCCCGGGACACCGGTGGTGATTAAAACCAAATAGTGTCTATTACCCACGGTGCCTCTACATTTACCTACTTCAATTTTAGTTATTAAACAATAATTAAAGCCATGATCATCTCCAACATTAAACATGCGCAACACTCCAACAAGCGTATTGGACGACACGAGCTACACGGGGAGCGAGAGGAGCACGAGGAGCAACTCGGCTCGTGCGGGCGCAGCGGCGGGGGGCCGAGAGGAGGAAGAGGCAGAGCGCACCTAGGACCGCTTTACGAGACGGGACGCAAAAACAAACAACGATCGAGGATGGCCTCGGGGGAGGCCGACGCGGAGAGGAGGAGGCCCTGGCGGCGCGGCGGGTCAAAAGGAGAGGCCTGACTGACAGGGGAAGGCCCAGAGAGGAAGGTGGAGGCGAGCGGGCAGAGGAGGAGGAGAGAGGAAGGCGGGCGGGTGGGGCAGGGCGGGGGCCAGGCGGGGTAGGCGGGGAGGGGGAGGGTAGGGGCGTGCGTGGGCGTGTCAGTGGGGGTGGCTAGGGTGGTGGCGGGTGAGGTGGCGGTGGTCGTCGGAGTGAGGTGGAGGGGTGAGGTGGAGGGAGGGGATTGGTCAGGGTGAGGTGGAGGGGGCTGGGTAGAATAGGATTGGGTAGGGTTTTTGGTAGAAAAGGTTAGGGTAGATTCTGGGTAGGTAGGATTTTATCTGGAGGTGTCCGGCTAGGCTTTCGGGCCTGGCTGACTGCCTCCCAAAAATAATAATGTAAATAATTTATTTATTTAAAACGGGGCGTTTGAAATCTGTTTGAAGACGAAACAAAATACTTCGGAGACCCGGGTTTTAATTTGAGATCAAGACGGGCGTTTAGAAAACAAAACAGAATTTTCGAAAATAGTTTAGACAAACAGATGCATGATGACATGACGATGCTCAAATGCAAGGTGGCATGATGACATGATCATGCGGTCATGATGATGCAATGCACAAAAACAACGCGATTTTCTAGTAGTGGGTTTTGCGGGGCGCCGCACTTTCCCATCGATTTGACCACGAGATCCGTGAAGATCGGGCCACCCAAGAGGTTAACCCCTCCATCACAAGCCATCAAGGGGCGTATCGAAATCACACAAGGAAAGGAGCGAGTTAACCTTGGCTTGTAGGAGCTTAGCTCGGGCGCGAGTCATTGGTCCACTGGGAGGGCTAGGTGTTGTAGATGGAGGTGCGTCCGTAGGACAGGCTGCATCAGTCGCCTTCTTCGAAGATCATCTCTTTCTTGTTCTTGTTTAGCCTTGATGCTTGGCGAAGGACTTGTGTCTCGATCGTAGCTCTTGTGTCTTCATGGAGTTTCTTCATTGTTTGGGCACGCTTGACCACGTCCATATTGGCACGTTCATGAAGCGGAAGTGGAAGGATATCGAGCGTGGTGAGAGGCTCGAAACCATAGACGATCATGAACGGGCTCCTCATGGTGGTGGAGTGCTTGGCGCGGTTGTAGGCGAACTCGGCGTGTGGAATACATTCCTCCCAGTCTTTAAGGTTCTTCTTGATCAACACACGTAGGAGTGCTCCAAGACTTCGATTGACGACCTCGGTTTGTCCATCGCTTTGAGGATGGAGGCAGACGAGAAGAGGAGCTTGATGCCGAGCTTGGCCTTGAGGGTCTTCCAGAAGTAGCTCATGAATTTGACGTCGCGGTCGGAGATGATTGTTCTTGGTACACCGTGTAGCCGAATTATTTCCCTGAAAAACAAATTTGCTACATGTGAAGCATCATCGGTCTTATGGCACGGAATGAAGTGTGCCATTTTGGAAAAGCGATCCACTACCACAAATATAGAATCATGTCCATGTTTAGATCTAGGCGAGCCTAACACAAAGTCCATGCTAATGTCCGACCAAGGTGCATGAGGAATAGGCAATGGCATATAAATACCAAAGGGGTTAGACTTTGACTTAGCTTGGATACATGTAGTGCATCGTTGGACGTGGCGCTCCACGTCGCGCTTCATCTTTGTCCAAAAGTAGTGAGTGGATAGCATGTCATATGTCTTGTCACGGCCAAAGTGACCCATAAGACCTCCACCATGGGACTCTTGAAGAAGCAAAATTTGTGATGCAACCCGTCCTATGGACGCACCTCCATCTACAACACCTAGCCCTCCCAGTGGACCAATGACTCGCGCCCGAGCTAAGCTCCTACAAGCCAAGGTTAACTCGCTCCTTTCCTTGTGTGATTTCGATGCGCCCCTGGATGGCTTGCTACTTCATACGCATACACTGTGCATCATCAGGTACGAAGAGAAGAAAACATGGGACGGAGGAACCGGAGCGGAAGCAACCAATCGCTGCCAGACTCAAACGGTACTACCGGACCCTACGGCCGGTACTACCGGTTCAAGCGGCACAATCGACCCCAGCTACCGGACGCTCCAGGAGGAACCCAACCAAGGCCCAGACGACTACGGTATTACTGGCCCAGGAACCGGTACTACCGGTGGGCGGTACTACCGCCCCCTCCTACCGCTCGCTACAGGCGACTCCAACGGAAGATCCAGGACCGTCAGCGGTACTACCGCCACCTGAGCGATACGACCGGTTGCGACCGGTACTACCGGTTGTCCAACCAGTACTACCGGTCTTGACTGGACCAGATCGCATCAGTCGGCTCAGCGCCCTGTACCCCTTTCTATATTTTCCCATTTTGTTCCGAAACTACCCCTGTTTATGTGGCTGGCCTATATATAGCCCCCACCCTCTATTGTAAACCCTAGACTTGGATAATAATAGATTGAGGACACCCCTTTGAGGATCTTTCATCTATTGGTCTCATGCTCCTACCAAGGGGCACCCTATTATCCACCACCTCTTGGATCTTGCCCAGTGCGTTCAAGTTGTACAAGGCCTTGGGTTCTCGGTTTCTCTCCCCCAAATCATCAAGATCTCACCAAGCACCTCGTCCCCCATTGTTGGTCGTGGAGAGAGAGCTTCGCCCAACACCGATCCTAGAGATTATGTTGGACCGGTTGCCACCAGTGTGAGTTATCCGCGTGTATCGTGATTTGTGTGCGTGAGTTCATCGGGATCTTAGTGTGCGTGTGTTCGTGGATTTCATCCACTTTCCCCCTTCCA
Source organism: Avena longiglumis (assembly GCA_030063025.1). Taxonomy (NCBI): domain Eukaryota; kingdom Viridiplantae; phylum Streptophyta; class Magnoliopsida; order Poales; family Poaceae; genus Avena; species Avena longiglumis. Next base: position 248,798,640 of record CP125978.1, on the reverse strand, counting down.
CCGCTTTCCACTTGATTCCCGCGGAGATTCGTGAAAGATCGGGCCACCCAAAGGGGTTCCCCCGTAACATATTGGTATCAAGAGTAAGGTTGATCACGAATTTCCCCCCAATTTTTCTTCTATCCCCTTAAAATCAAAAATCCCACCAAAAAGAGCCCCAATTTGCCTTCGGATCGATCTTTGGATTTGGTGAGTTTTTCGTGGTTTTGGTCCGTAGATCTGTTGCTTTTGGAGTCGATCTATAGCCTTTATATTCCTAGCCCAGCCTTTCGGTCAGATTACCACGAATTTGAGGATTTTGTCAAGTTCATCTCGTTCCAGTTCCGCGCCTGGCGGTACTACCGGTCGTACAAGCGGTACTACCGCAAGTCACCGGTACTACCGGTCGCACAAGCTGTACTACCGCTCTCCGGTACTACCGGTCGTGCCGGGCGGTAATACCGCGCGCCTCTGACCGTGTTTCTTTTCTCTTTGGCGCATCAACTTCGTTTGCTGACTATTCCACTTAACTAGTTCGTATTTCGTGTGTTTGTCGCCATTTTAACAACATCTTCCGCATCAAAGTCACCACGCGCTCAACGACACCGCGACACTCGAACATCGTCCCCAACAACGGTTGCAAGTCGTCAACAATACCAAAGGTATAACTTGCGCCACTTTGACAGCCCCATATCTTCCTTTGTGTGTATCTATCCTATCAGAGCAACTCATTTTGTGTTTGTCTAAGCATTGTGCACTTGTCTTTGGAAAGTGTGAGTGTGAGGACAAATACAAAAGTTAACATAGTAGTATAAAAGATGATGTGGACATCCCTACTATTGATACAACCGTTGTACCTACAGCTACACACACATACAAGGTCCCATCACAAGATCTCGTGCCAAACAACTTAACTACCAGGTACTTTCGTTTCTTGGAACTATTCCTCACATACATGAGGATATGATGCTGCCTAAATCAGCTGTATTTCTTACTCTTAGGAATGATGGACCAAGAATGGATGAGAGGGACAAGCATTGGAGCATGGCCATGCATGGAGATGGCAGCAAGCGTGTGATGATCCAAGAGAAGGCCACGGATGAAGATTTCAGAACTTTGAGGCCACCATAATGAAGAAAGAAGGCTTGGACGAAATATTCAAGATCAATACTTCACGAATTCGTTCAAAGCTTAATATGGTGTTGCGACACCTTTTATTTTGGGCCAGGCCCATGTAATTTTCGCAGGATTTTAATTAGCCACTTTTTAGAGTCCATATTTGAGGGGAAAAGGACTTTTAGGGTTGGATTCGGCCACCACTTCCATGGCTGGCCGAAACCCCACCTTTTCGCCCTTAAATACTCCCCATAGCCGTCCCCCTAGACTCGGATTTTGTTTAGACATTAAGTTAGCCATCATAGCAACTTCGCCAGGGCTCGAGCGTCGCAGAGGCCTCTTGTACTTCGCACCTATTCAGGATCCCACCTTTTCAATAAAGATTTCCTCTTAATCCGCAATATCTCGATTGCAATATTGGTTCTTACTTGTTCTCGATTTTAGGTAGGAATTAAGACCCTCGTTGGTCAGGCTGATCGTGTTTCCGCAGGATCGGTAACCTCCAGGAGATTGGCCTAGCGATTGCATTGGCGCTCGTGCTCGCACGTGTAGTCGGATCGTCAAGCCCGAACTCCACCAAATCGATTATCTTCATCTCATCGAAAGATCGGACACCTTTGCCCTATCAAAAGAGGGACAAAAAGAATAAAAAAAAGATACATAGTCTCCCAGTACAAAGAGAATACCAAGCTTGTAAGCCAAAAAGAGAGAGGAAAGAGCGCACCAAGGCAAGTGCACAAATCTGTTGCTTATCCTCTTTTGGAAAACGAGTTGTGGTCTCTCCTTCAGTTGGCACGACAACTGAGCGTAGTCTTCGTTAGGACCTTTTGTGCTCATTTTCATAGTCGTGCTAACCCCGTTATTCTCCACGTGTGCGTTCTTCCGTGTTTTTGTAGATCGTATCCTTTTGCTTTTGATCTTTGGTTCTTTACCACTTAGAACAATAACCTTTTTGCTTGGATCGTTTCGTTTGGTTTTTCATAATCCTAACCTTCCACCAAAAGCTGTGTGAGTTTCTTTGCGATTTCACTTTGCACGCCATTAATTCTCAAGTGTGGCAATTGGTTTGATATAATCTCCAAGGTGAGGTAAACGGCTAACTTCTCGCACCCTTATTCTCCATATATAACCCTTGTCGGCTTTGCATCATGGACAGGAATGGCGAGCCGTCCCAACCACCACCACCTCCGGAGGACGACACACAATACATGACAAGATGGGACCATTGGAAGATCCAACTACCGTTGTGAAGCTCTTGAGCGACGCCAGGATGAACAATTTAGCGAAGCCCACGTGGAATTCAAGAACATCGACAACCGCTTTGAAGAAGTCCGAGGACAAATGCATGCCATGCAACACAACCTCGGCCATCAAAATGAAGCTCTTAGTCGCGCCCTCGCCTCAACGGATGATAAACTTCAACGCCCCATTGATGGGCTCGCAAGGCCACGATCGCGCGACTCAAGCTCATCACGACACTCCTCAAGCGAATCAAGCGCACCTCTCCGTCATGCTTCAAGGCACCGGGATGGACCCGTCCTTCAATCCATGAGCTCTTCTCAAGTGGTACCATCTCCGCGACACGCCGCGACGTCAAGCTATGATGGTGACCTCTCCGCAAGACCTCCAAGACGTGAAGCGAACCGGCCTCAACAAAGGGCACTTGTGCTTCAACAAGAAGAACCTCACGCGGACCACCAAGACCATCGTCAACGACGTGTTCTCTCAACAACAAGTGACGCATCCTAAGCGGATGAACAAGATCACCGTCGGCCTGAAGCACTCGAAGATCCACCAAGGCGTCATCATCGACATGAACGTCAACGTCGACAACATGATCATCATGATGAGCCTCCTCCACATCAAGAAGAAGAAGAGCAGCCCATTGCGCATGTGGCTCGATGTCCTCGTCGCCACATGGCGCACGACGATGCTCATCGGCATCAACCACAACAAGAACAAGAGCAAGCTCCCCAAGCTTGTCGTGAGGACCATCAACCTCCTCCTCGTCCTCAACCGCGCCAACAAGACGAGCAAGCTCCCCAAGATCGTCGTCAAAACCAAGTTCCACCACCAAACGCGGCACCTCAACAACCGCAAGAGCAATGCCACCATCACTAGGCAAGACATGAGAGCTTGGATGATGAAGATGGACGCCAAAATCATGGCAACCGTCGACACCGGAACCGCAATGAAGAAGAAACTTTCGGCAAGCTCAAGTTCACCATGCCCAAGTTCACCGGTTCCAATGAACCCGAAGAATACCTCTCATGGGAGCTCAAGGTTGACAAGATCTTCCGCATGCACAACTATAGCAATGAGAAGATGATGGCCATGGCCTCCCTCGAGTTTGATGAGTATGCCAACCTTTGGTGGGAACAAGTCCAACTCGCTCGTGAAGCAAAAGAAGAGCCTCCAATCTCAACTTGGCAAGATATGAAGGCTCATATGAGATCCCGCTTTGTTCCTTCGCACTACACGCGTGACCTCTTCAACAAGCTTCAAACGCTTAGTCAAGGGACAAAGACCGTGGAAGAGTACTTCAAACAAATGGAGCTCAACATGATACGCGCCAACATTGAAGAGCATGATGAGCAAACAATGGCACGTTTCCTCAATGGCTTGAACCATCCAATCAAGCGCATCACCGAGTTCCAAAAGTACAACAACATGGTTAAGCTTGTGCACATCGCATCAAAGGCCGAGCATCAAGTGCAAGAGGACATCAAGTACAACAAGCCAAAGACGTAATTCACCTACAAGCAATCACCAACCACTACTCCAACAACACCAGGTGGAAGCTCATAAAGTACCAACAAGCTTCCCTTCAAGCCAACACTTCCTCAAGGAAAACAGGCCCCAAGTGGCAAATACACAAGGGATGATCAACCATTCAATGGTGAGTTGCACATCGCCTTTTCCTGCTGTTTGGTAAGAACTTGTAAGAGCTTCGTATATTGCTTGACGGATTACGCGTGACTTCCACCATATTCCTGTAGTATATACCTGTGCTTTTTAAGGACTAACCATGACAGATACTTCACGGAACCCTGCCACCATGACGAACGAAGAACTACATGCCCACTTCTCCGCGCTTTTGGTCAGTCGCGCTGAAGACGTGGATACGCGCCTAGGGGAGTTTGACACCAAGCTCACCAACGTTGTGGACAAGATCGATGGCCTCGAGAAATCCTTCAACGCCAAGCTTGACGTTCGGTTCAAGGAGCTTTTGAACCGATTGCCCGCACCCGCACCGGCATCCACACATGGCGCACGGCGCATTCCGATCACGGGTCGGACTGCTGGTTCGGCTGACGCTCCTCAGACTTCCGCCGCGGCTGCTGCTGCGACATTGGGGACAGACGACGGGTACTACTATGACCCCGACGACGACGATCTGTTTGACGAGGAGGTTGAACAACCTCCACGGGTACCTGCTGGCTGTCCCCGACATTACTACCGCAACGCTCGCCCACCGGTACGTGATGATGATCATGTTGCAAAGCTTAAATTAAATATTCCATCTTTTGAGGGTAAATATAATCCTGATGCATATCTTACGTGGGATATGGAAGTAGAACAACGTTTTGCATGCTTAAAATATCCTGAGAATATGCGTGTTAGTGCTGATACATGTGAATTTACTAAATTTGCTTCCCGTTGGTGGTCTGAGTATTGTCGTTTAAATCCTACTACTATTCCTAGTACTTGGACTGCTTTAAAAACTGCTATGCGTGTTCGTTTTGTACCTCCCACTTATCAACGTGATTTACTAAAGAATCTGACACGTTTAGAGCAAGGGAAAAATTCTGTAGAAGAGTATTATCAGGAATTGCAAACGGGGATGGTTCGGTGTGGTCTTGTTGAATCTAATGAACAAATGCTTGCACGTTTCTTTGGTAGATTAAACAAGGACATTCAGCACATATTAGATTATAAGGAATATAATTCTATCACTCGTTTGTTTCATCTTGCTTGCAAAGCTGAACGTGAAGTGCAGGACCGCCAAACACCATGGAGGACTAATAATTCTGCAGGTCGCACATCCTCTTGGACATCCCGACAATCAGCGCCTCCTCGTGATTCGCCACCAGCTACTACCACATCCAAGCCCACCACAAGATTTCCAGCTGCTACTCCACCATCATCCAATGCTCCTGCTCGTAGTGCATCTTCTATGGCTTCCACGGGTAAGACAAAGGATATACAATGCCGCAAGTGCTGGGGTTTTGGTCATATTGCGAGACAGTGCACAACACAACGTGTGATGAAGATGCGAGAAGATGGTGTCTGATTCAGCGAGTGACTTGATGAAGATACACTAGCCCTTATTTACGCCGAGATGGAGACAATTCGATCTTGATGAAGAGCCAGAGGTAATGGGAGCTGAAGGCTGATCAATACAAGAGCTTAATTACACAATGTGTCTTGAGTGTGCAATTGAGCAAATCGAGCAAGATCAACGCCACAACCTGTTCCAAACACGTGGTGTTGTCAAGGAAAGAGCTATCTGGATCATCATTGATGGAGGGAGTTGTAATAATCGGCGGTGTTGACATGGTAGAGAAGCTTGCGCTTCCAACAAGACAACGCCCACATTCATATTACATCCAATGGTTTGAGAGTTCTCGCAAGATCAAGGTAACAAGAACGGTACGCGTGCATTTTACTATTGGTACATATTCTGATTTTGTTGATTGTGATGTTGTACTTATGCAAGCCTGTTCTTTGTTACTTGGTAGAGCATGGCAATTTGATAGAGAATCTGTTCATAATGGCAAAACTAATCACTATTCTCTTATGCATGATGGAAAGAAAATTGGTCTAAAACCTATGACTCCCGAACAGATTTTAAAAGATGATCTTGCTAGAGCTAGTAGAGCTAAAGCGAGGAGAAAAATAAAAGTGAGAATCGATTGTTTGCAGATTTTATACCACCAAAGAACACTAAATCTGATTCTACACATGCTACTGAAATTCGTTTGAAGAGTCCATGTATGCTTGCAAATAAAATTGATATTGCTGAACTAGATGTAAACAATACTCAATGTTATGCAATTGTCTGCAAAGAGGTTATGTTTTCATTTCAGGATATGCCTCCTTCTTTGCCACCCGCTATTGCTAACCTTTTGCACGAATATGAGGACGTCTTTCCCGCTGAGCTACCACCAGGACAACCTCCTATTAGAGGAATTGAGCACCAAATTGATCTCATTCCTGGTGCCACGTTGCCCAACCGCGCGCCATATATAACCAATCCAGAGGAGACAAAGGAGATACAACGCCAAATTCAGGAACTACTCGATAGAGATCATATTCGTGAGTCCCTTAGCCCTTGTGTTGTTCCAATTATTTTGGTACCTAAGAAAGATGGTTCTTCGCGCATGTGTACTGATTGTAGAGCTATCAATAATATTACTATTTGATATCGTCATCCTATTCCACGTTTAGATGACATGCTTGATGAATTGAGTGGCTCTACCATGTTTTATAAAGTTGATTTGCGTAGTGGTTACCACCAGATTCGTATGAAATTAGGAGATGAATGGAAAACAGCATTTAAAACTAAGTTCGGTTTATATGAGTGGCTAGTAATGCCGTTTGGTTTAACTAATGCACCTAGCACTTTCATGAGATTAATGAACGAAGTTTTATGTGCTTTCATTGGACGTTTTGTGGTAGTCTACTTTGATGATATTCTGATTTATAGCAAATCTTTAGAGGATCATTTGGACCATTTACGTGCTGTTTTCAATGCTTTACGTGATGCACGTTTGTTTGGTAACCTTGAGAAGTGCACCTTTTGCACCAATCGAGTTGCGTTTCTTGGCTATGTTGTTACATCACAGGGTATTGAAGTGGATCTAGCCAAGATTGAAGCTATTGAGCATTGGCATGACAAGACGGTCACACAAGTGAGGAGTTTTCTTGGCCTCATTGGTTTTTATAGGAGCTTTGTCAAAGACTTTGGATCAATTGCCTTGCATTGAATGAGCTTACCAAGAAGGATGTGCCCTTTGTTTGGGGCGATGCACAACAACAGGCCTTCGTCATATTGAAAGATAATCTAACACATGCTCCCTTACTCCAACTTCACGATTTTACTAAGACTTTTGAGCTTGAATGTGATGCTAGTGGAATTGGTTTGGGAGGGTGTTATTACAAGAGGAAAACTGTTGCATATTTTAGTGAGAAATTGAGTGGGGCTAGTCTGAACTATTCTACTTATGATAAAGAATTATATCGTTGGTTCGGACATTAGAAACTTGGCAACATTATCTATGGCCTAAGGAATTTGTTATTCATTACGATCATGAATCTTTGAAGCATATTCGTAGTCAAGCTAAGTTGAATCGTCATGCAAAGTGGGTTGAATTTATTGAGTCTTTTCCTTATGTTATCAAACACAAAAAGGGTAAAGATAATGTTATTCTGATGCTTTGTCACGCCGTTATGCTTTGTTATCTCAACTTGACTTCTAAATATTTGGATTGGAAACTATTAAGGAACAATATGTGCATGATCTGAATTTAAAGATGTGTTGCAGAATTGTAGAGATGGTAGAACTTGGAACAAGTTCGTCTTCAATGATGGATTTGTGTTCGTGCTAACAAATTATGCATTCAGATAGCTCTGTTCGTCTTTTGTTGTTACAGAGGCGCATGGAGGAGGATTGATGGGACACTTTGGTGTCAAGAAGGCGGAGGATGTTCTTCTGCACACTTCTTTTGGCCACGTGTCGTCGAGATGTTGAGAGATTTGTGGCACGCTGCACTACTTGTCAAAAAGCTAAGTCTCGCCTTAATCCACATGGTTTATATATGCCTCTTCCTGTTCCTAGTGTTCCTTGGGAGGATATTTCTATGGACTTTGTTTTGGGATTACCACGAACACATAAGGGGAGGGATAGTATTTTTGTTGTTGTGGAACGGTTTTCTAAGATGGCACACTTTATTCCTTGTCATAAAACGGATGATGCTGCGCATATTGCTGATTTGTTCTTTCGTGAAATTGTTCGTTTGCATGGTGTGCCAAATACTATTGTCTCTGATCGTGATACTAAATTTCTTAACCACTTTTGGAGATGTTTATGGGCTAAGTTGGGGACTCAATTGCTCTTTAGTACTACATGTCATCCCCAAACTGATGGTCAAACTGAAGTAGTAAATAGAACTTTGTTTACTATGTTACGGGCTGTTTTAAAGAAGAACTTAAAATTGTGGGAAGAGTGTTTACCTCATATAGAATTTGCTTATAATCGTTCGTTGCATTCTACCACAAAGATGTGCCCATTTGAGATTGTGTATGGTTTTGTTCCTCGTGCACCTATTGATTTATTGCCTTTACCTTCTTGATTGCAACATAATTTGGATGCTACACGCTACCGACATGATATTAAACTTGCATAAGACTACTAAAGATAACATTGAACACATGAATGCTAAGTATAAACTTTACGGGGATAAAGGAGAAAGCATGTTGTGTTTGATGTTGGCGATCTTGTTTGGTTACATTTGCGTAAAGATCGTTTTCTGATTCTGACAGTCTAAGTTAATGCCACGTCTTCTTTGGTCCCTTTAAGGTGTTCTGAGAAAATCAATGATAATGCATATAAACTTGAGTTGCTGCGAGACTTTAGTACGATTAGTCCTACATTTAACATTGCGATTTGAAGCCTTACTTTGGTGAGGAAGATGAGATTGTGTCGAGGCGACTTCAATTCAAGAAGGGGCATGATGTGGACATCCCTACTATTGATACAACCGTTGTACCTACAGCAACACACATACAAGGATCCATCACAAGATCTCGTGCCAAACAACTTAACTATCAGGTAATTTCGTTCCTTGGAACTATTCCTCACATACATGAGAATATGATGCTGCCTAAATCAGATATATTTCTTACTCTTAGGAATGATGGACCAAGCATGGATGAGAGGGACAAGCATTGGAGCATGGCCATGCATGGAGATGGCAGCAAGCATGTGATGATCCAAGAGAAGGCCACGGATGAAGATTTCAGAACTTTCAGGCCACCATAATGAAGAAAGAAGGCTTGGACGAAATATTCAAGATCAATACTTTACGAATTCGTCCATAGATTAATATGGTGCTGCGACACCTTTATTTTGGGCCAGGCCCATGTAATTTTCGCAGGATTTTAATTAGCCACTTTTTAGAGTCCGTATTTGAGGGGAAAAGGACTTTTAGGGTTGGAATCGGCCACCATTTCCAAAGGTGTCCGATCTTTCGATGAGATGGCGATAATCGATTTGGTGGAGTTCAGGCTTGACGATCCGAATACACGTGCGAGCACGAGCGCCAATGCAATCGCTAGGCCAATCTCCTGGAGGTTACCGATCCTGCGTGAACACGATCAACCTGACCAACGAGGGTCTTAATTCCTACCTGAAATCGAGAACAAGTAAGAACTAATATTGCAATCAAGATATTGCGGATTAAGAGGAAAGCTTTATTGAAGAGGTGGGATCCTGAATAGGTGCAAAGTACAAGAGGCCTCTGCGACGCTCGAGCCTTGGCGAAGTTGCTATGATGGCTAACTTAATGTCTAAACAAAATCCGAGTCTAGGGGGTCGGCTATGGGGAGTATTTAAGGGCGAAAGGGTGGGGTTTCGGTCAGCCATGGAAATGGTGGCCGATTCCAACCCTAAAAGTCCTTTTCCCCTCAAATACGGACTCTAAAAAGTGGCTAATTAAAATCCTGCGAAAATTACATGGGCCTGGCCCAAAATAAAGGTGTCGCAGCACCATATTAATCTATGGACGAATTCGTAAAGTATTGATCTTGAATATTTCGTCCAAGCCTTCTTTCTTCATTATGGTGGCCTGAAAGTTCTGAAATCTTCATCCGTGGCCTTCTCTTGGATCATCACATGCTTGCTGCCATCTCCATGCATGGCCATGCTCCAATGCTTGTCCCTCTCATCCATGCTTGGTCCATCATTCCTAAGAGTAAGAAATATATCTGATTTAGGCATCATATTCTCATGTATGTGAGGAATAGTTCCAAGAAGCGAAAGTACACGATAGTTAAGTTGTTTGGCACGAGATCTTGTGATGGGTCCTTGTATGTGTGTTTTGTAGGTACAACGGTTGTATCAATAGTAGGGATGTCCACATCATGCTCCCTTCTTGAATTGAAGTCCTCGGCAAATCTCATCTTCCTCGCCAAAGTAAGGCCTCAAATCTGCAATGTTAAATGTAGGACTAAGTACCAAAGTCTGCAGTAACTCAAGTTTATATGCATTATCATTGATTTTTGTAACACCTTAAAGGGACCAAAAGACGTGGCATTAACTTAGACTTGCGTAAATCAGAAAAGCGATCTTTACGCAAATGTAACCAAACAAGATCGCCAACATCAAACACAACATGCTTTCTCCCTTTATCCCCACAAGTTTATACTTAGCATTCATGTGTTCAATGTTATCTTTAGTAGTCTTATGCAAGTTTAATATCATTTCAGCGTTGTGTAGCATCCAAATTATGTTGCACCGAAGAAGGTAAAGGCAATAAATCAATAGGTGCACGAGGAACAAAACCATACACAATCTCAAATGGGCACATCTTTGTGGTAGAATGCAATGAACAGTTATAAGCAAATTCTATATGAGGTAAACACTCTTCCCACAATTTTAAGTTCTTTAAAACAGCCCGTAACATAGTAGACAAAGTTCTATTTACTACTTCAGTTTGACCATCAGTTTGGGGATGACATGTAGTACTAAAGAGCAATTTAGTCCCCAACTTAGCCCATAAACATCTTGATGCAGCCCGTCCTCCGACCGCTACTACATCTACTCCCACGAGCTACCCAAGTGGACCTATGACTCGCGCCCGAGCCAAACTCCTTCAAACTAAGGTGAACTCACTCCTCTCCTTGTGTGACTTCGACACACCCTTGGATGGCTTGCTACTTCACACGCAAACTCTGTGCATCATCAGTGCAGAAGAAGCCACCGTCATCGCTGCCAGGGCATAGCGGTACTACGGTTGGTACGCCAGTACTACCGCTCAAGATCCTACCGCCTCCTCACCGCTCTCCACAGGAAGCACTACTCACGCCCGAAGCAAGCGGTACTACGGTCACGCTGGCAGTGCTGCGGTGGCAGTACTACGCCTCCTACGCTCGCCTCGGATGCCTCCGGAAGCTCCAGGCCCTCAAGCGGTACTACCGCTCGAGCGGTACTACAGGTTACCACCGGTACTCTGGGTTGTCGGACGGTACTACGGTCTGCGACACTGATCGCCTAAGTTCGGCCCTGTGCCTTGTAACCCAACCTATCATTTGTCTTTTCATTCCGAAACTACCCCTGTTTTGTGGCTGGACTATATATAGCCCCCACCCTCCATTGTAAGTCCTTTGACTTGGATAATAATAGATATTAAGGAAACCCTTTGAGGACTTATATCTATTGGTCTCATGCTCCTACCAAGGAGCACCGGATTATCCACCCCCCTCTTGGATCTTGCCTAGTGCGTTCAAGTTGTACAAGGCCTTGGGTTCTCGGTTTCTCGCCCCCAAGTCGTCAAGGTCTCACCAAGCACCTCGTCCCCCGTTGTTGGCGTGGAGAGCGAGCTTCGCCCAACACCGATCCTAGGGATTATGTTGGACCGGTTGCCACCGGCGTGAGGAGTAGGCGTGTATCGTGTTTTGGTGTGTGCGTGTTCGCGGTTTTTCTTCGCCTTTCCCCGATTTCATACCCGACCACCTCTTTTCCCCCTCGTTGCTCGTGGAATTCGTGAAAGATCGGGCCAACCCCAGGGTTACCCCCTAACATATTGGTATCAAGAGCACGGTTGATCACGAATTTCCTCCAATTTTTTCTTTTATCCGCCTTAAAAACGAAAATCCTACCAAAAAGAGCCCAATTTGCCTTCGGATCGATCTCTGGATTTGGTGAGTTTTTCGTGGTTTTGGTCCATAGATCTGTTGCTTTGGGAGTCGATATATAGCCCCTCTTGTTTCAAGCTCAGCCTTTCGGTCAGTTGTTTTCAACGAATTTGAGGTTTTTGCCAAGTTCACCTCATTCCAGAACTGTGCGATGCTTCGCCGGTGCAAGCGGTACTACCGCTAGTGACCGTACTACCAGTGGTACTGGCTCACTACTACCGCTCGTTACCAGTACTACCGCTACCAATGACCGTGCTCCACGCCCTTGACGCCTCGATTTCGTTCACGACCTTTTCCACCTCGCTTGTTCGTGTTTGGCGTGTTTGTCGCCATTTTCACAACAGCTTCGCATCAACGTCATCCAGCTCAACGACACCGCGACACTCGAACATCTTCCCCCACCAACGGTTGCAAGTCGTCAACAATACCAAAGGTATAACTTGCACCACCTTGACAGCCCCATATATTCCTTTGTGTGTATTTATCCTATGAGAGCAACTCATTTTGTGTTTGTCTAAGCATTGTGCACTTGTCTTCGGAAAAGTGAGAGTGTGAGGCCATATACAAAAGCTAACATAGTAGCATAGCAAGGGAGAAAAAGAAAAAGAATAAAAAAAACAAAGAAAAAGATATAATAGAAAGACATATAGTTTCCCAATACAAAGAGAATACCAAGCTTGTAAGCCAACAAGAGAGAAGAAAGTGCGCACCGAGGCAAGTGCACAAATCTATTGCTTATCCTCTTTTGGCAAACGAGTTGCGGTCTCTCCTTGTGTTGGCACGACAACCGAGCGTAGTCTTCGTTAGGACCTTTTGTGCTCATTTTCCATAGTCGTGCTACCCCAATTTTTCTCCACGTGTGTGTTTTCCGTGTTTTTGTAGATCGTATCCTTTTTGCTTTTGATCTTTGGTTCTTTACCACGTAGGACAATAACCTTTTGCTTGGATCGTTTCGTTTGGTTTTCCACAACCCTAACCTTCCACCAAAAGCCTTTGAGAGTTTCTTGCCATTTCACTTTGCACGCTTTCGCTCATTTCGTGGCAATTGGTTTGATATAATCTCCAAGGTGAGGTAAAGGCTAACTCTCCACCCTTTCACTCCATATACAACCATTGTTGGTTTTGCATCATGGAGGCATGGAGAGCCATCCCAACCACCACCACCTCCGGAGGATGATAACAATTCATGACAAGATGGGACCATTGGAAGGTCCGAGGAGAATTCAATTATCGTTGTGAAGCTCTCGAGCGGCGCCAAGATGAACAATTTAGCGAGGCCCGTGTGGAATTCAAGAACATCGACAACCGCTTCGAAGAAGTCCGTGGCCAAATGCATGCCATGCAACATAACCTCGGTCATCAAAATGAAGCTCTGGGTCGTGCACTCGCCTCAACGGATGAGAAGCTTCAACGCATCATTGATGGACTCGCAAGGCCACCTCGCGCAAATCAAGCTCATCTCGGCACTCCTCAAGTGAATCAAGTGCACCTCGCCGTCACGCTTCAAGGCACCGTGATGGACCCGTTCTTCAATCCATGAGCTCTTTAAGCGGTACCATCTCCGCGTCCGCAACGTCAAGCTACGATGGTGACCTCTCCGCAAGACCTCCGAGGTTTAACCGGCCACAACCAAGGGAACTTGTGATTGAACAAGAGAAACCTCGCATGGACCACCAAGGCCATCGACATCGACATGCCCCTTCAACAACAAGTGAAGCTTCCGAAGAGGACGAACAAGATCACCGTCGACGGGAAGCACTCGAAGATCCCCCAAGACGTCATCATCGACATGATCGTCCACGTCGGCAACATGATGGTCATGGCGAGCCTCCCCTACACCAAGAAGAAGAAGAGCAGCCCATTGCACATGAGGCTCGACGTCCTCCTCGCCATAGGGCGCAAGACAATGCTCCTAGACATCAACCACGACAAGAACAAGAGCAAACTCCCCAAGCTCGTCGTGAGGACTATCAACCTCCTCCTCGTCCTCAACCGCGTCAACAAAACGAGCAAGCTCCCCAAGCTCGTCGTCACCTACAAGTTCCACCACCAAACGCGGCACCTCAACAACCGCAAAACAGCATAACAATCACCAAGCAAGACAAGAGAGCTCGGATGATGATGATGACCGTCAAATCATGGCAACCGCAACCGGAACCGCAATGGAGAAGAAACTTTCGGCAAGCTCAAATTCACCATGCCCAAGTTCACCGGTTCCAATGAGCCCGAGGAATATCTCTCTTGGGAACTCAAGGTCGACAAGATCTTCCGCATGCACAATTATAGCAATGAGAAGATGATGGCCATGGCATCCCTCGAGTTTGATGAGTATGCCAACCTTTGGTGGGAACAAGTCCAACTCGCTCGCGAAGCAAAGAAGAGCCTCCAATCGCAACTTGGCAAGATATGAAGGCTCATATGAGATCCCGCTTTGTTCCTTCGCACTACACGCGTGACCTTTTCAACAAGCTTCAAACGCTTAGTCAAGGGACAAAGACCGTGGAAGAGTACTTCAAACAAATGGAGCTCAACATGATCCGTGCCAACATCGAAGAGCGAGATGAACAAACAATGGCACGCTTCCTCAATGGCTTGAACCATCCCATCAAGCGCATCACCGAGTTCCAAAAGTACAACAACATGGTTGAGCTTGTGCACATCGCATCCAAGGCCGAGCGCCAAGTGCAAGAGGACATCAAGTACAACAAGCCAAAGATGTACTTCACCTACAAGCAAGCGCCAACCACTAATCCAACAACACCAAGTGGAAGCTCCCCAAGTACCAAGCTTCCCTTCAAGCCAACTATTCCCCAAGGAAAACAGCTCCCAAGTGGCAAACACACAAGGGATGATCCACCATTCAATGGTGAATGCTACAAGTGTGGAGGCAAAGGGCACAAGTCGAATGCATGTGGAAACAAGAAAGTTTTGTTCATCCATGACAACGACGATGAAGAATACTTGAGTGAAGAAGAGTTTGATGCAAGGGTCAAGGAAGCCATGGCAAGGCAACATTTGGAAGAAGACCAAGAACTTCTTGTGTGTGAGCATGACGCAAGTCCATCGCTTGTGGTCACAAGGGTCTTGACTACCCAAGCCAATGAAAATGAAGACCAACGCTCGAACATCTTCCAAACTCGTGCCGGCATCAATGGGAAGTCCATCAAAGTTGTCATCGATGGAGGGAGTTGCCACAACCTCGCAAGCACGGAATTGTGTGAGAAACTCAACCTCACCCTTCATCCACATAGACACCCCTACCATATCCAATGGCTAAGTGACCAAGGATCCGTCAAGATCAAGCACACCGTCTCGGTGGCGTTCTCCATTGGGCACTACAATGACACGGTGGAATGTGACGTGGTCCCAATGACGGTTTGTCACATGTTGCTCGGAAGACCGTGGCAATATGACAAGCGTGCTTTGCATAATGGTCACTCAAACACTTACACCTTCAAATGGCTTGATAAAACTTGTGTTGCAACCAATGACTCCTAGCCAAATAATTGCGGACAATGCAAAGGCTTTAGCGAGGCGCAATACGCAAAAACACCTTGTGAGAAGAGTGGTGGCGAGAGAACCACACCATAGTGAGTGAGAGCTACAAGCCAAACTCGAGTGGAAAAACTAAGAGTGTTCTTCTTGCCACCAAAAGTGAGATGAGAGAAGTGAACAACCCATCCATCTTGCACTCGTCCTCGAATGCAAGGGACTAGCGCAAGGAACTAATGACTTGACAAATGTTCCTCCTTCTTTGATGGCTGTTTTGCAGAATTCCAAGATGTATTTCGAAGAGCTTCCTCATGGCCTTCCTCCTCTTCGTGGAATCGAGCACCGCATCGACCTCATACCCACAAGACCACTACCAAACCGCGTGATCGCACAAACCGGAAGACGAAGGAAATCGAGCGTCAAATCAACCAACTCGTCTCCAAAGGTTTGATCCAAGTAAGCACTAGCCCAAGCGCGGTTCCCGTGATCCTAGTCCCGAAAACGGATGATACGTTGCGGTTATGCATGGACTGCCGTCCAATCAATGCTATCACCGTGCGTTATCGACATCCTATACCGCGTCTTGATGACATGCTTCATGAGTTATGTGGAGCCACTATATTTTCGAAAATTGATCTTCGTAGTGGCTACCATCAAATTCGCATGGCTGAAGGTGATGAGTGGAAAACCGCCTTCAAGACCAAGGTTGGTCTCTATGAATGGTTGGTTATGCCTTTTTGCTTATCCAATGCCCCATCTACCTTCATGCGCCTCATGAACCATATTTTGCAATCTCTCATTGGAAAGAGTGTAGTTGTTTACTTTGATGACATTCTTGTCTATAGCAAGTCACTAGAGGAGCATGTTACTCATGTTAAGGAGGTCTTACAAATCCTTCGTCATGAAAAGCTTTATGCTAACCTCCCCAAGTGCACTTTTGCAAGAGACAAGCTGATTTTCCTTGGTTTTGTTGTGTCTTCTAATGGCATTGAAGTTGATGTCTCAAAAGTCAAGGACATACGAGATTGGCGCATCCCAACAAATGTTAGTGAACTTCGTAGTTTTCATGGGTTGGCCGGCTTTTACCGTCGCTTTGTGAAAGATTTTTCTACAATTGCTTGCCCCCTCAACGAATTGACCAAGAAAAATGTCACGTTCGTTTGGGGAAAAGCACAACAAAAGGCGTTTGATGAGCTCAAAAAGAGGCTCACCGAAGCACCACTTCTTGCATTGCCAGATTTCACAAAAACCTTTGAGATTGAATGCGACGCTAGTGGTATTGGCATTGGTGGCGTCCTTATGCAAAATGGGCGTCCTATTGCTTACCATAGTGAGAAACTTGATGGCGCACGCCTCAATTATCCCATTTATGACAAAGAACTTTTTGCCTTGGTTCGTGTTCTTCAAGTGTGGCAACACTATCTTTGGCCCAAAGAATTTATCATCCATTGACCATGAGTCGTTGAAGTACCTTAAGGGCCAAGCCAACTTGATTAAAAGGCACATAAAGTGGGTTGAGTTTATGGAGTCTTTTCCTTACATTGTCAAATACAAGAAGGGCAAAGAAAATGTGGTAGCGGACGCCTTGTCTCGCAAAACACAAGCCTTCTTACACGACTCAAGTCAATGTCTTGGGTCTTGATGACATCAAATCTTTGTCAGTCCGACTCTTTCTTTGGACCAATATTTGCACAATGTTCAATAGACAAAGGGATTGATGATTTCTATTTGCATAAGGGTTTTCTTTTCAAACAAAACAAGCTTTGCATTCCGAAATCGTCTCTCCAACTTCTGCTTCTTCAAGAGTCCCATGGTGGAGGCCTTATGGGTCACTTTGGCCATGACAAGACATACGACATGCTCTCCACTCACTACTTTTGGCCAAAGATGAAGCGCGACGTGGAGCGCCACGTTCAACGATGCACTACATGTATCCAAGCTAAGTCCAAGTCCAACCCCTTTGGTCTTTATATGCCATTACCTATTCCTGATGCACCTTGGTCGGACATTAGCATGGACTTTGTGTTAGGCTTGCCTAGATCGAAACATGGTCATGATTCCATATTTGTAGTCGTGGATCGCTTTTCAAAAATGGCACATTTCATTCCGTGCCATAAGACCGATGATGCTTCACATGTAGCAAATTTTTTTCAGGGAAGTAATTCGGCTACACGGCGTGCCAAGAACAATCGTCTCCGACCGCGACGTTAAATTCATGAGCTACTTCTGGAAGACCCTCATGGCCAAGATCGGCATCAAGCTCCTCTTCTCGTCCGCCTCGCACCCCCAAACCGATGGACAAACCGAGATCGTCAGTCGAAGTCTTGGCACACTTCTCGGGTGTTGATAAAGAAGAACCTTAAAGACTGGGAGGAATGCATTCCACACGCCGAGTTCGCCTACAACCGCGCCAAGCACTCCACCACCATGAGGAGCCCGTTCATGATCGTCTATGGCTTCGAGCCTCTCACCGCGCTCGATATCCTTCCACTTCCACTTCATGAACGTGCCAATATGGACGTTGCCAAGCGTGCCCAAGCAATGATGAAACTCCATGAAGACACACGAGCTACTATCGAGCAACAAGTCCTTCGCCAAGCATCAAGGCTAAACAAGACCAAGAAAGAGATGATCTTTGTGAGGCGACCTTGTATGGATACACTTGAGTAAAGACCGCTTCCCCAAGGAACGCGACTCCAAGCTAAAACACGAGGCGATGGACCATTCAAGGTGCTAAAGAGGATCAACAACAACGCCTATGTGATCGATATACCAACATCAAGTATCTTGTGAGCTCGACATTCAATGTCAAGGACCTCTCACCCTACCATGGCGTAGAGGAAGTTGTGACGGTTGAAGAGTCGGGCGACTCTTTCCCAAGGGGAGGGAGTCGGCAGCCTCCCGACCGCTACTACATCTACTCCCACGAGCTACCCAAGTGGACCTATGACTTGCGCCCGAGCCAAACTCCTTCAAACTAAGGTGAACTCGCTCCTCTCCTTGTGTGACTTCGACACACCCTTGGATGGCTTGCTACTTCACGCAAACTCATGCATCATCAGTACGAAGAAGCCACCGATTTGCAGGGCATAAGCGGTACTACCGGTTGGTACGACCGGTACTACCGCTCCAAGCGGTCCTACTGCCTCCTCCTACCTGATGCAGCCCGTCCTACGACCGCTTCTACATCTACCCCCACAAGCTCCCCAAGTGGACCCATGACTCGCGCCCGAGCCAAACTCCTTCAAGCTAAGGTGAACTCGCTCCTCTCCATGTGTGACTTCAATACACCCTTGGATGGCTTGCTACTTCATACCCATACCTTGTGCATCATCAGGTACGAAGAGAAGAACCCGCAGGACGGAGGAGCACCCGAAGAAGAGACCAAATGCTCTCGCCAATCCCGCAGTACTACGGACACAGCGCTACGCCTACCGCCAGAAGGTCCCCGAGCTACCCAAACGCTCTATCACCAGCGGCACTACCGCTCGATCCCGTACTACAGACTCAGTATTACCGCCCGGCTACCGCCCCAGCATGCAAGCCCGGGCGACAAGCGGTACTACCGGTCCAGAACAGATTACCGCATGACCGGTACTACCAGTCCTGCCAGCGTACTACCGCCAGAGACAGAGACTTTACGTGATATTTCGCCAAATACTTTGTAACCCTCTCCATATTTCGCTATTTATCCCCAAACTACCCCTGTTTTGTGGCTGGACTATATATAGCCCCCACCATCCATTGTAAACCCTAGACTTGGATAATAATAGATATTAAGGAAACCCTTTGAGGACTTATATCTATTGGTCTCATGCTCCTACCAAGGAGCACCGGATTATCCACCCACCTCTTGGATCTTGCTTAAGTGCGTTCAAGTTGTACAAGGCCTTGGGTTCTCGGTGTCTCGCCCCCAAGTCGTCAAGATCTCACCAAGCACCTCATCCCCCGTTGTTGGCGTGGAGAGCGAGCTTCGCCCAACACCGATCCTAGGGATTATGTTGGACCGGTTGCCACCGGCGTGAGGAGTAGGCGTGTATCGTGTTTTGGTGTGTGTGTGTTCGTGGTTTTCATCGCCTTCATCGATTTCATCCCCCGACCACCTCGTTCCCCTCGTTTCTCGTGGAATTCGTGAAAGATCGGGCCAACCCCAGGGTTACCCCATAACATATTGGTATCAAGAGCACGGTTGATCACGAATTTCCCCCCAATTTTTCTTTTATCCGCCTTAAAATCGAAAATCCCACCAAAAAGAGCCCCAATTTGCCTTCGGATCGATCTCTGGATTTGGTGCATTTTTCGTGGTTTTGGTCCATAGATCTGTTGCTTTGGGAGTCGATCTATAGCCCCTGTTGTTCCTAGCCAGCCTTTCGGTCAGTTTTCCCACGGATCTGAGGTTTGTGTCAAGTGGATCTCGTTTTTGTTCGTGTTACATCACCGGTGTACTACCGCCCGTTCAATGATCTCTGGCCGTCAGAATTCTCTGGTAAAAAAAGTACTACCGTCACTGCTTTGTACCAAGCGGTACTACCGCCCGATAATAGAAGGTTTTCCTTCTTCTTGACGCCTCGATTAGTTCTTGACTTTCCCTTTAGCTTGTTCATGTTTCGTGTTTGTCGCCATCTTAACACAAGCTTCGCATCAACGTCATCCCGCTCAACGACACCGCGACACTCGAACATCAACCCCCACCAACGGTTGCAAGTCGTCAACAATACCAAAGGTATAACTTGCACCACCTTGACAGCCCCATATCTTCCTTTGTGTGTATCTATCCTATGAGAGCAACTCATTTTGTGTTTGTCTAAGCATTGTGCACTTGCCTTCGGAAAGTGAGAGTGTGAGGCCAAATACAAAAGCTAACATAGTAGCATAGCAAGGGAGAAAAAGAAAAAGAATCAAAAAAAAAGAGAAAAAAGATACATAGTCTCCCAATACAAAGAGAATACCAAGCTTGTAAGCCAAGAAAGAGAAGAGAAGAAGCGGCAGGCAAGTGCACAAATCTATTGCTTACCCTCTTTTGGCAAACGAGTTGTGGTCTCTCCATGTGTTGGCACGACACCCGAGCGTAGTCTTCGTTAGGACCTTTTGTGCTCATTTTCATAGTCGTGCTAACTGCTTTTCTCCACGTGTGTTTTCCGTGTTTTGTAGATCGTATCCTTTTGCTTTTGATCTTTGGTTCTTTACCACGAGGGACAATAACCTTTTGCTTGGATCGTTTCGCTTGGTTTTCCACAACACTAACCTTCCACCAAAAGCCTTTGAGAGTTTCTTGCCATTTCACTTTGCACGCTTTTGCTCATTTGTGTGCAATTGGTTTGATATAATCTCAAGGTGAGGTAAAAGGCTAACTCGCACCCTTTCTCTCCATATACAACCATTGTTGGCTTTGCATCATGGATGGCATGGAGAGCCATCCCAACCACCACCACCTCCGAGGATGATAACCAATTCATGACAAGATGGGACCATTGGAAGGTCAGGGAATTCAACTATCGTTGTGAAGCTCTCGAGCGGCGCCAAGATGAACAATTTAGCGAGGCCCGTGTGGAATTCAAGAACATCGACAACCGCTTCGAAGAAGTCCGTGGCCAAATGCATGCCATGCAACACAATCTCGGGCATCAAAATGAAGCTCTTGGTCGTGCACTCGCCTCAACGGATGAGAAGCTCCAACACATCATTGATGGACTCGCAAGGCCACGCTCGCGCGAATCAAGCTCATCTCGGCACTCCTCAAGTGATTCAAGTGCACCTCGCCGTCACGCTTCAAGGCACCGGGATGGACCCGTTCTTCATTCCATGAGCTCTTCGCAAGCGGTTCCATCTCCGGCGTCCGCACGCGTCAAGCTATGATGGTGACCTCTCTGCAAGACCCCCAAGGCGCGAAGCGAACCGGCCACAACCAAGGGCACTTGTGATTCAACAAGAGCAACCTCGCATGGACCACCAAGGCCATCGACGTCGACATGTCCCTTCAACAACGAGTGACGCTTCCGAAGAGGACGAACAAGATCATCGTCGACGTGAAGCACTCGAAGATCCTCCAAGGCGTCATCATCGACATGAGCGTCCACGTCGCCAACATGATGGTCATGGCGAGCCTCCTCTACACCAAGAAGAAGAAGAGCAGCCCATTGCACATATGGCTCGTCGTCCTCCTCGCCACAGGGCGCACGACAATGCTCCTCGGCATCAACCACGACAAGAACAAGAGCAAGCTCCCCAAGCTCGTCGTGAGGACCTTCAACCTCCTCCTCGTCCTCATCCGCGACAACAAAACGAGCAAGCTCCCCAAGCTCGTCGTCCACAACAAGTTCCACCACCAAACGCGGCACCTCAACGACCGCAAGAGCAACGCAACAATCACCAAGCAAGACATGAGAGCTCGGATGATGATGATGATGACCGCCCAAATCATGGCAACCGACACAACCGGAACCGCAATGGAGAAGAAACTTTCGGCAAGCTGAAATTCACAATGCCCAAGTTCACCGGTTTCAATGAGCCCGAGGAATATCTCTCTTGGGAACTCAAGGTCGACAAGATCTTCCGCATGCACAACTATAGCAATGAGAAGATGATGGCCATGGCATCCCTCGAGTTTGATGAGTATGCTAACCTTTGGTGGGAACAAGTCCAACTCGCTTCATGCTTAAAGAAGAGCCTCCAATTGCAACTTGGCAAGACATGAAGGCTCATATGAGATCCCGCTTTGTTCCTTCGCACTACACACGTGACATCTTCAACAAGCTTCAAACGCTTAGTCAAGGGACAAAGACCGTGGAAGAGTACTTCAAACAAATGGAGCTCAACATGATCCGTGCCAACATCGAAGAGCGAGATGAACAAACCATGGCACGCTTCCTCAATGGCTTGAACCATCCCATCAAGCGTATCACCGAGTTCCAAAAGTACAACAACATGGTTGAGCTTGTGCACATCGCATCCAAGGCCGAGCGCCAAGTGCAAGAGGACATCAAGTACAACAAACCAAAGACGTACTTCACCTTCAAGCAAGAGTCAACCACTACTCCAACAACTCCAAGTGGAAGCTCCTCAAGTACAACCAAGCTTCCCTTCAAGCCAACTCTCCCTCAAGGAAAACAGCCCCCAAGTGGCAAACACACAAGGGATGATCAACCTTTCACCGGTGAATGCTACAAGTGTGGAGGCAAAGGGCACAAGTCGAATGCATGTGGAAACAAGAAAGTTTTGTTCATCCATGACAACGGCGATGAAGAATACTTGAGTGAAGAAGAGTTTGATGCAAGGGTCAAGGAGGCCATGACAAGACAACATTTGGAAGAGGACCAAGAACTTCTCGTATGTGAGCATGACGCAAGTCCATCGCTTGTGGTCACAAGGGTCTTGACTACCCAAGCCAATGAAAATGAAGACCAACGCTCGAACATCTTCCAAACTCGTGCCGGCATCAATGGGAAGTCCATCAAAGTTGTCATCGATGGAGGGAGTTGCCACAACCTTGCAAGTACGGAATTGTGTGAGAAACTCAACCTCACCCTCTTCCCGCATAAACACCCCTACCATATCCAATGGCTAAGTGACCAAGGATCCGTCAAGATCAAGCACACCGTCTCGGTGACGTTCTCAATTGGGCACTACAAGGACACGGTCGAGTGTGACGTGGTCACAATGACGGTTTGACATATGTTGCTCGGAAGGCCGTGGCAATATGACAAGCGTGCTTTGCATAATGGTCACTCAAACACTTACACCTTCAAATGGCTTGATAAAACTTGTGTGTTGCAACCAATGACTTCTAGCCAAATAATTGCGGACAATGCAAAGGCTTTAGCGAGGGCGCAATACGCAAAAACACCTTGTGAGAAGAGTGGTGAGCGAGAGAACCACACCATAGTGAGTGAGAGCTACAAGCCAAACTCGAGTGGAAAAACTAAGAGCGTTCTTCTTGCCACCAAAAGTGAGATGAGAGAAGTGCGGAACAACCCATCCATCTTGCACTATGTCCTTGTATGCAAGGGACTAGCGCAAGGAACTAACAACTTGACAAATATTCCTCCTTCTTTGATGGCTGTTTTGCAGGAATTCCAAGATGTTTTTCCCGAAGAGCTTCCTCATGGCCTTCCTCCTCTTCGTGGAATAGAACACCGCATCGACCTCATACCCGGCACACCACTTCCAAACCGCGCCGCGTATCGCACGAACCCGGAAGAGACGAAGGAGATCGAGCGTCAAATCAACCAACTCGTCTCCAAAGGTTTGATCCAAGTAAGCACTAGCCCAAGCGCGGTCCCCGTGATCCTAGTCCCAAAAACGGATGATACGTTGCAGTTATGCATGGACTGCCGTCCAATCATTGCTATCACCGTGCGTTACCGACATCCTATACCGCGTCTTGATGACATGCTTGATGAGTTATGTGGAGCCACTATATTTTCCAAAATTGATCTTTGTAGTGGTTACCATCACATTCGCATGGCTGAAGGTGATGAGTGGAAAACCGCCTTCAAGACCAAGCTTGGTCTCTATGAATGGTTGGTTATGCCCTTTGGCTTATCCAATGCCCCATCTACCTTCATGCGCCTCACGAACCATATTTTGCGATCTCTCATTGCAAAGAGTGTAGTTGTTTACTTTGATGACATCCTTGTCTATAGCAAGTCACTAGAGGGGCATGTTACTCATGTTAAGGAGGTCCTTCAAATCCTTCATCATGAAAAGCTTTATGCTAATCTCCCAAAGTGCACTTTTGCAAAAGACAAGCTGATTTTCCTTGGTTTTGTTGTGTCTTCTAATGGCATAGAAGTGGATGTCTCAAAAGTCAAGGACATACGAGATTGGCCCATCCCAACAAATGTTAGTGAACTTTGTAGTTTTCATGGATTGGCTGGCTTTTACCGTCGCTTTGTGAAAGATTTTTCTACAATTGCTTGCCCCCTCAACGAATTGACCAAGAAAAATGTCACGTTCGTTTGGGGAAAAGCACAACAAAAGGCTTTTGATGAGCTCAAAAAGAGGCTCACGGAAGCACCACTTCTTGCATTGCCGGATTTCACAAAAACATTTGAGATTGAATGTGACGCTAGTGGTATTGGCATTCGGGGCGTCCTTATGCAAAATGGGCGTCCTATTGCTTACCATAGTAAGAAACCTGATGGTGCACGCCTCAATTATCCTATTTATGACAAAGAACGTTTTGCCTTGGTTCGAGTTCTTCAAGTGTGGCAACACTATCTTTGGCCCAAAGAATTTATCATCCATTCCGACCATGAGTCGTTGAAGTATCTTAAGGGCCAAGACAACTTGAGTAAAAGACACGCAAAATGGGTTGAGTTTATGGAGTCTTTTCCTTACATTGTCAAATACAAGAAAGGCAAAGAAAATGTGGTAGCGGACGCCTTGTCTCGCAAAAACACAAGCCTTCTTACATGACTCGAAGTCAATGTCTTGGGTCTTGATGACATCAAATCTTTGTACGCGTCCGACCCTTTCTTTGGACCAATATTTGCACAATGTTCCATAGACAAAGGGATTGATGATTTCTATTTGCATAAGGGTTTTCTTTTCAAACAAAACAAGCTTTGCATTCCGAAATCGTCTTTCCAAATTTTGCTTCTTCAAGAGTCCCATGGTGGAGGCCTTATGGGCCACTTTGGCCGTGACAAGACATACGACATGCTTTCCACTCACTACTTTTGGCCAAAGATGAAGCGCGACGTGGAGCTCCACGTCCAACGATGCACTACATGTATCCAAGCTAAGTCTAAGTCCAACCCTTTTGGTCTTTATATGCCATTACCTATTCCTCATGCACCTTGGTCGGACATTAGCATGGACTTTGTGTTAGGCTTGCCTAGATCTAAGCATGGTCATGATTCCATTTTTGTAGTAGTGGATCGTTTTTCCAAAATGGCACATTTCATTCTATGCCATAAGACCGATGATGCTTCACATGTAGCAAATTTGTTTTTCAGGGAAATAATTCGGCTACACGGTGTGCCAAGGACAATCGTCTCCGACCGCGACGTAAAATTCATGAGCTACTTCTGGAAGACACTCATGGCCAAGCTCGGCATCAAGCTCCTCTTCTCGTCCGCCTCGCATCCTCAAACCGATGGACAAACCGAGGTCGTCAATCGAAGTCTTGGCACACTCCTACGGGTGTTGATCAAGAAGAACCTTAAAGACTGGGAGGAATGCATTCCACACGCCGAGTTCGCCTACAACCGCGCCAAGCACGCCACCACTATGAGGAGCCCGTTCATGATCGTCTACGGTTTCGAGCCTCTCACCGCGCTCGATATCCTTCCACTCCCACTTCATGAACGTGCCAATATGGACGTTGCCAAGCGCGCCCACACAATGAAGAAACTCCATGATGACACACGAGCTACTATCGAGCAACAAGTCCTTCTCCAAGCATCAAGGCTAAACAAGAATAAGAAAGAGATAATCTTCCAAGAGGACGACCTTGTGTGGATACACTTAAGTAAAGACCGTTTCCCCAAGGAACGCGACTCCAAGCTAAAGCCTAGAGGAGACGGACCATTCAAAGTGCTCAAGCGAATCAACAACAACGCTTATGTCATCGATATCCCAACTTCCAAGTATCTTGTGAGCTCGACATTCAATGTCAAGGACCTCTCACCCTACCATGGCGAAGAGGAAGTCGAGCCGGTTGAAGAGTCGAGGACGACTCTTTCCCAAGGGGGGGAGCTGATGCAGCCCGTCCTACGACCGCTTCTACATCTACCCCCACAAGCTCCCCAAGTGGACCCATGACTCGCGCCCGAGCCAAACTCCTTCAAGCTAAGGTGAACTCGCTCCTCTCCATGTGTGACTTCAATACACCCTTGGATGGCTTGCTACTTCATACCCATACCTTGTGCATCATCAGGTACGAAGAGAAGAACCCGCAGGACGGAGGAGCACCCGAAGAAGAGACCAAATGCTCTCTGTCGCCAGCGGTACTACCGGACCTGGCGACCGGTACTACCGCTTGGCGGTACTACCGCCAACGACAGAAGGTCCCCGAGCTACCCAAACGCTCTCTGTCACCAGCGGCACTACCGCCCCTGGATCCGGTACTACCGGGCTACGGTACTACCGCCCCCGGCTACCGCCCCCAACAGAAGGCCCCAGCGCAAGCCCCAGGACGACAAGCGGTACTACCGGTCCAGGAACCGGTACTACCGCATGACCGGTACTACCGGTCCCGCCAGGCGGTACTACCGCCAGAGACAGAGACTTTACGTGATATTTCGGCCCAGCGCCTTGTAACCCTCTCCATATTTCGCTATTTATCCCCAAACTACCCCTGTTTTTGTGGCTGGACTATATATAGCCCCCACCATCCATTGTAAACCCTAGACTTGGATAATAATAGATATTAAGGAAACCCTTTGAGGACTTATATCTATTGGTCTCATGCTCCTACCAAGGAGCACCGGATTATCCACCCACCTCTTGGATCTTGCTTAAGTGCGTTCAAGTTGTACAAGGCCTTGGGTTCTCGGTGTCTCGCCCCCAAGTCGTCAAGATCTCACCAAGCACCTCATCCCCCGTTGTTGGCGTGGAGAGCGAGCTTCGCCCAACACCGATCCTAGGGATTATGTTGGACCGGTTGCCACCGGCGTGAGGAGTAGGCGTGTATCGTGTTTTGGTGTGTGTGTTCGTGGTTTTCATCGCCTTCATCGATTTCATCCCCCGACCACCTCGTTCCCCTCGTTTCTCGTGGAATTCGTGAAAGATCGGGCCAACCCCAGGGTTACCCCATAACACTACCGCTCGCCACAGGAAGCAGTACTCCACGCCCCAGAAGCAAGCGGTACTACCGGTCCTGCAACCGGTACTACCGGTGGCCGGTACTACCGCCCCCTCCTACCGCTCGCCTCAGACGCCTCCGACGGAAGCTCCAGGCCCTCAAGCGGTACTACCGCTCCGGAAGCGGTACTACCGGTTACCACCGGTACTACCGGTTGCCGGACCGGTACTACCGGTCCTGCCTGACACTGATCGCCTAAGTTCGGCCCTGTGCCTTGTAACCCAACCTATCATTTATCTTTTCATTCCGAAACTACCCCTGTTTTGTGGCTGGACTATATATAGCCCCCACCCTCCATTGTAAGTCCTTAGACTTGGATAATAATAGATATTAAGGAAACCCTTTGAGGACTTATATCTATTGGTCTCATGCTCCTACCAAGGAGCACCGGATTATCCACCCCCCCTCTTGGATCTTGCCTAGTGCGTTCAAGTTGTACAAGGCCTTGGGTTCTCGCTTTCTCGCCCCCAAGTCGTCAAGGTCTCACCAAGCACCTCGTCCCCCGTTGTTGGCGTGGAGAGCGAGCTTCGCCCAACACTGATCCTAGGGATTATGTTGGACCGGTTGCCACCGGCGTGAGGAGTAGGCGTGTATCGTGTTTTGGTGTGTGCGTGTTCGCGGTTTTTCTTCGCCTTTCCCCGATTTCATACCCGACCACCTCTTTTCCCCCTCGTTGCTCCAGGGTTACCCCCTAACACATCTCCAAAAGTGGCTAAGAAATTTAGTATCACGATCAGAGACAATAGTATTTGGCACACCATGCAAACGAACAATTTCACGAAAGAACAAATCAGCAATATGCGCAGCATCATCCGTTTTATGACAAGGAATAAAGTGTGCCATCTTAGAAAACCGATCCACAACAACAAAATACTATCCCTCCTACGTGTTCTCGGCAATCCCAAAACAAAGTCCATAGAAATATCCTCCCAAGGAACACTAGGAATAGGAAGAGGCATATATAAACCATGTGGATTAAGGGGAGACTTAGCTTTTTGACAAGTAGTGCAGCGTGCCACAAATCTCTCAACATCTCGACGACACGTGGCCAAAAGAAGTGTGTAGCAAGAACATCCTTCGTCTTCTTGACACTAAAGTGTCCCATCAATCCTGCTCCATGCGCCTCCTGTAACAACAAAAGACGAACAAAGCTATCCGGAATGCATAGTTTGTTAGCACGGAACACAAATCCATCATTGAAGACGAACTTGTTCCATGTTCTACCATCTCTACAATTACGCAACACATCTTTAAATTGCATCATGCACATATTGTTCCTTAATAGTTTCCAATCCAAATATTTTGAAGTCAAGTTGAGATAACAAAGCATAACGGTGACAAAGCATCAACAATAATATTATCTTTACCCTTTTGTGTTTGATAACATAAGGAAAAGACTCAATAAATTCAACCCACTTTGCATGACGATTCAACTTAGCTTGACTACGAATATGCTTCAAAGATTCATGATCAGAATGAATAACAAACTCTTTAGGCCATAGATAATGTTGCCAAGTTTCTAATGTCCAAACCAACGCATATAATTATTTATCATAAGTAGAATAGTTTAGACTAGCCCCACTCAATTTCTCACTAAAATATGCAACAGGTTTTCCCTCTTGTAATAACACCCCTCCAAACCAATTCCACTAGCATCACATTCAAGCTCAAAAGTCTTAGTAAAATCGGGAAGTTGGAGTAAGGAGCATGTGTTAGCTTATCTTTCAATATGACGAAGGCACATTGTTGTGCATCGCCCCAAACAAAGGGCACATCCTTCTTGGTAAGCTCATTTAGCGCGCGGCAATTGATCCAAAGTCTTTGACAAAGCGCCTATAAAACCAGCGAGGCCAAGAAAACTCCTCACTTGTGTGACCGTCTTGGCTGCGGCCAATTCTCAATAGCTTCAATCTTGGCTGGATCCACTTCAATACCTCGTGATGTAACAACATAGCCAAGAAACACAACTCGATTGGTGCAAAGGTGCACTTCTCAAGGTTACCAAACAAGCGTGCATCACGTAAAGCATTAAAAAACACGTAAATGGTCCAAATGATTCTCTAAAGATTTGCTATAAATCGAATATCATCAAAGTAGACTACCACAAAACGTCCAATGAAAGCACGTAAAACTTCGTTCATTAATCTCATGAAAGTGCTAGGTGCATTAGTTAAACCAAACGGCATTACTAACCACTCATATAAACCGAACTTAGTTTTAAATGCTGTTTTCCATTCATCTCCTAATTTCATACGAATCTGGTGGTAACCACTACGCAAATCAACTTTAGAAAACATGGTAGAGCCACTCAATTCATCAAGCATGTCATCTAAACGTGGAATATGATGACGATATCGAATAGTAATATTATTGATAGCTCTACAATCAGTACACATTCGCGAAGAACCATCTTTCTTAGGTACCAAAATAATAGGAACAACACAGGGGCTAAGGGACTCACGAATATGATCTCTGTAGAGTAGTTCCTGAATTCGGCGTTGTATCTCCTTTGTCTCCTCTGGATTGGTTCTATATGGCGCGCGGTTGGGCAACGTGGCACCAGGAATTAGATAAATTTGGTGCTCAATTCCTCTAATAGGAGGTAGTCCTGGTGGCAGTTCAGCGGGAAAGACGTCCTCATACTCCTGCAAAAGGTTAGCAATAGCGGGTGACAAAGAAGGAGGCATATCCTCAAATGAAAACAAAACCTCTTTGAAGACAATTGCATACCATTGAGTATTGGTTACATCTAGTTTAGCAATATCAATTTTATTTGCAAGCATACATGAACTCTTCAAACGAATTTCAGTAGCATGTGTAGAATCAGATTTAGTGTTCTTTGGTGGTATAAAATCTGCATCAACAATCTGATTCTCAGTTTTATTTTTCTCCTCAGTTTTAGCTCTACTAGCTCTAGCAAGATCATCTTTTAAAATCTGTTCGGGAGTCATAGGTTTTAGACCAATTTTCTCGCCATCATCCATAAGAGAATAATGATTAGTTTTGCCATTATGAACAGATTCTCTATCAAATTTCCATGGTCTACCAAGTAACAAAGAACAAGCTTGCATAGGTACAACATCACAATCAACAAAATCAGAATATGTACCAATAGTAAAATGCACGCGTACCGTTCTTGTTACCTTGATCTTGCGAGAACTCTCAAACCATTGGATGTAATATGAATGTGGGCGTTGTCTTGTTGGAAGTGCAAGCTTCTCTACCATGTCGACACTGGCCAGATTATTACAACTCCCTCCATCAATGATGATCCGTATAGCTCTTTCCTTGACAACACCACGTGTTTGGAACATGTTGTGGCGTTGATCTTGCTCAGATTTGCTCAATTGCACACTCAACACACGTTGTGTAATTAAGCTCCTGTATTGATCAGCAGCTTCAGCTCCCATTACCTTTGTCTCTTTATCAGCATCAGAATTGTCTCCATCTCGAGCAGAAATAAGGGCGAGTGTATCTTCATCAAAGTCACTTGCTGAATCGTACTGACCATCTTCTCGCACCATCATCACACGTTGTGTTGTGCACTGTCTCTCAATATGACCAAAACCCCAGCACTTGCGGCATCGTATATCCTTTGTCTTACCCGTGGAATCCATAGAAGAGGCACTACGAGCAGGAGCATTGGATGATGGTGGAGGAGCAGCTGGAAATCTTGTGGTGGCCTTGGATGTGGTAGTAGCTGGTGGCGAGTCACGAGGAGGTGCTGATTGTCGGGATGTCCAAGTGGATGTGCGACCTGCAGAAATATTAGTCCTCCTCCATGGTGTTTGGCGATCCTGCACTTCACGTTCAGCTTTGCAAGCAAGATGAAACAAACGAGTGATAGAATTATATTCCTTATAATCTAATATGTGCTGAATGTCCTTGTTTAATCCACCAAAGAAACGTGCAAGCATTTGTTCATTAGATTCAACAAGACCACACCGAACCATTCCCTTTTGCAATTCCTGATAATACTCTTCTACAGAATTTTTTCCTTGCTCTAAACGTGTCAGATTCTTTAGTAAATCACGTTGATAAGTAGGAGGTACAAAACGAACACGCATAGCAGTTTTAAAGCGGTCAAGTACTAGGAATAGTAGTAGGATTTAAGCGACAATACTCAGACCACCAAAGGGAAGCAAATTTAGTAAATTCACATGTAGCAGCACTAACACGCATATTCTCAGGATATTTTAAGCATGCAAAACGTTGTTCTACTTCCATCTCCCATGTAAGATATGCATCAGGATTATATTTACCCTCAAAGGATGGAATATTTAATTTAATCTTTGCAACATGATCATCATCACGTACCGGTGGTCGAGCGTTGCGGTAGTAATGTCGGGGACGACCAGCAGGTACCTGTGGAGGTTGTTCAACCTCCTCGTCAAACAGATCGTCGCCATCGGGGTCGTAGTAGTACCCGTCGTCTGTCCCCAATGTCGCAGCAGCAGCTGGCGGAAGTCCGAGGCGTCGACCAGCAGATGGCCGCAAAGTGCGGCAATGAACCAGCAGTCCGACCCGTGATCGGAATGCGTCGTGCGCCATGTGTGGGTGCCGGTGCGGGTGCGGGCAATCGGTTCAAAAGCTCCTTGAACCGAACGTCAAGCTTGGCGTTGAAGGATTTCTCGAGTCCATCGATCTTGTCCACGGCGTTGGTGAGCTTGGTGTCAAACTCCCCTTGGCGCGTATCCACGTCTTCAGCGCGACTGACCAAAATCGCGGAGAAGTGGGCATGTAGTTCTTCGTTCGTCATGGTGGCAGGGTTCCGCGAAGTATCTGTCATGGTTATTCCTTAAAAAGCACAGGTATATACTACAGGAATATGGTGGAAGTCACGCGTAATCCGTCAAGCAATATACGAAGCTCTTACAAGTTCTTACCAAACAGCAGGAAATGGCGATGTGCAACTGCGAGGATCAGTGGGTCCAGAGATTGAACCAAGCGATTACCAGGAGTCGAGACACCGCATGTGGAGAATATCTGTGGAGCTCTGGGAAGGGTTAGCAAGGAGGGTTAGCAATTATCAAAACAACAATGCAAAAGTTGAAATAATGCTCAACGACGGTACTGTGCTGGTCCTAGGCTCAAATCGATGGGAAAGCGAGGGGAAAGGGAGAAGGTAGCGGAAGCGAACACACACCTCGCGAAGAACACGATGAACACACGCAAAACTCACACGATACAAGGCCGATTGCTCCCGAACGGTGGCCACCGGTCCGATAGAATCCTCGCAAGGAAAGATCGGTCAACGTGCTCCCTCAAATCCACATCGGAGAGGGAAGAACACCTTGAGGAGGGTCTTGACGACTTGGGGCGAAACCGAGAACCCAAGGCCTTGTTCAACGATGGATGTGTGATGCAAAGTCCAATCGAGGTTGGTGACGATAGTCGGTCCCCTTGGTAAAGGGATGAGGCAAAACTAGAGATTCCACAATGGGGTTGTCTTTAGTCTATCATCTATGCCTAAGGGATACATGAGGGGTGGGCTCTATTTATAGGCCAACCACTAAACAAGGGTAGTTTGGGAATAAAACTAGGGTTTGGTAAGTAAAGGGGATACATGGGTTGTGGCCCAACTAGTCTTGTGAAACGCCAGAGCGGTAATCTGGGACTTGGGACCGGTAGTACCGCTTGTCCAGAGTACCGCTCTGGACCGGTAGTACCGCTTATGATCTGGAGCTTCGGAGCCGTCTGTGGTGGCGATGCGAGGCGGTAATCGTGGCCAGAGTAATCGTATCCGGGCGATAGTACCGCCCGATGACAGAGCATTTGGCTTGCGATGGTGTGTCTGCATTCTTGGCGGTAGCGGTGATGTCTGCCGAAGTGACCGGCCGCCAGGTCGGTAGTACCACTGGCGACAGAGCATTTGGCGATCTGTCTTCCGCCTCCTCTTCAAGCCTCCGTCTTGTCGGGCTTGATGCTCCGGGCTTCCTCCCTTGCCTCCGTACTTGTCAATGTGAACCTATCATGCATATGTGACGGAGTATGAAGTAGCATACCATTCAATAGGGTAGGAAGGGGGCTCGCATAGAGGAACGGATTCACCTTTGGAGTCCATGACGACTTGGCGTAAGTTGGAGACCAAGATGTAGTAACGACCGTAGGTCGGGCTACATCAGCTTCCCCCCCCTTCAAAAAGAGTCGTCCTCGACTCTACATGCTCATCACAAAGTAGAAGCGGTCGAGAGACCTTCTTGATCCTGGGGTTCACCATATAGTCGTCCTCGGGAAGATTGACTTGACGACACTTCAATGTTCCTTCACCTTCCTTGAAGCCTACAAAGCTCGCAACAAAAGAAAAGCAACACTCAAAGCGTAGCCAATTCATGAATGTTATTGCATGAGTCCTCAAGTAGAAAGAAGTCACCTTAGCTTGTAGAGATAGGTCAATGAAGGGTAGCCATAGGTAACTCTCTTCGGTTCTTCTTGTCAACATATTGTCCATAGAGGTTGACGTGTATGCACTTGTACCTTCACACAACAAAGACCAAGCAAAATATTTTCGTGCGTGATAGAGGAGCATGTCAAATGAGGCATGTCCATTCTTGTTCACAACAATATTAGTACAACGCATGTATAGCAAATGGGATGCATATGCAAGGTCAAAGTGCATGGAAATCGTTCGAACATCATCCAAATGTGGAAACACAAAAACTCCATATAACGTATTAGTGGGGCATTCAAAGCATTGGATCCAAATTTCAAACAACATCTTTGATGCAAGAATAGGAGAATTTGGCAAAAACACACGAGGAAGAATGTCCAAATCAACAACAATATGTGTGCAAACCAACCATTGGAAAGAGAAATTGGTTGACAAGTTCGATGTCACACACAAATCATCGAAAGCAAATATCATGGGAAAATGAGTATCCCAAACGGAAGCAAAAACAGCATATTTGCAAACAAACCAAATAAAAAAGCAAGTGGTCCTTATGTTTGTTGCCACAACAAGACGAGATTCTTGGAAGCTCTCATGACAATACATGTTCTTAAAGGAATTGTGGTTGCACACAAAACATCGGAAAGGTAAAATGTTCAACATTTTTGTTGCAACACACAAAACATCATTATCTAGGTGCAAAGAAACATGAATGTCACAAGGGGAGATAATACCATTAATATGCTTGCAATCAAACCATATGAAAGAGCAATTTGCCAACATGAAAGATGCAAAGCATGCAAAAGGTATCAGAGCTGGGTTCGATCTTGAACTCACTTGTGGGATGCTCTCAGAGCTCTTTTGTCAACTCGTGCTCAACCGAGGTTGACATGATAATGCGGGTACCTACACACATCAAACACAAAAGGAAGAACGTGTGTGCATGGTAGAGATACACATCATCCATCATGACGTATCTCTTCTTGTGCACATCACCATTAATGTCAATCAAGTATGAAAGTGATGCATGGTGAGTATGCAAGTGGGGAACATGCTTATCATGGCAATCATCAAAATCTCCAAAAATTGAGAAAGCTATGGGGGCCATCTCATGATAACGCATAAGATCAATATTGTTGCAAGCAAAACAAGTGAAATAGCAAGCATTCATCTTATCGCAAGCAACGGGAGAAATTGAATGACTAGCATGACAAGGCAAGTCCAAAGCAATTGGAGGATACACACAAGATGCATAGCATGGCATGTTTATGGCAATGAGGTCGCAATCAAACAATTCCACATGATCAATATTATGCAAAGGCAAAGCATCACATGGGAATATGAGTGAAGCATATGTAATATCACAAGTATCATCCAAAACATGCATATCCTCACAATTCATCATGTCCACTAGTGGGATCATGGCATCATCAACACCCTTATTGTTACCTTGGTCATACCTCTCATATGAAGTGGGTGTTGTGGAAGTAGTGGCCTCCTTGTGGACGACTTTGTCTTCTTGATGTATCCATGGCGTAGCATCATCTTTGTGCACCATGTACGTCTTCTCCAATTGAGGCATCATTGCTTCATTGCTTCGGGCGTCTTCCTCCATGGAACCTAGCACAACACAAGAGAACAAACTAGAGGTAGAGGGTAAGTTGTTAGAAATCGAAATGGTCTCACTTGACCTATCAACTACCACTCTCAACTCACTAGGAGTATCACTCATGCCCTCCAAGTGGAAGCACTCAATCTCACATAAGGTGGAGTCACTCATGTCACTCTTGTTCTCACTCAAGTGGGCTAAGTGGCTCTCATACTCACATGGGATTGGTACCACATCATCACTCAAGCATATGGGGGTAGGCTCGGTTTCCTCAACTCCATGCGCCTCCTTTGGTGAAGGGAAAATCCCATGCTCACCATTCTTGACCTTGTCGCCTCCAAGGTTGGATGCCATAAGATGGGCATCATTGCTCTCCTCCATGGTCGAAGGGAAAATCCCATGCTCGACCGTCTTGTGGCCATCTCGTAGTAGTGGTGGAGATAGGCTCATGCTATCCAACTTGGCGAAGTAGGCTTCTACATTTTCCTCGTTCGCGAGGTCGTAGAAGTCAAGCGTAGTCGTTGAAGCTTGATGGCGTGGACGAAGGCTTGCTCTTGGTGCCATTTTGGTGGTGGCACTAGTAGTTGAAGGTGCCTTGTGACGGTGTCGACGGAGGTCATTGGCGTGCCTTGCCGATGGTTGGTGTAGGTGGCGCACTTGGTCATCCACATGACGCTCGCGACGATGACCCTTGTCCTTGGCACGCTTCCTTATAAGTTCTTCTAATGAGCACAAGGCACCATTAGTCTTGGCGACCATGCTCATGTTTTTGTCGAAGTCGTTGTCCATGTCCTTCTTGAAGTTGTGGAGGTCGCTCTCGAACTTGTCCATTTCATGGTGGACCTTGGCGCACTCGAGGTGTAGGCTCCGTCTTGGCCGGTGCGACTTGAGGAGCTTGTCGTTCTTGAAGTCGTCCATGCTTGGGGAGTCATTGTTGTTGTAGTACTCTATATCACCCAAGCATGTGGAGCCATTGTTGGTGTAGTGCTCCATCATGTTATCCATGCTTGTGGAGACATAGGCATGGTGGCTCATCATGGATTCTTCATGGAAATCATCCTCGGTCCCGGAGTCCCTAGACATGCTTCACAAGACCAAGCGGTGTATATGGAAGTGGTAGTGGGAGTTAGGGATACAACGTCAAACCTTACTTTACCTTGGAAGATCGTATCGTGCAAGTGGCCACACTTGAGAGCAATAAACCAAGCAAAGTGAAGTTCACGCGGAACACCAAAACCAACTACTAACCAAAAAACACACACACACAAGGCCTATGGTGGATAGGTATGGAAAGTGGCATGTCAAGAACCAATCCGAAATCAAGATGTTGTAATGGCAAGTAAAGAACCACAATGATCACAAAGCAAACAAGTCGATCCACAAGATAGGAAATATATACAAGGAAACACACACGATGCGATAAATGGGACTTGTGCGACGGAGAAAGTGAGCTAAGAACCAAATGATTACCTAGCGAAGACTATAAGCTCGTGTCACACAAGTACAAGGAGAGACGCTAGTTCGATTGCACAAAATTGGTGGGCTACAAGATATGCACAATAAGTACCACCTATATGATGTTCATCGAGCTTGCGCTTCCTATTATATGAGGCACATGTGTATTTCTTTCTTTTTCTTTTTCTTCTTTTTTCTATTTTTTTGTTCTTTTTGTATCACTCTTTTTCTTTTTATTTCTTTTCACTTGCCTCTTCCTTGTGCCAACAACTATACAAGATAACTATATGAGATAGCGCTCACAATGTTTGCTCAGAATCTACAAGGTATCAAATGTGCATAGCCCAAGCAATCATAAGAGGAACTAGTCTCAATAGGTGTTTGTTGCTCGCAAAGATAGTGGGGTTCACAAAGGAATGCAAGTGGGGAGAAGTCGCGGAATGTTTATACCTTTCGTCGACGATCTTCACCCTTTATTGTTGGATTCCGCCTTGCTCACGGAATTTGGATGGAGTAGATAGCATGAACCACGTGGATGATGATGTAAAGCTCCTTCTCCTCTTCGAAACGAGCTAAAGAACACCAAAATCCGAGTTCGTATGCAAAAGTTATGCCCAAAACGGTGAGAGGCTGAAATCTGGAACTTGCTGTTTTCTTTCTGTATCGGGCGGTAGTACCGGATTTTGGTACCGCTGGGCGGTAGTACCGTATTTTTGGAGCGGTAGTACCGCTCGGGACAGAGAAAACCAGATCTGATACGATTTCGCGAGTTTGGGGCGATTTGGGCGGAAAATCTTCAAGAAAAACACCAAATCGACGGGGGAAATCAAGGAATTAGGCTATGGGAACGCAAAGGAAGGTAGATCAACAAGTTTAGCAAGTAATCCACGGATCAAAACCTACCAAAACGCACTCAAATCACAGATCGATCCAAAACACGAATTGGGGCTATTTTTGGTGGAAATTTCGAATTTATGGGGAAAAGACCAAATCGATGAGAAATCCGTGGCAACCAAAAGCTGCGATACCGGATGATGGAGGGTTAACCTCTTGGGTGCCCGATCTTCACGGATCTCGTGGTCAAATCGATGGGAAAGCGAGGGAAAGGAGAAGGTAGCGAGCGAACACACCTCGCGAAGAAGACGATGAACACACGCAAAACTCACACGATACAAGGCCGATTGCTCCCGAGCGGTGGCCGGTCCGATAGAATCCTCGCAAGGAAAGATCGGTCAACGTGCTCCCCAAATCCACATCGGAGAGGAAGAACACCTTGAGGAGGGTCTTGACGACTTGGCGAAACCGAGAACCCAAGGCCTTGTTCAACGATGGATGCGTGATGCAAAGTCCAATCGAGATTGGTGACGATAGTCGGTCCCCTTGGTAAAGGGGATGAGGCAAAACTAGATATTCCACAATGGGGGTTGTCTTTAGTCTATCATCTATGCCTAAGGGATACATGAGGGGTGGGGGCTCTATTTATAGGCCAACCACTAAACAAGGGTAGTTTGGGAATAAAACTAGGGTTTGGTAAGTAAAGGGGGATACATGGGTTGTGGCCCAACTAGTGCTTGTGCACCTTCGCCAGAGTGAGTACCGGACTTGGGCCCGGTAGTACCGCTTGGTCCGGTAGTACCGCTCAGGGACCGGTAGTACCGCTTGTGGTCCTGGAGCTTCAGCTGGAGCCGTCTGTTGGTGGCGGTAGTAGCGGTAGTACCGTGGCCCGATAATCTGGATCCGGGGCGAGTACCGCCGTGACAGAGAGCATTTGGCTTCTTGGTGTCGTCTGGCGGTAGCAGAGGCGGTAGTGCTTGGTAGTACCGGTCGCTGGTCGATAGTACCGCTGGCAACAAAGAGCATTTGGCGATCTGTCTTCTTCCGCCTCCTCTTCCAAGCCTCCGTCTTGTCGGGCTTGATGCTCCGGGCTTCCTCCCTTGCCTCCGTACTTGTCAATGTGAACCTATCATGCATATGTGACGGAGTATGAAGTAGCATACCATTCAATAGGGTAGGAAGGGGCTCGCATAGAGGAACGGATTCACCTTTGGAGTCCATGACGACTTGGCGTAAGTTGGAGACCAAGATGTAGTAACGACCGTAGGTCGGGCTACATCACTAGGCTAGACTGTACTAGAGACGCGAGCCTAGATCACCAACGATGTCACGACGCGACACAACAAGAACTGTATGATGATATGGCACCCTGAAAAGCGAACCGAGATGCAGAAAATCACTATGATGGTGTAACACCCTCAGAATCGGCCCTATGCAAGTTTTAGCGAAACCCGCCAAACCCGCATAGAAACGATTCGAAGGTGCCCACCAGGCACTTGCGTGCGGGTGGAAAACGAAGTAATAACGTTACACAACAGTCCTCGATGGGACCCACAGAACAGATACATATATAACGGCGACTCCATGAGTCAAGAATACAAATATAATATACAAAGATCCAAATCACCTTGAAAACGATAGAGCGCCCGACTACGGAAGATGCAAATGGGGCTAAGAGCCACGAAGAATAACCAATGGCGTCCATAACCCTGCCTGGCCAAGCGGAAGGGTAACCTCGCTAACGGCGTCGATCTCAAAACCTGCTTAAACAAAAGGGGTGCCGACAAAGGGCAAAGGAAAAAGAGGCGTCGATCTTGAGGCCATGACAGCGAGGCTGGAAGGCGGTCTCGCCTACATAGGTATGGTGGTGGCGGCGGTGGCAAGATGCACTAAACAACCTATAGAGACTCGATACAACGGGCGGCTATCAGAGAGGGGTGAGAAAGACCTATTCGGAACCAACCTGATACCACCAACAAACAAACCCGTCCT
The DNA here is from genome assembly GCA_030063025.1 of Avena longiglumis. Classification (NCBI taxonomy): domain Eukaryota; kingdom Viridiplantae; phylum Streptophyta; class Magnoliopsida; order Poales; family Poaceae; genus Avena; species Avena longiglumis. The sequence continues at coordinate 248,759,049 of CP125978.1, read as the reverse complement.
GGCATTTCCCCCTCGAGACCATCGAGGAAGTCAACCGAGGAAGTCACACAGTTGGCATTTTTACTTATTCAGTTATCGTTGCAGCAATTACTAGTCAGGTTTAGATAATTGTCCTGATAAAGTAAGCAATGGGCATTTTTAGTTAATTATTCTGTTATAGTGGCAACACTTACTAGTCAGATACAATTAACACGAGAGGACCCAAACCCAGCAGTTGTTGGTACTTTTATTTAGCCATTCTGTTGTAGTGAAGCTGATTACTAGTCAAATCGAATACAAGTCAATTTATAACAGTAAACTTTAGTTATAGTTGTCTATGATCAAGCACTATGCTCCAAGTCGTCCATAACCGCGGACACGGCTTCTCGAAAAGATTTAACCCTGCAGGGGTGCACCAAAGTATCCACAGGAACTTCGACCCTTTTTGCCAGATCAGTTAACATACACCCATCGGTATGTCGGCGGGGCCTAAGTCATGACGTTCCCAGACCCAAAGCAAGCACGGGGGCCACCCCACTAAGTACACCCGCAACGAAGTCGGCCGGTCTCCGAGACGGACTTAGGGTTTGGGTATCTGTTGTGACGACAAAGAAATCCCCAAACGGGGACTGTCAACACCGCAAAATCGTGTCCCGATCCTAAACAGTACAGGTGCTATCTGTCGCACAATTTAAATAAAGTGTGCTCCTCGCACAAACGTAATAAAGCAGTAAGCATGGCATAAGTACAGGATAGTAAAAACACCTCAAACTAGTTGTGGCCCCCAGTACAATACTTTGAAATCAGGTAATAATCAATGGGGGGCCCATATCTCCCCACCTGTGGTTAGCGTGCTCGATCTCGGAACAGGTGTCAAGAACTCGGGTCCTACGGGACACAAGTGGGCGGTCCGAAACCAAAACTTACCTATCACCCACCGATGCCTCTGCTTTATTCAATTTTAGTGGTTAAACAGTAATTAAAGTGAATAATAAGTAAACCGAGATCATCTCCAACGTCAACATGCGGCAATCCTCCAACCATTGTGGTACTTGACGACAAGCAACACACTTGAGCAAGCGACTACGACACGCGGGTCCAACTATCTACCAAACAACAGGTAATAGGATGTGTCCAAGGCTATGTATGGCTGCAAGGGATATCACGGGTACGAAAACTAGAGCATCGCAACACAGATAGCAGTAGATCAACAGGAGGGAATAAATACTATAAAAGTAAGATAGGTAGAAAGGGGGAGATGCTCGCCTGAAAACATTGCCGAAGGGTTCAACCGGAGATCGGGGCGAAGCTCACATCAACTCAACGGCCTTATCCGCGAAGAAGCAAAACACTAGAAGAAACACCGGATGCAATATTTAATACAACGGCAGAAGATCGGCATGATGCATGTACGATGTATGGCATGGCAAAGGTGCAATGCAATTAGGTCATATTAAGCGGAACCGGGGTCCCGACAATTAATTAGATGGTTCATGTTATTTAGCTACCCCGCAATTTAACTGTTGTTTAACAAGGCAGATTATATCACCGGTTCGCTACACAAGTTTAAATGAGGCCAATATGAGGCTAGATCTGCCCGTATATGGGCCCCATATTAGATTATTAGGTGAATCAGCATAAGGCCCCCAAACCACAGATATGCATGCGAGATGAATGATTTAATGCAACAAGTTGATATCATTTATAAAAATAGGGTATCGAGGAAAAGGTTCACACTTTGAGGGGTCTCGACGGACTTGGGGTTCCGGGGTTCGGGGTCGGTCTCTGGGTTCGGATCTGGGGTTCGACGGGATCGGTCTCGACGGAACATTCTCGGATATCAAAGGTAGGTCTTGTCGCGTCCGGGAAGCAGAACTTGGGGCGGTGATGCCGTTCTTGTCATCATGCCGATCTTGTCGGGTCCCACGGGGTCGATCTTGCCGTTGCGAGGATCTTGTCGGGCTCGCGCCATCGAGGCGGTGTTAGCGCCGAGGCGTTCGTGGCAATCTTGGCGTCTGGGCGATCTGTCGCATCCGCATCGTGCCGGCGGTCTTGTCGTTCGGTGAAGCACTTGTCGCATCCATGTGGAATCCTTAACGATCTGGCGATGATCTCAGTTCGGTTCTCCGGGAGTTCAGTCTCGGCGTCCGTGGCGAAGATCATGGCGTCCGAGGGGAGAACATGGCATGTCGAGCTCGGTCTTGGGTTCCGGAAGAGCTTGGCGGTGGTCCCTTGGCGGCCAACAAAAGGCCCACGGGCGGTGGTGGTCGAGCACCGACGGAGGCGGCCTTGCGACCGAGCCTCGCGGGCGGCGCTGCTTACAGGGCGGCGACGAAGCAGCAGGCGCTATGACCTGCAGCGGTGGCGGGCGGCTGCAGACATGGGCGCGACCGAGGCCAGGCGGCGGCCTGACGGAGGGAGTCGGCGAGGGACAGCGACACGGTGGAGCGGAGAAGGCGCCGGCGGCGAGGTGCTGATGGCGGGCTTCGAGCCCGGGCGGCGGCAGCTGCGAGGCGGCGTGGCGGGCGGAGCGGGTCTGATGGCCAGCGAAGCGCTTGGTAGGCGGGCGGAGCGCATGGGCAGTTGAGGCCAGAAGGAGAGCTTCGCCGCGATCGGGCAAGCGGCCAGCAGACTGGGAAGAGAGGCGGAGGAGCACGGGAGGAGGAGGCGCGGCTTGGCGCAGGCGCAGGCGGGTTCCGGGGTCCGGGAGCTCGGAGGAGAAGCGATGGCGGTTAGCGGCAGCGGCGAGCTTGCGGGGTGACGCTTGGCTCGCGGAGGAGGAGAGGGGTCGACGGAGAGGGTGGGGCCGTCTTGTGAGGCGAACCCAGGCGTAGCTGGCATGTGACTGCTGGTGAGCGAGGCCAGAGGTCTGCAGGCCATGTGTGTGGAGGCGGAGAGCGGCCGTCTGAGGCGAGGAAGGCGGCGAGGCGGGTGGCTCGGGCAGGCTCGGGGTGCGGTTGCGTGCGGGGAGAGGAGGAAGAAGGGAGAGAGGCTGGGAGGAGGCAGCGGGGTGGGGTCGGGCAGGTGGGACCAGGGGACAGGGCCACGTCGGGGATGGGTTGGGCGCTGTGTGCGCGTGAGTGTGTGCGTGCTAGCGTGTGGGGCAGGTGGGCTGGGGGGTGGTTGAGAGAGAGAGGGAGTGGGGTAGGCTAGGTGGCAGCTTAGGAATGGGTGGAGGGAAGAGAGAGGTGAGGTGGCGTGAGCCATTGGCGAGGAGTGAGGTGGAGGGTTGGTGTGGGTAGGTTAGTTGGTAGTTTTAGGAATCGTTAGCGGACCGATTTAGAAATGGGGTGGTCGTTTTCGATTCGATTCGCCGCTTGCCCGCTAAAAACAATTGAACTTTTATTTGATTTAAACAGTAGCAAACCGATAGCGGCCAAAACAAAATATTCAGGGACCGGTTTTGGTGTTGGAATTAAGACGGGGCGTATTAGAAAACGAAATGGGCTTTGCGAAAATAGTTTTAGGCAAACAACACATGATGATGACGATGCAATGCACAAATTCAACGCGATTTTCTAGTAGTGGTTTTACGGGATGCCACAGATGGCGAGTGTCTAGAACTGATCTACGGGGTCTAAAAATAGGTTAGCCCCAAAAAAAATTTGAAATTTTTTATTTTGCTCCGGAAAGCGCGCCGGCGCCAAAAAAATATCGCTATAACGGCCGATGGAAAAAAGTGATCCCCGGGGTCGAAAACTAGTATAGCCAGAAAAAAATTTCGGAGGCGGTTCCAGACTTTTTTTTGCTCTCCTTCTGGACTTACGACCGGACTCTTAGCTCGACACGGACTTTAGCTCGACACGGAAACAACAAAGAAGGAAAGTAAAAAGAAATAACTAGGAAATAATAACTCTACTCGGACTCGTTCCACGGCAGGAAAACTGATCGGATCTGTGTCGCGGTAGGAAGGCGGTGGCGGAGTATTAGGGTTTATGGTGGCAGGGTATATGGAGGCGGAATATGGTGGCGGTGATCGGCGATCGTGGCGGTGACTACTATGATCAGAACTCGAAACTCTAAGGGACGAGACACTAAGACCAGCAACTCGACGCGACGATGTAGACACAAATTCAACAATGCAAAAACTGAAAAGATAATGCGAGGCGTAGATTGGTTATGGGATGGATCTAAACTCTAACTGTGTTTTTGGCTTTTTCGTGGGTTATAGGTAAAAACAGATCTAATCTACGAAAAACAGTAAAATCTCACCAAGCAACCTGAAATCTGATACCACTTGATAGGGCAAAGGTGTTCGATCTTTCGATGAGATGGCGATAATCAATTTGGTGGAGTTCGGGCTTGACGATCCGACTACACGTGCGAGCACGAGCGCCAATGCAATCGCTAGGCCAATCTCCTGGAGGTTACCGATCCTGCGTGAACACGATCAGCCTAACCAACGAGGGTCTTAATTCCTACCTGAAATCGAGAACAAGTAAATACTAATATTGCAATCAAGATATTGCGGATTAAGAGGAAAGCTTTATTGAAGAGGTGGGATCCTGAATAGGTGCGAAGTACAAGAGGCCTCTGCGATGCTCGAGCCTTGGCGAAGTTGCTATGATGTCTAACTTAATGTCTAAACAAAATCCGAGTCTAGAGGGTCGGCTATGGGGCGTATTTAAGGGCGAAAAGGTGGGATTCCGGCCAGCCATGGAAGTGGTGGCCGAATCCAACCCTAAAAGTCCTTTTCCCCTCAAATACGGACTCTAAAAAGTGGCTAATTAAAATCCTGCGAAAATTACATGGGCCTGGCCCAAAATAAAGGTGTCGCAGCACCATATTAGCTATGGACGAATTCGTAAAGTATTGATCTTGAATATTTCGTCCAAGCCTTCTTTCTTCATTATGGTGGCCTCAAAGTTCTGAAACTTCATCTGTGGCCTTCTCATGGATCATCACATGCTTGCTGCCATCTCCATGCATGGCCATGCTCCAATGCTTGTCCCTCTCATCCATGCTTGGTCCATCATTCCTAAGAGTAAGAAATATATCTAATTTAGGCAGCATCATATTCTCATGTATGTGAGGAATAGTTCCAAGAAACGAAAGTACCTGATAATTAAGTTGTTTGGCACGAGATCTTGTGATGGGTCCTTGTATGTGTGTTGCTGTAGGTACAACGGTTGTATCAATAGTAGGGATGTCCACATCATTGCATCACGCATCCATCATTGAACAAGGCCTTGGAGTTCGATGTCTCGTTTCCAAGTTGTCAAGACCCTCCCCAAGGTGTTCTTCCCTCTCCGATGTGGATTTGAGGGAGCACGTTGACCGATCTTTCCTTGCGAGGATTCTATCGGACCGGTGGCCGCCGTTCGAGATCAATCGGCCTTGTATTGTGTGAGTTTTGCGTGTGTTCATCGTGTTCTTCGCGATGTGTGTGTTCGCTTCTGCTACCTTCTCCCTTTCCCCTCGCTTTCCCATCGATTTGACCACGAGATCCGTGAAGATCGGGCCACCCAAGAGGTTAACCCCTCCATCATCCGGTATCAGCAGCTTTTGGTTGCCACGGATTTCTCTTCGATTTGGTCTTTTCCCCATAAATTCGAAAATTCCACCAAAAACAGCCCCAATTCATGTTTTGGATCGATCTGTGATTTGAGTGAGTTTCGGTAGGTTTTGATCCGTGGATTACTTGCTAAACTTGTTGATCTACCTTCCTTTGCGTTCCCATAGCCTAATTCCTTGATTTCCCCCTTCGATTTGGTGTTTTTCTTGAAGATTTTCTGCCCAAATCGCTCCAAAATCGCGAAAACGCGTCAAATCTGGGCGTCCCAGGACCAAGCGGTACTACCGGTCCCAAAATCCGGTACTACCGCACCTCCCCGGTACCTAAACGGTACTACCGGGCCTTCGTACAATCGGTACTACCGCTCAAAAACCCGGTACTACCGCCCGGTACTGATAAAAAACAGCAGGTTCCTAGATTTCAGCCTCTCACCGTTTTGAGCATAACTTTTGCATTCGAACTCGGATTTTTGTGTTCTTTAGCTCGTTTCGAAGAGGAGAAGGAGCTTTACATCATCATCGACGTTGTTCATGCTATCTACTCCATCCAAATTTCGTGAGCAAGGCGGAATCCAACAATAAAGGGTGAAGATCGTCGACGAAAGGTATAAACATTCCGCGACTTCTCCCCACTTGCATTCCTTTGTGAACCCCACTATCTTTGCGAGCAACAAACACCTATTGAGACTAGTTCCTCTTATGATTGCTTGGGATATGCACATTTGATACCTTGTAGATTTCGAGCAAACATTGTGAGCGCTATCTCATATAGTTATCTTGTATAGTTGTTGGCACAAGGAAGAGGTAAGTGAAAAAAAAGAGAAAAATAGAAAAAAATATAGAAAATAGAAAAAAGAAAAGAAAAAGAAAGAAATATACATGTGCCTCAAAGAATAGGAAGCGCAAGCTCGATGAACATCATATAGGTGGTACTTATTGTGCATATCTTGTGTGTGTTTGTTTTTTTGTTGGTAGCTGGTTTTGGTGTTCCACGTGAACTTCACTTTGCTTGGTTTATTGCTCTCAAGTGTGGCCACTTGCACGATACGATCTTCCAAGGTAAAGTAAGGTTCGACATTGTATCCCTAACACCATCTACCACTTCCATATACAACACTTGGTCTTGTGAAGCATGTCTAGGGACTCCGGGACCGAGGATGATTTCTATGAAGAATCCACGATGAGCCACCATGCCTATGTCTCCACAAGCATGGATAACATGATGGAGCACTACACCAACAATGGCTCCACATGCTTGGGTGACATGGAGTGCTACAACAACAACGACTCCCCAAGCATGGGCGACTTCAAGAATGACAACGACAAGCTCCTCAAGTCGCACCGCCAAGACCTACACCTCGCGTGCGCCAAGGTCCATCATCAAATGGACAAGTTCCAAAGCGACCTCCACAACTTCAAGAAGGACATGGACAACGACTTCGACAAAACCATGAGCCTTAATGATGCTTTGCACTCATTACAACAACTCACCAAGAAGAGTGCCAAGGACAAGGGTCATCGTCGCGAGCGTCATGTGGATGACCAAGTGCGCCACCTACACCAACCATCGGCAAGGCACGCCAATGACCTCCGTCGACACGGTCACAATGCACCTTCACCTACTAGTGCCACCACCAAAATGGCACCAAGAGCAAGCCTTCGTCCACACCATCAAGCTTCAACGACTACGCTTGCATTCGAAGACCTCATGAACGAGGAAAATGTAGACGTCTACTTCGCCAAGTTGGATAGCATGAGCCTACCTCCGCCACTACTACGAGATGGCCACAAGACGGTCGAGCATGGGATTTTCCCTTCGACCATGGAGGCGAGCAATGATGCCCACCTTATGGCATCCAATCTTGAAGGCGACAAGGTCACGAATGGTGAGCATGGGATTTTCTGATGCAGCCCGACCTACGGTCGATACTACATCAAGGTCTCCAACTTACGCCAAGTCGTCATGGACTCCAAAGGTGAATCCGTTCCTCTATGCGAGCCCCCTTCCTACCCTATTGAATGGTATGCTACTTCCTACATATGCATGATAGGTTCACACCGACCAGTACGGAGGCAAGGGAGGAAGCCCGAAACATCAAGCCCGACAAGACGGAGGCTTGGAAGAGGAGACGGAAGAAGACAGGTCGGCAGCTGCCAGGTCCAAGCGGTACTACAGGTCGTTGGAACCGGTACTACCGGTCAGCGGTACTACCGCCCCTGCTACCGCTCGGTATTGAAGCCTGCGCCATCGCCACGGGATGCGCCGGTACCGGCTTGCGGTACTACCGCCCACAAGCGGTACTACCGGATACCATGACCGGTACTACCGGTGATGACCGGTACTACCGGTCCTAAGTCCGGTACTACCGGTCATGTCTGCCTGCGCGCACCAGTTGGGCCACAGCCCATGTATTCCCCTTTACTTACCTATTTGCCTAGTTTATCCCCAAACTACCCTTGTTTAGTGGCTGGCCTATAAATAGAGCCCCCACCCCTCATGTATCCCTTAGGCATAGATGATAGACTAAAGACAACCCCCTTGTGTGGAATCTCTAGTTTTGCCTCATCCCCTTGACCAAGGGGACCGACTATCGTCACCAACCTCGATTGGACTTTGCATCACGCATCCATCGTTGAACAAGGCCTTGGAGTTCGACGTCTCGTCTCCAAGTTGTCAAGACCATCCCCAAGGTGTTCTTCCCTCTCCGATGTGGATTTGATGGAGCACGTTGACCGATCTTTCCTTGCGAGGATTCTATCGGACCGGCGGTCGCCGTTCGGGAGCAATCGGCCTTGTATCGTGTGAGTTTTGCGTGTGTTCATCGCGTTCTTCGCGAGGTGTGTGTTCGCTTTCGCTACCTTCTCCCTTTCCCCTCGCTTTCCCATCAATTTGACCACGAGATCCGTGAAGATCGGGCACCCAAGAGGTTAACCCCTCCATCATCTGGTATCAACAGCTTTTGGTTGCCACGGATTTCTCATCGATTTGGTCTTTTCCCCATAAATTCGAAAATTCCACCAAAAATAGCCCCAATTCGTGTTTTGGATCGATCTGTCATTTGAGTGCGTTTTGGTAGGTTTTGATCCGTGGATTACTTGCTAAACTTGTTGATCTACCTTCCTTTGCGTTCCCATAGCCTAATTCCTTGATTTCCCCCTTCGATTTGGTGTTTTTCTTGAAGATTTTCCTCCCAAATCACCCCAAAATCACGAAAACGCGTCAAATCTGGGCGTCCCAGGACCAAGCGGTACTACCGGTCCCAAAATCCGGTACTACCGCTCACAACCGTTACTAGCTCTCATCCAAGCGGTACTACCCCCCAGTACTGAACAGAAAAAACAGATTCCCAGATTTCAGCCCCTCACCGTTTTGAGCATAACTTTTGCATTCGAACTCGGATTTTTGTGTTCTTTAGCTTGTTTCGAAGAGGAGAAGGAGCTCTACATCATCATCTACGTTTTTCATGCTATCTACTCCATCCAAATTCTGTGAGCAAGGCGGAATACAACAATAAAGGGTGAAGATCGTCGATGAAAGGTATAAACATTCCGCGACTTCTCCCCACTTGCATTCCTTTGTGAACCCCACTATATTTGCGAGCAACAAACACCTATTGAGACTAGTTCCTCTTATGATTGCTTGGGCTATGCACATTTGATACCTTGTAGATTTCGAGCAAACATTGTGAGCGCTATCTCATATAGTTATCTTGTATAGTTGTTGGCACAAGGAAGAGGTAAGTGAAAAAAAAGAGAAAAATAGAAAAAAAATAGAAAATAGAAAAAAGAAAAGAAAAAGAAAGAAATATACATGTGCCTCATAGAATAGGAAGCGCAAGCTCGATGAACATCATATAGGTGGTACTTATTGTGCATATCTTGTAGCCCACCAATCTTGTGCAATCGAACTAGCGTCTCTCCTTGTACTTGTGTGACACGAGCTTATAGTCTTCGCTAGGTAATCATTTGGTTCTTAGCTCACTTTCTCCGTCGCACAAGTCCCATTTATCCCACCGTGTGTGTTTCCTTGTACATATTTCCTATCTTATGGATTAACTTGTTTTGCTTTGTGATCGTTGTGGTTCTTTACTTGCCATTACAACATCTTGATTTCGGATTGGTTCTTGACATGCCACTTTCCAGACCTATCCACCATAGGCGTTGTGTGTGTGTGTGTTTTTTGGTTCGTAGTTGGTTTTGGTGTTCCGCGTGAACTTCACTTTGCTTGGTTTATTGCTCTCAAGTGTGGCCCCTTGTATGATACGATCTTCCAAGGTAAAGTAAGGTTTGACGTTGTATCCCTAACTCCCACTACCACTTCCATATACACCACTTGGTCTTGTGCATCATGTCTAGGGACTCCGGAACCGAGGATGATATCTATGAAGAATCCATGATGAGCCACCATGACTATGACTCCACAAGTATAGAGGTCATGACGGAGCACAACACCGACAATGGCTCTGCATGCTTTGAGGACCCGGAGCACTAAACCTACGACGACTCCACATGGATGGAAGACATGGAGCTCTACGTCGACAATGGCTCCTCATGCATGGAACCTATGGAGCACTACACCGACAATGGCTCCACATGCTTGGGTGATATGGAGTACTACACCAACAACTACTCCCCAAGCATGGACGACTTCGAGTGCGACATCGATGACGCCTCGCCAAGCATGGAGGACACAGAGAACTTCATCGACTTTGATGGCTCCTCCATGAGCCATGAAGAATTCCTGCACCGTGTGGAGATGGAAGCCTACTTGATGCTGCCCGACCTACGGTCGTTACTACATCAAGGTCTCCAACTTACGATAAGTCGTCATGGACTCCAAAGGTGAATCCGTTCCTCTATGCGAGCCCCCTTCCTGCCCTATTGAATGGTATGCTACTTCATACTCCGTCACATATGCATGATAGGTTCACACCGACCAGTACGGAGGCAAGGGAGGAAGCCCGAAACATCAAGCCCGACAAGACGGAGGCTTGGAAGAGGAGGCGGAAGAAGACAGGTCGATAGCTGCCAGGTCCAAGCGGTACTACCGGTTGGAACCGGTACTACCGTCACTGGCCCCTTCTACCTTCCTTCATCTTGGCGGCTCCAACGGATGCTCCAAGACCGCCAAGTGGTACTACCCGGTGCTAGGCGGTACTACCGGTGATGACGGTACTCGGTCCTAAGTCCGGTACTCTTGGTCATGTCTGCCAAGACCGCCGGTTGAGCCCTGACCATGTATTCCCTTTACTTACCTATTCGCCTAGTTTATCCCCAAACTACCCTTGTTTAGTGGTGGCCTATAAATAGAGCCCCCACCCTCATGTATCCCTTAGGCATAGATCATAGACTAAAGAAACCCCATTGTGGAATCTCTGGTTTTGCCTCATCCCTTTACCAAGGGGACCGACTATCGTCACCAACCTCGATTGGACTTTGCATCACGCATCCATCGTTGAACAAGGCCTTGGAGTTGGTGTCTCGTCTCCAAGTTGTCAAGACCCTCCCAAGGTGTTCTTCCTCTCCGATGTGGATTTGAGGAGCACGTTGACCGATCTTTCCTTGCGAGGATTCTATCGGACGGTGGCCCGTTCGAGCAATCGGCCTTGTATCGTGTGAGTTTTGCGTGTGTTCATCGTGTTCTTCGCGAGGTGTGTGTTCGCTTCCGCTACCTTCTCCCTTTCCCCTCGCTTTCCCATCGATTTGACCACGATATCCGTGAAGATCGGGCCACCCAAGAGGTTAACCCCTCCACCATCTGGTATCAGGGCAGCTTTTGGTTGCCACGGATTTCTCATCGATTTGGTCTTTTCCCCATAAATTCGAAAATTCCATCAAAAATAGCCCCAATTCGTGTTTTGGATCGATCTGTGATTTGAGTGCGTTTTGGTAGGTTTTGATCCGTGGATTACTTGTTAACTTGTTGATCTACCTTCCTTTGCGTTCCCATAGCCTAGTCCCTTGATTTCCCCCTTCGATTTGGTGTTTTTCTTGATGATTTTCCGCCCAAATCACCCCAAAATCGTGAAAACGCATCAAATCTGGGCGTCCCAGGTCCAAGCGGTACTACCGGGTCCAAAATCCGGTACTACCGCACTTAACCGGTATTACCGGTCTCAAAAATCCGGTACTACCACCCTATACAGATCAAAAACTGCAAGTTCCAGATTTCAGCCTCTCACCGTTTTAAGCATAACTTTTGCATTCGAACTCGGATTTTGGTGTTCTTTAGCTCGTTTCGAAGAGGAGAAGGAGCTCTACATCATCATCCACGTGGTTCATGCTATCTACTCCATCCAAATTCCGTGAGCAAGGCGGAATCCAACAATAAAGGGCGAAGATCGTTGACGAAAGGTATAAACATCCCGCGACTTCTCCCCACTTGCATTCCTTTGTGAACCCCACTGTCTTTGCGAGCAACAAACACCTATTGAGACTAGTTCCTCTTATGATTGCTTGGGCTATGCACATTTGATACCTTGTAGATTCGGAGCAAACATTTGTGAGCGCTATCTCATATAGTTATCTTGTATAGTTGTCGGCACAAGGAAGAGGCAAGTGAAAAAGAAAAGAAAAAGAGTGATACAAAAAGAAGAAAATAGAAAAAAGGAAAAGAGAAAAAGAAACAAATATACATGTGCCTCATAGAAGGAAGCGCAAGCTCGATGAACATCATATAGGTGGTACTTATTGTGCATATCTTGTAGCCCACCAATTTTGTGCAATCGAACTAGCATCTCTCCTTGTACTTGTGTGACACGAGCTTATAGTCTTCGCTAGGTAATCATTTGGTTCGTAGCTCACTTTCTCCGTCGCACAAGTCCCATTTATCCCACCGTGTGTGTTTCCTTGTACATATTTCCTATCTTGTGGATTAACTTGTTTGCTTTGTGATCATTGTGGTTCTTTACTTGCCATTACAACATCTTGATTTCGGATTGGTTCTTGACATGCCACTTTCGATACCTATCCACCATAGGCCTTGTGTGTGGGTGTTTTTTGGTTCGTAGTTGGTTTTGGTGTTCCGCGTGAACTTCACTTTGCTTGGTTTATTGCTCTCAAGTGTGGCCACTTGGACGATACGATCTTCCAACGTAAAGTAAGGTTTGACGTTGTATCCCTAACTCCCACTACCACTTCCATATACACCGCTTGGTCTTGTGCATCATGTCTAGGGACTCCGGAATCGAGGATTATTTCTATGAAGAATCTACGATGAGCCACCATGCCTATGTCTCCACAAGCATGGATAACATGATGGAGCACTACACCAACAATGGCTCCACATGCTTGGGTGACATGGAGTGCTACAACAACAACAACTCCCCAAGCATGGGCGACTTCAAGAACGACAACGACAAGCTCCTCAAGTCGCACCGGCCAAGACAGAGCCTACGCCTCGAGTGCGCCAAGGTCCACCATGAAATGGACTAGTTCGAGAGCGACCTCCACAACTTCAAGAAGGACATGGACAATGACTTCGACAAAAACATGAGCATGGTCGCCAAGACTAATGATGCCTTGTGCTCATTAGAAGAACTTATAAGGAAGCGTGCCAAGGACAAGGGTCATCGTCGCGAGCGTCATGTGGATGACCAAGTGCGCCACCTACACCAACCATCGGCAAGGCACGCTAATGACCTCCGTCGACACCGTCACAAGGCACCTTCAACTACTAGTGCCACCACCAAAATAACCAAGAGCAAGCCTTCGTCCACGCCATCAAGATTCAATGACTACGCTTGCATTCGAAGACCTCATGAACGAGGAAAATGAAGACCTCTACTTCGCCAAGTTGGATAGCATGAGCCTACCTCCACCACTACTACAAGATGGCCACAAGACGGTCGAGCATGGGATTTTCCCTTCGACCATGGAGGAGAGCAATGATGCCCATCTTATGGCATCCAACCTTGAAGGCGACAAGGTCAAGAATGGTGAGCATGGGATTTTCCCTTCACCAAAGGAGGCGCATGGAGTTGAGGAAACCGAGCCTACCCCCATATGCTTGAGTAATGATGTGGTACCAATCCCATGTGAGTATGAGAGCCACTTAGCCCACTTGAGTGAGAACAAGAGTGACATGAGTGACTCCACCTTATGTGAGATTGAGTGCTTCCACTTGGAGAGCATGAGCGATACTCCTAGTGAGTTGAGAGTGGTAGTTGATAGGTCAAGTGAGACCATTTCGATTTCTAACAACTTACCCTCTACCTCTAGTGTGTTCTCTTGTGTTGTGCTAGGTTCCATGGAGGAAGACGCCCGATGCTATGATGCAATGATGCCTCGAATGGAAAAGATGTACATGGTAGATGCTACGCCATGGATACATCAAGAAGATGAAGTCGTCCACAAGGAGGCCACTACTTCCACAACACCCACTTCATATGAGAGGTATGAACAAGGTAACAATAAGGGTGTTGATGATGCCATGATCCCACTAGTGGACATGATGAATTGTGAGGATATGCATGCTATGGATGATACTTGTGACATTACATATGCTTCACTCATATTCCCATGTGATCCTTTGCCTTTGCATAATATTGATCATGTGGAATTGTGTGATTGCGAAATCATTTCCATAACCATGCCATGCTATGCGTCTTGTGTGTAACCTCCAATTTCTTTGGACTTGCCTTGTCATGTTAGTCATTCAATTTCTCCCGTTGCTTGCGATAAGATGAATGCTTGCTATTTCACTTGTTTTGCTTGCAACAATATTGATCAAATGCGTTCTAATGAGATGGCCCCCATAGCTTTCTAAATTTTTGGAGATTTTGATGATTGCCATGATAAGCATGTTCCCCACTTGCATACTCACCATGCATCTCTTTCATACTTGATTGACATTAATGGTGATGTGCACAAGAAGAGATACGTCATGCTGGATGATGTGTATATCTACCATGCACACACGTTCTTCCTTTTACATATGATGTGTGTAGGTACCCGCACGAGAAAGTCAACCTCGGTTGAGCACGAGTTGACAAAAAGAGCTCTAGAGAGCATCCCACAAGTGAGTTCAAGATCAAACCCAGCTCTGATACCTTTTGCATGATTTGCATCTTTCATGTTGGCAAATTGCTCTTTCCTATGGTTTGATTGCAAGCATGTTAATGGTATTATCTCCCCTTGTGACATTCATGTTTCTTTGCATCTAGATAATGATGTTTTGTGTGTTGTAACAAAAATGTTGAACATTTTCTCTTTCCGATGTTTTGGGTGCAATCACAATTCCATTAAGAGCATGAATTGTCATGAGAGCTTCCAAGAATCTCGTCTTGTTGTTGCAACAAACATAAGGACCACTTGCTCTTTCATTTGGTTTGTTTGCAAACATAATACGTTTGTTTTGGATATGCTTCCTTGTGTGTTTTTGCCAAATTCTCCTATTCTTGCATCAAAGATGTTGTTTGAAATTTGGATCCAATGCTTTGAATGCCCCACTACTACGTTATATGGAGTTTTTGAGTTTCCACATTTGGAAGATGTTTAAACGATTTCCATGCACTTTGACCTTGCATATGCATCCCATTTTCTATACATGCATTATGCTAATAGTGTTGTGAAGAAGAATGGACATGCCACATTTGACATGCTCCACTATCACGCACGAAAATACTTTGCTTGGTCTTTGTTGTGTGAAGGTACAAGTGCATACCGCCACCTCTACCAACCCGTGTTGACAAGAAGAACCGAAGAGAGTTACCTATGGCTACCCTTCATCGAGCTATCTCTACAAGCTAAGGTGACTTCCTTCTACTTGAGGACTCATGCTATAATCTTCATGAATTGGCTACGCTTTGAGTGTTGCTTCGCTTTTGTCGTGAGCTTTGTAGGCTTCATGGAAGGTGAAGGAACATTGAAGTGTTGTCAAGTCAATCTTCCCGAGGACGACTATATGGTGAACCCTAGGATCAAGGATGTCCTTCGACCTCTTCTACTTCGTGATGGACATGGAGAGTCGAGGACGCCTCTTTTTGAAGGGAGGGGAGATGATGCAGCCCGACCTACGGTCGTTACTACATCAAGGTCTCCAACTTACGCCAAGTCGTCATGGACTCCAAAGGTGAATCCGTTCCTCTATGCGAGCCCCCTTCCTGCCCTATTGAATGGTATGCTACTTCATACTCCGTCACATATGCATGATAGGTTCACACCGACCAGTACGGAGGCAAGGGAGGCTGCCCGGAACATCAAGCCCGATAAGACGGAGGCTTGTAAGAGGAGATGGAAGAAGACAGGTCGATAGCTGCCAGGTCCAAGCGGTACTACCGGTTGTCGGAACCGGTACTACCGGTCAGCGGTACTACTGCCCCCTTCTACCGCTCGCTACTGACGGCTCCAACGGATGCTCCAAGACCATAGCGGTCCGGTGCTAGAGCGGTACTACCGGTGATGACCGGTACTACCGGTCCTAAGTCCGGTACTACCGGTCATGTCTGCCTGCGCGCACCAGTTGGTCCACATCCCATGTATTCCCCTTTACTTACCTATTCGCCTAGTTTATCCCAAACTACCCTTGTTTAGTGGCTGGCCTATAAATAGAGCCCCCACCCCTCATGTATCCCTTAGGCATAGATGATAGACTAAAAACCCCATTGTGGAATCTCTAGTTTTGCCTCATCCCTTTACCAAGGGGACTATAAATCACCAACCTCGATTGGACTTTGCATCACGCATCCATCGTTGAACAAGGCCTTGGAGTTCGGTGTCTCGTCTCCAAGTTGTCAAGACCCTCCCCAAGGTGTTCTTCCCTCTCCGATGTGGATTTGAGGGAGCACGTTGACCGATCTTTCCTTGCGAGGATTCTATCGGACCGGTGGCCGCCGTTCGGGAGCAATCGGCCCTGTATCGTGTGAGTTTTGCGTGTGTTCATCGTGTTCTTCACGAGGTGTGTGTTCGCTTCGCTACCTTCTCCCTTTCCCCTCGCTTTCCCATCGATTTGACCACGAGATCCGTGAAGATCGGGCCACCCAAGAGGTTAACCCCTCCACCATTACTACGCCAAGCAAGAGGAGGCGCATCATCAATATTCCATGACCTTCAAGGCCAAGCGTGCCACACCAAAGGGCACCACCTACTTCGATGATCCACCTCCAAGGCGACAAGTGCCACCACCTAGATGGCGTCAAGCGCCACCATCTCCAAGGCGCCAAGCTCCATCACCTCCAAGGCGTCAAGCTCCACCATCTCCAAGGCGCCAAGCTACATCACCTCCAAGGCTCCAAGCTCCAACTCCTATCCAAACAAGAGTGGCGTCCAAACATCATATGCATCAAGAGGCGCCAAGAAACAAGACTCTTCATCGACACTCTCATGAGCATCGCCACCATAAAGAGGATACAAGACATCGTCAAAGGCATCTTCGCCATAAAGACGAAGAATTCATGATGAGCACCAACCATAATGCTCAAGCAAGCTCAAGAAGGCACCACAAGTACAAAAAGAGTGCCAAGGCAAATGATCATCATCGCGAGTGTCATGTGGACGACCAAGTGCGCCACCTACATCAACCATCGGCAAGGCACGCCAATGACCTCCGTCGACACCATCATAGGGCACCTTCAACTACTCGTGCCACCACCACAATGGCACCAAGAGCAAGCCTTCCTCCACGACATCAAGCTTCAATGCCTACACTTGACTTCCACAACCTCGCCAACGAGGAAAATGTAGACCTCTACTTCGCCAAGTTGGATAGCATGAGCCTACCTCCACCACTACTACGCGATGGCCACGAGACAGTCGAGCATGGGATTTTCCCTTCGACCATATGGAGGAGAGCGATGATGCCCACCTTATGGCATCCAACCTTGAAGGCGACAAGGTCAAGAATGGTGAGCATGGGATTTTTCCTTCACCAAAGGAGGTGCATGGAGTTGAGGAAACCGAGCCTACCCCCATATGCTTGAGTGATGATGTGGTACCAATACCATGTGAGTATGAGAGCCACTTAGCCCACTTGAGTGAGAAAAAGAGTGAGATGAGTGACTCCACCTGATGTGAGATTGAGTGCTTCCACTTGGAGGGCATGAGTGATACTCCTAGTGAGTTGAGAGTGGTAGTTGATAGGTCAAGTGAGACCATTTCGATTTCTAACAACTTACCCTCTACCTCTAGTGTGTTCTCTTGTGTTGTGCTAGGTTCCATGGAGGAAGACGCCCGATGCTATGAAGCAATGATGCCTCGAATCGAGAAGATGTACATGGTAGATGCTACGCCATGGATACATCAATAAGATGAAGTCATCCACAAGGAGGCCACTACTTCCACAACACCCACTTCATATGAGAGGTATGACCAAGGTACCAATAAGGGTGTTGATGATGCCATGATCCCACTAGTGGACATGATGAATTGTGAGGATATGCATGCTATGGATGATACTTGTGACAATACATATGCTTCATCCACATTCCCATGTGATGCTTTGCCTTTGCATAACATTGATCATGTGGAATTGTTTGATTGCGATATCATTGCCATAAACATGCCATGCTATGCATCTTGTGTGTATCCTCCAATTGCTTCGGACTTGCCTTGTCATGCTAGTCATTCAATTTCTCCCGTTGCTTGCGATAAGATGAATGCTTGCTATTTCACTTGTTTTGCTTGCAACAATATTGATCTTATGCGTTATAATGAGATGGCCCCCATAGCTTTCTCAATTTTTGGAGATTTTGATGATTTCCATGATAAGCATGTTCCCCACTTGCATACTCACCATGCATCTATTTCATACTTGAATGACATTAATGGTGATGTGCACAAGAAGAGATACGTCATGATGGATGATGTGCATCTCTACCATGCACACACATTCTCCCTTTTGTGTATGATGTGTGTAGGTGTAGGGGTTCGTAGCATGGAAAACAAAAAATTTCTATCGCATACAAACAAACAAGCCAAGATCTATCTATTAGATTGTAGAAACGAGTCGATGGAATAGCTTACCCTCGAAGATTCCAAAGCGGTTAACGAGAGCAGATTCTCGTGGGTGATGTAGTCGTACTCTTTCCGATCTCAAGATCGTGTAGACGATCCTTCAAGGCTGTGTTCGGCGCTTCCATCGATCACACGTTCGGTTTTCGGCGAAGACCTTCCTCTCCTTGTTCCAAAGGCGGAGGTTGTAGCACTCTCCTCTTGATTCCCAAGACAACTGGCGTGGTACCGGAAGTAGAGGGAGATCCTTGAGGCTTCTCCATAAGCGGAGTATGGTGGGTTATGAGAGAGGGCTATTAGTGTTCTAGAGATTAGACACACCAATTAGAAGGCTCTAAACCGCAGGCTAAAGCAATTAGAAGCTCTAAACCAAAACGGCTCTAAACCGGAGATTAGAGGTAGAAACTTATGTGTCTCAAGGAGGAGCCCTGCCCCTCCTTTTATAGGTGGAGGGGCTAGGCGCGCCAGGGAGGGAGGGAGTCCCTCCCCAACTCGGCCTAGGGCTGGGCGCCTACTTGGAGGAGAGAAACTCCTCCTCCAAGTTGGTCTCAAACTCCTCTTGCTTGTTTCCCACAGTTTCCTGTTTCCCACAGTTTCCTGTTTTCCACAGTTTCCTGTTTTAGCCGTTTGACTCTCAAACTGGCAGTTTGACTTTCAAGTTTTGGAACAGCAAGAACACTTAGTGCATGATGCAATCATTCAATGACACATTCATGTACCCTCCCCGAGTCTTGGGACAATCCGGACCTTCTAGAACATTCCCGATGAAAACAGGAATCATTCCCGAACTCCAAACAGGACTTTCCTTATATGAATCTTATTCTCGGACCATTAGGATCACCTCGTGATATCCGGATCCCATCCGAGACTCCGAAAAACATTCGGTCTCTTTCTCATAATACCATAACTACTCAAAACAACGTCGAATCCTTAAGTGTGTCTCCCTACGGTTCGTGAATTATGCGGACATGATCGAGACACTTCTCCGAACAATAACCAATAGAGGAATGGAAATTCATATGGCTCCACATATTTCTCGATTACTTTGCGATCGAATGAACCACTTACATACGATACCAATTTCCCTTTATCTCACGATAGTTTACTTATCCGAGGTTATGATCGTCGGTATCTCTGCATACCTAGTTCAACCTCGTTACCGATAAGTACTCTTTTCTCGTTCCCGTGATATGTGATCCCTTGTGACCCAGTCACATGCTTGCAAGCTAATTGGATGACATTCCACCGAGAGGGCCCAGAGTATATATATCCGTCATATGGATGGACAAATCCCACTCTTGATCCATGTGTTTCAACCAATACTTTCCGAACACTCAATGCCACCTTTATAGCCACCCAGTTACG
The DNA here is from genome assembly GCA_030063025.1 of Avena longiglumis. NCBI lineage: Eukaryota > Viridiplantae > Streptophyta > Magnoliopsida > Poales > Poaceae > Avena > Avena longiglumis. The sequence continues at coordinate 248,739,243 of CP125978.1, read as the reverse complement.
GTGTGGTGTTTGATGTCATCAAAGCATCCATCCGGTAAAGGTGATATGCATTGTGGCATCCCGCAAAACCACTACTAGAAAATCGCGTTGAATTTGTACATTGCATCGTCATCATCATGCATTGTTTGCATAAAACTATTTTCGCAACGCCCGATTTGTTTTCCAAGCGCCTCATCGTAATTCAAACGCAAAGCCCGGTTCTCCGGATTAATTATTTTGGCCGCTATCGGTTTGCAATCGGCCCGTTTAAAACAAATAAAATGTTTAAGTTGTTTTAGTGAGGCGTCGAGCGGGCCGATTGACACGACCACCCAGATTTTAAATCGGTCCAGCGGTCCCCATAATCCTCAACCTACCAAACTACCTACCCAGCCCAACCCTCCACCTCACTCCCTCCAATAGACCGCTGCCATCTCACCCTCTCCCTCCCCTCAACCAACCCCAAACTGCCACTTATTCCCCACCCCTGCCAAAGACACCCCACACTGCTTATACAGCGCCTGGCCAGTAAACCTCCCACAGGCCGTCCCCACAGCCACGCTTGGCCCACGCTCCTCTCTCCTCGGCCGTTCCCCACCGGGTCCCACCCATGTCGCTGTCTCCCATGGGACCAGCGAGGCCCCCACCCTGCGTCGCGTCTCCCCAGCTTCCCTTCTCTCTGCCTCTCCTCCCCGAGCCAACCCAGGCCCGCCTCCTCCATCGTCGCCTTGTGACCCAGCCCCACCACCTACCGTCCGCCCGCCCATCTTCTTCCTCACCACCGAGGCCGCCACCGCTCCCCAACCTCCCAAAGATCCTCGCTCCCAACCTCCCTGCTGGCTCGCCTAGCCGAGCTCCACGCCCGGCACCGTGGCCGCCGTCCGCCCGCACCCGCTCCGCGCGCTCCGCCGTCGCCGGCTGGGCTCTCCCCTCGCCGCGCCCTCGTCCCGGCCCCTCGCGTCGGCCCGGCCTCCACCTCACCCCGAGTGATCTGCCGACGACCCGCCGCCTAGCCGCCCGCCCTCGCCTCACGCGTCGCCCGCGTCGCCGCGTCGACCCGCCGCCCTCGTCGCTGTCGAGCCCGCTCCGGTCCCTCCATGATCCCTCAGCTCCGGCCTCGCTTCATCTCCGAGCCTGCGCCCACCCGTCGTCCGCCCATGCTCCTCCGCCGGCCAGCGTCGCCGCTGGCAAGCTTAGTGGCTCACCTGCAAGCCGTCCCCTGTCGCCGCCGTCCCGGCCCTGCAACCGCCTCGCAGGATGGCCTGCAGTGCCGCCCCGCCGAGCTCGCCATCCGCCTCCACCGTCGGGATCCGGTGTAGTACCAAGTTGGTGCCAAGTGTTGGGTGTGGAAACGACAAGATCGACACGGCGGTCGAACCGGAACCCCAAGTTCACCTCGCCAAGGTCTTCATCGAGAACGCCGAGAACTTCCACGGGCGAAGATCCGGAGCTCTTCTTCATAGAACGCAAGTACCCGAAGACCGTTCCGCTGAAACCCCAAGATCATCAACGGCACCCGAGCTCGACATCGGCAACTAAGATGGCACCACAAGACCGTCGACAAGAAACCGCGAACTGGAACCGGAGATCTCCGTCACGGAACCCCAAGGCCTTGAGGAGGAGCCGATGATATCGCCTCCACGGAACACTGAGTTCTCCATCAAGGACGCCAGGACCGTCGCCATGAACCAAAGACCGCGAATGCGATAAGATCTACCCCGATCCGAAGACCCTAACCCCGGAGACTGAGAACGTTCCCGTCGGAACCGAACCCCGTCGAACCCTGAACCCCGAGACCCGACCCCGAACCCCGGAACCCCAAGATCGTCGAGCCCCCTCAATGTGTGACCCTTATCCGAACCCTTATTTTTATAAATGCTAAACATAAAACTTGTTGCAATTGAATTGTCATACTCGCATGCATATCTGTGGTTTGGGGGCCTTATGCCGATTCACCTGATAATTAAATATGGGGCCCATATGCGGGCAAATCTAGCCTTATATCGGCCTCATTTAAATCTGTAGTGAACGGTGCTATCTTTTGCAATGTTAAGACAACATCTAAATTGCGGGGTAGCTAAACAACTTGAACCATCTAAATAATTGTCGGGACCCCGGTTCCACTTAATATGACCTAATTGCATCGCATCTTTGCCATGTCATTCATCATACATGCATCATGCCGATCTTCTGCCGTTGTATTAAATAGTGCATCCGATGTTTCTTCTAGTGTTTTGCTTCTTCGCGGATAAGGCCGTTGAGTTGATGTGAGCTTCGCCCCGATCTTCGGTTGACCCTTCGGCAATGTTTTCAGGCGAGCATCTTCCCCCTTTCTACCTATCTTACTTTTCTAGTATTTATTCCCTCCTGTTGATCTTTGCTATCTGTGTTGCGATGCTCTAGTTTCGTACCCGTGATATCCCTTGCAGCCATATATAGCCTTGGACACATCCTATTACCTGTTGTTTGGTAGATAGTTGGACCCGCGTGTCGTAGTCGCTTGCTCAAGTGTTTTGAGTGTCGACAAGTACCACAATCGTTGGAGAATTGCCGCATGTTGATGTTGTAGATGATCATGGATTTACTTATCGTTCACTTTAATTCCTGTTTAATAACTAAAATTGAATTAAGCAGAGGCATCGGTGGGTGATAGGTAATATTTGGTTTCGATAGCCCACTTGTGTCCCGTGGGACCCGAGTTCTTGACACTGCTCGAGATCGGCGCTAACCACGGTGGGGAGATATGGGCCCCCATTGATTATTACCGATTTCAAAGTATTGTCTGGGGCCACAAACTAGTTTGAGGTTTTATTTACTATCCTACTTATGCCATGTTTCTTGCTTTATTACGTTTGTGCGAGGCGGTGTCTTTGTTTAGGATCGGGCCACGTTTGGCGGTGTCGGCGGTCCCGTTTGGGGATTTCTTGTCGTTCTGACCGTTTGCCCAAACCCGATCCGTCTCGGAGACCGGCCGACTTCATGCGGTGTCGACTTGGTGGGGTGGCCCACGTACTTGCTTTAGTGCAGGAGCGTCGTGACTTAGGCCCCGACATACCGATGGGTGTATGTTAACGATCGGCAAAAGGTGAAGTGCTGTGGATACTTTGGTGCACCCTGCAGGTTAAATATTTTAGAAGCCGGTAATGCGGTTATGGACGACTTGGAGCACGATGCTTGATCATAGACAACTATAACTAAAGTTCTGTTATGAATTGACTTGTATCCGATTTGCCTAGTAATCGGCTTCACTACAGCGGAAGGTGAGTAAAAGTACCAACAAGCTCTTTGGGTTTTGGGGTTGCCACATGCTAATTGTATCGACTAGTAAGTCCGCAAATATCACGGAATGGTCAACTAAAAGTGCTCATCTTACTTTATCGGGATGATTATCTAAACCGACTAGTAAAGTGCCAACTATAAGAATAAGTAAACGCCAACCTGTGTGAGTTCCTCGGTTGCCTTCCTCGTTGGTCTCGAGGGGAAACGCAGATGGGTTTGTTTGTTGGTAGTATCGAGTTGGTTCGAATAGGTCTTTCTTACCCCTCTCGATTGCCGCCATTGTATCGAGTCTCTATAGGTTGTTTAATGCATCTTTGCCGCCGCTTGATCCAACATACCTATGTAGGCGAGACCGCCAATTCTAGTCTCGAGTGTCTTGGCCTCGATCGACGCTCCTCTTTTCCTTTGCCCTTTGTCGGCACCCTTTTGTTTAAGCGGTTTTGAGATCGGCCGTTAGCGAGGTTACCCTTCCGCTTGGCACAGGCGGTTATGGACGCCATTGGTTATTCTTCAGGGCTCTTAGCCCCATTTGCTTCTTGTCCGTAGTCGGACGCTCTACCATTTTCAAGGTGATTTGGATCTTGTATATTAAATCTGTATTCTTGACTCTTTGAGTCGCTGTTAGATATATCTGTTCTGTGGGTCCCATCGAGGACTGTTGTGTAATGTTATTACTTCGTTTTCCACCCGCACGAAAGTGCCTGGTGGGCACCTTTGAATCGTTTCTATGCGGGTTTGGTGAATTTTGCTCAAACTTGCATAGGTCCGATTCTGAGGGTGTTACATGCATGATCTCAGGGTCAAAGGAATTAGGTTACTATGTATCAGAAAGCATATAGCAATTGAACTATTGAAATGACTTGATCTTTATGCTATGCTTATCTATAGGAGTATGTCCACCATATCATTCTCCTAATGATATGATCCTGTTGTTAATAACATCTCTATGTTCATGATCAGGAAACCATGATCATATATTAACCAACAAGCTAGTTTAACAGGAGGCTTTACTAGGGACTCTTATTTTAGTTTACAAATCACACAAGTATTAATGTTTCCGGTTAATACAATTATAGCATGGTATGTAAACATTTATCATAAGTGTGAAGATATGATAATAACAACTTTATTATTGCCTCTTGGGCATATCTCCATGATCTCCACTTGCACTAGAGTCAATAATCTAGTTTCAAACCTTTGTGTATATAACACCTATGGCTTTACGGTGTTTGTATGTACACGATTGCTAGTGGTCACTGATCTCCGGATCGACACTTCGGTCCGTGTGTAATTGCATGTCTTTGCGTCTCTACGCATCACTCATTCTCTAATGAGATGGCTTTGTATAAATTTGGTCTTTCGGTGTGACCTTTAGCTCTTTGGGGTTAAAACATGTTGATAATATTGTCGCACAATATATCTTCATAGTATTATCCCACTGTGAACTACACCTAGTTTGATAACAAACTACTTGACACAAATGCCCTCTTTAGCTGCTATTATAGCAGTCATATACTTAGCCTTTTGTTGTAGTATCTGTCACAATGTCTTAACTTTGGAACTCATCCAAATCCATTATGGAACTCACTTTCCATTATATCGTGCCACCTCTAGTTTAGATTGAGATAAACTTAATTTGTACTTTGCGACAAAACTAGTATCAATGTAGTACTTTTACAATGAACTAACCATCTATTTGTCACTTCTACAAATAATATACTCTTAGTTCTTCCAAAAGATCATAAGAATATCCTTACTATTGTCCAATGATCATCTTACGAATCATTCTGGTATATGCTCACAATATTTAGAGCATAGGACATATCTGGATTTGTACATATCACAAAGATGATTGATATAAATATTCTTTGTGATTTCATACATCAAGTATCAATCTATACTTGATTATTTGTTTCACTTTACCAAATGTCAATACACTTGAATATATCATCAATATTGAACTCATTCAATCATTTCTGTGCGACAAGAAACTTTCTTGTAGTTTCTATATTGAACTCATTCAATATCTCGTCTATGTACTTCTGGCACGACCATATTAGCATCTATTGATGCCAAATATTTAGGTTTTGCCTAAGTCTTTCATCGAGATGAAATTCTTAATATGTGTTAATAAAAGATACATTATTTCCAATCAACAATATGTCTTTCACATAATGTATTAGAAACATGTCTTAGCGCTCCCACTTAATTTCTTGCAAATGCAAGCATCTTCATTGTCTCTGATGAAATTAAACTCTTTTAACAGTTTCATCATAGTGAAGATTCCAACTCCGCTATGCTTACTTCAACCATTGAAGTTTGCATATGTTTTTAGCATCCTTTGAATTAACAAAACCCTATGGACCGTGTCATGCACACGTCCTAGGTAATGATTCTATTAGAAGAACTTGTTTTGTTTATTCAACTACCATATAACAAATTATATGTAGTGGTTGCTACATTAATCCGTCTAGACTAAATATCGCTATGAGAGATCAGATCTTGTCATAGTCAACCTTTGAACATTGTTGTGAACTTTTCCCAACATGTCGACTATTTCATAGATGTGAAACATCCATGTCTATTTATTTACAGATCCAAACACAACTGTAAGGTCTTACACCTTTCTCGAGGGTCTTTCAAGTTCAAAACTTGATTTCTCGTGTATGGAACTATCACGGATTTTATGGCTTCAAGCCATATGACGGAGTCAGGGCCCATCATCGCTTCTTTGCATGTAGTCGGTTCATTATTCTCAAATAATGATTCAACCCTCAAATCTTGGTATTTGATTGTTTACCCGATCTACTTGTTTCAATAGGAACTTAGATCTCCGTGAGCACAACCTTTGAGGCACATGAGCCATGAGCATTGTTGCTGCCTCCGAAACACTTTTCATTGCGCAACTTCTGCACATATAGCTAAGGTTCTTTTAACCTTATCAAAGTTCTATTGTCCTCCCACTTAACTTTTCACGAAAAATTCCTTCTCAAAGAAAGAAACTTGACGTTCTAAGCAACAAACACTTTTGTCTCGGTGTTTATGGAGGAATACTTAACAGTTTATACAAAGGCAGTTCATCCGACTTTGGTTGCACAAATCTTTCTTATGCATAGCATACCAATGTTTAAGAAAGGACAACTTGGGTTTTATCCCAAACCATAACCTTATATGGTGTCATTTCAACGGATTATGATGAAGCTCTTTTCAATGGAAAAACGGTAATCTCTAAAGCTTTTAATCTTTAAAATATAATGGCAGTTTTATGAATTACACCTTCGATCTTACCATGTCAAACAAGGTTTAATTACATATCTCGAACGCTCCATATTCTTATGGTGTTTCGAGAAAATGCAAATCCACGGAACGGTTCCTTTAAATCTTAGGTATTATGCTAAACTTGTAACTCAAATATCTTCCTTTATGATCTTATCATAAACTATTTATATTCTTGTTACAATGATTTTGCACTTCATCTTGAAAATCCTTGAACTTTTCAAATGTTTCACACTTCATCCTTATTAAGTAAATATTCATATATTCACTCAAATTTTCGGAGAAAGCACATGAAGTTGAAATCCATCGCTCTTGACTATACATAATGGACTTCATACAACAATATGTACAAGTTCCAATAAGCTAGTCTATCGTTCCCTTTTGGCCTATGAACGAAGTTTAAATTATCTCTAGGAAAGTTTCACAAGCGTCATTTGATCAAAATCAAATAGACTCCAAAATTCCATCCATATGGATTTTCTTCATGTTTTCTTTCCAATATAATTTAAACGGCGATGTCACTTCCTAAGTGATCTTTCAATCAATTTGTCTTTCGACATCTTTAGCACTAGTTTTATGGATGTGATATCTCCAACGAGATTTGCAAATCATCCATCTTTTATAGATCACGGCAATTATTTGAACAACCCTTTTGTTCTCATAATACGATAAAACAAATCTTGAAGGCAAGCTTTGATGTTTAACGAGCAACACAATAACCCTTTATTTTGTTCTCGATGAACATCATCACATATTCTTTTGCTAGTTACTTAGGCCATTGTAGTTCATGAATTGTGTTGTTTCGTATGACGATTCACACCAACAAATTCAGTATCAAATACTTAAGAACCACATTGTTTAATAAGCAAAGAATATAGCCATAACATGTATATCATCTATATAATTAAACTGAACAATTCTAGTCTTTTCTTTTCTGCCATATACTTATGAGATTCTCTTTCAGTATTTCCTTTTCTGTTTGAAAGAATCTATCAACATCAATTAGTGGAGTCATTCATATGACACATAGTCCAAAGCTTGTATAGTTAAATACCAATGTCTTTGGACTTGCACTTTGAAGTAGATCACCATCATCAAATGTTTGGTGTTCTTTCAAATTCCTTTCTTTAGTAATCTCTTGGTGTAGTAAATATTTTACATACATCAAACATTCACCCTTATCATGGAATTATCCATGATTAAGCTACTATTAGCTTGTAACGGTGAATTGTGAGTATAATGTTGCTCTCCCAAAAACTTTTGGAGGTTTAGGACAACTAGTGTCTCCAACCTTTTGCAAATTCTCATCAAATATGAGAACATGACTTTAGCCATATTATACTCTATCATGTTGCAACCAAAACTTCGTTTCAGATATCACAATATCTTCCACAAATCATGGTTTCTGAAACAACTCTTTCAGATCCTTAGATAACCTTGATATTAGGAGAATCCCTTGAATATCAAGAATCATGGAGACAAACATGATACTTATATACTAACACTTGGAATTGTTACTCTTGATTTAATACTAATTATTAAACTTCATGGAGTAACGGAACTTCTTGAAAGTTTGCAATAGGACTTTTAAACTTTAGATTAACACTTCAAAACAATACGATACCAGTTAAAAGTAACTAACAGAATTCTATAGTTCTATCATCTCAATTATAACTAAGCGCCAAGGTGGTAAGCGGATGCCAATGACTACAACAACTATGCAAATTCACTTTGATTTAGTTTATGATAAATTGAGTTCTAATTAATAATTAAATTAATCTAGGTGAACTCCCACTCAAACAATATCCCTCACATTGTTTTAGTGATCACACGAACCAAATCCACCACATCAAAACCGATCATCACGAGTTGATATAGCTTCAATGGAACAATCAACATGTTCATCATATCTACTATATGACTCATGCTCTACCTTTCGTGAATCCGTGTTCACGAGGCCATGTCATACATGCTAGGCTCGTCAAGATCAAACCTTAGTTTCCGCATGAGCAAATGGCTTGCTCACGTTGTATACACTTGTAGAATCTAACACCCGATCATCACGTGGTGCTTGAAACAACAAGCTTTAGCAGCGGTGCTAACTAAGGGTGAACACTTTATGACTTGAAATTCATGTGCATGAGGGATCATCTTATAATGCTACCGTCGTCTACTAAGAAATACAAGATGCAAAAAGGATTAACATCACATGCAATTCATAATTAGTGATATGATATGGCCTTTCTTCTTTGTGCTTCCGATCTCCATCTTCAAGCACGAACATGATCTCCATCATCACCAAAGATTGCATCAAGGTCAATGTTGCTCCATGGTTGTCGATCCACCAGCTTCAACTATTACAACTACTTTGGATAGACACCTTGGTCTTAACATAATTTAAAGACAACCATATGGCTCCTTGGTTCTTGAGCTTACAATAAGGAACATTGCATACATCATATATAATCACAATCATGGCCATATCACATCACAGCACACCCCTGCAAAACAAAGTTAGACGCCTCTACTTTCTTTGCATATTTTACGTGGTTTGGGGTTTTCAATAAGTGTCGTTCTAACTTACGAACAAGAACCACAACATTGATACTAGTATTGTCAATCACCCGTTGTAAATTGGATCTTAACTATGCTAGGAGAAAGCAGGCACCATAAAGCCACTTATGCAATACAAGTTGCATGTCAAGCGTGGAGCAAGTCTCATGAACGATGTCATGTAAGGTTAGCCGCGCTTCATCCCAACATACCGCAAGATGCAAAGTACACAAGAAGCAATCGACAATAAAAGCATCAACGCCCACAATGACCATTGTGTTACTCGTCTGTGATCTACATATAGACACGGCTCGATACCCTTGTAGGGGTTCGTAGCATGGAAAACAAAAATTTTCTATCGCATACAAACAAACAAGCCAAGATCTATCTATTAGATTGTAGCAGCAGTCGATGGAATAGCTTACCCTCGAAGATTCCAGCGGTTAACGAGAGATTCTCGTGGGTGATGTAGTACTCTTCCGATCTCAAGATCGTAGACGATGCTTCCGACTGTGTTCGGCGGCTTTCGCGATCGGTCACACCTCCTCGCGATTAGAAGCCACGCCCGCAATCGGTCTACGTTGATTCTGACGAAGACCTTCCTCTCCCTTGTTCCAAAGAGCGGAGGTTGTAGCACTCTCCTCGCGATTCCCAAGACAACTGGCGTGGTACCAGGAAGTAGAGGGAGATCCAGGAGCCTTAAGCCGAGCAGTATGGTGGGTTATGAGAGAGGGCTATTAGTGGTCTAGAGATTAGACACACCAATTAGAAGGCTCTAAACCGCAGGCTAAAGCAATTAGAAGCTCTAAACCAAGCGGCTCTAAACCGGAGATTAGAGGTAGAAACTTGTGTGTCTCAAGGAGGAGCCTGCCCTCCTTTTATAGGTGGAGGGCTAGGCGGCCAGGAGGAGGAGTCCTCCCCAACTCGGCCTAGGGCTGGCGCACTTGGAGGAGAAACTCCTCCTCCAAGTTGGTTTCAAACTCCTCTTGCTTGTTTCCCAGTTTCTGCTTCCCACGTTTCTGTTTTCCAGTTTCTTTTAGCTTTGACTTTCAAACTGGTAGTTTGACTTTCAAGTTTTGGAACAGAAGAACACTTAGTACATGATGCAATCATTCAATGACACATTCATGTACCTCCCCTCCCGAGTCTTGGACAATCCGGACCCTTCTAGAACATTCCCGATGAAAACACGGAATCATTCCCGAACTCCAGGACTTTCCTTATATGAATCTTATTCTCCGGACCATTGGATCACCTCGTGATATCCGGATCCCATCCGAGACTCGAACAACATTCGGTCTCTTTCTCATAATACCATAACTACTCAAAACAACGTCGAATCCTTAAGTGTGTCTCCCTACGGTCGTGAATTATGCGGACATGATCGAGACACTTCTCCGAACAATAACCAATAGAGGAATCTGGAAATTCATATTCCACATATTTCTACGATTACTGCGATCGAATGAACCACTTACATATGATACCAATTTCCCTTTGTCTCACGATAGTTTACTTATCCGAGGTTATGATCGTGGTATCTCGCATACCTAGTTCAACCTCGTTACGATAAGTACTCTTTTCTCGTTCGTGATATGTGATCCCTTGTGACCGGTCACATGCTTGCAAGCTAATTGGATGACATTCCACCGAGAGGGCCCAGAGTATATCTATCCGTCATATGGATGGACAAATCCCACTCTTGATCCATGTGTTTCAACCAATACTTTCCGAACACTCAATGCCACCTTTATAGCCTCCCAGTTACGGTGTGGTGTTTGATGTCATCAAAGCATCCATCCGGTAAAGGTGATATGCATGATCTCATGGTCGAAGGAATTAGGTTACTATGTATCAGAAAGCATATAGCAATTGAACTATTGAAATGACTTGATCTTTATGCTATGCTTATCTATAGGAATATGTCCACCATATCATTCTCCTAATGATATGATCCTGTTGTTAATAACATCTCTATGTTCATGATCAGGAAACCATGATCATATATTAACCAACAAGCTAGTTTAACAAGAGGCTTTACTAGGGACTCTTATTTTAGTTTACAAATCACACAAGTATTAATGTTTCCGGTTAATACAATTATAGCATGGTATGTAAACATTTATCATAAGTGTGAAGATATGATAATAACAACTTTATTATTGCCTCTTGGGCATATCTCCAACAGTAGGTACCCGCATTATCATGTCAACCTTGGTTGAGCACGAGTTGACAAAAAGAGCTCTTGAGAGCATCCAACAAGTGATTTCAAGATCGAACCCAGCTCTGATACCTTTTGCATGCTTTGCATCTTTCATGTTGACAAATTGTTCTATCCTATGGTTTGCTTGCAAGCATGTTAATCGTATTATCTTCCCTTGTGACATGCATGTTTCTTCGCCTTTAGATAATGATGCTTTGTGTGTTGCAACAAAAATGTTGAACAATTTACCTTTCCGATGTTTTGTGTGTAACCACAATTCCTTTAAGAACATGTATTGTCATGAGAGCTTCCAAGAATCTCGTCTTGTTGTTGCAACAAACATAAGGACCACTTGCTCTTTCATTTGGTTTGTTTGCAAATATATTGTTTTTGCTTCCGCTTGGGATACTCATATTCCCATGATATTTGCTTTCGATGATTTGTGTGTGACATCCAACATGTCGAACAATTTATCTTTCCAATGGTTGGTTGGCACACATATTGATGTTGTTTTGGACATTCTTCCTTGCGTGTTTTTGCCGAATTCTCCTAACTTTGCATCACAAATGTTGATCAAATTTCTATTCGATTGCTTTGAGTGCCACCCTAAGACATTATATGGAGTTTTTGAGTTCCCACATTTGGATGATGTTCAAACGATTTCCATGCACAATGACCTTGCATATGCATCCCGTTTGCTATACTTGAGTTGTGCTAATTGTGTTGTGAACAAGAATGGACATGCCACAAATGACATGCTCCTCTATCACACACAAACATATGTTGCTTGGTCTTTGTTGTGTGAAGGTACAAGTGCATACACGTCAACCTCTACCAACTACGTGTTGACAAGAAGAACCGAAGAGAGTTACCTATGGCTACACTTCTTCGAGCTATATCTACAAGCTAAGGTGACTTCCTTCTACTGGAGGACTCATGCAATAATCTTCATGAATTGGCTACGCTTTGAGTGTTGCTTTGCTTTTGTTGTGAGCTTTGTAGGATTCAAGGAAGGTGAAGGAACATTGAAGTGTTGTCAAGTCAATCTTCACGAGGACGACTATATGGTGAACACCAGGATCAAGAAGGTCTCTCGACCGCTTCTACTTTGTGATGAGCATGTAGAGTCGAGGACAACTCTTTTTGAAGGGGGGGAGCTGATGTAGCCCGACCTACAGTCGTTACCACATCTTGGTCTCCAACTTACGCCAAGTCGTCATGGACTCCAAAGGTGAATCCGTTCCTCTATGCGAGCCCCCTTCCTACCCTATTGAATGGTATGCTACTTCATACTCCGTCACATATGCATGATAGGTTCACACCGACCAGTACGGAGGCAAGGGAGGAAGCCCGGAACATCAAGCCCGACAAGACGGAGGCTTGGAAGAGGAGACGGAAGACATATCGGCTGCTAGGTCCAAGCGGTACTACCGGTCAGGCCGGTACTACGGTCGGCCTCTACCCTGCTACCGCCCGTCTTGAAACTGCGCCATCGCCATCTGGATGCCCTTGCAGATCGCTTGCGGTACTTCCGCCGCAAGCGGTACTCGGATCGATGGCGGTACTACCGGTGATGACCGGTACTACCGGTCCCAAGTCCGGTACTACCGGTCATGTATGTGCCTGCGCGCACCTGTTGGGCCACAGCCCATGTATCCCCCTTTACTTACCTATTCGCCTAGTTTATCCCCAAACTACCCTTGTTTAGTGGCTGGGCTATAAATAGAGCCCCCACCCCTCATGTATCCCTTAGGCATAGATGATAGACTAAAGACATCCCCCTTGTGTGGAATCTCTAGTTTTGCCTCATCCCCTTGTCCAAGGGGACCGACTATCGTCACCAACCTCGATTGGACTTTGCATCACGCATCCATCGTTGAACAAGGCCTTGGAGTTCAACGTCTCGTCTCCAAGTTGTCAAGACCCTCCCCAAGGTGTTCTTCCCTCTCCGATGTGGATTTGAGGGAGCACGTTGACCGATCTTTCCTTGCGAGGATTCTATCGGACCGGTGGCCGCCGTTCGGGAGCAATCGGCCTTGTATCGTGTGAGTTTTGCGTGTGTTCATCGTGTTCTTCAGGTGTGTGTTCGCCTACCTTCTCCCTTTCCCTCGCTTTCCCATCGATTTGACCACGAGATCCGTGAAGATCGGGCCACCCAAGAGGTTAACCCTCCATCATCGGTATCGTGACTTTTGGTTGCCACGGATTTCTCATCGATTTGGTCTTTTCCCCATAAATTCGAAAATTCCACCAAAAACAGCCCCAAATCGTGCTTTGGATCGATCTGTAATTTGAGTGCGTTTTGGTAGGTTTTGATCCGTGGATTACTTGCTAAACTTGTTGATCTACCTTCCTTTGCGTTCCCATAGCCTAATTCCTTGATTTCCCCCTTCGATTTGGTGTTTTTCTTGAAGATTTTCCGCCCAAATCACCCCAAAATCGAAAGCGTCAAATCTGGGCATCCAGGACCAAGGTACTACGGTCCCAAAATCTGGTACTACCGCTCTGGCAGTACTACCGCTCATCCAAGCGGTACCCCCGATCTTGAAAAAAAGCAGATTCCCATTTCACTGTCACCGTTTGAGCATAACTTTTGCATTCGAACTCGGATTTTGGTGTTCTTTAGCTCGTTTCTAACAGGAGAAGGAGCTCTACATCATCATCCACGTTGTTCATGTTATCTACTCCATCCAAATTCGTGAGCAAGACGGAATCCAACAATAAAGGGTGAAGATCGTCGACGAAAGGTATAAATATTCCGCGACTTCTCCCCACTTGCATTCCTTTGTGAACCCCACTATCTTTGCGAGCAACAAACACCTATTGAGACTAGTTCCTCTTATGATTACTTGGGCTATGCACATTTGATACCTTGTAGAATTCCGAGCAAACATTGTTAGCGCTATCTCATATAGTTATCTTGTATAGTTGTTGGCACAAGGAAGAGGCAAGTGAAAAGAAAAAGAAAAAAATATATAGAAAAAGAAAAATAAAAAGAAAAAGAAAAAGAAAAAGAAAAGAAAGAGATATGCATGTGCCTTATAAAATAGGAAGCGCAAGCTCGATGAACATCATATAGGTGGTACTTATTGTGCATATCTTGTAGCCCACCAATTTTGTGCAATCGAACTAGCGTCTCTCCTTGTACTTGTGTGGCATGAGCTTATAGTCTTCGCTAGGTAATCATTTGGTTCTTAGCTCACTTCCTCCGTCGCACAAGTACCATTTATCCCTCCATGTGTGTTTCCTTGTACATATTTCCTATCTTGTGGATTAACTTGTTTGCTTTGTGATCATTGTGGTTCTTTACTTGCCATTACAACATCTTGATTTCGGATTGGTCCTTGACATGCCACTTTCCATACCTATCCACCATAGGCCTTGTGTGTGTGTGTTTTTTGGTTCGTAGTTGGTTTTGGTGTTCCGCGTGAACTTCACTTTGCTTGGTTTATTGCATTCAAGTGTGGCCACTTGTACGATACCATCTTCCAAGGTAAAGTAAGGTTTGACGTTGTATCCCTAACACCCTCTACCACTTCCATATACAACACTTGGTCTTGTGAAGCATGTCTAGGGACTCCGGGACCGAGAATGATTTCCATGAAGTGATAGGGCAAAGGTGTCCGATCTTTCGATGAGATGGCGATAATCGATTTGGTGGAGTTCGGGCTTGACGATCCGACTACACGTGCGAGCACGAGCGCCAATGCAATCGCTAGGCCAATCTCACGGAGGTTACCGATCCTGCGTGAACACGATCGGCTGACCGGTGAGGGTCTTAATTCCTACGAAATCGAGAACAAGTAAGAACCAATATTGCAATCAAGATATTGCGGATTAAGAGGAAAGCTTTATTGAAAGAGGTGGGATCACGAATAGGCGCGAAGTACAAGAGGCCTCTGCGGCGCTCGAGCCTTGGCGAAGTTGCGACTATGGCTAACTTAATGTCTAAACAAAATCCGAGTCTAAAGGTTCGGCTATGGCGTGTTAAGGGCGAAAAGGTGGGGTTCGCCAGCCATGGAAGTGGTGACGAATCCAACCCTAAAGTCCTTTTCCTCAAATACGGACTCTAAAAAGTGGCTAATTAAAATCGGAAAATTACATGGGCCTGGCCCAAAATAAAGGTGTCATGACACCATATTATGCTATGGGCATCGTAGTATTGATCTTGAATATTTCGTCCAAGCCTTCTTTCTTCATTATGGTGGCCTCAAAGTTACGAAATCTTCATCCGTGGCCTTCTCTTGGATCATCACATGCTTCTTTGCCATCACCATGCATGGCCATGCTCCAATGCTTGTCCCTCTCATCCATGCTTGGTCCATCATTCCTAAGAGTAAGAAACATATCGATTTAGGCAGCATCATATTCTCATGTATGTAAGGAATAGTTCCAAGCGAAAGTACTGATAGTTGTTGTTTGGCACGAGATCTTGTGATGGGTCCTTGTATGTGTGTTCTTTGAGGTACAACGGTTGTATCAATAGTAGGGATGTCCACATCATGCTCCCCTTCTTGAATTGAAGTCGTCCTCGACGCAATCTCATCTTCCTCACCAAAGTAGGGCTTCAAATCTGCAATGTTAAATGTAGGGCTAACCGTACCAAAGTCAGGCAACTCAAGTTTATATGCATTATCATTGATTTTCTCTAACACCTTAAAGGGACCCGGCACGTGGCATTAACTTAGACTTGCGTAAATCGAAAAGCGATCTTTACGTAAATGTAACCAAACAAGATCGCCAACATCAAACACAACATGCTTTCTCCCTTTATCCCCAAAAGTTTATACTTAGCATTCATGTGTTCAATGTTATCTTTAGTAGTCTTATGCAAGTTTAATATCATTTCGGTTGTAGCATCCAAATTATGTTGCAATCAAGAAGGTAAAGGCAATAAATCAATAGGTGCACGAGGAACAAAACCATACACAATCTCAAATGGGCACATCTTTGTGGTAGAATGCAAAACGATTATAAGCAAATTCTATAAATTAAACACTCTTCCCACAATTTTAAGTTCTTCTTTAAAACAGCCCTAACATAGTAGACTAAGTTCTATTTACTACTTCAGTTTGACCATCAGTTTGGGGATGGCATGTAGTACTAAAGAGCAATTTAGTCCCCAACTTAGCCCATAAACATCTCTAAAAGTGGCGAAGAAATTTAGTATCACGATCGAGACAATAGTATTTGGCACACCATGCAAGCGAACAATTTCACGAAAGAACAAATCGACAATATCGCGACATCATCCGTTTATGACAAGGAATAAAGTGTGCCATCTTAGAGAACCGATCCACAACAACAAAAATACTATCCCTCATACGTATTCGTGGCAATCCCAAAACAAAGTCCATAGAAATATCCTCCCAAGGAACACTAGGAGCAGGAAGAGGCATATATAAACCATGTGGATTAAAGGCGAGACTTAGCTTTTTGACAAGTAGTGCAGCGTGCCACAAATCTCTCAACATCTCGGCGCATCGTGGCCAAAAGAAGTGTGCAGAAGAACATCCTCAAGTCTTCTTGACACCAAAGTGTCCCATCAATCCTCCTCCATCGCCTCTGTAATAACAAAAGCGACGAGCTATCGGAATGCATAGTTGTTGTACGGAACACAAATCCATCATTGAACGAACTTGTTCCAAGTTCTACCATCTCTATTCGCAACACATCTTTAAATTCGACATCATGCACATATTGTTCTTTAATAGTTTCCAATCCAAATATTTTGAAGTCAAGTTGAGATAACAAAGCATAACGGCGTGACAAAGCATCGTGATAATATTATCTTTACCCTTTTGTGTTTGATAACATAAGGAAAGACTCAATAAATTCAACCCACTTTGCATGACGATTCAACTTAGCTTGACTACGAATATGCTTCAAAGATTCATGATCGGAATGAATAACAAATTCCTTAGGCCATAGATAATGTTGCCAAGTTTCTAATGTCCGAACCAGCATATAATTCTTTATCATAAGTAGAATAGTTGAGACTAGCCCCACTCAATTTCTCACTAAAATATGCAGAGTTTTCCTCTTGTAATAACACCTCCCAAACCAATTCCACTAGCATCACATTCAAGCTCAAAAGTCTTAGTAAAATCGGAAGTTGGAGTAAGGGCATGTGTTAGCTTATCTTTCAATATGACGAAGGCTTTGTTGTGCATCGCCCCAAACAAAGGGCACATCCTTCTTGGTAAGCTCATTCATTGTAGCGGACAATTGATCAAAGTCTTTGACAAAGCCTATAAAAACCGGCGAGGCCAAGAAAACTCCTCACTTGTGTGACCGTCTTGGGCTGCGGCCAATTCTCAATAGCTTCAATCTTGGTGGATCCACTTCAATACCTGTGATGTAACAACATAGCCAAGCGCAACTCGATTGGTGCAAAGGTGCACTTCTCAAGGTTACCAAACAAGCGTGCATCACGTAAAGCATTGAAAACAACGTAAATGGTCCAAATGTTCCTCTAAAGATTTGCTATAAATCGAATATCATCAAAGTAGACTACCACAAGCGTCCAATGAAAGCACGTAAAACTTCGTTCATTAATCTCATGAAAGTGCTAGGTGCATTAGTTAAACCAAGCGGCATTACTAACCACTCATATAAACCGAACTTAGTTTTAAATGCTGTTTCCATTCATCTCCTAATTTCATACGAATCTGGTGGTAACCACTCATAAATCAACTTTAGAAAACATGGTAGAGCCACTCAATTCATCAAGCGAGGTCATCTAAGCGTGGAATAGGATGGCGATATCGAATAGTAATATTATTGATAGCTCTGATCAGTACACATGCGAAGAACCATCTTTCTTAGGCACCAAAATAATAGGAACGGCACAAGGGCTAAGGACTCACGAATATGATCTCTGTCGAGTAGTTCTGAATTTGGCGTTGTATCTCCTTTGTCTCCTACGGATTGGTTCTATATGGCGGTTGGGCAGTGGCACCAGGAATTAGATCAATTTGATGCTCAATTCCTCTAATAGGAGGTAGTCACGGTGGCAACTCGGTGAAATCGTCCTCATATTCTGCAAAGGTTAGCAACAATGGGTGATGTGGACATCCCTACTATTGATACAACCGTTGTACCTCTGACAACACACATAGGACCCATCACAAGATCTCGTGCCAAACAACTTAACTATCGGTACTTTCGTTTCTTGGAACTATTCCTTACATACATGAGAATATGATGCTGCCTAAGTCGGATACATTTCTTACTCTTAGGAATGATGGACCAAGCATGGATGAGAGGGACAAGCATTGGAGCATGGCCATGCATGGAGATGGCGACAAGCATGTGATGATCCAAGAGAAGGCCACGGATGAAGATTTGAGAACTTTGAGGCCACCATAATGGAGAAAAGGCTTGGACGAAATATTCAAGATCAATACTTTCTGAATCGTCCATAGCATAATATGGTCTGCGACACCTTTATTTTGGGCGAGCCCATGTAATTTTCATGAGGTTTTAGTTAGCCACTTTTTAGAGTCCGTATTTGAGGAAAAGGACTTTTAGGGTTGGATTCGGCCACCACTTCCTTGGCTGGCGAAACCCCACCTGCTTCATCGCCCCATAGCCGAACCTTTAGACTCGGATTTTGTTTAGACATTAAGTTAGCCATAGTCGCAACCGCCAAGGCTCGGCGTCATGAGAGGCCTCTTGTACTTCGCACCTATTCGGGATCCACCTCTTTCAATAAAGCTTTCCTCTTAATCCGCAATATCTTGATTGCAATATTGGTTCTTACTTGTTCTCGATTTGGTAGGAATTAAGACCCTCATTAGTCGGTGATCGTGTTCACAGGATCGGTAACCTCCGGAGATTAGCCTAGCGATTGCATTGGCTTCGTGCTCGCCGTGTAGTCGGATCGTCAAGCCGAACTCCACCAAATCGATTATCGCCATCTCATCGAAAGATCGGACACCTTTGCCCAATCAAGTGGTATCGATTTCGGGTTGCTCGGTGAGATTTTCTTGTTTCGTAGATTAGATCTGTTTTACCTATAACCCACGAAAAGCCAAAAACAGTTATAGTTTAGATCCATCCCATAACCAATCTCGCCTCCCATTATCTTTTCGGTTTGCATTGTTGAATTTGTGCCTACATCGTCGCGTCGAGTTCTTTGGTCTTAGTGTCTCGTCCCTTAGAGTTTGAGTTACGATCATACTAGTCACCGCCACACTCGATCACCGCGCCATATACCTGCCACCATATTCCGCCATATACCACCACCATAAAACCCTAATACTCACCCGCCTTCCTCTGGCGACCACAGATCGTCAGTTTTTACCTTGGTAATGCGAGTCGAGTAGAGTTCTTGTTTCCTCGTTATTTCTTTTGACTTTCCTTCTTTCTTGTTTTCGTGTTGGCTAAAGTCCGTGTCGAGCTAAGAGTGGTCGTAAGTCGAGAAGGAGCAAAAAAAAAAAAAAAAAAGTCGGAACCGCCTCAGAAAAAATTTTTCGCTATACTATTTTTCCACGGGATCACTTTTCTCCATCGGCCGTTATAGCGATATTTTTTGGCGCTTTAGCTTTCGAACAAAATAAAAATTTGAAAAAAATTTTGGGGCTAACCTCTTTTAGACCCCGTAGATCGATCTAGACACTCGCCATCATAGTGATTTACGCATCTCGGATCGCTTTCGGTGCTATATCATCATACGATGCTTGTTGTGTCGGCGTCGTGACATCGTTGGTGATCTAGGCTCGCGTCTAATGCGGTCTAGCCTAGGACCCGACCGATCTGCGTCGTTGAGCATTCTTTCAACTTTTGCATTCTTTGTTTTGATAATTCTTGGCCCCTTTGCTAAGCCTTCCCGAGCTCCGGATACTCTCCACGTGCGGTGTTTGACTCTGGTAATCGCTTGGTTCAATCTGGACCAGATCCTCGTGGTTGCACATCGCCTTTTCTGCTTTGTTGGTAAGAACTTGTAAGAGCTTATTATATTGCTTGACGGATTACGCGTGACTTCCACCATATTCACGTAGTATATACATGCTTTTAAGGACTAACCATAGCGGATACTTGGCGGAACCTGCCACCATGACGAGCGAAGAACTACATGCCCACTTCTCGCGCTCAGGTCGGTCGCGGCAAGAGGCGTGGACAGCGCCTAGGGAGTTTGACACCAAGCTCCTGCGCCGTGGACAAGATCGATGGACTCGAGAAATCCTTCAACGCCAAGCAGCGTTCGGTTCAAGAGCTTGGCGATTGCCGCACCCGCACCGGCACCACATGGTGCACGGCGCATTCGATCACGCGGCTCGGCTGATGCAGCTGCCGCCCGCGGCTCTGCTGCGGTAGCGTTCCTCGAGACTTCGCCGTGGGCTTCTGCTGCGACATTGAGACGGGCGACGGCGGGTACTACTACGACCGACGGCGGCGATCTGTTTGACGAGGTTGAACAACCTCCACGGTACCCTTTGGTCGTCCCCGACATTACTACCATAACGCTTCGCCCACGATGCGTCGATGATGATCATGTTGCAAAGCTTAAATTAAATATTCCATCTTTTGAGGGTAAATATAATCACGATGCATATCTTACATGGGAGATGGAAGTAGAACAACGTTTGCATGCTTAAAATATCCACGAGAATATGCGTGTTAGTCTTTGCTACATGTGAATTTACTAAATTTGCTTCCCTTTGGTGGTGCAGTATTGTCGTTTAAATCCTACTACTATTCCTAGTACTTGGACTGCTTTAAAAACTGCTATGCGTGTTCGTTTTGTACCTCCCACTTATCAACGTGATTTACTAAAGAATCTGACACGCTTAGAGCAAGGGAAAAAATCTGTAGAAGAGTATTATCAGGAATTGCAAACGGGGATGGTTAGGTGTGGTCTTGTAGAATCTAATGAACAAATGCTTGCACGTTTCTTTGGTGGATTAAACAAGGACATTCAAACATATTAGATTATAAGGAATATAATTCTATCACTTTCGTTTGTTTCATCTTGCTTGCAAAGCTGAGCGTGAAGTGCGGGATCGCCAAACACCATGGAGGAGGACTAATAATTAGCGGTCGCACATCCACTTGGACATCCGACAATCGGCGCCTCCTCGTGATTCGCCTCCTTCTACCACATCCAAGGCCACCACAAGATTTCCATTGCTCCTCCACCATCATCCAATGCTCCTGCTCGTAGTGCATCTTCTATGGCTTCCACGGGTAAGACTAAGGATATACAATGCCGCAAGTCTTGGGGTTTTGGTCATATTGAGAGCAGTGCACAACACAACGTGTGATGATGGTGCGAGAAGATGGTGAATACGATTCCGAGTGACTTGATGAAGATACACTAGCCCTTATTTACGCTCGAGATGGAGACAATTCGATGATGATGACGAGCGGAGGTAATGGAGCTGAAGCTGGCGATCAATACAAGAGTTTAATTACACAACGTGTGTTGAGTGTGCAATTGAGCAAATCGGGCAAGATCAACGCATACAACCTGTTCCAAACACGTGGTGTTGTCAAGGAAAGAGCTATACGGATCATCATTGATGGAGGAGTTGTAATAATCGGCGGTGTTGACATGGTAGAAGCTTGCGCTTCAACAAGACAACGCCCACATTCATACTACATCCAATGGTTTGAGAGTTCTCGCAAGATCAAGGTAACAAGAGCGATGCAGCGTGCATTTTACTATTGGTACATATTCTGATTTTGTTGATTGTGATGTTGTACCTATGCAAGCTTGTTCTTTGTTACTTGGTAGACCATGGCAATTTGATAGAGAATCTGTTCATAATGGCAAAACTAACCACTATTCTCTTATGCATGATGGAAAGAAAATTGGTCTAAAACCTATGACTCGAACAGATTTTAAAAGATGATCTTGCTAGAGCTAGTAGAGCTAAAGCGAGGAGAAAAATAAAAGTGAGAATCAGATTGTTCTTTGATTTTATACCACCAAAGAACACTAAATCGATTCTACACATACTCTTGAAATTCGTTTGAAGAGTCCATGTATGCTTGCAAATAAAATTGATATTGCTGAACTAGATGTAAACAATACTCAATGTTATGCAATTGTATGCAAAGAGGCTTTGTTTTCATTTGAGGATATGCCTCCTTCTTTGCCACCGCTATTGCTAACCTTTTGCGAATATGAGGGCGTATTTCCCGAGTTGCCACGGGACTACCTCCTATTAGAGGAATTGAGCATCAAATTGATCTAATTCCTGGTGCCACGTTGCCCAACCGCCATATAGAACCAATCCGGAGGAGACAAAGGAGACCGAGAATAAACTCT